>CM075450.1:1983460-3183460 GCA_037832335.1 Carallia pectinifolia
TCTTAATCTAAACAATTCCTTGTACTTGATGAATAAATGAACAAATGTTCTCAGTTGCACAAGAATTGTGAATCAATGTACATTTCCAATCAGGAAAAAAAACAAAAAAACAAACAAAAAAAAAAAAAGAAGAAGAAGTAAAAGCACCATTCGATCCTTGGGCAATTCTTGTCCGGATGCAGCTTGAACTTCAACCGTTGTGCGTTACCAAGGAGCTTGTGTGTGCTCATGTAGCCACATTGGTGTTTATCCCATTACCAAGGAGCTTCTCTGCGTTTATGTCGATGTTTCTGCGGGAAGATACTTTTTGTATCTTTGTTGCATTAGCTAAATCTTCCTTTGGCTTTGATCACGAAGATTAGCCATCCAAATTAGGCTCCCCATGGGAATCACATCATAAAAGGAAGGCAAAAAGAGCTTGGAAAATGGATTTTGGTCGTCCTTGTCGCCTTCTACTGTGAGGGGCATCCTTAGTTGAAGCTAATAAACCTCGATATTGATCTCCCTGTCTTCCCTGACAAATCAATAATTGAATTACATTAACCAGCAACTCAATGCAAATTGGAGACTTTAGACTATTTTCCACAAAGATAGATAGTTGGATGCATTGACCAATTACGTAGGGGGGGTTGGTTCTTGGTATTGCAAGGCTATCATTAAAATGGAATTTCTCAAATGTGCATAAAAGGGCACCAGTATAGGTTCATAAGCTGGTAGTGCATCATGTCTCATAATTAACAGTTGCCGGTGTACCTGAACAGCATTCTTGAATGAGCCCCAACATTCCAGGCGATTGTACTTCTGTGAGCTTGAATGGAAATATACCCAAACTAATGCATCCATTAGCTCAGGATGCCCATTGAAAAGTACTGAATCTCCATGCAATACAGACTCAAGCACCTGCATTGCATCAGATCCAAAGTTCTACCCTCAATTATGTTTCAGCTAAGCAATGACAGTTAATCAAGATTTTGAGCCAATGTAACAGACAGAGAGAGAGAGAGTTTTTCTTCGAGGTAGGAAATGGGATGGGAGAAAGTGGGGCAGCCGGTTGTCTCTGTCATAACTGCATTGTTGCAGAATGGTCATATTCCAGAACAGGAAATTAGAGGCTCCCTGATTAACTTGGAGGACATGTAACATCGCCCGTTGAATGCAAAATAAGAACTCACCAAAGGCATTTCCTTGGAGAAAATGTGGTATCTAAACTCAGCAGCAAGGTCTAGCAAGAGATTTGGACCACTGACATAGCAATGGATGTGCAGACCCAATTGCCCTTCTAGCTTCTTCCATTCAGCAACCACATCATCCTTACTATACCACCCTCTTAGCTGCAACATTCAAACATAATTCTAGTCTTCAGGCAAATGAAAGTAAGAAGATGGATTATAGTTTTGAAATATTAGTTCATAATCCTATAGACAGTAAAAAGTAACGAACTTTGGACATATGAATGCTTACCTGATCTATATTAATGACATTGGAGATGGTTAAGGTTAGGTTTGCCGTGAAATCACAATGAGATAGGATGTAAGTTCTGGGGATAGTTTCTGAATACTTATTCACGTCATCTCCCATTAACACAACCTTCAGCTTGGAAGCCTCAAATTTAGCTGGAGGACCCAATCGCCTCACTGCCTAGTGATACCCAAATAGGCAATCAGTCAATTCAATTAATATTGCTGCACCATATGGCAGCTCTAAGAAATTAAATGAACTTCTAATAAAGTCCTTAGGTAGAATCGCCATAATTGGATGGATATTCTGGGATGCACTGGGAAAGAATATGTTCAATTAGTGGACTGGTCTCACTATGTGGTATAACTTTGAGTACTATGCAGAAAATGTCCCTGTTGACATTGGATTCTGCAGAAGACAAAAGAAAGTCCGAAACACCAACAAGAAACCTTTCTGAACTCCACTATATGTGGCAGCTCAAAAAAAAACATGTTTATCTATTTTTTTTTTAAATTTAATATATCTTTCACAATCTAACAATCTATATCATTCCGCACCCATTATATGCCCTTTTACATATCCACTACATGCCCTTCTTGTGTATTGCTAAGAAACTTTATTCGACATTTAAAATCAAATACTATTTTAAGAAAATTGACAGAATATTGCTCCACTCAAAACCAATTAACCACCACCTCCTCCGTTACCATTAGGCACCGCAATGCCACCGCCAAGAGTCATCCTTTAGTACAATGTAGAGTACCTAGAGACAAAAAAGGACACGTGGAGATGAGAGAGCAAGAGAAGAGGATACCTCGGAGACAAGAGTATTGTAAGAAGCTCTGGTTCTGGTAATGGAGGGAAATACAAGGGGCTTGGATCTAGTTGTTGAAAATCTAACCATGTTGGTGTTGTTGATGTAGAAATCCCTTTGAGGTGACCGTGAAAAAGCATAGTGAGGAGCACAATGACAGGCCATGGGACAACATGCATAACACAATGTGATGGTTCCTTTTCTGTCATCCTTTTCCAATCCTTGCCATTGTCTCTTCTGTCTGTCTCCAAAGCTAGTCCGAGAAAGAGAGAGTGATGGATGGATATGTGGAGAATTGAGGTTCATACTTCTGGTCTTGTGGTGGACTGTGGGATTCATAGACCCCAAGTGTCCAAAAATCTTTTTCAACCCCTCATCTCCACATATTTTGCTGCCATTTTCACTTCCATTTTCTTTTTTTTTTTTTTTTTTGGGTATTTTAAACACAAATTTATAATATTTTTATTGTTAATTAAAATTATGTATAAAAAAATTACTAATACATTAACATTTGATAATATATGAACTCAAATTTGAGTCCCATTAGAATAATATGTTAATATAATTTTATTTTTTTTTATCGATAATTTTTCCTTTGGTTTTCACAAGATAAGAAGGAAATATTATTTGTTGGGGATTGACGGCGATAACTCTGAATTTTTTTTTTTTTAAAAGTCAAAAAAAAAAAAAAGACAAAAGCAAAAAGAAAAGCAACTAAAATGATTGGTGATCGCATGCCATTGGATGTAGCGTCACGTCATCATCATCCATTCCATTTGTTTTTGATTAAGTAATGGATAATTAAATGATGAGGTTGCAAATTTGACATACTCTTTCTTTCAAAAAATTTAAAAAGTTGGATGTAAGGTTTTGCTTTCTTGGAGTGTTATGCATTCTTTGTCGAATTTCCCTTCTCTTATTAATGCTAAACAGGTTAAGTATTAATTATTTATGTGTTAAAAAAATAAAAATAATAATAATAATAGGATGATGCGGCAAATAGATACATCATGCCCATGCAACCCAACCCAACCCATCTGCACTGCCCAACTGATGCCCAATGCTCACACACCATGGAAGGTGTCCATGGACTCTAGGCTAGTCTGGCCTGAGAGGCTATTTGTGAGCCTTGCCCAAGTACAAGCCCATTTCTGTTTTTGCATTCTCGTCGTAGATTGCAGCAGTCGAGATTTTACTTTAGTCGGTGTGTCATGTGTGACCATTAAATTCATTCATTATTATTATGACCAAAAAAAAAATTTCATTCTTTATTGCGAGAGCATCCAAACGAACCAAAATAAAAATAAAAACCTCTTTGAAGTAGTTAGTGGTATTATCTTATTACCTGTTGTATTAATGTAACTTGAGTCTTTACTTTTTATGAGATAAAAAAATCAAATAAAAATAAATTCAATTTTGCTTCCGTTTGATTTTTTTTTTTTTTTTGGGAAAGATTTGGTTAGATCAAGGTTGTCAGAACTGGACCGGTTATCGAACCGGAAACATTAGTTGGTCAAGGTTCAACCGGTTCAACCGGTCGAACCGGTATTTGAACCGGTATTTATTAATATATATATTTATAAAAATAATTTAAAAAAATAATACTTATACATGATTATTAAATATTATTTTTTTAATTTTTAAGGATTAAATTGAAAATTTTGATAAATTTAGAACTAAATTGAAAGTTTTGATAAATTTAGGACTAAATTAAAAATTTTAATTAAATTTAAAACTCAAATTATAATTTAAATAAACATTGGAATCAAATTATAATTTATAAAACTTTATACCGGTTTGAACCGGGTCCGATTTTTGACCGATTTTCACCGGTTCAAACCGGTTCAAACCGGTTTTGACCGGTCCGAGTTAAGGGGTAACTGTAACCATAAACCGGCCCAGACCTTTGGCCAGTCACTGGTTGAACCGGTCAGACCGGTCGGTCCGAGCCGGTTTTGAAAACATTGGGTTAGATATGATTTGACCTCAACGTTTTAATTTCAGAAGATCATCGTCATGTTATTGATTATTATGCCGAAATGCGAGAATCCTAAAACTAATCTCATAACGAAATGACCTTATTACCCCTATATTGCAAAGAGAAGAAAGAAGGGCCGCTAACTCACAATGTTCTTGGACTGACTGAACTGTAATTCTGACCAATACAACTTTCTTTTAACTTTTTTTTTTCTTTTTCTATTTCCACACAATTCCTTCGGTCCCAAAATATATATAAAAAAAGAAAACAACTTTCTATTAGTCCAAATGACTACCAAATCTTAATAATTTGGTAGTATTTTCGAATACACAAAATCTCCCTTCCTTCTATTAGTCTAATTGTTGTGATTTAGTGGTAAACGTCAAACGTTATTTAACCAGAGATCTTGAGTTTGAAAACTGACAGGGCGTTTAGTGGGGTTAAATATGCTCTTTCCCTTTATAACACTGGGTTATACTGTAATCATTCACGTAATTCAGAAGTTATCCTGAGAGTATAGGTAATATTTTTTGATAAAATTATAAGACACCACCTCTATCTTTTTATTTTTTTAATCAAAAAAATATTTTTTCTTTTATTTAGGGTTATTCTTTTTTATCATCTTTTCTTTTTTTTAAGCCAAACAAAGGGCATACTCATCACACTAGTGTGTAGCATGCCAGCAACTCCAAGTCTCCATCTATAAGCTGTCGATAATCAACTCTCCATTTGACTAACTAATAATCAATTGTCCCGACCCCTTAATGAAGAAAGAAAGCAACATGATGTTTTGTTTGGACTTTGGAGCACATGGAAAACTGAATGCAGTTGTCTTTTACGACGCAACATGTTCAGAACTGCGGCAAATTAAATTTGATTTATTATAATGATGTTCCACTTCCACATGAGCATCTACTTAAAAATTGTCGGCCGCAGCGTTATCAATTATCAATATTAAGAATCTAGTAGATTTACTTGATATACCATTCTTTTTTCCTCGTCTTCTTAAAACACAAAAGTTTGTGCACCGACGTTCTAGTCGGGATAAGTTGACTGGACATTGCTAGAAAAATACAAAAAGTTGTATTTTTAGTGCAATTGAATTGATTTAAAAAAGAATTCAAAGAATTTTTTTAAAAATATATTATGTAAAATCTATACTTTAAATTATTGAGTAACAACTATTTAATTTTAATTTTATAATTTTTTGTTATATATTTTTTCAATATAATTATATTAAAAATGTAAACGATTGTATATTTTAACAGTGTCAAGACAAATTATTCACTCACATGATCTAAAGCACAATCTTCACTCTTCTTAAAAGGCGAATGATTAACATAGTTTTCTGTTTCATACTTGTGTCCAACGATATCACAATATGGGACCAATTAAGTAGAACCGTGGATTATAGATGTGAATTATAGGGTTTATAAGGTTTGAAGATGATGTTCTTGGTAGTCCCAATGCAACATGTTCCGACATTAATGGGCTCACTTTCAAAATTCAATTGGGAGCGAAGTGTCGGTGTGTCTCTAATTTCCTATTAGCGCCTTGATTACAAGACATAATACCGTGGACTTTCAATTCAAGCCCATGTCCTCCTATTCAATTTCTCACTCAGCCTGTTGCCATCCGAACGGTCAAAGGTCACTTGCCCATCTCAAGTGCCAGGACGGGACACATTACTATGGAGTATACCTATGTGATACTCTGAAGAAATTGCAAAGTCACAACGGTAAACTGGAAATTTCAACCCGCATTGTTGAATGTTTTGAGACAATGCATGCACAGGGAAAGGGCACAAAATATCATCAAATCTGATAAAGAATTTTCTTTTTTGAGCAAGATAAAGATTCTATTCTTGAATGCAAAGATTTGTATTTATGACCATGACGGCTAGAGTGCATTTGCCATTAATGGGAAAAATAATAAAAAAACTTTAAATTGCTGCTATAATCAATTTTGATTGGGAGTTTGAACACTTATTATTTGTAAGTTCTCACAAATTTAGATAATTAAATCTTTTTTTTTCTCTTTATTAATAATTAACAAATTAATTATTGATTTTTTGTGTTAAAAAAAAAGTTAGTATATTCCAAAATTGGGATGTAAGAAAGAAAACCTTGGACTCCCTGTCCCTCTCTCCGTCAGTTCAAAGGTAGTATTTGTTTCTAGTTTTTTTTTTTTAAACAAAGTATTTTTGTCTAGTCAAGAAAATTATCCCAGTGATTCCTGTTTCTAATCAATTTCACAGTTTTACCCCCACTCAAAAATGGGTAAGTATCTCATGCGTTAGCCGCGTCATGCTTTCACGGGCAGTATTGGGCTTCTAATCACCGACGGGCTGTCTCAAAAAAAAAAAAAAAAAACCACCGACGGGCCAGTTCGGATCAATGTTGTAAGAACCGGACCGGACATTGAACCGGAAAGTTTAGTGGTTCAAGGTCTAACCGGTTCAACCGGTTTAACCGGAAATTGAACCGGTAAAACCGGTATTTAATATTAAATATATAAAAATATATTTATATATATTATACATCAAAATTTATATGTAAAATATAATATTATAATCCATATATATGTATTAGAATACTTACATTTGTAAATTTAAAATATATAATTTAGAATTTATTATAAGGTAAAATTAACAATTTAAAAAAATTAATAATTGTCTTAACAAAAAAAGAAAATAGTAAGTGTTAATTTATTAGATAAATAATATAGTGTGTGTATTATATGAGACATTTGAGAAAATAATAAGTAAAAAAAAAAAAAAAAGATTACAACAAGTTATAAATTGGTTTAGTGGCATGAGACTTACCTTTCATGTTGGAGGTCAGGGGTTCGAAAACCAAATTCTACAAAATTTGAAAATTTTTCTTAATTATCAAAACTGACCAACCCGGTCAACCCGGACCGGTTCACCGGTTTGACCGGTTGAACCGGTCCGTTGACCGGGTTTTGACCGGTCCGGTTCATAGCTTCTTTAAGCATCAACCCGGACCGGATCTCTGACCGGTCACCGGTCCGATCGGTTGAACCGGCCGGTCCGGTCCGAGTTTGAAAACCATGGTTCGGATAATACCATCCAAACTAGTACTTCCTTTTTTTTTTTTTTTTTTCAGAAAAAAAAAGCTGTACTTTTTTTTTAGTTGAAATCAAACTCCTGCTTAATAAAATTAGCAGTAGAATCTAAAAATTTAATATTTAATTAAAAATTTATGACTAAAAAGGAACCTATAAAATCTTGAGATTTTGAAAATATTTTTAGAACACTATTACAATATTAGAGAATTTTATCTAAAAATTTTATTTAAAAATAATGACATCTCTATTTTTTATAATAATGCTTTATTTTTATAATTTAAAAATATGTTTATATATTTTTTTATTAAAAAAATATAAAAATAACTACAAAAATTTAAGATTTTATTATATTTAACTAAAATATTCGGACAAATTTTTTGCAATATTGTCCATATTTTTGTTCCAAAATTATAACCACCGGCAGCAAAATAGCCCTAATGAGCATATTTTTTTTTTCTGCCTCCACGCACTCGGTGGAAACAATTAGTCTCTGCGGAGTGTCCTATTTGCTCCCATCCAATGGAAACAATTGAGCATATTATTTTTTCTGCCCCCACGCACTCGCTACTTGGAGATTAAGTCTTTTTGGGTACGACCCTAATGCTAGAGGTTTCCCTCCTTTCAGCCAATGGTGGGAACGAGTAAACGAGAAAAGAGAACTCTAAGCCTTTCAATATACAAGAGAGTTAATGACCATCCTAATCTAGGAGATATAAAAAATTAAGAATTTTTTAATTTTTAAGTATCGAAATCCATCTCCATAGAATACCGTACAAAAGATAGCACAACTTTGGCTGGACTTGCAAGATAACAAGATCCCTTCCCAACAACCTACACAGACACTCAACATATGGACCAAGCCGAAAATAGGACAGTTCAAGGTCAATTGTGATAGTTCCTTTCATCCAGAATCAACCTTCTCTAGCATCGAGATACATGCAGGAACTCAAATGACCAAATTGTAGATGGGATATCAACTAGGATCTCAGCTCGTTCAACCCTCAAGGCAGAAGCCGAAGCCTTACGTTGAGATAAAAAGTTAACAAAGAATTTAGGTCCAGCCAAAGTAGTCATCGAAACGGACTCTAAGGCAATAGTTCTAGCACTGCAGGTCATGAGAAATTCGACCTATCATTAGAGATATCAAGATCATGATGGTCAATTTATCTTTTATCTTTTTATGATATATTTTTAGATTGATTAACTGACCAACAGATGGCGTTGTAAAATAATTTAGAACTTATTCTTATTCTCTAAATTGGATCAACCATTCATCCATTGATCTTCAAAAGTCAATGATGCTATCAATTTATGAAATATTTTTATTTTAAAGTGTAAAAAAAAAAAAAAAAAGCAAAATAGCCATCATCAACGCCGTCGTTCTGCTTCACTTCTTAACGCGATGTGACGCTGCTGAGCTGGCCCTGCCTGCCCACATGAGATGGCACCCATTCTCCTCTAATTAAAGCTTCCTTCCCTTCCCACGCAGCTTCACTTACTGCCACTTCAAAAATTCTGGCTGAGCTAAAACTCTCTGCAACAAAGGCCAAAAAAACAAAAATAAAATAAAAAAAAACCGTGTTTTCTTCGTCGCAATTCAGATCCAACCCAAACCCTTATGTAAGTTTGAAAAACCCTTATTGTCTCCTTTCTTTGCGTTTAATTTGCGCATATTTTTTACTTTTGGTTTATTTCTTTGCAGTGCATTGAAGTTCCTATCATATGAACTTTTTTTTTTCCCTTCAAAAGCTGAAAATTCAACTTTGTCTTGCCCAAGTTCTGTTAGAAAAAATGTCGTGTCTTTATATGGGGTCTCGTTATTTTCTTTGATTCAGAGCCTTAAAAAGTAAAAAGGGGCGTTCTTTTTTCTTCAAGGTGAGCCTTTTCATGTTTGATGATCTGGGTGCTCCAGTGACAGTGTTTGTGCTTCAGCTTTTGTTACCTTTTTTCTACTAGAAAGCTTGTACCGATGAATCGTTTGTTTTACTTAAACTTTGATGGGGACTTCCTATGTTTAGATCTATAATGATTCCCTACTATATCGATCCAGTTTTGCATTTTTTTTTTTTTTTGGGGGGGGGGGGGGAGGGGGTTGTAAGTGATTTAAGCGATTATTGTATATTAGATAATTATTTGGCAGGAAAATGATTTCAATTCGAATAGAAAGGATACTCAAGAAGACTGTACCTAAACCATATTGAGGATTGGTTTGTGATTTAGTTCATGATTTTCTTTCTTTTCTTCTTCTTTTTTATTTATTTATTATTATTTTTTATTTTTTGCCCTCAAATGCAAGTTCATTCCTATTAGGCTGTAGGAGGTTAAAACTGTCTCTGATCTGCATGAGTTTCTTTTCAGGTATCTTTATCTAGGAGTTTATTAACTGAATAAACATGGCTACCGGGAAGTATACCCGTGTTGATGGGAGGAAGTCACCGAACTACTGTTCCGCAATTACAGTGGTTGTTTTTGTTGCCTTTTGTCTGATTGGAATTTGGATGTTAATGACATCGTCTGTTGTACCTGCTCAGAATGACACAACATCCCAAGAGCCTGCAAATGTGGGGAGACAAATGGTCACTGAAAGAAATTCTAAGCAATTTGAAGACACCTCAGGTGATTTAATGGGTGATTCAACGATTGAAAGCAGAAATGCCATTGATTCCCAAAATGAGAACCAGTCTGATTTTCAGGATAACCAAAATGAAAGTGAGAATGAGACAGGTAATACTGCTGAGGATAACAAGGAAGATAAAGTTGAGACCCAGAGCTCTGATGATAATGCTGAGTTAAAGAATGTAGTTGAAGAAAATCAGGGTAGGGAGACTGAATCTCAGGATGATCCTAAGATAGGGGCCGAAAATGAAGGGGATAGAAAAACAGAAGATGGAGAACAGAATTCAGGATCTGGAGAGCTGCAGGAAGGTTCTGGTGCAGATAAAAGTGAGTGGAAAGAATCATTAGAGGAGAGCTCAAAAGAAAATTCATCTGAGTTGAATGAGGGGAATAAGAACCTAAATGCGGGGGATGATTTGAAAGAAAATACTGAAACTAATGTTCAAAATGGGACCTGGTCGACTCAAGCAATGGAGTCACAAAACGAGAAGAAATCTCAGCAATCATCAAAATTAAAGGACCAATATGAACATGGCTGGAAACTATGTAATACCAGTGCAGGGCCAGACTATATCCCATGCCTTGATAATTGGTTTGTTATCAGGAGGCTTCCCAGCACAAAGCACTATGAGCACCGAGAAAGGCACTGTCCTGAAGAAGCTCCCACTTGTCTGGTCCCAGTACCTGATGGCTATAGACGATCGGTTAAGTGGCCGAAAAGCAGGGACAAGGTAAGCACTTTGTTGCTTTTTTTTGAGTGAGAACCTCATTCTTTCATCTTTGGCTGATTTGTGTATGTTGGTTGGTACAGGTATGGTACAAAAATGTTCCTCACACAAAGCTTGCAGAGGTCAAGGGGCACCAGAATTGGGTTGCCGTTACTGGTGAATATCTAACATTTCCTGGTGGTGGGACGCAGTTTAAGCATGGTGCACTTCACTATATTGATTTCATCCAGAATGTGAGTTTTTGTTTCTTCGGTTTTGCTTGCATTTATTGTCCTCAGTTTTGTTTGCATTTATTGCCCTTGTGTTATATTGTGTATGAACAATTTCTGAACAATTCCTAGGCAAATAAATTTGACGGGTAATTTTGGATTGCTTAAATAATGAATGTCTCCCTTTCTTACCCTTAATTTTGAGTTAATGTCTATACTCTGGGTACACATGCCATAATTTTTTATCAACAGTGGAGGGGCATTTTCTGCTCATCACACTATGTTTTCCTACCAAAAGATGCACCCGGTCAAATATGTCGGCAATCATGCTTCACCTGTATGGTGGAGCATATGTTCATATGCACGTGATTTTTGTTTCTTTGTCTATAATGTTGGCGAATACCCCAGTTAAAGGTGTCACTAATTTTTCTGTCAATGGTGTAGTCACATCCTGACATCGCATGGGGAAAGAGAACCCGTGTGATATTGGATGTTGGGTGTGGCGTGGCGAGCTTTGGTGGTTATCTTTTTGAAAGCGATGTTCTTACAATGTCATTGGCTCCTAAAGACGAACATGAAGCTCAAGTACAATTTGCGCTTGAACGGGGGATCCCTGCCATATTAGCTGTTATGGGAACCAAAAGGCTACCATTTCCAAGTTCTGTATTTGATGTTGTCCACTGTGCCCGTTGCAGGGTTCCCTGGCACATTGAGGGTAATATCTGAATCTATTATTGTCAAGCCAACTTGCACTAGAGTTCCTTTTCTGTTTTGAAGATAATTCTGGTTATCCTCCAGGTGGTAAACTTCTGTTAGAGCTCAATCGTTTGTTGAGACCGGGTGGTTATTTTGTCTGGTCTGCTACTCCAGTTTACCAAAAGCATTCAGAGGATGTTGGCATTTGGAAAGGTAGAATTTTTTCTGTCCAAATCTCACTTCCTCCAAAGGGAAAATACATGAATGGGTTTCTAAGATGGCCTTCTTTCTTATCTTGATTGTAATTGATTGCAGCAATGTCTGAACTGACAAAATCATTGTGCTGGGATCTGGTGGTCATCAAAAAAGACAGACTAAATGGTGTTGGTGTGGCAATATATAGAAAGCCTACATCAAACGAGTGTTATAATAAGAGACGCAATAAAGAGCCTCCTCTTTGCAAAGATTATGATGATCCAAATGCAGCCTGGTATTTTCTTCTTTGTTTCATTATTCCATGAGTGGCTTTCTCCGGGCCAAAAGACACTACAGCAGCTCCTTGAGAATTTTATTATGGTGTTATTCTTCAGGAATGTACCTCTTGAAGCATGCATGCATAAAGTGCCTACAGATGCATCACAGCGTGGGTCTCGTTGGCCTGAGCAATGGCCAAAAAGGTTGGAGAAACCGCCTTATTGGTTGAATTCTCAGGTTGGAGTGTATGGTAAAGCTGCCCTGGAGGATTTCAATGCTGACTACAAACATTGGAAAAATGTTGTCACCCAGTCATATTTGCAGGGGATGGGAATTGACTGGTCTTCTGTGAGGAATGTCATGGATATGAGAGCTGTTTATGGAGGGTAAGCAATTTAACAACCATTTATATAGTGATTTTCTAGTGAAGGCAGCCAGTATCTGGAGTTTACTTGTGTTTGCTTTAAAAAGCACAACAAAAAATGTTAATCTTTTGGCAACATGAGTAATATCCAATAGAGATTGTGATTTTCTATCAAATTAACTTGGATATTAAGGTCCGTGTCGTTGAAACCTAAGGATTGGGTGAGCTAATCTGATTATTTGAATTTATAACTTTGTTGCTCTGGGATCATATTTCACTTTGCATCAAGCATAATAAATTTTTTCTCTCAGTGTAAGGAACTGGTAATCTCATTTGTTTTGACAAGTGATGAGTATTTGCTTGTAGTGTCTTACTGCCGTTTGTGGTTATAATTATCTTGGCTTCCACTGTCGATGTCTTCTCTTTTGGTATTCTGACACAATTCAAAATTTGTTCTAGGTTTGCTGCAGCACTAAAAGACTTGAAAGTGTGGGTGATGAATGTAGTCCCTATTGACTCTCCAGATACACTTCCAATAATTTACGAACGGGGTTTATTTGGGATGTATCATGATTGGTGTGAATCATTCAATACCTACCCCAGGACTTATGATCTTCTCCATGCTGATCATCTCTTTTCCAGTCTCAAAAAGAGGTGCGATAAACTTCTAGTATTTTGTGTGCTGTAACATCAAAAAAAACGTGAACAAGCGCTTTGACATGAGGTTGTGATGATATATTGGTAACAGGTGTAGCTTGGTGCCTGTAATCGCGGAAGTAGATAGGATACTTAGGCCAGAAGGAAAGCTGATTGTGCGAGACAATGTTGAAATCATAGGTGAGATCGAGAGCATGGCCAAATCATTGCATTGGGAGATCCGCATGATTTACTCAAAAGACAATGAAGGGGTGCTTTGCGTTCGAAAGACAATGTGGCTACCTAAGGAGACGGAAACAATAACGTCAGCTATAATTTGAACATGACATTCTGATATAGTCTTCGCTATGAGGTAAACACGTTTTAGCCCATTGATACTGTAACCAAGTAGGCTGGTATATATTAGCCTATTTGGTGTTCTTTTACTTTCTTTTGGATTAAAGCCTTAATATCAACGGCAAATGTAACACATATAGTCGATTTGTAATTGAAGAACCTTTGTGCTCAATAATGTAATCGAAAAGATTCGTTTGGCGAGAGCACATTGAATTGGGGTTATGGTTGTACTGTTATTATGAATAGATATCAAAATCATGTGCATCCCTGAGCTATGTGAACTCATGGTCCTGAAATTGTGCATGCCTTTATCTATGCACCTCTGGCTCTGGATTCAGGTGCTGCGGGGTTTTATTGATCACGGTTATTTTATTGATTGCACATTCTCATTTGTATCAAATGGAAAAAAAGTCATTTTTGCAAGCATTAGATTCTGATATATCGCTCTGTACTGGCAAGAAACATATGCCTGAATGTACAAAATTATGCCCACCTGGCCGTTCAAAAGCATGTGCCTTCCTGCACAGAGTATGAACGTGGGTGGAGGGTTTTGACTGTTGAACTTCAGGGCAGATATGCTAGTGATTACAGTGACCTTATTTTCGGTAACAAAGCATTTGCCTGTAAGCACAAGGACAAGAAAAACTGGGGAAACATTGAACCGGTAGCTTTTTTTTTTTTTTTTTTTTTCTGCCGACGAAAGAAATAAAATAACCGAGAAATGGGAAAGAAGTGAGGATCTTCATGGTGTTATGGGATATACGTAGTATAGGAGCTAGATTTATCATTGTATTCAATTAAGCAAATGCAGGGGCTCTGCTTGGCTTAGCGCTTCACCTTGATTCGGCTCCCAAATGCATCTGCAAGTTTTACAGATAGGAGCTGCTCCTCCTTGGTGAACAAAAAGATTTTTCCGTACACAAGTATTGGTGGCAGCAAAAAGAAAAAGAAATATTTTGTAACATTTTTGTTTACGTAGAATTAAAGTGATACAGAGATTGTTAAATTGAAATAAAAAAAATTAACAATATTACAATGAATATGGACCACGGGATTGTTAATCATTTCCAAGAGTATCATAGCAAATTTAAGCAGGTCGGTGGAATACAAGTAGGCGGAAAATATCAAGAATACAACTAGTCAATCATCCGATGGAAGTGCCAAATCTTTCCCATTGTCACCCTGACCTTTCAACCCATGTTTTCTGGTATTTTAGTGGACCAATTTATAGGTGGGCTTGAACCAAACCGAATGAAATTCCTCTTTCCTCCTACAGCAGATGAAATCACTACAAGGTCAATCGATTGTTCATAGCATTAGTTTTAGGGATAACCGTACACTTTCTTCTTTAATCTTTATGTGACTTACAGCCTTTATTTAGCCCATAAGCAAATCAAGCATGCAAATGCGTATGATTCATGTAGATGCTAAGGTGCATAATCATAAAGGCTTTCCAAGCAGCCAAAAGATTATAATGATGAGATATCACAACCTTTAATATTGACCCAAAAATCCAAGAATAAATTGGGATAATTTGCAGGTGTTTGTGCCATAACAGGTGAATAAGAGGCAGCAGATGCCTCAAGGAACAGTGTAAGAGCAAGAGCAAGAGCAATTGCTAGTCATAACTGTGTCATTAAGTATGTAAAAGAACTCCTGGACTGGTTTCTTCTGTCTAATCAACAGTATTACAAGCTCCTCTACAAAGAAAGAAACAAACTTTTGAGCAGAGTTGAACATTGAACCTGTGCAGGCACCAACTAAAACACAAACAATGCACTAAATTTTTCAACCATATGACAAGTAGGGCAATGAGCAACGGCCAGCGACTAAGTTCTGAATCGCACTGTTGTTCAAGCTGTCGGGCCTAATTGAGGAACCAGGTATTGCATGGTTATTAGCGGAATAGCCGGGGGCTCCATCTCTTCCAAATCAATGACAACGCCAACTTGCTTACATTTGTTGGTTATTAATTCCTCAAGCATCTATTTCACATCTTTCATTGTAGGTCTCTTTTTTCCATTGGGTCTTAAGCTGGTCTGCCTCTTCCATCACACGTTGGTCGATGATTTCAAACAAGCAATCATCTTTAATCGCATAAATAAAAAATGTCGTCAATCTTTTATCGTTGTCAGCCCATTAGCAGAAACTACATCCTGTCCGGTTAGCGGTTCTGCAAGGATGATGCCAAAACCATAGACATCACTCTTCTCATTTAGCATGCCTGATTGGAAATACTTAGGATCCATGTATCCCCATGTTCCTTGCACCACCGTGGACAGTTAAGTTTGATCCAAAGGAACAAGCCTGGAAACTCCAAAATCAGAAACTTTTGCAGTGAAATTGTCATCCAAGTGGATATTCGCAGACTTGACATCTCTATGAAAGATTTGAATTGGAAGATCAGAGTGCATATGTGCAATGGCTCTTGCAGTTTCCACCGCAATCTCCAAACGAGTTTCCCATGGAATCAATGACGCAACACCTCGTTTATGCAAGTGATAGTTGAGGTCTTTATTTGTAATGAATTCATATACCAGTAAAGGTACTGGTGTTTCTAAGCAGCAGCCTATGAGCTTCACCACATTTGGATGATTTATTTGGGAGAGAATGATCAACTCATTAATGAATTGCTCAATCTGCTTATGGTCTACCTCTACGACTTTAGACCTCTTGACAGCAATTGCTGCTCCATCTAAATTTCCCTCGAAGACTCTACCAAATCCTCCTTGCCCAACAATTTCACTCTTATTAAAGTTTTTTGTCGCCTTCTTAAGTTCCTCCTCGGTGAAAATTTTGGTCTTCTGCACTGATCCTTCGATATTGGAAAGTATCTGGCGTAGCATCAAACCACCATTTTCTATGAAATTCTTTTCTCTAAGCTTGTTGGTTTTCCTCTTCTGGATTCCGAAGTACATAAATGACGATATCAGAAAACGGACTGAAATGCCTGAGCTTACTCCTGGAAGCAAATGAATCACAACTGCGAATGAACTTTATCTGAAAACAGTTGACAAGTGTTTCACAAAAGCTAAGAAATGTTAGAAAGCTGAAGTTTCAACTTTCAATCTCCCCTACCAGCTTTGCTCTTGTGGTTAACCCGGCTAAACCTGGTTGATTGAAACTAAGGAATATTTTCGTTAATGGCTTTCTCCTTTCTTTTCCATTTTGGCAGAGGGTCAGTTTGTTCAAAAATTAAAATTGAGTTGTGAAAATGACTGAAAAACAAATATTGATAATGCTGAAAGGACACCTTCCCAATCAATTCGATGACATTTACTCACCAAAACAAATTATGGTCCATAATGATTTATGTCGCAATGTTGACCACTTTTTCTTCCATAGCCATGGTAGCCCTTGGGATAGGAACAATTATAGCTTCCCATTGTGTTTTGACAATGATTTTGGTGTAGGCAATCATTGAGGCTGAGATCTTGACATTCATTGATATCTTGGAAAGAACGAGAAAAACCAAGTCAAACATCGGAGAACATGCTCTCTCTGAATCAATAGGGGGAAAAAACAAAGACGGAAAAATAATTGAATTTGAATACCTTGACAACCCTGCTGGAGATAAAGGTTACCACGATAACCATCTTCGAACCTGCAAAGATAGCCCTGAACATTGTCTAGTTTGAAGCTCTTGGCATGTTCCTGGCACAATGGATTAGATGTATCTTCATCAATTACCCAATCAAGAACCACCGGAAACAGAGTGTCTAATGGCATTTGAAGATATTCAGAGGAGAATTTGATTTTGCTTTGTTCGACAATAAGGGAATAGGTGCAGGGACTGAAGCTTAAAGTTTGGGTATGGTTGTAAAAACTGCTTTCTGTTAGATTTACGTTGTAAAGTCCATCAGGAATGTCCATTTGGCAACAGCCGCTGCTGGAGCAATCCATATCATCCACATAGTTGCGTTGGTAGCATGTGGAAATGCACCCGGTGCTGTACCATTTCTGACCCCGGCTGTCATCACGGTCTTCATTAAGGTATCTGTAGCTGTCACACCTAATGACTGCGAACTTATTTTTGGACTTGGAGATTCTGAATGTCGCCGTGGTGATCACAAACCACGTAGAAAAGGCAGCAGACAGCCCTGACCAGTTGTGGCGTTGAGAGGTCATAAAGTTCAAGGTGTGCAGCTCACCATCAATAGATATGTTGGTGATCTTGAAGTTCCCAGTCCCCAGAAATGGGGTTGAGTTTCGGCAGGTGATGTGGAAATCTGAGGAAAAGTGACAGCCATCTCCTATGCCAAATGGATAAGGGATGCTTACACTCCCACATTGGTCCTGGCATCCAGGTATAGCTTGAGCTGCTGCTAGCGTTGCTATAGCTGATAAAAGCAGCATAACCAAAAGAAGCCTCACAAAAGCAGCCCGTGGAACGTAAACCATTGTTAAAAGTTAGTTTCTAAAATAGTTGGCAAACTGGTGATGATCTAGACTTACCAACAGGTGGTGGACAAGCAAAATGCCCGTCTTCATCTATGATGTTCTTATATTGCATTTAGTCTACTTTGGGGGATGTTACTGATTCTCTAGTAAGAGGCAGTGCATAATACGACCAAATGAAATGGACAGAAGAGATTTATATAATCAACGCTAATTAAATTTGGGATTAAACCTATGTTATTGTTCTTCCTAGCATATAATATATCTTGGCTTACTGGCATATAATATAATTAACACAACAACTATAATTCCAAAAAAAAAAAAAAAAAACACAACAAATGCAATAGTAACATTCCTATGTATCTTGAGTTCACTGGGATTTGACACATGAAATTTTTATAGTATAATACCTATAATTTAATGTATCATTTAATTCGGTCTTTCTTTAAATCTCGAGTAAATAATTCTTCTCTTAGTCTCGTTTTACCGGTGCAATGACTGTTTTGTTCAAAAAAAAAAGACTTAGTCCAGTGTGATCTGCCGTACCTGTGAAGTTAACAGAGTGGATGTAATGATACAGTCGAGACTGAAGAATTTTTATAACCAAATTGCTCTCCGGCGAGATTCCCATCTCCATTGGGTCGCTCGCCGCCAAGCTCGAGAAGGTGTACCTCGATAACAACAACCTGCAAGGCACAACTTCAGAATAGTATCAAACGGTCTCTCGACGGCCTGAAAAGGCTCCAAATTCAATCGAACAAACCATCCAGCGGGTTTCCCGAGTTGGGTTTTCAAGGAAACCTCTACCCTTTTTTTTTTTTTTTCTGAAGACGCAAGTGGCAATTCAATATCTGGTGAACCTTCCTCGACATTGCAAAGTACAATCCGGCCCCGAAACCTATAAAGACTAGAGCTTTCTACGATGAATGGAACTGGGTCACTATAATCTCACAGTGGCTCAGTCCCTTCATTTCTCTTCACCCCAATCCATCTCTCCAACAACTTACTCCATCCTACAATCACTTCACGTCCATACAATCGCCGGCCAGTCTGATCACCGCCGTCGAAAGAAAGTCGATAGCATTCGATTTGAACCACCGCCAAATTCAAAGAATTTTTACTAATTTCACGGCCTCAATGCCAAAGCTCTCGGCTTTAACGCTGGAGAACAAGCACTTCACCGGAATCAGGCCGAACCAGTACGCCATCAAGGCCGGGTCGTGCCCGGATCCGGAGCTCCGCCTGCACCCCCGGCGCGGGGTTTGATGGAAGGGAACGGGACCATGCCGGGTCTACCAACCGAGCCGAAATCGGATTCCGCCTACGTCATGCTGCTGAATGACTACTGCCTGTACAGGTGTCCGGTGATTATCTTTCTCTGCCAGGAACGTGACAGAAATGCTTAATTTGAGTCTAAAAGCTTTACCCCTCTCATCCCTTGAATAATAGTTAAAAAACAACAAAATTTCTGTAACAATAATTTACATCAAGGTTAACATATAAATGTATCTCAATTCTACCCTTTATTTATGCAGATAAAACAGAGTCTATAGATCTAACATGACTTTAAAGATATGATAACAGAGGCAATTACAAATTCTGGGGCAATATGTGATCAGACAGATGACAACAGAGTAAGGGTAAGAGCAATTACTAGTGATGCCTCGTTACTGAGTTGTTACTTACTAGTTTTTGCCAAGAGTTTGTCTGTTTGGAGTCTTCGGGACATCTAAAAAGAGACATGTTAGTGGGTGAGTGGCCTATCTAAGTACATACAACAATTTTTTTTTTTAGTTCAATATATCTTCTATATTCCAATTGCCTGTAACACTGCATATGCACTGCATGGTAAACGTGCAAAGGTTTTTTGTTTTGCTATAGAACGCCTGGGACTGGTTCTACTAATCATGCTACTTTAATACAATTTTTAAACGTTACTCAAAAGAAAATGCATTTTCCCTTAAAATTAACATTATTAGAAGTTCCTCGACATAGAAAGGAACAAACTTTTGAGAAGACTTAAACATTGCGCGCATGCAAGTACTAACTAAAACATAAACCATACACTAAATATTACGGCCACATGCCGTGTAGGGCTATGATCAACGACCATTGGCTAAGTTCTCAATTGCAAAACTGTTCATGTTGTCATGCTTAATTGATGAACCAGTGTCCTGCAAATGGATTAGCGGAATAAGCAGTGACTGCGTCTCCTCAAAATCATTCACAACTTCAACTTGATGACTTTTGTTGGTTCTTATTTCCTCCAGAGTCCATTTCACATCTTTCATTGTAGGTCTCTTTTCTCCTCTGGATCTTAAGCACTGTTTTGCAAGCTCGGCAACCCTCTTAAGCTGCTCTGGGTCTGCCTCTTCCATCACACGCTTGTCAATAATTTCAAACAAGCGATCATCTTTCATTGCAGAAATGAAAAATGTCGCCAAACTTTTATCCTGGACGGGTCTGTTAGCAGAAACTACATCCTGTCCAGTTAGCAGTTCCACAAGGACGACACCAAAACTGTAGACATCACTCTTCTCATTTAGCATGCCTGATTGGAAATACTCAGGATCCATGTATCCCCATGTTCCTTGCACCACCGTGGATAGTTGAGTTTGATCCAAAGGAACGAGCCTAGAAGCTCCGAAATCAGAAACTTTCGCAGTGAAATTATAATCCAACAGAATGTTGGCAGACTTGATATCTCTATGAATGATATGAATCGGGACATCGGAGTGCATATGTGCAATGGCTCTTGCAGTTTCCACTGCAATCTGCAAACGAGTTTCCCATGGAATTGACGAGGCAACACCTCGTTTATGTAAGTGATAGTTGAGGTCTTTATTTGTAATGAATTCATAGACCAATAAAGGTACTGGAGTTTCTAAGCAGCAGCCTATGAGCTTCACCACATTTGGATGATCCATTTGGGAGAGAATGATTAACTCATTAATGAATTGCTCAATCTGCTTATGGTCTACCTCCGGGACTTTTGACCTCTTGATGGCAATTGCTCTTCCATCTATATTTCCTTTGAAGACTGTACCAAATCCTCCTTGCCCAACAATTATACTCTTATTAAAGTTGTTCGTTGCCTTCTTAAGTTCTTCCTCGGTAAAAATTTTGGTCATCCGGACTGATCCCTCAATATTTGAAAGGATTTGGCGTAGCATCTGGCCACCATTTTCTATGAAATGCTTTTCTCTAAGCTTGTGGGTTTTACTTTTCTGAATTCCAAAGTATAAAAATGATGAAAACACTAAAAGAACTGAAATGCCCGCGCTTACACCTGCAAGAAAGAGAATTAAAACAACGAAAGAACTTTATCTGAAGATATATTGACAAGTATTTTACAAAAGCTAAGAGATTTTTTTTTTTTTTTTTTGTACATAGTAGAACCGGCATTTCATGTAAATTGGAAGAAGCTAAAATTTGAACCTTCGATCTCCTCCAAAAGCTTTGCTCTTGTAGCTAACCAAGCTAAACTTGGTTGATTAAAACTAAGGGTTATTTTTGTTCATAGCTTTCTCCCTCGTTTTACCATTTGGAAAAGAGGCACAGTTTGTTTATGAACCAAATTTGAATTCTGAAGAACAGATATTTATAATACACATAGGGCACCTTCAGGCTTAGGTTGATGAAGAAATTTACTCACCAACAAAAATTATGGCCCATAACGATCTATTACGAGTGCAACGTTCACCTTTGTTTCTGCCGTCGCCATGGTAGCCCTTGGGACACGAACAAGTATAGTTTCCCACTGTGTTTATACAAAGATTTTGGTGTAGGCAATCATTGCCCCTAGGATCCAGACATTCATTAATATCTGGAAAGAATGACCAAAAACAAGTTAAACATAGGAAAACAAGCAATCTCTGAATCAATAGAGGGCAAACAGAAGAAAGCAAAACGCAATTTGAAAAGAAATTAAGAAAGTTAGAGCTTTGAATACCCTGACAACCCTGAGGGAGATAAGGGTTACCACGATAACCTTCGTTGCATTTGCAAAGATACCCTATAACATTTTCTGGTGTGTAGTTCGTGGCGTGTTCCTGACACACTGAATTATTGGATGTCCCGTCGTCAACTGCCCAATCAAGAACCACCGGAAACTGCTTGTCCGTCGACATATTAAGATATTCGGAGGAGAATTTGAATTCGCTGATTTCAACAACAAGAGAATAGGTGCAGGGACTGAAGTTCAACGTTTGGTTATGTCTGTGAAAACTGCCTACTGTCAGATTTATGTTGTACAGTCCCTCGGGAATGTCCATCTGGCAACAGCCGCTGCCGGAGCAAGCCGTATCATCCACGTAGCTGCGCTGGTAGCACGAGGAAATACAGCCAGCACTGTACCGCTTCCGACCCCAGCTGCCATCAAGGATTCCATTAAGGTATCCGTAGCTGTCACACCCAATGACGGCAAACTTATTTTTGGACTTGGAGATCTTGAATTTCGCCAGTGTGAGCCAGGCCGTCAAGTCAGCATAAATCCCTGACTGGTTGTAGCACTGAGCGGCCATAGGGTTCAAGATGTGAAGCTCGCCATCAGTAGATATATTGGTGATCTTGATGTTTGAGGTCCCTAGATGTGGGGTTGAGTTTTGGCAGGTGATGTTGAAATCTGGTGTAAAGTAACAGCCATCTCATACGCCAAATGGATATGGGATGCTTATATTCCCACATTGGTCCTGGCAGCCAGGCCTGGCTTGAACCGCCGCTGCTAACGTTGCAATAGCTGATAAAAGCGCCGTAATTAGCAGAAGCCGCACAAATGCTGCCTGCGGAAAGTAAACTACCATTGTTACAAGTTGGTTTCGAAATATTTGGAAAACTGGTGATGGTATTGGCTTATTAATATAGGTGATGAAGCACTGTTAGTATTAATTCAAGTGATTACTAATTTTGTTAATTAAGAATATGGTTGAGAGTTCGATTTGCATTAACTCACTAAAAAAAAAAAAAAAGAAGAAGAAGGTGGTGAAAGGTCCTTATTCATACTTTTTGTATACTTTGGAAGGAACGGGATCACTTGGTCTGCTAGCATGATAATACAATTAACGCAACAAATGCGATTGTGATGCTCGTCTATATTTTTGATAGAAAATATTAGATGGACTAGGAATTTTTGATAATTGTTGAAAAAGGTGACCTTGCAATATGTATCCAATGACCATGATCTTGAAGAGAAGTTCTCATTTTTGGCCCATTAACAAGCGCGGATTCAAAATTTGAGGCAGGCATTCAAACTAAATTGTCATGTATGTGATTATTTATGTTCCGCTGTTATATTTAGTTTATACTTCCCTTGTTTTCTGTACGTGAAGAGCGAAAGACAATTCTGTTCACATAGGCAGGTGCAGCGGTCTTTTTTCTTTGCTTTAAAAAAAAATGATCTAATTTTTTTATTTATTAAGAGATTTACTAAATTGTAAATTATATAATAAAAATAATTTTTTAAAATTAAAATTTAAGATATATAAAATAAAAATTTGAATTCTTAATTTATATGAAAAACACTAAATGACTTTACTTAAATAGTTATATAACCTTATTAATAATATTTAATATTTATCCATTTTTTTATTTTTTAAAAAAATTAATTATTTAATAAATTGTATTACTTTATAATTAATTTAAAATTATCTAAATAAAATTACTCAACTTTTTTTCCCAGCTTATGTAATAGAATTTATCCGTAAAAATTAAGCTGGGTACAATAATTTGCAAGTTGTCTCCCTGGTCCTTGCGCTTCCATCGCTTTACTTTATTCCGCGCGTTTGTTCTATGACTTTTTCAAGGATAAGGAAAGGTTGTGTGGTACCATAAGTCCACTTAAAAATATCAGTAAACAAAATAAATATGATTATACATCAACAACGTGGAATTGTCAAGACACAAGACGTTTAAGTCGAAGGCCAATATGACACACACGAAAGCAAAAGTTTTGGAGAAGAACATAAAGGAGAGAGGTAAAGAAAGGAAAAATTTAGGTGGATAGAAAAATAGTGGACGTAAAGAAGATGAAAAAATTTATTTGTGTAATGAGATAGTTTATTTATATAATGAGGTGTTAAATTATTATAATAAAATTTTAAAATATTTTTTTATATATTTTTTCGTTATAAAAATTAAATATTTTATTACATAAATAAACTAACTGATTACATAAAATTTTTTTTTTATCTTCTTCGCATCTACTGTTTTCCCATCCACCTAAATTTCTCCTTTCTTTTTCCTGTCTAGTTTGCGTCTTCATTTTTCTGTTCATGCAACTACACTCGTAAAGAAAATCCTTAGAAAATGGTGTGAAATTTTTGAGTGGAATCCACTTGAACTTTTTCTCAAAAAATCGGTGAGAAAGTGTAGAGGGAATGAAGTTTTTTTTTTTTTTTTTTTTTTGATAGGGTAGAGGGAATGAAGTTGATGGCTAGCTTGTGAGATACAAGTACGAAATTACTGCCGATTAACTTGCCCCTTTGTTTTTCTTATATTTAGTAACAGAGAGTATAACTGTTATTTTGTAATTTTCAGTTTTCTTTTTTTATATTTCTCACAACTTTGAAATTAAAAAATCTAATTTCTAATTATTTTTGTTTTCACATATTTTTAACTTAGTCAAATAGCCAACAAGAAATTCATTTTCTTTTTTATAATTTTCTTTAACATTCCATTTTAACTTCAAACAAAGAATTAGGTTGATGGACAATAATTTAATTTTAAGGAAATATCATAAATGCTGTTAAATTGTGACAAAGTAGGAATAAATTCAGATATTATAATATTTTTTTAATTGTCGCACATGTTTAATTTTTTGATAAATGATCTAGTTATAAATATGCAATGAAGTATTATAATTGTACAATGTTTGCATCAAATTTTTTGAAGGTTCTCTACGAGGATGTACTGGCACGGCTATTTTGCTATTGTGTCTGTGTTGACCATCTTTGGACACGAATCAAACACAATATAAATACATATTTAATAATTCAAAATGTGTTTGCTAAAGAAAAGGTAAAAAAATAAAAATAAAAATAAATATAATTTAATGACACGTTTAAAATACCTCAAGACAAAATTTCTGCAAAAATATAAAATTAAAAAAATAATAAAAGATTAATGATCGCCTCTGGGGCCATCATGGCAGACAGGCCACCTTATTATTTTGGAATTTTAACCCAATAAAGGAGTCAGACGACGAGAAAGGTTTCAAAACGTAGGATTTGGGAACCCTTACGTAGTATTTACGCAGTTACATTACATCATCGGCCCATGCCACTGGTTGGACAGTCGATCGAGCCCGTAAAAAATGCTCGTCAAGTCAACACTCCCAAGGTCTTTGTACGACGTCGTCATTAGTTCTCTTCATGATTAGCGTAGCAGTGCCATGAGGCCAGTGGGAGAGTGGGCTTAATCTTGACAATTGACATAGACTAGTCGTTGTAATATATCCTTGAAATTTTCATAAGCTATGAAGGATCTATTTGGCAATCGCATGAATTAAATCAATTAATTTGTGACGTATTAAATATTTTTTAAGTTTCACACTTTATTTTTACCTTTGAATTTGATTTTGCATGCTAACATTAACTAATCTAATATACCAAGTGTGAAATACAAATGCCGTGAATTTATTGTACAGCGGAACATAATTTGATTGCAAACTAAGAACTATTATCTGAGGTAATAGTGTGGTGGTAAGTCGGCGTATCTCTGCGCTAACGATTCAAGTTCGAATTTTTGTGTGCTTGATCTTTTTGACAAATGTTGGGTGTCTGCAATATGTGGAGAAAATGTTGAAACTTGGTGCGGGAGTTCGGCTTGACAATCGTCATAATTTTTAACAGCAGAGTCACGCTCAACTTCACTAATTTTCAGGTGGTGGGTCAGCAATTTTAAGAGTTGTTGAATGAGACATCAAAAAATAGGGGTTATCCTGACCTTCGCCCGCATATATCATAACCGACATACCTGTAAGTATCATTTTTCCTGTCAAAAAAAAACTAAAAACTTAATATATATATATATATATATATAATAAATTCTCACTATAATCGGATTTAATTATATTTTTTAAAAATAAAAATTCTAAATTCTGACTATTATTTTTTTAGGAATTTTTTAAAATTTTTTAAGAAAGTAAAAAGAAATTTTTTTTTCTTTTTTAGGAAAACAAATTTAAAAGTGGTTTTTCTTCTTTTGAGAAAAAAATTATAGGTAAATTTGAAAGATTTTTTTGATCTTTTTTCTTTTTTAAAAAGAGAATTAGTAACATAGTTTTTTTTTATTATTTTATTTGATTATAAAATTTATAATTATAGAAACTTAATTATAATCAAAATAAGAATACATAAATCAATAGAAATTTTATTTGATTATAATTAGGTTTATATTAATAGGGAATCATAATTTTAATTGAGACAGAATTTTCATAATTATAAAATATTTTAATTTTATTTTTAATTTACGAATTTATAAAAAATTACTACATATCAGAGAAAGAAAAACTAAATTTTTTTTTAATTTCAACTTTATATATTTACACGTATGTATATTTATTCTTCATTATCTTCCTTTTTTTTGTTAGTCAGATGCAATTGTCTTTGATTCTTTATGAATTGTCCGTACGTCCGTGCCCATGAGTCATGCAAGCAGCTATCAAACTATTTATTTCACAAAAAGAAAAGGCTACCAAACAACTCAAAGGGGCCCAAATATTAAGTTATTTGAAGCAACAGTACCGTTGGAACTTGGTCTACTAGCATGTGTTGGACTTCCACGACCCCACTTCAATATATATATATATAGGTGGTGAAAGGTCCTTGTTCATACTTTACGTATACTTTGGTAGTTGCCTCTGGTTTCCGAGGAAGGGGATGACTTGGTCTACTGGCATGTTAATATAATTAACGCAACAAATGCGATTGTGATGTTCGAGTATATTTTTGATAGAAAATATTCGATGGACCACGAATTTTTGATAATTGTTGAAAAGGGTGACTTTGCAGTATGTATCCAACGACAATGATCTTATAGAGAAGTTCTCATTTTTTGGCCCAATGAGAAGCACGCGATTTAAAATTTGAGTGGATCAGTCATTCAAACTAAATTGTCATGTATGTGATTATTTATGCTCCGCTTTTATATTTAGTTTATATTTCACCTGTTTTTTTGTACATGGAGAATGAAAGACAGTTCAATTCGCATAGTCAGGTGTAGCGGTCTTTTTTTGGCTTAAAATAATATCATCTTTTTTTTTTATTGAGAGATTTATTTAACATTGAACTGTATAATAAAAATGATTTTTTAAAATTAGAAGACAAGATATCTAAAATAAAAATTTCAATTCTTAATTTATACATACAACACTAAGTGACTTTAATTAAATAACTATAGAGTCTTATTAATAATATCTAACAATTCATCTATTTTTTATTTTTTCTTAAATTAAATTATTTAACAGTTTATATCACTTTATCATAAATTAAACCAAATGAAGATACTAAACTTTTTTCAAATTATATAATAGAATTTATCTGTAAAAATTAAGCTGACAGGTACAATAATTTACAATTGGTAACTTCTTAAGTTTGAGATTATGCTTGTCATAAATTAACACTTATTCCTCAGATACGATATGAGCTATTCTTCTGACTTTGACACTGCATATTGTGCATATTGAACTTTGCCAGTTAAATTTTGGATCAGACATTCGGTATATCTTTTTGTCAATTTGTCAATTTGAAAGCTTATACTAGTTAGGGTTGTGACAACCTTCGTTGCGTCAGTCAAGGATGCAGAATTTGATCATGACACTCAACTGTGCATATATGACGGTGGGGTCGCAAAACTAGACTTGGAGAAAAGGAATTCCAAGCTTGGAGAGAGGCTTTCCACGTTGCAAAACGAGAATCAGATGCTTAGACATGTACGTCATTCTCCCCGACACATTCTTCTAAACAACACTGTACTAATTGTTCATTGCTGGGGGCATTTTGGGTATATCATGCACCAAATATTGTTTGAAATTTTGGGGCTATCTTTTACTTGACGTGACAGGAAGTTAATTGGCAAGAAATACCAAGAGGAAGACTGTAATAGCCCCAAAATTTCAAACATTTGATGCATGATATACCCAAAATGCCCCCAGCAATGAACAATTAGTACAGTGATGTATATAAGAATGTGTCGAGGAAAATGACGTACATGTCGAAGCATCCGATTCTCGTTTTGCAACGTGGAAAGCCTCTTTCCAAGCTGGGAATTCATTTTATCCAAGTCTAGTTTTGCGACCCCACCGTCATATATGCACAGTTGAGTGTCATGATCAAATTCTGCATCCTTGACTGACGCAACGAAGGTTGTCACAACCCTAACTAGTATAAGCTTTCAAATTGACAAATTGACAAAAAGATAGGAAAAAGTTTGAGAGCTGCCAAGATGTCCCGATATGTATGAAAAGTTGAATTGATTGTCAATTTTTTGTAATTATCGTGTTAAAAAAAAGCAACAAAAATAAAATAATAATTTATATTTTAATTTTTTATTGTTCTTTTTATTAATAGAATTATAAAAAAAAAAAGTTGGTTGCCTTTTTTATACGTATTGAGACAAAACTTGGGGACAAATTTGTATGGCTCCCAAACCAACTCCGCTAATACCGAATATCTGATCCAAATTTTAACTGGCAAAGTTCAAGATGCACAATATGCAATGTCAAAGTCAGAAGAATAGCTCATACGATATATGAGGAATAAGTGTTAATTTGTGACAAGTATAATCTGAAACTTAAGAAAAATAGCTTATATCATATCTTTATAACTAATTTAAAGCTACTTAAATAAAGTTACTAAACTTTTTTCAATTTATATAATAGAATTTGTCTGTAAAAACTAAGCTGCCGGTACAATAATTTGAAATTAAGTTGTGTCTCCTTACGCTTTCATCGCATGACTTCTTTCCTCGCGTTTGTTTTATAACTTTTCAAGTCTAGCTAGGATAAGGAAATGTTGTTTGGTACCATAAGTCCACTTTAAAATTTCAGTAGACAAAATAAACATGATTATACATAAACGTCGTGGGATTGTCAGGACACAAGACGTTTAGGTCGATGGCCAATATTTTAATTTTACAAAAATATTAGATAAATGAAGAAAAATTGTGACAGGAGAAGCATAAATTCACATATTATAATATTATCATTATTTGTTTTACATGTCTAATTTTTCGATAAATGATTGTAATTAACAAAAAAATTATAAGTATGCAAACAATAATTATAATTAAACAATGTAAACCTACCTAAGTTTGCATCAAATTTTTCATTTCAGCATAAATTCTGCTTCTTTGATTAATGGTTCTCAGTATCTATGGACCAATACTTCTCAGTATCTATGGACCAATACTTCTCTCTATAGCACCTACACAAAATATAATAATTATAACAAGAAGAGGTATCAAATAAATTGGGTGGAGAAAATTTGAGTCTTTTTAATCTGAGTTATTTTTGGATTATGAGATCAAATTTAAATTTTAGTCAAAAATTGAAATCGTAACCTTATTTTTCTGGTGAACTCTAATCAAGTTGAATTTTAACGCGTCTAGCAACAAGTGAAAACGACAATAAGAACAAGAAAAAAATTTGGTATCCCTACCTTGGTATACATACTTGGTATACTTATTGTAACGAGCTTATCTATTTTTGTGACAAGATCGATAAAATATAATACAAAAAATTAACATATTATTTTTTGTTGCAAAAACAATAAGCACAGTTACAGAAACAATCAAGTTCGTCACAAAAAATATACTTTATATGTGTATCATCTGACTACCAATATATGTATACCAAATCAAACTCTAAGAACAATAGCAGTAATTTCTCTTACTGAAATATGAACCATTTTCCTGTGCTCTAAGGCCAAGCGTAGGAGACGGCTTCCTGGCCTGGGAAGTGGGACCCCTTACGTAATACTTACGCAGATACGTTACATCATTGACCTCCGCCGCTGCCAAGGCTGGCAATCGACGGCGGTCAACATATTCGTCAAGTCAACACCCACCGAGCTCTCTGTACGACGTCGTTATTAATTCTCTTTATGATTAATGTAGAGCTCGGGGATTAGCAGGAGGAATCTTAACATGGTCGTCATATTTTTTTGAATTTTTCATAATCTAGGTAGGATCTACTGTATAATCGCATAAATTAAATCAATTAATTTGTGACATATTAGACATTTTTTGAGTTTCATATTTTACTTTTCACCTTTGCATTTAATGTTACATGCTAACATTAATTTTACTGATCTAATATACTAAGTATGAAATACAGATTCGATTAATTTGTTGTACAATGAAATAAAATTTAATTGCAAAACAAGAACTTAAAGTACAGGTATATATATATATTCTTCATTATCTTTTTTTTATCAGTCAAATACAATTATATTTAGTATTTCTCTTATCGAAATACAATTATGTGTCTGTAAATTAAGAAGAAATTAGTAGACACATAACTCATTTAACGTCATTTAACTATTTATTTATTTATTTATTTTTTATTCAAATATCAAATGACTCATATTATTTTAATCCTTCTTTAACGTCATATAACCTGCATTGATTAAGTATTTCTCTTATCTTTAATTCTTTATGCAATGTCCATAAGTGCCTGTGAGTCTCACTGCAAACAGGTACCTAACTATTTAAGGGGATATGATATTTTTTTAGTTCTAAACCTTTATATTTTTTTATATATGAGTCCTAAATCGTTTTAAAATTTCATTTGACTACTAAACTTTTTAATTTTTTTACCAAATCAGTCTATTCGTTAACGGAAAGTGATCAATCTATTAAAAAAATGATTCTAACCTTACAAAAATTATTTTAGAAAAGATTAAATACACTAATTAAAATTTTTTTTATCAAAAAGTATGCACTTTTCATATTTAATTTGAGTATTTGTTAATTAGAAAAAACTATTACACTTGCGTGTTTGATTTTTTTAAAATAATTTTCATCAAATTAAATTATTTATTAAAGGATTGATTAATTTTTGTAAACGAAAATACTTATTTAGTAAGAAATTAAACGATTTACGATTCAAATGAAATATCAAAAAAGTTTAGAAGTCAAATATAAAAAAATACAAAAATTTAAAATTAAAAAATATGATATCCCCTATTTAAAGGAGCCCAAATATTAATTTGAAGCTATAAGGTTGGACAAAAAAAAAAAATTGTCTGCTAGGGTTGAGTACGGGTTAATCAGTCTTTTATTCATCTCATAAGGAATCCAGAATTTTGACCCTAGTCCGACTTGGAGTGCATTTATCTTGTATGGAACACGCTAACTAGTACCCAATGGACGAGTCTGTCTTCACGTGTACTATTGACAAAATCCAAGTCTCCGTAACTCCGTTTCAGTATTTCAAAGCATGACATGCTACTTTTCCCATTTACCCAGGGAAAAAGCGTAATCTTTTTTTTTTTTTCTCCTTCTTTGGACAGAGATCATTTAAGAGTGTGTTTTCATGAACAATTGATCCATATAACATACAAAGCAAATATGGATTTTAATCGGTTTTCATGAGAAAGATAATCGCATGACATTAATTAATCTTTATTTTGAGTTTTTATAATCTCGTTTTAAGAAAAATTAAATAGTAACATAGTAGTAAAAAAAAAAAAAACATAGTCAATCTTACTTGGACTAAAAAACATGGTAGTAAAGATTAGATCTTACTACCGACTAAAACATAGTAGTAAAAAAAAAAAAAATAGACTAATTAAATCTTACTTAGTCACACAATAAATGAAGTTGAGAATAAAAAATTATTTTATTAAAAATTATATTACTATTATGTTATTTTTTGAAGGGTTAATATATAAAAATATCACTAATTTTACTTAAAATAATAAATTTAGCACTAATTTTAAAAGGTAACAAATAGAGTATCAACTTTATCTAAAGTAACAAATTTAGCATGCTGTGAAATTTCTTAAATAGAATTTATCTGTTTCGATAATGTGATATTAACTTATATGATTATCATATTATCGAAACAAACACATTTTTATAAATTTGTCATCAAAACTGACAGATTCTATTCATATAATATCATCGTGTGTTAGATTTGTTATTTTAAATAAAATTGATATTAAATTTATTATTTTTTAAAATTAATACTAAATTTATTATTTTATATAAAATTAGTGATATTTTTATATATTAATCCTTCTTTAAACTTTGTTATATAGTGATGTTCTTTTTCTTTTGGCGCCAAGAATAAAAATTTTAGAGGGAAAAGGGAAACAAATAAAACAACAAAGTAGTAGACACAAGAAAGAGAGATGAAGAAGGCGAAGAAGTAGATCCAAATTTGACTTTTTTCGGAAATGACACCACAAAAGAAAAGGCTAAATAAAAATTTAAGTTGCTGAGAACGTGACTATCAATTATAAAATTTGATATTTAAATTTTAAATTTTATTCACATAATTTTTTTTCTTCTTATTATTGCCTTAATAGCTTCAAAACGACAAACAAACAAAAAAAAAGAAAAGGCCAAACAAACGCAGGAACAACAGCTGAGAGATTAAAAAAAAAAAAAAAACAAAGAAACGGAGAGAAGACATTAATAAGACGCTGACTTCTTGATGTTGGGCCAAGGCCCATACCTATGGTTTTAAAAGAATAAAGAAAAAAGAAAAAAGCAACCAACCTATCGTGGAAATCCACATCGCACTAGGGGAAACAAAGAATTATGCAGCCCATTAAAGCAAGGGAAAAAAAAAGGCACTATAAATTTTTTATTTAAAATTTGTATGATTGTAAGAAAATTTTAAATTTTTACAATTATTGTGATTAAAAAAATAATTTTATTATTTTTTATTTTATAAAATATCATAATAATTATAAAAATTTAAAATTTTATTGTAATCAGACAAAATTTCAACTAAAAAAAATTGATGGTACTTTAACCGTGCTCTTAAAGGAAAATGCAATTCACAAACGTTATCTCGGTTTTAATCTCACGGTTGGCTTCCACTCTTCATAGAACAAAAAATCTCCCAAATAACTATTTTATTCTTCTGTGAATAGTTCGTTAGTGGGTGGTTTTCATGCAAAAACGAGGCTCGCTCTTGAAGACGCCCGTTCTGTTCTTGGTGTTGGAGACTTGCAGTTCATTTGTAGGTTTTAGAGCCTTCTTATTATCGTTCTATGAATTAAAATTTTTTTGTGATTTTCTTTGGTACATGTAACAGATGGATAAAAGCTGCGGCTTTAAGGCCGGCTGAGGACATCAAATAAGTGGACATGGAATGAGGCATTACGTACATTTGCAAGTGCCAGAGGGCAGGTAATCAGTTCCTTACATTGGATTGCCATTGATCTCCTTGACTTTGAGTTTTAAAAAACTTTTGGGTCAAAAATTAAACATGCAAATGCAAGGAAAAAAAATCTAAATTGGAACTAACTTCCTTCCAAGTCCCGAGCTGATTTGGGCATCAATGCAACTGATTATCACCTGTCCGGGCTTGATTAGGCCAGTTGCCCTGTTGTTTGAGTCTTCTGTTCGCATGAAAGATTGGGCTTGTATTGCAGTTGGAGTTTTGGTATAAACTTACATCCTTAACGTTTAGGCTTGCACACGAGCCTTGCAAGTATGGACCCAAAAAAAAAAAAAAAAAAGAAGAGAAGAAAAGAAAACACACAACAACAACATGGGTTGTGGTGTGGGCCAAATAGAAGAAATAACTTTGTAAAAAAGGAGCATTTAAGCTGCAATTATCGTTATTCAACTAATGTTTTAAGAATCGAACCGGTCACTGAACCGGAAAGATTAGTGGTTCAAGGTTCAATCGGTTCGATCGGTATAACCGTAGTTGAACCAGTATTTAATATTAAATATATAAAAATTAAATTTTTATATAGTTTATATAATTATATAAAATGCTATATTATATAAGAATGATTATAAATATTTAAAATAAAGTGTATTTTAAAAATTGTATTAATATTTACATATATTAAAAATATTACAATTAGTATATTTAACAAAATATAATTTATAAAAATTAATTAAAAAAATAATATTTATAAATAGTAGTTAAATATTAATTTTTTTAGTTTTAAAGATTAAATTGAAAATTTTAATCAATTGAGGACTAAATTGAAATTTTTAGTTAAAATTAGTGTTTTAATTATAATTTAGATAAAATTTTGGGTCAAATTATAATTTAAAATTTTTTGGTTTAAATTAAACCGGTTCAACCGGTTCGATTTTTTGCCGATTTTCTCGATTTTTGACCGATTTTTTCGATTTTTAACCGATTTTTTTGGCCCATTCTGCATCCCTTTTTTAAGATTAAACCAGACCGAACCTAGGACCGGTCACCGGTTGAACCGACCAGTCCTGTCCGGTTCTAATTACCATGTATTCAACTAATATCCTATGAAAAGATCTTGTAAGTGGTTTAACATCCGTGTTTAAAAAAAAAAAAAAAACAAAGACATCAGCACCAGCCCGGCATTCTTTCTCGAAAAATTGCAAAACACAAAGCAAAAAAAGGGAAAATAAAGACATAACGAACAAGGGAAATCGCGATCATGGCTTCCTGATACAGAGACAAGGTAAAGAATAATTACGGCCAATAAGTGTTTAAAAGATGGATTTTAGCCAGTTGAAAGTGGGTTCCGCCTATATCATGCTGCTGAATGATGTTTGCCTGTACCAATATCCTGTGATTTTTTTTTTTCTCTACCAGGGACGTGACAGAAATCCTTAATTTGAGACTAAAAAACTTTAGCCCTCTCATCCCTTTGAATAACTGTCAAAGCAATAAAAGTTCTGTAACAATAATTATCATCAAGGTTAATATATAATTTTATCATTAACTTTGCCCTTTTCTGCAGATCTAACAGAGTCTATAGAGCTAACATGCCGTTAAGGAAATGATTGGTGTGATCAATTAAATATTCTTATGATCAGAGGCAGTCGATGCCTCGTGACAACAGAGTAAGAGTAAGATCAATTGCTAGTTATGACTCATGACTGCTTCGTTATGCACTGGTCTTCGCTAAAGAACTCTTGGGACTGGTTCGGCTATTCATGCTATTTTTAGACAATTTTTAAATGTTATACAAAAGAAAATGCATTTTCTCTTGCAAATTAACATTATTGGAAGTTCCACTCCATATAAAGAAACATACTTTTCAGCACACTTGGATATTGTATGCGTACAACCGCTAACTAAAACATAAACCAGACACTAAATATTACAAACAAATGCCGCGTAGGACTAAGGGGCCTGGTAGGACGATAGGTGGAATCTTGAAATAGTCGGTCGTATTTTTTGAAATTGCTTTTTTGTGCCGTATATTACGTGTTGATATAATTTTACTTTTTTTCTTAAGTTAGGTAGGATCTATTATGTAATCGTATAAATCAAATCAATTAATTTGTGACATATTAAACATTTTTTAAGTTTTACATTTTACTTTTCACCTTTGCATTTAATTTTTTATTCTAACATTAATTTTACTGATCTAAATACTAAGTGTGAAATACAAATTCGGTTAATTTGTTGTATAACAAAATAAAATTTAATTACAAAATAAGAACTTAAAGTACATGAGAATTTATGTATATATTTATGTATATTAATTCTTTATATCTTTTGTTTATCAATCAGATGTAATTATCTTTAATATTTCTCTTATCAAATATAATTAAGTGAGTCTAAATTAAAAAGATATAAATAAATACATAATTTATTTAATAATATCTAATAGTTTATTTTATTTTTTTATTTTTATATTTAATTGTCTAATAATTTATATTATTTTAATTTTATTTTGATGTTATTTAATTTATATCCACTAATTATTTCTCTTATCTTTAATTCTTTATGGATTGTCTGTAAGTCTATATCCTTGAGTCATTACATCGATTTAGCATTGGCAGCTACATAACTTTTTATTTCTCAAAAAAAAAAAAAAAGAAAAAGAAAATATGGTTTGGAAAAAAAAAGAAAAAAAGGGCTGTCTGCCGGGGTTGACTGTAGTTTAACCAGTCTTTTCAATCATTTCATACGTGACATACTCCTTGACTTGTGCATTTATAATTTTATATGGACCACGCTAGCTAGTACAAAATAGACGAGTGTTTATTTTACGCGTACTAATGACAAAATCCAAGTCTTCGTTACGGTATTTTAAATTGTTAATTTTAAAAGTATTATCATTTTTATATTTTTTTAATAAATCTAACATAATTTTTAAAAATTTATAAATCTAATACAGTTTAATTATTTTTTAACAAATATAACATAATATTTAAAAATTTATAAATATAGTACAGTTCAATTATTTTCTAATAAATTTAACACGGTATCAGTTAAAAATAATCAATTAAAAGTAACTGAATCACTTAATATACATATATGTCACGTCTATATTTAAATCTAATACAGTTTAAAATCTCCAAATATCATATGTGCATATGTGCATACTGAGATATTTGATTATTTTTAATTAATAATATGCTAAATTTGTTAGAAAATAATTAAACTGTATTAGATTTGTTAGAAAATAATTGAACTGTATTAAATTTAAAAATTTTTAAAAATTATACTAAATTTGTAAAAAAACATTAAAGTAGTAATATTTTTTGATATTAACTCTATTTCAAAGCATGATATGCTACTTTTCCAATTTAGCCATAGGAAAAGCATAATCTTTTCTTTTTTTCTTCTTTGGGCATAGATCATTTAACTACAGGTGCTTATTAATTTTACTTATTTTTTTAAGTAAAATTAACTTATAATTTAATATAATTTAAATATTATTTTTAATTTTTTATTCAAATAGACTCCACTTATTGTGTAGTGTATGTAAGATCATGAGTAAGTTATACTCATTTAAAAAAGAGAGTCAAAATAAAAATTCCCTTAAATACAACATTAGATTATTGGAAAATTTGAAAGTATAAAAAGTTATGTCTCTTGTTAATTTAATAATTATAAAGAGACACATTAAAAAAACTGTATCTATTAAATTTAAAAGATATCTTTCTTAGTCAAATAGTTATTACATTATTCTTTTTATAAATGTATTGTAGCCATTTACATAGATATAATGAAAAAAATAAAAACTAACTCATTTTTTGAGAATAATTCTAAGACACTATAAAAGTTATTTTTAAAGGCTTAATTTCAGTAATACAAATTATAGTTAAGTGCCACTTCTTTTTATTCAATAAGAGAATTTGATATAACTTAATTGTACTGTTATGAGGGTAAAATTTTATCTTAAGAAAACTGACACTGTTACACCAATTGAAACAATTTTTTTTATATTTTAGTCTATCATCTTTCTAGTTCTAACTACATGAACAATTGATCTATATAGCATACAAAGCAAATATAAATTTTAATCATTTTTCATGACAAAGATAATACATGACATTGGTTTATCTATATCTTGAATTTTAGTAATCTCGTTTTAAGAAAAATTAGATAGTAATATATAGAAAGTAATATAGTAATAATAAAAAATGTTAAATAATTAGATCTTACTTGGCCTCATAATAAATGAATATAAAACCAAGAAAATTATTTTACAATTATCATTTTACTATCACGTCAACTGTTGGGATGTAGTGTTTTTTTTTTTCTTTTAGCTACGAAGAATAGAAAACCAAGAGGGAGAAAGGGAAACGAATAAAACAATATAGAAATACAAATAAGAAAGAGATACAAAGAAAAAAGGCGTCCAAGTGGATTCAAATTTAACTTTTCTTAAAAAGAGGCCGCACAAAAAAAAAAAAAAAAAAAAAAGGCCTTACAAACGCAGGAACAAAAATCGAGAGAAATTAAAGAAAAAAAAGAAAGAAACTGAGATAAGACAGATCTGGGCATGACATGATGGCACCTACTTCTTTGATGTTGTGCCAAGGCCCATGCCTGGAGTTCTAAAAAGAAAAGGAAAACGAAAAAAGGAAACGACCTGTCGTCCAACGATCTGCTTCCAATGTTCAGAGACCAAAAAAATCTCCAAATTTCTTCTTCTGCAAATAGTCTATTAGTGGGGGGGCTTTTCATGCAAAACGAGGCTCGCTCTTCAAGAGGCCCATTTTGTTCTTGGTGTTGCAGTTCATTCGTAGGTTTTAAATTCTTTTTCCTATCATCGTTTTGTGAATTAAAATTCTTTGTGATTTTCTCTGGTAACTTTAACAGATTGGAGACAAGCGGCGGCTTGAAGGCCAACTGAGTACCAGAGGGCATCAAAGAAGTGGACATGGAATGTGGCATTACGTACATTTGCAAGTGCCAGTGTGCAGGTAATAATCAATTTTATCAACCAGAATCCCATTCGTCACTCGTTCGTCTCGCCATAAGCTATATCCCTCACGCACACTGGATTGACGTCGATCTCCTCGATTTTGAGTTTAATTGGAAGGGAAAAACTTTTGGGTCAAAAAATTAAACATCCAAATGCGAGGAAGAAAACCCAAATTGGAATTAACTTCTAAGTCTTCGGCTGATTTGGGCATCAATTCAACTGATTACATTACATGTCTTGCCTTGATTAGATCAGACGACTAAAAAACTCTCTTGACCGAAACAAAAAATCTACCTTTAACTAAAAAAATCTACCAAAAAAAAAAAAAAAAAGTACTAATACATGTTAGTTTGAGTGACAGATATTCGATTTTTTTTAAATAAGATTTTAGATTTGAACTTTATGTATGACAAAATGGGACGATATGAGAGCTTTACTCCCTTTGTGGGTTTTTTTTAGCTCCATTCTAGATTAATCAGGGTTCAGTATAACTTTCAAATACCACCAGTCTCAGATAAAAAAAAAAATTTAATCAATTTTGTTATTAAGAATATGGTTGGAAGTCTAACTCTCACTATCCTATCTTCTTTCTTTCTTATTTTGGTTTAACCCTCATTTTAGACTTAAAAAAAAAAAAAAAAGAAACAAAGAATCTCATAATCATCGCTTCTTGATAAAGAGACATGATGTAGATGATTATTTGGGAGTCTGTAGCTGTTTGTTAGTAACTAGCACAATAAGGTGATGATGTAGCAACATGAGAAATGTTAGATTTCTTTTTTTATGATCAAAGAAAAATCGTTGCATTAAAATTATGTGAAATTGTACATAAGTCTGATACGAAAGTGTCAGGAGAATCTACACAAAATAAAAATAAATATCGACAATAATGACCTACAATTAACATGGTAAAAATGACCATTTACTAATTAAGCATGAAACCTATTTTGAGATAACCCTCAAACGAGGGTACCAACCGAACCGATACTAAACTTACGCAAAATTGATATTTTAGCTAAGTGTAAACTAATCAGACAAAACTGCATGAAGTAGCAAACACCGTACTTCCATAAACCTATGATAGAAATCAATCGGGCATATCCGGCAACGAGTTCCCAACATACTGAACTACAAACGGATAGATACAATACAACAAATAGACAGATACCCAAACAGTTCAAACAGTACAAGAAATCTCCCAACACAAAATAATCCAGCCACACCTAATCCCATCTGAACAAGTGGCAGTGGCGAAAGGCGGCATCGTGCGGCAGCTGCAAGCAATGCCTGCAACTGCATCAGAGCTACGATGACGGCCTCTGAGGCAACAAAGCGAACGATGACAGTGCCGACAGTAATAGAGCTAGCGGCGGCGCTAACAACGATGGAGAGCTTAACCATAGCGGCGGAACTGGCTGCAACAGCAGCTGGAAGAACAGTGGCTTAGGCGCCAGCAGTAACAGTGTTGGTGGAGGCAACGAAGGCGGCAAAGGTTGCGAAGGAGGTGGTGGAGGTAGTAAATGCGGCTGTGGAGACAACAAAGGCAATTGAAGTGCCGAGAAGCCTAGATTTGATATCAAAGCGGTCATGGGAGAACTTATTTGCCCTAGATCTAAACGGAAGCGAAGCTAAAAACACCATATTTTAGAGAGAGAGAGAGAGGAAGAACATAGATGGGGTAGAGAGAAAGAGGAAAACCAGGAGAAAAGGGAACAAAAAAAGTCACCGCCGGCCAAAGAGCTGGGATGTTTTTTGGGGGGGGGGCAAAGAGTTAGAGAGATGAGAAAGTGTTTTGCTGGTTTTCACAAATTTTTTGTTCTCATTCATGTGCTTTTGAAACGTTAGATTTTTATAAGAATAATAGTCATTAATTGATACTGTGTATATACGTTCTTTCTCTGTAACAAAGTGGTAATAAGAAGAAATAATAAACTGAATTTCTCTCTCTAAAGTGCTCTCTCTCTCTCTCTCTCTAAGCTTCTTCTGTTTTCTCCCTCTTTTTGTACCCTAACCCCCAATTTTCCTCTCAATCTCTCTAGCTCCTCACACTATTCTTGGATAAAATGGTAAAGAATAATTATGACCAATAAATGTTTAAAAGATGGGATTTCAGCTAGCTTCAATCGGGTTCTGCCTATATCAGGCTGCTAAATGATAACTGTCTGTATCGATGTCCGGTGATTTTCTTTCTCTGCCAGGGCCGTGACAGAAATCCTTAACTTGAGTCTAAAAGCTTTAGCCCTCTCATCCCTTGAATAATAGTTACAAAGCAATAAAATTTTTGTAACAACAATTATCATCATGGTTAATATATAATTATATTATTAATTTTTCCCTTTTCTGCAGATCTAACAGAGTTTATAGATCTAATTAATATGCCTTTAATAATATGATTGGTGCGATCAATTTCATATTCTTGTGCAATATGTGATCAGAGGCAGCAAATCATGGCTCGTGACAACAAAATAAGAGCAAGATTAATTGCTAGTCATGACTCATGACTGCTTCGTTATGTACTGGTTTTCGCTCAAGAACTCTTGGGATTGATTCTGCCAATCGTGCTATTTTTAGACAATTTTTTAACATTGCGCAAAAGAAAATGCATTTTCTCTTGCAAATTAACATTATTATAAGTTCCCCTCCGTAGAAAGAAACAAACTTTTCAGCACACTTGGACATTGCAAGCGTGCAAGCACTAACTAAAACGTAAACCATACACTAAATAGTCTAAATATTGCAACCATATGCCAAGTTGGGACATGATCAACGACCATTGGCTAAGCTCTGAATTGCACTATTGTTCAAGCTGTCCGGCTTAATTGATGAACCAGTGTCCTGCAGATGGACTAGCGGAATAAGCAGCGGCTGCCTTTCCTCAGAATCAATGACAACTTCAACTGGATTACATTTGTTGGTTCTTATTTCCTCGAGAATCCATTTCACATCTTTCATTGTAGGTCTCTTTTCTCGTCTGGATCTTAAGCACTGCTTTGCAAGCTCGGCAACCCTCTTAAGCTGCTCTAGGCCTGCCTCTTCCATCACATGCTTGTCGATAATTTCAAACAAGCGATCATCTTTCATTGCAGAACTGAAAAATGTCGCCAAATTTTTATCCTTCTCAGGCCTCTTAGTAGACACTACATTCTGTCCGGTTAGCAGTTCTGCAAGGACAACGCCAAAACTGTAGACATCACTCTTCTCATTTAGCATGCCTGATTGGAAATAATCAGGATCCACGTATCCCCATGTTCCTTGCACCACTGTGGATAGTTGAGTTTGATCTAGAGGAACAAGCCTGGAAACTCCGAAATCAGAAACTTTTGCAGTGAAATTACAATCCAAGAGAATGTTTGCAGACTTGACATCTCTATGAATGATTTGAATTGGAAGATCAGAGTGCATATGTGCAATGGCTCTTGCAGTTTCCACTGCAATCTGCAAACGAGTTTCCCATGGAATCGACGAGGCAACACCTTGTTTATGTAAGTGATAGTTGAGGTCTTTGTTTGTAATGAATTCGTAGACCAATAAAGGCACTGGTGTTTCTAAGCAGCAACCTATGAGCTTCACCACATTTGGATGATCGATTTGGGAGAGAATGATCAACTCATTAATGAATTGCTCAATCTGCTTATGGTCCACCTCCAGGACTTTTGACCTCTTGATGGCAATTGCTGTTCCGTCTATATTTCCTTTGAAGACTGTACCAAATCCTCCTTGCCCAACAATTTCACTCCTATTAAAGTTGTTCGTTGCCTTCTTAAGTTCTTCCTCAGTAAAAATTTTGGTCTTCCGGACTGATCCTTCAATATTTGAAAGGATTTGGCGTAGCATCTGGCCACCATTTTCTATGAAATGCTTTTCTCGAAGTTTGTGGGTTTTCCTTTTGTGGATTCCAAAGAACAAAAATGATGAAAACACTAGAAAAACTGAAATGCCCGCGCTTACACCTGCAGAAAAGCGAATTACAACAACGAAGGAACTTTATCTAAAGAAAAATTAGCAAGTATTTTACAAAAGCTAAGAGATGTTTTTTTTTTTTTTTGGGGTACATAATAGAACCAACATTTCATGTATATTGGAGGAAGCTAAAATTTGAACTTTCCATCTCCTCCAAGAGTTTTGCTGTTGTAGCTAACCATGCTAAACCTGGTTGATTAAAACGAAGGGTTTATTTTTGTTCATAGATTTCTCCCTCGTTTGCCCATTTGGAAAAGAGGCACAGTTTGCTTATGAACCAAATTTGAGTTCTGGAAAACAGATATTTATAATGCACAGAGGACACCTTCCAGATTAGTTTGAAGAAATCTACTCACCAACAAAAATTATGGCCCATAGTGATCTATTAGGAGGGCAACCTTCACCATTTTCTCTGCCGTTGCCATGTTTGCCCTTGGGACACGAACAAGTATAGTCTCCCATCGTGTTATTACAAAGAGCTTTGTACAGGCAATCATTGCGGCTAGCATCTTTACATTCATCAATATCTTCGCAACCTTCACCGTTTTTTCTGCCGTCGCCATGGTATCCTTTGGGACACAAACAAGTATGGTTTCCCGTCGTGTTTATACAAAGATTTTGGTGCAGGCAATCATTGAGGCTAGGATCCAGACATTCATTAATATCTGGAAAGAATGACCAAAAACAAGTCAAACATAGGAAAACAAGCAATCTATGAAACAATAGCAGGGAAACAGAAGAAAGCAAAACGCAATTTGAAAAGAAATTAAGAAAGTTAGAGCTTTTAATACCCTGACAACCCCGAGGGAGATAAGGGTTACCACGATAACCTTCGTTGCATTTGCAAAGATACCCTCTAACATTTTCTCGTGTGTAGCTGGTGGCGTGTTCCTGACACACTGGATTATTGGATGTACTGTTGTCAATTGCCCAATCAAGAACCATCGGAAACCGTTTGTCTCTCCGGATTATAAGACCTTCGGAGGAGAAATTGAATTTGCTCGTTTCAACAACGAGGGAATAGGTGCAGGGACTGAAGTCCAACGTTGGGGTATGGTTTTTAAAACTTTTCGCTCTCAGAGTTATGTTGTACAGTCCATCAGGAATGTCCATCTGGCAACAGCCGCTGCCGGAGCAAGCCGTAGCATCCACGTAGTTGCTCTGGTAGCAGGAGGAAATACAGCCAGCACTGTACCACTTCTGACCCTGGCTGCCATCAAAGTATCCATCAAGGTATCCGTAGCTGTCACACCCAATGACGGCAAACTTGTTTTTGGACTTGGAGATTCTGTAATTGGCCAAAGTGAACGAACTAGTCTATTCATCATAAAGCCCTGACTGGTTGTAACATTGAAAGGCCTTCCAGCCTAAGATGTGAACCTCACCGTCATCAATAGATATGTTGGTGATCTCGAGGTTCCCGGTCCCCAGAAATGGGGTTGAGTTGTCGCAGGTGACGTTGACATCTTCCGTAAAGTAACAGCCATCTCCTATGCCAAATGGATATGGGATGCTTACATCCCCACATCGGGCCTGGCAGCCAGGCTTGGCTTGAGCTGCTGCTAGTGTTGCAATGGCTGATAAAAGCACCGTAATTAGCAGAACGTGCACACAGGCTGCCCGTGGAAAGTAAACAACCATTGTTACAAGTTGGTTCCGAAATATTTGTCTGACTGGCGATGGTATTGGCTTATTAATAGGCGGTGAAGTTGCTTGTTGATAGTCTACTTTGGAAGTTGCCACTGGTTTTTGTTAGATTTAATTAATATAACATTACTATTTATTAAATTGAATAATACACATAATAATAATAAAAAATACACACAAAATATAAATTGCACGTTCTTATATATTAATAACAATAAAATCTTAATTCTATTTAAATAATAAAAACATACTGAACGACTAAGTTCTACTCAAATAATAATTAAGAATTAAATCTAAATTAATTTCAACAATTTTCGAGCAACATGATAATAAAATTAACGCAACAAATGCCATCGCCATGTTCGTATGATAAAAAGTATTAGATGGACCGGGAATTTTTGGCAAGGATTCAGCTATAAGGACGAGGAATCAGATTAGTAAAGAGACAGTTGTGGGTTCCATATGGGTTGTTTCACTTGTTTGGTACCATGAGTCTACTTAAAAATAGAGCTCACTACATAATTATACAAAAAAAAAAATTATTTAGATAATATTTAAATTATAATAATTAATATATTTTATGTAATTGTAATAAAAAATATGAATTAAAAGAAAAAATAATATTTTTTATTTCACGTTTAATCATTATAATTATATAAAATATATTAATTATTATAATATAAATATTATCTAAATAATTCTTTTTATATAATCATGAACATTTTTCCTCAAAATTATCAGTGGACAGAATAAACATGACAATAGACACACACGGGGTCAATTGTGACTGAAGAAGACTTGACTGAAGACTTTTACACACACCGTGGGAAAGCAAAAGTTTTGGAGAAGACTATAAAGGAGAGGTAAAGAAATTCTTAAAAAGTGGTGTGAAATTTTTGAGCGGAACCCACCCAAACTTTTTCTCAAAAAATCGGTTAGAAAGTGGAGAGCGAATGAAGGAAGTTGATGGCTAGCTTGTGAGATACATGTATAAAATTGCTCTCGGTTAACTTGCCCCTTTGTTTTTCTTATATTTGGTAACTGGAAGTATAACAGTTATTTTGTAATTTTCAGTTTTCTTTTTTATATTTCTCACAACTTTCAAATTAAAAAATCTAACTTCTAATTATTTTTATTTTCACATATTTATAACTTATTCAAATACTCAACGGGAAATTCATTGTCTTTTTTATAATTTTCTTTTACACTCCATTTTAACTTCAAACAAAGAATTAGGTTGATCAACAATAATTTTATTTTAAGGAAATATCATATAAACGTTGATAAATTTTTTTTTTTATACTTTATTATTTTAATTACACAAATTTTAAGTTTGTTATACTACAGACACTTGTCAAATAACTTTTCTTAATGATATAAACATTTTTCCATCGTTGAAAAGGGTGACCTTGCAATATGTGTCTAATCTTGAAGACAATTCTTATTTGTGGTCCAGTGGGAAGCTTGAATTTAAAATTGAGTGAATCAGACGTTCAAACTAAATTGTTATGTATGTGATTAGTTACGCTCTACTGTTATAGTTGTTTATACTCTCCTTGTTTTTGGGACATGGAAAACGAAAAATTGCTTCACTTTAGATAATATTTTTGTTCAAATAATTGAGTGCAGCAGTCTTTTTATTTCTTAAAAAATTTCTAATATGATTTAATTTTATTTTTTAATTTATTGAAAAGTTTTTTAAAATATAAATAAATAATAAAAATAATTTTTTAAAAGTTAGAAGATAAGATATATAAAATATATAATTTAAAGTCTTAATTTATATAAAAAAGAATCTGGTGGTAAGAACTAAGCTATCGATACTATAATTGCAAGTTTTGTCTCCTTACGCTTCCATCGCATCACTTTGGAAAAAGGTTGGCTGCCCATGACTTTTTCTCTTTGGGTTTATTTTATGACTTTTCAAATCTAGCAAGTACAATCGATTAGAAAAGTCTAACTAGAACAAGGAAACGTTGTTTGGTACCGTAAGTTTACTTAAAAATATCACCAGAAAAAACAAACATGATTATATATAATATGGGAAAAGATTAGTGGTCATACAATATGACCAAATTAAAATAAGACAAAAAAAATATTTTTTAAAAATTAAAGTTTATAGGTATTATTAAATATATTTAAAATAAGACTAAGTATATTTAAAATTTAATTTTTTTTAAAAAAGAGTGCATAGTAAAAATATGGTCTTATATATATATATATATATATATATATAGATAGTCACGTAATGGAGTCGTATATACATAGTGGGATTGTCAAGCCGAAGATGTTTAGGTCAATGGCCATTATTTTAATTTTACGAAAATATTATATAAATGCAGATAAATTGGGACAAGATTAGTATATGAACAATTGTAATTAATTATAAAAACTATTAATGTGCAAACAATAATTATAATTGAGCAATTTAGATCTACAAATGTTTGCATCAAATTTTTATTTTAGTGTAAGTCTGCTTCTTTGTGTCATGGTTCTCAGTATTTAGGGACCAATACTTCCCTCGAAAGCATCTACACAAATACAATAGTTATTATAAGCAAAAGTGTCAAATGAATCGAATCAAGAAAATATAACTCATTGTAATTGAATTATTTTTGGATCGCAGTATGTTTTGATCGTCTCCAAATTTTGGTTAAAAAATAGATTTTCAACCTTATTTTTCAACTGAATTCAAATCGAATTGAATTTTGACTTTTTTAACAATTGGTGAAAACGAATAGGGATAATAAGTGTAATTTCTAAAATAATGAAATATGAACTATTTTCTTGTGGCCACGAGTTGGAGAGGACTTGGTCTCGTGGGCCCCCTCCCTCACGTAGTACTTACGCATATCTTACATCATTGGCCTCTACCCTGCTAGCAAGGCTGAGCCAGGTCAAAATGGTCGTCAAGTTAACACCACCAACCCTTTTGTTTGACGCCGTCAGTAACATTCTCTTCATGATTAATGCAGCAGTGCCCAGGGGCCAGTACGAGGAATCTTGACATAGTCGTTGTATTTCTTAGAAATTTTTATAAGCTATAAAGGATCTATTATGTAATCTCATAAATCAAATCAATTAATTTGTGACAAATTAAACGATAAAATTTTTAAGTTTCACATTTTATTTTTCACATTTGCATTCGATTTCACATGCTAACATTAACTGATCTATTATCCTAAGTACGAAATACAAAGTCAGTTAATTTGTTATACAACGAAATATGATTTAATTGCCAAAATAAGAACCTAACGTTATATATTTATGTATTAATTCTTTCTTGTCTATTTTTTTGTCAGTCAGATACAATTTATTATTTTTTTTATAGAAAAACTTTATAACTGCAAGTTAGGTGATTGTAAATGATTGTTAGTATACGACGTGATAGACAGAATATATGACATAGCAGAGAAATTATAAGAAAATCATATGATATATCAGAGAGAATCATATGATCCATATAAACAGTCATTAATAACCAAATTTTTTTGGTAAATCTATGAATTTTACCCACCATATTTCGATTTTTTAAGAATTTCACCCACAACGTTTTTTTGTTTTGAATTCCATCCTCAACGTTTACTCCGTTAATTTTTTTTACCCTTTTTTGTTAGTTGACCGTTAAGTGTGATACATGACAGTCCAATTAGCGATATATTTAATATTTTTATATAATTGAAAGAAAGAAATTAAAAAAAAAGTCATAGGAAACAGATTATTGATTGTAAGATGATGACATATTGCTGATGTGGGTTATAAGTAGAATGATTTATCACTGACTAGACTGCCACGTATCACACTCAACGGTCAACTAACGGAAAATGACAAAAAAAAATGACAGAGAAAACGTTGAGGGTGAAATTCAAAATAAAAAAACGTTGTGGGTGAAATTCTTAAAAAGTCAGAAGATAGTGGGTGAAATTCATAGATTTGCCAAATTTTTTCTATGAACCAAAGATAAACCATTAAAATCCAAAGAGAATTATACGACTTATGTAAATGGTTATTAAAAATTAAAATTTTTTTTATGAGTGTTCACACATGTCATATAATTCTCTTTAATAAGTTATATAATTTCTTTATAATTTTTCTACTATATCATATATTTTATCTATTATATTATATATTGATAGCCATTTACAGTTATCAAAAACTTACAATCACGTAATAGTCTTCTCTTTTTTTTTATTGTTTGTAGATTGTCCGTACGTTTGTACCCATGAGTCATTATCTCGACAATTACCTATCTCTATTTTTTTTCTCATAAAAAGAAAAAAAAAAAAAAAAAAGCTACCCAACTATTTAAAGGGGCCCACATATTAATTTGAAGCAATAATATGGTTGGACAAAAAGAAAAAAAGGTTGTCTGCAAGGGTAGACGGCAAGTTTAGCTAGTCTTTTATTAATCTCAAAAGTAACCTAAAACTTTTAATTTTTTTTTATTCAAAAAAAGTCGGTCACAGATATATTAGTCATTAAATCCCTAAGCTGAAGTTAGCATTTAAGCTGTCGTAATATCTCATTCAACCATTCTAAAAAGACAGATTCACTATCTGAGTACTGCTGAACCCAGGGACGGATCCAAAAAAAATTTTGAGGGGGGTAAACTTTATATTTATAATAATAATAATATTATTATTATTTTATACAATAAAAATAAAAATATATGTTAATTATTTTAAGTAATAAATGTTATAATTATATATTGTAAATTTTAATGTTTTAAAACTTAAAATTATAAATTCTAAAACTAAAAGGATGCATTTGAAAGAAACAAACAATAGTTCTCAAAAATGGAAAGAAGAAAGAAAATTTTACCAAGATTTACACAAAAAAAAAAAAATTAAGGAAGGAATGGTAAAAGGGAGGAATAATAAAAAAAATTAAAAAGCAAAAACAAAAAGGAAGGGGTTGCACAAAATGTCGAACCCCTGACTTGAAGGGGGCTGTCGGGGGGGGGGGCATGCTACCCCCAACGACTGCGCCAGCGACAGCAGTTGGTTGCTTGTGGACGAACAATTATTGATAAATCAACCTAATTCAGGGAGGCCAAATGCTTCCCCGGGCTTTCACTAGATCCGCCCCTGGCTGGATCCAAACATGACTCTTCCCAAATTAACCACAGTATTAATGATTTTAAAATTAGTATTGCATTGCATGCCAGATGACCAGGAGGTTGGTGTTGCCTCAAATGTTAGTACTAAGACTCAAACCGAAATCGAACGTGAAGGAAGCACGCCAAAATATTATTAAATTATCACCTCAGGTACCAAAATTTTGGACTAGTCCTTCACTTCTCGTGCATTTACATGGAATACGCTAGCTAGTACCCAATGTACCCACTCTGTTGCATTGGGCTCGGGGTCTGTAATCAGATCCTAACAAATATGCGATAGAACACATGGGAAGTAACATGGAAATAGCAAAAAGTGCGGACCATTAAGATTTATTTAGTCTCTTAATAAATGAAGCTGAAAGTAAGAAAATTATTTTACTATTATAATGCTCAATAAATATTGCTAAATAATGGTGGTTTTTTTCAAATTGAACTTTTCTAGAAATAGACACACAAAAAAAAAAAAGCAAACAAATGTAAGAACAAATACGCAGAAAATTATTACTTGGAAAAAAAAAAACAGAGAGAAGACAGAACCGAGCACAGAATGAGGGCACAGACTTCTTGATGCCAGGCCAAGGCCCATACCTGGAGTTAGGATGTTAGGACGGAGTTGCTGGTGCAGGGGGCTTTTTTCGGGATTCTCATGGTTATTGGGTTGGCGGCCATGTACAGAATGTGAGTTGTACTACCGCTCTGGAAGCCGAGATATGGGCTATTTCGCAGGGTCTCACGCGTGCGTGGACTTGGGATTTAGGAAGTTATTGGTGGCAATTGATTCACAAAGTGGCCTTTAGCTTGGGCGTGCAGCAAACCCATCCCTTGGGTAATCTCATTAGAAAAAACGTACACATTTGGAATTTTGTTTGTTAATTTTTTGTTCGAATGCAATAAATTTTTAATTTTTTATAATTATAATAATAAGTTTTTCAATAAATAAAAATACATTTTATTGTTTTTTCAAAAAATATGATTGTAGTTGAAGAAAATTGAAGACCTATTGCATTTGGGCAAATAATCAAGAAAAAAAAACATTTGAGATTTGTACCCATGTCCAATCTTATTCATGAATGTAGCAGCCTCTTAAGTCGTCAATTGGAAGTGCAGATTGTTCACACCTATAGGAAGGCAAACATGTCAGTTGATTGGCTTGCTAATTTTGCTCTTGTCCAGCCACCTCGGTTCTTGTTCCTTGACCTATCTTCCGCTGAGCTTAAACAAATTTTAAGCGAGGATATTCAAGGTATGAGCTTACTTAGAAGTAGTCATCCTTTCTGTTGAGTTTTTAGACTTTCCACTTTGAACAAAAAAAAAAGGATAAAAAATAATTTATTTTAGAAAATTTTTTTTCTTAAACTCCTTGTTTTCTATGAAAAAAGAAACAAATTAAGATGCAATTTAATTGAAATGATAGAAGTCATGTGTCTTTCTTTGATCTTTATCACGAGCTACCATCTACACTAAAAAAAAAAAAAAAGAGCAAACTTGAACATTGAACGTGTCCAGGCACTTACTAAAGCACAAACAATGCACTAAATTTCACAATCATATGCCAAGAAAGGCGATGATCAACGGCCAGCGGCTAACTTCTGAATCGCAATGTTGTCCAAGCTGTCGGCCCTAATCGAGGAACCAATGTCCTGCATGTGTATTTGCGGAATAAAGGGGGCTCCATCTCCTCCGAATCAATGACAACGTCAACTTGATTACACTTCTTGGTTATTACTTCCTCGAGTGTCCATTTCACATCTTTTATTGTAGGTCTGTTTTCTCCTCTGGGTCTCAAGCATTGTTTTGCAAGCTCGGCAACCCCCTTAAGCTGCTCTAGGTCTGCCTCATCACACGCTGGTCGATAATTTCAAACAAGCGATCATCTTTAATTCTAGAAATGAAAAATGTAGCCAAACTTTTATCCTCCTCAGGTCTTTTAGCAGAAATCACTTCCTGTCCGGTTGGCAGTTCTGCAAGGATGACGCTATTCTTCTCATTTAGCATGCGTGATTGGAAATACTCGGTATCCATGTATCCCCATGTTCCTTGCACAACCGTGGATAGTTGCGTTTGATCCAAAGGAACAATCCTGAAAACTCCAAAATCAGAAACTTTTGCGGTGAAATTTTCATCCACGAGTATATTCACAGCCTTGACGTCTCTATGGATGATATGAATTGGAACATCAGAGTGCATATGTGCAATGGCACTTGCAGTTTCCACTGCAATCTTCAAATGAGTTTCCCATGGAATTGACGATTCAACACCTTGTTTATCTAAGTGATAGTTGAGGTCTTTATTCGTAATGAATTCATAGACCAGTAAAGGTACTGGTGTTTTTAAGCAGCAGCCTAAGAGCTTCACCACATTTGGCTGATCGATTGGGAGAGAATGATCAACTCATTAATGAATGATTCAATCTGCTCATGGTCTACCTCTATGACATTGGACCTCTTGATGGCAATTGCTGCGCCACTTAAATTTCCCTTGAAGACTGTACCAAATCCTTCTTGCCCAACAATTTCTCTCTTATTGAAGTTTTTTGTCGCCTTCTTAAGTTCTTCCTCGGTAAAAATTTTGGTCTTCTGCACTGATCCTTCAATATTGGAGAGTATCTAGCGCAACCTCAAACCACCATTTTCTATGAAGTTCTTTTCTTTAAGCTTGATGGTTTTCCTTTTCTGGATTCCAAAGTACATAAATGACGAGAAGAGTAGAAGAATGCAAATGTTCGCATTGTTGAACAAGGTGATGCAGTAGTCAAAACAGGCAACGAACAAGAAATAAATAAAGCACGTGAAGCAACAGCAAAACAAATAGCACACATATAAAAGGAACAGCGTAGCAGACGTGTTGAATAAATATTCAAATACTTACCATGTAAGGTTTTGTCTTCTAGTGCATATTTGGTATGGGTGCATGCATGATTGATACATGTGAACGTAGACTTAATAAATGGGTTGTTTGTTTGTCTGTTAGTACATAAATGTGTACCCATTAATTTAGTAAGTTGGTTTGTATTGCTATATAAAGAAATAGAGGCAGAGCAAACCAAAATATAAGAGGGTGGTGGCAAAATGTAAAAGATTGAGAAATTATGTCTAAAACAGGTTTAAGGCCATTGCCCTGACTTGGGTTATAGAGTTTTATGTTTAGAAAAAAAAAATCAACCATCATCCGCTGCAGCAATGACATAACCAAGCACTGTCGAAGTCTCTGTTAGCTCAAGTAATCGCGTTGCTATGTTTTCAGTACCAGATGATCTGGACAGTCAAGAGGAAAGTAAGGTTTCGAGACATCAAAATCGAGAACTCAAAATAGTGAGGAGGAGAAAAAATACAACAACAAATGGGCATATATAGCCCAGTCCAAAAAAAAAAAAAAGTCTCGTGGACGCCCGTTGGAAAGACCAAATAGAAAAGAGGCCTGATAGAGAAGTACCATTAGAAGCCTAATGGAGAAATATCATTAGAAGGTTCAAACAGTCCAATGGACTCCCATTAAATGATTCATGTAGAGAAGTACCATTAGAAGACCTATATAGCCTAGTGGACTCTCATTAGATGTCTCAGCAGAGAAGACTCAAGTAATCAGGAGTCAATAGAGATTGGCAACATCCCATCAAGACCTAAATAGAAAAGAGGTATAATGGAGAAGGCTAAACACCTTGTTTTTGAAATCCAGCAGAAAAGGTCCACATTAGCATAAATTATGGTCAGCTAAGCAAAGATAAATTGTGGATCAAAGGTGAAGATCTGCATCATCTTAATTCCTCACTCTCCATCGTTTTTCTAGAGAAGTACCATTAGAAGACCTATATAGCCTAGTGGACTCTCATTAGATGTCTCAGCAGAGAAGACTCAAGTAATCAGGAGTCAATAGAGATTGGCAACATCCCATCAAGACCTAAATAGAAAAGAGGTATAATGGAGAAGGCTAAACACCTTGTTTTTGAAATCCAGCAGAAAAGGTCCACATTAGCATAAATTATGGTCAGCTAAGCAAAGATAAATTGTGGATCAAAGGTGAAGATCTGCATCATCTTAATTCCTCACTCTCCATCGTTTTTCTAGAGCCTCAAATCTTCGCTCATCTTTCTAATCAATAAGATGAGGCCACCAACAAGCCATCATAGTATGGAAAATGGAGGATCATCAAATTTTAGATGGAGACCAGATTCAGAGCAGTTCCAAATCTTAGAGGATGTTTTTTGTAATAATAAAGGAGCCCGTCCCACATTATCACAGCTCGCTCAACTTACCGTATAGTTGAGAAGATATGGTGTAGTCCAATTGAGTAATATCAAAGTTTGGTTCTAAAATCGAAGGGGTGTGATGAGAAGGGCCATAGTCTCTTCACTATCTCCTGTTCCCACTACCACCGTCACTTCTGTTATTGATCTCACCAGCACGGGTTCTCTCACAAATGTTGCTAATGCAAGCTTCAGCATAATTGTTTCTTAAGAAAATCCCAACTAGTATCACCAACTATCAAAGATTCCATCGTTGTCATTTGGAATCTTTGAAGTGGGCTAAAGATCAAACTCCTACGAGTATTTTCACCTAATAAGGAGCTTTGTTCCAATAAGAAGCAGATCATTCGTTCCTTCTTATGAGGTAGAAAGGGAAACACACACTCTATTTCTAGTCTACTTCAGCGACGTCAGTCAGTCGGTACGTCACATTAGCTACAACATGGCAGATTTACAGGATAAAAGCTCAGTTAACTTAGAGCTTCATCTCAAGCCTCTTAGACGAAGTCTTTCTTGACTTTTGCGGGAGAAAATCAAAAAAGAAGAAGCAAAATAAAAATTACAATATGCGTTTGAAATCAATTTTTTTTGTCTTTTGCAGAGAAAAAGATAAAAAAACAAAATACGAAGAGAAATGCTAGTGAGGTTAAAAAAAGGAAAAAAAATCATTACAAAAATTTTTGCAACAATAATCAATCATTGACTTTAAAACTCCTATGATCAGTGAGGAGTATTAAAGTGTGATCTTGGATTTTTGAAGTCTGATTCATACCAGCTATTGCATCAAGGGGGAGTGTTGAACAAGGCGATGCAGTATTCAAAACAGACAACCAGCAAGAAATAAATAAAGCATATGGAACAGTAGCAAAAGAAATAGCATGCATACAAAAGGAATAGTGTAGCAAACGTGTTGAGTAAATACTCAAATACTTACCATGCAAGGTTTTGTCTTCTAGTGCATGTTTTCTATAGGTGCATGCAGGGTAATTTACATTTGTCACCTTAAAAATATGACATATTTACAACTGATATCCCATAGTTTGAGAAATTACAAAAAACATACTTTGACCAACAGTCTGTTAGTCAATTTGAACGGAAAATATTAATTGACCATCATACCCTTATATATATATATTTAATTCAAAAAACTTTATTTTTTTTTCAACTTTCAATCTAAAATCACAAATCAAAAATTTTCAAAATTTTGTTTTCAAATCAGAACCTAATCTCATTTTCTGAAAAATCACTCACAAAATTATCAAAATAAATAAAAAAAACCACAAAAAGACTTTAAAATCTAATTTTGTCCTTTGTCGCCCCAACCTCACCGGATAGTCGCCGTTACCACCGTCAACGCCGTTGGTCGTCGGCGATGCCCAGAAAGACCTCTTTGAACTTGCCATTCGCCGAGCTACACATCCCTAGTCTTCATGCGTTGGGATCTAGCTGGAAATCTCCTGGAATAGCCGCCCGTAGTCATTGCCGTCACCTTGCTCCGTCGCCTTCCTGCCACTCCGTTCTCCCTTTCCAACAACCCAAACTGTTCTACAATAGTTCAACAGTGTTTGATCTCTACTCCCCTACCGCTGACAACTTCGCTTTTGGCCCAACGTCGTCATCTGACAACTCTCTGCTTGCAGGCTGCCACTATTCCTCCGCGACCACCTTTCTCTTGGTTCCATTGATGACCCTTCTCTATGAACTCTGGCAACCCAGCATAACAAGTCGATTCCTCTCAACCTGACCATCAAAATGGATACTCGCTTTACCCTCTGCCATCTTAGATCACACCGCCTTAGCGCTACTCCCACCACCACCACCAGCAGGCACTTCCATTCTAACCCTCTCACCTCCTCCACGTTGCCGCCGCCTCCTTGGTCACCTTAATACCGTGGACATCAGAAAGAGAGCACGCTAACTCCAAGCTCTCACATGGAGTTTGTCGTTACTAATTTGGCCACAGATATTCGGGTCAAATATGAGGGCCTGTTGCTGGATTTGTTCAGAGAAAAAGGTGGAGATAGCTGAAAAAGAAATTAGGGTTTTTTGAGTTGAATATATATATGAGAGTATGATGGTCAATTAATATTTTCCGTCTAAATTGACTAACGGACTGTTAGTTAAAGTATATTTTTTATGATTTCTCAAATTAGGGGATGTCAGTTGTAAATATGCTCTATTTTTAAGGTGACAAATGTAAATTACTCGTGCATGCATGATTGATTTATGTGCAGAAAATATGGATTAAATAAATGAGTTGTTTATTTGTCCGTTAGTACATAAATGTGTATTCATTAATTTAGCAAGTTGGTTTGTATTGCTGTATAAAGAAATAGAGGCAGAGCAAACTAAAATATAGAAGGGTGGTAGCAAATTATAGAAGATTGAGAGACTATATCAAAAATAGGTCTAGGGCCATTGCCTTGACCTGAATTATAGAGTCTTATATTTCACGTAGTATTTTTGTACTATACAAAATTTATTGTTGTTATAAAAATTATTCTTTTTCTATACTGTTAAGTCATCATATTAACGGAGGTATCTGTATGTCTAAATTTCAACATAATGAGCTAGTCAAAATTTCAACACGCACTTATACCGGCTACCAAATGGATCAAAACAGAAATGAAATTAATCTGAAATATTTGACAGATGTTTATTACCTTTTTTTTTTTTAATTTATTTCCAGTACATATTAAAGCCCATAAAGGCCAGTGTCACTGTAAAGTTACTTCAACTTCATTCATTGGGAACAACCTTTACATATTAAAAGCCGCATTTTCTGTGATTTTGAGGAAGCTAACCTTTTCACTTCAATTTCCCCCAAAAAGCTTTGCCTTCGTGCTTAACCAGGCTAAACTTGGTTAATGAAAGCTAAGGATTTTTTTTTTTTTTTTTATCTAAAGCTAAGAAATATTTTTGCTTGTAGTTTTCTCCCTATTTTTTCATTTGGTCAGAGGGTCAGTTTGTTTATAAAACGAAACTTGAGTTCTGAAATTGACTGAAGAACAGATATTGATAGTGCACGAAGGACACCTCACAGATCAGTTTGAAGACATTTACTAACCAACAACGATTATGGTCCTTAACAATCTATTACGTGCGCAACGTTGACCATTTTTCCTGCCGTCGCCATGGTAGCCTTTGGGACACGAACAAGTATAGTTTCCCAACGTGTTATTACAAAGATCTTTGTGCAGGCAATCATTGAGGCTAGGATCTTGACATTCATCAATATCTGGAAAGCATAAGAATGACCAAAACCAAGTCAAACACAGGAAAACAAGCAATCTCTGAATCAATAGCAGGGGAAAAAGAAGAAACCAAAATGCAATTTGAAAAGAAAGTAGGAGCTTTGAATACCCTGACAACCCGGATATTGGGGCTGAGGGTTACCTCGATAACCATCTTCGCACCTGCAAAGATAGCCTTGAACACAGTCTCGTCTGTAGCTCGTGGCGTGTTCCTGACACACTGAATTGGTATGTACCGTCGTCAATTGCCCAATCAAGAACCACCGGAAATTGCTTCTCTATCGGAATTTTAAGATATTCGGAAGAGAAATTGAACTTGCTGGTTTCAACAACGAGGGAATAGGTGCAGGGACTGAAGTCCAACGTTTGGTTATGATTCTGGAAACTGCCCACTGTTAGTTCTATGTTGTACAGTCCATCGGGATGTCCATCTGGCAATAGCCGCTGCTGGAGCAAGCCGTATCATCCACGTCGTTGCGCTGGTAGCATGAGGAAATGCACCCCGCACTGTAATGCTGCTGACCCCTGCTGCCATTAATGTTTCCCTTAAGGTATATAACTGTCACACCCAATGACGGCGAACTTGGCCAGTGTGAGCGACGCTGACATGTCAGAATAAAGCCCTGACTGGTTGAAGCACCGAGAGGCCGTAAAGCTCAAGATGTGCAGCTCACCATCAATAGATATGTTGGTGATATCGATGTTTGAAGTCCATAGAAACGGGGTTGAGTTTTGGCAGGTGATGTTGATCTGCTGTAAAGTAACAGCCATCTCCTATGCCAAATGGATATGGGATGCTTACATTCCCACATTGGTCCTGGCAGCCAGGCTTGGCTTGAGATGCTGCTAATGTTGCGATAGCTGATAAAAGCACTGTAACCAGCAAAAGCTGCACGATGGCTGCCCGTGGAAAGCAAACAACCATTATTACAAGTTGGTTTCGAAATATTTGGCAGACTGGTTGTGAAGTTCCTTGCCTGTTGTCTGCTTTGGAAGTTGCCACTGGTTTTCGGGGAACCAGTTGACTTGGTCGACTAGAAGTCTAACATGATAATACAACTAACGCAACGGAAAAAGTTTCTGCACCCCAAGTAATAACAAAGAAAAAATGTTAATGTTTTAAAATTTTAATATTTGTTCTAATTAAAATTAAAATTAAAATTTAAAAAAATTTGATAATTTTTAAAATATTTATTATTTTTATATTTTTAAAAATTATTAATTTTATTTTAAAAATTATCTATCTTAATTTTAATCAAAATATTAACTAAAACGTCAAATTTCAAAACACAAATTAGTACTCATTAACAAAATAAAGGGCATCAATACATACCCAAACCAGGCCAGCTTGATTACCTTCAAGCTTTGTGGTGGGCGCTAGTGATATCTGCTAGCTTGCAACTGATCGTGTGGCGTTGAAATACTTGCTTGGCGTGCTTGATTGGATTATGACTGATTGCCAAAAAATTGATTGCAAATGTTTTTTTTTTTTTTTTGGGTCGCGTACAAATGATTACAACTGTTTTTTTTCATCCTTTAGATTTTTTTTTGTTTTTATTTTTAATTGAAATTGAATCTTATATTAAACCTTTCGTCAGAAAATTGAATTTTCTGAATGATTGTCTATGGAATGGAATGGGATAAAAATCTAACCAGGATTATATTATTCTTATGCTCTCTCTCTATTTTAAGCGATTGGCTCCATCTTTGTGGCTGTAAATAGAAAGCTTAAAATACTTTCGTGCCCTTTTGTAGGATGTTAAGTCTGCAGGTGCAGCTGTTGAGTCAGTCAGTCATCATGCAATTTGCTCCAAATATTCACATGGAAGATGAGCATATACGGATAGATGATTTATCCGCGCACCTGGGCCTGCTCTTCACATGTCCCAAGCCAAGTACATTCTATGGGGGGGCATGCGATCAAAGGGAAAGACCACCATTGCTTTAAATTGAGCATCCAGGGCAAGAACTTGGAGGTTCCTTTCTTCTTCTTCTTCTTCTTCTTCTTCTTCTTCTTTTTTTCTTCTTTCTTTTGCACTAGTATTGGTGAATAAAGAAAATCTGCTCTATTTACTTGTTTGGTTGGGTAGCTGGTGGAGGTTGAGGTTTGTGTATGAGCAAAAAAAATATCAATTATGCACATTGCAGCTCACTGAAATGGTGAAGAAACACGTGGAAGACAAGGTCGGAAGGCGGTTCAAAAGCACTGTCATCTTGTGCGTGAAGTCGATATCCGGCTGTCCGTTCGTGGTGATGAGCTCGGTAGAGGCCCCAGGATTCGTCTATACAAGGTTGCCTCCTAATCAATCCAGTCGCTCCTTGTTCTAGTTTTGATTTATTTGTTCAAGTTCATTGTTCTAATTGCTGGTTTGGAAACTGTAGGACAAGCAATGGGGGCTCCTGGGATACGGGGTTCTTGGGTTTTCATTGCTAATCTTTAAACTGGTATTCAGGGTGGAATTGTTAATAGTTAAAGGGATTTGGGTGTGGAGTGACAACTCCAACTTTTTTCCACAGTAAATGCTGGTTACTTTGATAATTCTCTACCTTGGTGACTCTTTGATTTTTATTTATTTTTTTGGTGTTTATCTAAAGATTTTGCAGCGGACATGATGTAGCATTGTATGTGTACCATATTGGATTTTGCAAAATGGCCATTTGTTGTGTTTTCTAGTATGTAAACCTTTCTTTTATTTATGGATGTTTGATGGATTGAAGTAGGATGAATATGATTACGGAGATTGGCTTTTATGATAGGAAGACAATATTGTGTTTTACGGTTAACTCAAAGAAGAAAAGAAAGAGACGAAATTAGAGAAAGAAGAAAATGCACCGTTGCTGGATATTGATTGATTAAATGACGATTGGTATTAGCATTTGCAGTAATAAGCAATACAACTTGGAATTTGAATGCATCACTTGCCATTCACAAGGGTTTGTTACTTACTAAAGAAAAAAAAATTATAAAATTCAGTTGGGACAAGCAATCTAATATTCTTTGAAATAATTTCAAGTTTTTTGAGTAATTGCTACCTTGATATGATGTTTGGAACTTAATTAGTGAGGATTGGTTGGATGTTTGTACATTGGATATGTTTAAATTCCTTGGAGCTCTTGGGGGCTCTATTTTCTTTGTTTCTTTGCTTAAAACGATTTGGAGTGAAGTGAGGGTATGAAAGACTTTACTTCTCTATTATCTCTTTTGATTTGTGATTTTTTTTTTTTTTTCTGTTTGCTAATATTGCTTCCTCTGTTTGCTTTTTTTTTTTCAAACAAAAAAAAACACATTCAATTATACTTTTCCCTCTACGTATGTCGTTAGCACTTTTTTTAAGCAATTGAGAGGATTTATGTAAGGAATAATTTCTTGCTTTCATGGATTCTGTAATTCTTCCCCCGCCCTCTTTTGGTTGTAACTAAGTTCCTTTGAAGTACAATCTGATGGTATGTTATTTCCTTTTGTTTTTTTTTTTCCGGTCATTTGTGACTTGGAATCGAGCTTTTTTTTTTTTTTTTTTTTTATAAATTTTTTTAGTGGAAAGAAAGGTGTTTGAACTGAATTGGATGGTTGGGAGGCTAGGTCAATTAATGGGGGAGTTGGAAGTTCTAGGTCAATTAATGGCATCAAGAGCTCATTGAGCTGAGTTGACTGGTTGGGAAGAGAGATGCTGGCAATGAGATTGAGTGATATGGTGGACCACGATGAGGACAAAGTTAGTTGCAAGTAACCACAAATTTTAAAAAAATTCCTGTTTGATGCTCGATTTGTTTTTTCATTTTTTTCATTTCTTGTGGATTTATTTCAGAATATACCAAGATTGGTGTCTCTTTCTTTGTCTGTGTCTTGTTGGTGGAAAGCGGAAAGAACATTGGCTAAGTTGTTCTTTAGTGCTTCGATCATCATGAGCATAGTTTAAGTTTTAGAGAACTTAGCTAAGCTTATGAACTATTATTCTACTTGCCACTTAACTTACCATTTATCTTTGGATTATTCGTGTAAATGTTGTAGATAGTGTACCAATAATCAACAGTTTTGGTATTGAAACAAGACTTGTCATAAGAATCACTATTGATGGTCGGAACTCAGAGTGGCCAGTCTAGATAGGTTGGAGTTTTATTTTTTTATTACTCAAAATTTTGTAGATGATCATGATTTTAGGAAATGTTATATATTCTGCTTTCTGCAATTGTTTTTGGTTGGAGTTGACATACAATCAGTTATGCAGCTGCCTGCAAATGGATCAAACCAACCAGCAATTTAAAACATCAATCTCTGGCCATTGATGTTCCATTGAATTAAAAAGGGATTTATAATCTGTCACTTTTGTCTCATAGATTCATCACATAAGAGAAAATCAATGCTGCCTTCAACAAACTTGTCTTGAAGTCCTGAATCATCTAAGCCACTCGAGATTCCTCAAACTACTCAAAATCCAGAGGCGGGGTGGGGAGATTCCTCTAACTTTCTTGAAAGTAATTTACCTCCTTGACATTACAACTTTGTCACAGTAGATTGGTTCTGAAAGCTACGCAAATGAAATTGTCAGCAGCTTGAAGTCTATTAACACTTTGGCAGAGATGGGGTAGGAGAAGTGCTTTTTTTTTTTTTGGTAAGAGTACATGTCTTCAGAGACAACAAAGTAAACCCAGAGAGTTTGAATGCTCTTGCAATTCGTTAGTCTACTTTGTTGCTAAAGGAGCTTATGAAATTTGATTTCATTGAAGGAAAATTGCGCAACTAAATGCATGTTATACAACATGAGGAACATTTTGAGTAACATTTCATTGTGAATATGTACACTTAAGATACTTTTTTTTTTTTTTTTTAAAGAAGTGGCATATGCTAAAGATCGTCAGTGACTGTAAACAGGGTAAAAAAAAATTTGTTTTTGAGATAAAAAAAAGTTTTAGAATGTTTATTGTAATTAGTTCTTATTATTTTTTTACAAGAAGTGTAACTACTTATATATAAAAGTTTGGAACAAATGTTATTTTTTCGAAGGTGAATCAGTGATTTAGCCAGAACAAATTTCTCTTTCCAATTCGCTTCATATAATTGTCTAAAAGATTGTAAAATTCGTAAGTATTAACTTATCAATGACTATTAATATGGAACTAATGGACTATTGTAATTGATGACGAATTGACTTTCTTTTTTAGTATTTGATATTTACTTAATAATTCATTTGCACTCTGTACACTTTTTTAGTATTTGAATAGAATCAGGAATCATTGTATTGGCTTTAAGTGGCAATAGAAAACGTGAGTGCTTTGATCCAAACTTACTTCTAAGTCTATCTTCAAATCGTTATCAAATAATTAAAAAAACACTTAAAACAGATTCTTTTCAGGAAAATACAACGGAGTTAAGTCTTTAAGTAACAACAATTGGAGATTATGGAACCAATAAAATATTGAAATTAAATAGCGAGTTTGACATCTCAACAAAAGAGTTCAATTTATCTGCACTTGATGGTTTCAAAGAAATGACTAAGCATGCGGTTAAGTCTATCACCAAACCGTTATTAAATGATTAAAATCACATAAATCGAACTCCTGTCAGAAAAATATGACGATTTTAAGTATTTAAATAACAATTATTTTAAATTATAGAACAAACAGACTATTTACATTGAAAACTCAGTTTGACATCTCAAGAAAAGAGTTTAAGTTTTGAGAATCAAACGCGTTATTTTGAAATACGGCTCAGAATGAGAGAGAAAGAGAGAGAGAGATAGAGAGAGAGAGAGAGAGATAGTCCAAGATTTGAGATCCACATGAAGTGCAAGCTAGGAAGCTTAATCGAGGAACAAACTAGCGTAAATAATTTCATTAAGAGTTTTAATTAAGTTACTTTAATGAGAGACAGGGATGGTAACATCGTTTAGTTTTTACTACTTGTCTTCATTGATTATTGTGATATGATCTTACTGATAATATCAATGCACCGGATACTGGCCTATATGTAACATTTCTTTTTTTAAAAAAAAAAAATGAGAAAGTAGAGTGATACTCTGCAATCCTGATAGAGAGTTTTAACATGTATTTCGATAGATTATTTACATCAAGTTTTTTAGGAAACAAATTTAAAGTTCAATAACCATTATTATTCAACAAATGTTATAAGTTTAATCTCATCAAATGCCTCGACAAAAATTTAAACTAAAATAATCCAGGCTCTTACCACCGTAACGCAGCAATCGTAACGTTCTCCTTGGTCAATTCAAGTTTAAGTGGTCCATACATTGGGTTAGCAGACATTTCCAGGATAACGAGGGACACATTTACGTTGAAGACAGGCATCTTAGCATCTCGAGAAAAATTTTTGACTACTTTTTTGGGCCATCGAGATTCTTTAGCAAAATCCTTTTTTCACGTTTTTTGATCGTTACTCTATACGTCTTGCAGTTGTAACAGCAACTGCAAAGGAAGAGCCAGGTAGGCCCTTACACTTTAATATCTTTTTACAATGGCTAGTTTGCAGATATCGCCCTTGTATATTTAAAGCCACAACTTATTAATCTCTATCTCTGTCTATCTCTTTTTTCTCCGTTTTTCTCGTTTTGCAGAGTTGAGATATCAAGTAACGAATATTGGAGAATATGTAACGAAAACTATAACTAGTCTTCCCCACTTCACTTCCAAGGCCCTCTCGCTCTGCAGGCAAGAACTTGCATGCACTGATCGTACTTGCGTGCTCACAATTTTGCAGGGGACATTAGGTAGGTAGTTTTACGGTTCAGTCCTAATCATTTAGTTTTTTTTTTTTTTTTTTTGCACTTTTTAAGTCTTCTTGGCATGTTCTTATGTGGTGGAGGCAGCATTACCATTTCTCCCATTGAAGGCCACATTTTTTGGCCATTCAACGGCTCTATAACATGTTTATATGTGTCTAAAGACACATCTCTTTTGTAGTAGTCATGCACGTAATCATTTGGATTTTGCCTTTGATGATTTAAGCATGAAATAACATGCATACACGGAATACCTGTGAGATCCCATGTGTCAAACGAATCGGATCGAGAAAGTTCGAGTTGCGATATGTTCAGATCAAATTCCAATTTTGGTCGAAAACTTGGATTCCTAACCTTATTTTTTCTAGTAAATTCGAATCGTGATGAATTTTGACAAGTCTAGCAACAGATGAAAACAAAGATAAGAATAATAGCGGTAATTTCTGAAGCCCTATCTAAAATATGAACCATTTTCTTGCGTTGTACGACCACGCTTATAATGTGTTTGGATTGATAGGAAAGGTATGGAAAGGAAAGGAATGGAATTGAATGTAGTGTGGAAAATAAATTGTTTAGATAAGTGAAGAAAGTATAGAAAAAGAAAGTGTAGAGAAAGAAAGTTGAATAGTAATTTATGAGGGAAAAAGTGATGTAGAAAATAAGTTGTTTGGATAAGTGAAGAAAGTGTAGAGAAAGAATGTTGAATAGTAATTAGTGAGAGAAAAAAAATAGTGTTAAAAATTAGTTATTTGGATAAGTGGAGAAAATGTAAAAAAAACAATTAAATAAAAAGTGTTGAGGAATTGATAGAGTAATGATTATAATAATAATTGAAAAAAACTTTCTTTCTCTAAGAAAAGCATTAAAAATAAGGATTAATTTAAATAAAAAATCATAATTTTTGCGTTTTTTAACAAATCTAGTACAACTTTTAAAAATTAACAAATCTAGTATGGTTTAATTATTTTCTAACAAATCTAGCACAACTTTTAATAATTAACAAATCTAGTACAGTTCAATTATTTTTTAACAAATTTAACATGCTGTCAGTTAAAAATAACTAGTTAAAAGTAACAGAATCTCTTAATATACAGATATGATACGTCTACGTCTAAATCTAATACAGTTTAAAACCCTCAAATGTCGTATATGCATATGTGCATACTGAGAGATTTTGTTATTTTTAATTAACAGTGTGCTGAATTTATTAGAAAATAATTAAATTGTACTAGATTTGTTAGTTTTAAAGATTATACTAGATTTGTTAAAAAATAGTTGAATCGTGTTATATTTGTTAATTTTTAAAAATTGTATTAAATTTGTTAAAAATTATAAAAGTGGTAATATTTTTTTATATTAATCCTAAAAACAAACAGGCCCTTAGGAGAAGGCTTCCTTACCAGGGAAGTGGAATCCCATACGTAGTACTTACATAGATGCATTACACCATTGGCCTATTCCTCCGGTAAGGCTATCGATCGAGCCCGGTCAACATGCCCGTCAGGTCAAGAACACCACTTCCCCTAGCTCTTTGTACGACGTCGTCATTGATTTTCTTCATGATTAATGTAACAGCACCCAGGGGGCTGGTAGGAGGAATCTCGACATACTGGTATTTTCTTGAATTGTCTTTTGTATGCTGCGTATCTACATAATTTTATTCTTTTTCTTAAATTAGGTATGATCCCTGTAATTGCATAAATCAAATCAATTATTTTGTGAAATATTAAACATTTTTTAAGTTTCACATTTTACTTTTCCCTTTGCATTTAATTTTACACGCTAACATTAATTTTACTCATTTAATATATTAAGCATGAAATACAAATTCGGCTGATTTGTTGCACAAGGAAACAAAATTTAATTGCAAAATAAGAACTTAAAGTACATGAGAGTTTATGTATATATTTATGCATATTAATTCTTTTTATCTTTTTTTATCAGTCAGATGTAATTATCTTTAGTATTTCTCTTATCGAATATAATTAAGTGCATATAAATTAGAAAGACATAAATAGACATATAGTTTGATGAATAATATTTAGTAGTTTATTTACCTTTTTTATTTTTTATATCTGATCATCTAATAATTTATCTCACTTTAATTTTATTTTAATTTCACTTAACTTATATCTATTATGTATTTCTCTCATTTTTAATTCTTTATGGACTGTCCGTAAGTCTATATCCATGAGTCGTTATATGGATTTACTATAAGCAGCTGCCTAACTTTTTATTTGTAAAAAAAAAAAGAAAAAAAGACAAGAAAAGAAAAAGGCCGCCTAACTACTTAAAGGGGCCCAAATATTAATTTGAAGCAATAACATAGTTGGACAAAAAACAAATGGTTGTCCGCTGGGGCCGACTGGAGGTTAACCAGTCTTTCATTCATCACATAAAGTAATCCAGAATTTTGACCTATTCCTCGACTTGTGCATCTGTAATTTTATATGGACCACGCTAGCTAGTACAAAATGGACAGGTATTTATTTTACGCGTACTAATGACAAAATTCAAGTCTTCATCAGTGTTTCAAAGCATGATATGCTACTTTTCCCATTTATCCAAAGGAAAAGCATAATCTTTTTTTTTTTTTTTACCTTCTTTGGACAGTGATCATTTAAATAAAACATTAGAATATCGGGAATTTTGAAAATATAAAAATTATGCACCTTTTTAATTTATTAGTTATAAAGGAGTGTTTATTAATAAAGAGATACATTAAAAAATTTATATCTATTGAACTTAAAAAATATTTTTCTTAACTAAATAACTATCGAATTATTCTTTTTATAAATATGTATTTTGGCTATTCAATATTTAAAATAAAAAAGAAAATGTCACTTATTTTATGAGAGTAATTATGCGACATTATAAAAGTTATTTTCAAGAGCTTAAATTCAATAATGCAAACTGCAGTTAAGTGTTACTTCTTTTTATCCAATAAGAGAATTTGTTATTACTTGATTGTACTATTATGAGGGCGAAATCTTATCTTAAAGAAAGTGATATTACACGACTTAAAATAATTTTTTTTTCATATTTTAATCTACTCTTTTTCTAGTTTTAGCAACAAGAACAATTGATCTATATAGCGTACAAAGCAAACCTAGATTTTAATCATTTTTTATGAGGAAGATAATCACAGGACATTGATTAATCTATATCTTGCATTTTAGTAATCTCATTTTGAGAAAAATTAGATAGTAACACATAGAAAGTAATGCATTAATAATAAAAAAATATTGAATAATTAGATTTTACTTGGTCTCATAATAAATGAACCTGAGAGCAAGAAAATTATTCTACTATTATCATGTTACTATCACGTCAAGTTTTGGGATATAGTGGTGCTCTTCTTCTTTCTTTCCTTTTTTTTTTTTTTTTTTTGTAGATATGAAGAATAAAAAACCAAGATGGAGAAAGGGAAACAAATAAAACAACAAAGAAATACAGATAAGAAAGAGAAATTAAGAAAAAGGGCGTCGAAGTATATCAAAATTTAACTTTTCTTAAAAAAAAAAGCCTAACAAACGCAGGAACAAAAATCGAGAGAAATTGAAAAAAAAAGAAAAAAAAAAAAAGAAAGAAACAGGGAGAAGACAGATCTGGGCATGGCATGAAGGCACCGACTTCTTGATGTTGGGCCGAGGCCCATACCCAGAGTTATAAAAAGAAAAGGAAAAGAAACAAGAAATCAACATGGACTATTGTTTCGAGTGATAAAAAATTCATGTCTCTTTAAATAAGGTTTTTGATTTGCATCATGTGTGTGAATAAAACGGTGTTGAGAGAGTCATCCTTAAATAGAAAGTCTGAAAATACTTAAATCGAATTAGTTGAAATCTAATATACTTTCAGAATCTAGTATAAAAAATAAAAAAAAAAAGAAAATGGAACCGACTTGTCGTCTAACGATCGGCTTCCAGTGCTCACTTCCTCAAAGACCAAAAAATCTCCGACTTTTCGTGCAAAAACAAGGCTCACTCTTCAAGGGACATGGAATGAGGCATTACGTGCATTTGCAAGTGCCAGTGGCCAGGTAACAATCAATTGGGTTTGGTTTGGTTGTTTGAGAAATTAAGTCTGAGAAATTGTTTTGATAATAACAAATAATTTTTGTAATTTTTGAAAACAATATACATATTTTAAGTAGCAAAAACTCAAGTGATAAAATTTCTTTACTAAAAATGTGAATATGATTATTTAAAATTTACTGCTTGTTATTTTTCGAACATTTTATCTGACTAAAACTCATCTGTCGCACAAATATTTTCGTAATCAATTTTATCAACTAGAATTCCACAATTCCCTGCTTCGTCTGACCATAAGCTATGGATATATAATCCCTCACTTACATTGGATTGACATCGATCTCCTTGATTTTGAGTTTAACTAGAAGGGAAAAACTTTTGGGTCAAACATTAAACATGCCAATGCAAGGAAGAAAACTCAAATTGGAACTATCTTCCAAGTCCTAGGCTGATTTGGTCATCAACGCAACTGATTACATTACGTGTCTGGGCTTGATTAGCTCAGAAGACTCGAGCAAAAAGGCGGCTGACCTAATCAAGTCCAGACATATAATCAGTTGCCTTTTTGTTTTAGTCTTCCGTTCGCATGGAAGATTGGGTTTGGACAGCAGTTGAGGTTTTGGTTTAAAGTTTAAACTTATATACTTGACACCTCGGCTTGCAGGCGAGTCTTACTTAAAAGCACATCAAAAAAGAAAATTTGACCGACTTTATTAATTGAAAATGTAGTTGAAAGTTAAATTCTCACCATTTTTTATTTTTTTTTTCTTATATGAGTTTAACTATTTTTAAGAAAAAAAAAGCTGACCAAAATGAAAAAAAGACACGACGAACAAGGAATCTTGTAATCACAGCTTCTTGATACAAGAGACGTGATCGAGTTGATCATTTGGGAATCTGTAGCTATTATTGGATAACATGGTAAAGAATGATTATGACCAATAAATGTTTAAAAGATGGATTCCAGCTTGCTTCAATCGTGTTCCGCCTACGTCAGGCTGCTGGATGATAATTGCTTGTCCCTCTCATCCCCTGAATAATAGTTAAAAAAGCGATAAAATTTCTGTGAATAATTACCGTCAAGGTTAATATATAAATATATCTCAATTTTGCCCTTTTTTTTTTTTTTTTTGTAGATCTTACACATTTATATAGATCTAACATCCCGTTAAGGATATGGTTGGTGTGATCAATTGCATATTCTTGTGAATCTGTGATCAAAGGCATGACAACAGAGTAAAAGCATAACCAATAGAGTACTGATTTTCGCTAAAGAACACCTGGGACTTATTCTGCCAATCATGCTATTTTTGGACGATTTTTAACGGTTATACAAAATAAAATGCATTTTCCCTTGCAAATTAACATTATTAGAAATTCCACTTCATAGAAAGAAACAAACTTTTCTGCACACTTAGACATTGCACTCGTACAAGCACTAACTAAAACATAAACCATACACTAGATATTACAAACACCTGCCACCTAGGGCTAAGATCAACGACCCCCGGCTAAGTTCTGAATTGCAATATTGTTCAAGCTGTCCGGCCTAATTGAGGAACTAGTGTCCTGCAGATGGACTAGCGGAATAAGCAGCGGCTGCGCCTCCTCAGAATCAATGACAACTTCAACTTGATTACATTTGTTGGTTCTTATTTCCTCCAAAGTCCATTTCACATCTTTCATCGTAGGTCTCTTGTCTCCTCTGGATCTTAAGCACTGTTTTGCAAGCTCAGCAACTCTCTTAAGCTGCTCTGGGTCTGCTTCTTTCATCACACGCTCGTCAATAATTTCAAACAAGCGATCATCTTTCATTGCAGAAATGAAAAGCGTTGCCAAATTTTTATCCTTGTCAGGCCTATCAGCAGAAACTACCTTTTGTCCGGTTAGCAGCTCTGCAAGGACAACACCAAAACTGTAGACATCACTCTTCTCATTTAGCATGCCTGATTGGAAATACTCAGGGTCCATGTATCCCCATGTTCCTTGCACCACCGTGGATAGTTGAGTTTGATCCAGAGGAACGAGCCTGGAAACTCCGAAATCAGAAACTTTTGCATTGAAATTGCAATCCAATAGAATGTTTGCAGACTTGACATCTCTATGAATGATGTGAATTGGAAGATCAGAGTGCATATGTGCAATGGCTCTTGCAGTTTCCACTGCAATCTGCAAACGAGTTTCCCATGGAATCGACGAGGCAACACCTCGTTTATGTAAGTGATAGTCGAGGTCCTTATTTGTAATGAATTCATAGACCAGTAAAGGTACTGGTGTTTCTAAGCAACAGCCTATGAGCTTCACCACATTTGGATGATCGATTTGGGAGAGAAGGATCAACTCATTAATGAATTGGTCAATCTGCTTATGATCTACCTCCAGGACTTTTGACCTCTTGATGGCAATTGCTCTTCCATCTATATTTCCTTTGAAGACTGTACCAAATCCTCCTTGCCCAACAATTTCTCTCTTATTAAAGTTGTTCGTTGCCTTCTTAAGTTCTTCCTCGGTAAAAGTTTTGGTCTTCCGGACTGATCCTTCAATATTTGAAAGGATTTGGCGTAGCATCAGGCCACCATTTTCTATGAAATGCTTTTCTCTAAGTTTGTGAGTTTTCTTTTTCTGGATTCCAAAGTACAAAAATGATGAAAACACAAGAAGAACTGAAATGCCCACACTTACGCCTGCAAGAAAATGAATCACAACAACGAATGAACTTTAAGTGTAGAAAAATTGACAAGTATTTTACAAAAGTTAAGAAATGTTTTTTTTTTTTTTTTTATAGCTAAAGTTTGAACGTTCAACTCCTCCGAGAGCTTTTCTCTTGTGGCTAACCAAGCTAAACTTGGTTGACTAAAACTAGGGGCTATTTTTGTTCATAGCTTTCTCCCTCTTTTTCCCAGTTGGAAACGAGGCACATTTTGTTTATAAACCACACTTGAGTTCTAAAAAACTGACTGAAAGACAGATATTTATAATGCGGAAAGGACACCTTCAAGATTAGTTTGAAGAAATCTACTCACCAACAAAAATTATGGCCCATAATGATCTATTACGAGCGCAACGTTCACCATTTTTTCTGCCGTCGCCATGGTAGCCTTTGGGACACGAACAAGTATAGTTTCCCATCGTGTTATTACAAAGATCTCTGTGCACGCAATCATTGAGGCTAGGATCTTGACATTCATCAATATCTGGAAAGCATAAGAATGACCAAAAACAAGTCAAAACATAGGAAAACAACCAATCTCTGAATCAATAGCAGGGGAAAAAGAAGAAAGCAAAATGTAATTTGAAGTGAACGTAGGAGCTTTGGATACCCTGACAACCCTGATGGAGATATGGGTTACCGCGATAACCTTCGTTGCATCTGCAAAGATACCCTGTAACATTCTCTCGTCGGTAGCTCGTGGCGTGTTCCTGACACAAAGAAATATTGGATGTCCCATCGTCAATTGCCCAATCAAGGACCACCGGAAACTGCTTGTCTGTCGGCATTTTAAGATATTCAGCAGAGAATTTGAATTTGCTGATTTCAACAACGAGGGAATAGGTGCATTGACTGAAATTCATTGTTTGGTTATGTTTGGAAAAACTATGCGCTGTCAGATTTATGTTGTACAGACCATCTGGAATGTCCATCTGGCAACAGCCGCTGCCAGAGCAAGCCGTATCATCCACGTAGTCGCGTTGGTAGCATGTGGAAATGCACCCTGCATTGTAGCGCTTCCGACCCCGGCTGCCTTTAAGGTTTCCCTGAAGGTATCCCTTAAGGTATCCGTAACTGTCACACCCAATGACGGCAAACTTATTTTTGGAGTTGGAGATTCTGAATTTTGCCAGCTTGAGCGAGGCAGTCAAGTCAGCATAAAGCCCCGACTGGTTGTGGCACTGAGCGGCTATAAAGCTCAAGATGTGAAGCTCACCATCGGTAGATATGTTGGTGATCTTGAGGTTCCCAGTCCCCAGAAATGGGGTTGAGTTTTGGCAGGTGATGTTGAAATTTGCTGTTAAGTAACAGCCATCTCCTATGCCAAATGGATATGGGATGCTTACGTCCCCACATCGGTCCTGGCAGCCAGGCTTGGCTTGAGATGCTGCTAGTGTTGCAATAGCTGATAAAAGCACCGTAATTAGCAGAACCTGCACAAAGGCTGCCCGTGGAAAGTAAAGAACCATTGTTATAAGTTGGTTTTGAAATATTTGGCAAACTGGCGATGATATTGGCTTATTAATAGGTGGTGAAGTTCCCTGTTTATAGTCTACTTTGGAAGTTGCCACTGGTTTTCGAGGAACATGATAATACAATTAACGCAACAAATGCGATCGTGATGTTAGTGTATACTTTGATAAAAAAATATTAGATGGACCGGGAATGTTTGGCAAGAATTCAGCGATAAGGACGAGGACGGCTGTGGATTCCGTGGGCTGTTTCACTTGTTTGGTAGCATGAGTCTACTTTAAAAATAGACGTCATTAATAATGACAAAAAAAAAATTATTTAGATGATATTTAAATTATAATAATTAAACATGATAATAGACACACGTGATCGATTGTGACCGCAGAGTTGACTGAAGACTTTTTCTCGCACACTGTGGAAAAGTAAAATTTTTGGAGAAAGAATATTATTCGGAGATGGACAGGTGAAGAAAATTCTTAGAAAACGGTGTGAAATTTTTTTATGGAACCCACTCAAACTTTTTCTCAAAAAATGGGCAAAAAAGTGAAGAGGTTATGAAGTTGGTGGCTAGCCTGTGAGATACAAGTATGCAATTGCTGTCGATTAACTTGTATCCCTTTGTTTTTCTTATATTTAGTAATTGACGGAATAACTGTTTTATTTTGTAATTTTCAGTTTTCTCTTTCATATTTCTCACAACTTTGAAATTAAAAAATTTAATTTCTAATTATTTTTGCTTTTACATATTTTTAATTTAGTCAAACACCCAACGAGAAACTTATTTTTATTATTATAATTTTCTTTCACACACCATTTTAACTTTAGATAAAGAATTAGGTCGATAAACAATAATTTAATTTTAAGGAAATATCATATACACGCAGATAAATTGTGACAAAGTAAGAATATATTCAGATATTATAATATTTTTTTAATTATCACACATGTTTAATTTTTTGATAAATAATCTTAATTAATGATAAAGTTATAAATATGGATTATAATTGTATATTGTTTGCATCAAATTTTTTGATGGTTCTCCACGAGGATGTATTGGAACGGTTATTCAGTTATCGTGTCTGTATCCACCATTTTTGGACACTCATCAAACACAATATGAATACGTAGCTAACACGCCAAAACGCATTCGCTGAAGAAAAAAGTAGAAAAAAATATATAAATAGTATTTAAATATGTTTTGGACAACGTTTTAAACATATTAAGATAGATTTTTTTAAAAGATGAAAAATTAAAAATAATAAAAGATTAATTATGGCCGCCACACTGATGGCCTGTGGGCCATCATATTATTTTGGAATTTTAACCCAATAAAGGAGTCAGACGACGAGAAAGGTTTCAAAACGTGGAATTTTGGGAACCCTTACGTAGTATTATTTACGCAGTTGCGTTACGTCATCGGCCCATGCCACTGTTTGGGCTGCCGATCGAGCCCGTCAAAAGTGCTCGTCAAGTCAACACTCACAAGGTCTTTACGTCGACATCAGTTTTCTTCATGATTAGTGTAGCAGTGCCATGCAGCCAGTGGGAGACTGGGAGGAATCTTGGCAATTGAAATAGACTAGTCGTTGTACTTCCTTGAAATTTTCATAAGCTATGAAGGATCTATTTTGTAATCGCATGAATCAAATCGATTATTTTGTGACATATTAAAAATTTTCTAAGTTTCACACTTTATTTTTACCTTTGAATTTGATTTCACATGCTAACATTAACTGATCTAATATACTAAGTGTGAAATACAAATTCGGTGAATTTATTGTACAGTGGAATATAATTTGATTGCAAACTAAGAACTTAATGTCTTAATGTACAAGAGAATGAATACAAATGTGTATACACACACACATGTATATGTATATTTATTCTTCATTATCTTTATTTTTTGTCAGTCAGATGCAATTGTCTTTGATTCTTTATGAATTGTCCGCACGTCTACACCCATAAGTCATGCAAGCAGCTATCTAATTATTTATTTCACAAAAGAAAAAAAAAAAAGCTACCTAACAACTTAAAGGGGCCAAATATTAAGCTATTTGAAGCAATAATATGGTTGAAAAACCAAAAAAGAATTGTCAGTTGGGGTCGACTGCAGGTCAACCAATCTTTTTGTTTTTGTATATATAAAATATAAAAGTAAGAGTATTACTTTATAGCGTGGTTAAAAAATATTACAATTTTAACATCTTAAAAAAAATGAAGACTTCAATCATTAACTTAAATTGATAAATTTAGTTCTATTATCTTATTTTGATAAAATTTAAACTCACAACTTTAACGTGAACTCAATTTCCTTAATCAGTCACGTGTTGGTTAACTTGACTGAGTGTTGGAATTGTGTCTTTATCATATGGAATTAATGTTGTAAGAACCGAACCGGTCGCTGAACTGAAAAATTTAGAAATTTAAGGTTCAACCGATTCAAACATTTTAATCGAAAAAAATCAGTAGTTAATATTAAATATATAAAAAAAATCAATATTTGTATACATTATATGAAAATATTAATAGATAAAACGTAATAATAGAGAAAATATAAGGATTATATTTTATGTATTTGACGTAAGTGGTAATATATTTATAGGATAATATTATATTTGATATATTAAATTACAAGTTTTTTTATGAATAACATTTGATAATGGTAAAAATAATTGTAATATTATTTTTCAATATGATAGTAAAAAATAAGGGGGGATTAAATTGGTATTTAATACTAAATATATATAAAAAATCAAAATCCATATTCATTATATAATAATATTATAATAAAAAATATAATAATATTACATATGTTTTACATATTGATATATGATAGCATTAAAAAATTATTTGATAAGTAGTATTTTGGAATGTAAGAGAATTATGTCAAATAAATTAAGTAGAAAACAAATTATAATTTATATGCTTTACTTTAAAGAAATTTGTATGTTTTTTTCTTAAAAAAATTATACAAGAAATTATAATAAAAAATTAAGTATAAAATGCAATCTAACAAATTTTCAAAAAAAAGTGAAAAGAAGAAACGTAAGTTAAGTTTACTATAAATTTAAAATAGTATGCATATTTAATATAACAAGCCTTTGGTGTGATGGTAGAGATCCAATTAGATCTCATCCCCCACCAAGGTTCGAAGCCTACTATATACACTCAATTTCCCATCATTTTTTGTAGGTGACGTGATGCACTTTCATGATGCCACGTCATCATCTTGCAAATCGGTCAAACTGTGAAAATCAGGTCCGGTTCGACTGAACTGCGGTTGAACCGGCCGGTTCACCGGTTTGACCCCCAATTCTGAAACTTACCTGTTTGAAGTGACAACCAGACCAAAAACCTGACCGGTTTCCAATTTAACTGGTCAAACCGATCGATCCGGTCCAATTCTAAAAATCATGTATGGAACATGCTAGCTAGTACACAATGGACGACTTCTCCCCGTTTACGTGTACTAATGACAAAGTCCAAGTCTTCGTTGCAGGGGCTCAAAAGCATGATATGTTCCTTTTTTCTTTTGACAAGAGATATGTTCCTTAAAAAAGCGATGTGAATGGAGACTTCTCACAATGCGCTGACACCGTCCGACAAAGAAGATCAATCGAATCGAAGCACTAAAAAGGTTAAGCGGGTAAACATAGAAGGTACTGATTGGGCTGATACTTTGGTCCATGATGGATCTATAGGTGGAGGGGTTGAGAAACAACCTCTCGTGTCCTATCGCGATGTCGTTCTCACATCCGAAAAAGGTGGGTTTTGGGGTTCCTACGGCGAGATGCTGACATATGACGAAGATGAAGGAGTTGCTTCAGATGATGAAAGTGATCGGGGTTCGAAGGATTGTCCTGCGCTCCCACTGTCTGCGGCAGAGAAATCCGAGTTGTGGGAGCTGTGGAAGCGCGCTTTGATTGTGAAAGTCTTAGGTCGAAATGTGAGCTATGCATTTCTCCACCGTCGATTAATGCAATTGTGGGCAACGGCTGATCGGTTCCACCTCATGGATCTGGGTAATGGGTTCTTCTTGATCTGCATGAGTAACTCTGAGGATTATAAGATGGTTCTTCGTGGGCGCCCCTGGCTAGTTGCGGGCCACTACTTGACAATGAGGAGGTGGCGACCGGAATTTACTTGGGTTAGGGGGTGCTCTTTGAGTATAAGGGTGTGTTGCAGACTTGATAGAGCCCTTGCCAATTTGGACTAGCGAACCACTTGGCCGAATGCCTCAGTCTTTCACTTACCACGAATCAAATCCAACCATTGCCCGATTCTTCTCAAGATGGACCCGAACCGTGGGCTGCAAAGAGGCCCCAAGCCTTTCAGATTTCAGGCTGCCTGGCTTTCCCACAATGATTTCTCCTTATTAATTCGACACTCTTGAAATCAAAATCTTCCTGCATCGGCCGCACTAAAAGAATTAACTGAAGTATTAAGCTCCTGGAACAGGCAAGTTTTTGGCAATATTTTCCACCGTAAGAGGCAATTGTTGGCTCGACTTAAAGGCTGTCAATTGGCTCTAGACCATTCTTTCTCCCATGGATTATGCAACCTCGAAAGGAGCTTACAGTTGGAATTATCTTCCGTCCTCAAACAAGAGGAGGTCCTGTGGTTTCAAAAGTCAAGGGTTCGGTGGCTATCGGAGGGCGATCGAAATACAAAGTATTTCCATGCTACCACCATCATTTGTAGAAAAAAGAACAAAATTGAGGCACTTAAAAATGAAGATAATCAATGGTTATATGCTGATACTGACCTTCAGTCCCATGCCTGTTAGTTTTTTAAGTAACTCTATACTGTTGATCTGGGCTTTTGGGAGGAATTTGATTGTCCTCGAATGTTTTGTAGGTTGTCTGAGCCAAAGCTCAGGAAGCTGATTCGGCCCTTCACAGCGGGGGAGATCTCACGAGCGCTCTTCTCAATGGATCCCCATAAAGCGCCGCGGTTGGATGGGTTCTATGCCTTATGTTTTCAACAGATGTGAGAGATAGTTGGCCCATCCGTGTCTAGTTTGGTGCTCCAAATACTCAATAACGGTCCCATGCTACCTTTGGTCAATGATACCTTACAGGTTCTCATTCCCAAAGTTGAACCTCCACTTAGAATTACAGACCTTCGCTCTATCAGTTTATGTAACGTCACTTACAAGCTGGTGACTAAAGTGATTGTAAATCGCTTAAAGGAGTTTCTTCCAAAGTGGATTGCACCTACTCAGTCTAGCTTTTTTCCAGGCCGGCACAGCTCAGATAACATCATTTTCCTCCAAGAAGTACTACATTCCATGCGTAGACTTAAAGGGAAGAAAGGTTGGATGGTATTCAAATTGGATCTCGAGAAAGCCTACGATCGACTAAGTTGGGATTTCATTCGCGATACACTGGCAGAACTATCCCTTCCAAGTTCATGGGTGTCATTGATTATGACGTGTCTTACTACAACATCAATGAGAGTACTCTAGAATGGCACCAAAACCGAGGAGTTCCACCCAACGAGAGGACTTAGGCAGGGAGACCCGCTCTTACCCTACATTTTTGTGTTATGCCTTGAGCGTCTTGCTCATTTAATTGTTAGCGAGGTGAATCAAGGCAGGTGGAAGCCTATCAAACTCTCCCAATGTGGCCCTGGGTTGATGCACCTTTTTTATGCTGATGATATTGTACTCTTTGCTGAGGCAAATAACAGTCAAGTTGAAGTAATCAAAACTTGTGTCAATAAATTTTGCAAGTGTGCGGGCCAACGGGTTAATCTCTTCAAATCCAAGCTCATAGTCTCTCTCAATGTAGACTACAGCAGAGCTCGACATTTGAGTCGTGAGGCTGGCATCAAGCTGACAGACAATTTGGGACACTATCTCGGCATGCCCACAATCAATGGTCGTACCTCAGAGGCTACCTTTCAACATGTGTTAGCCAAAGTGCAAAATCGCCCATCAGGACGGAAAGCTTGTTATCTTTCCTTTGCAGGTCGATTAACACTTATAAAATCAGTGACTTTTGCAGTCCCCATGTATGCTATGCAAACGGCAGCCTTGCCTATTGCACTATGCAAGAAACTTGATCGTTTGAACAGGGATTTCCTATGGGGTGCTAATGAGCAGGGACAGCAGGTCCATCTGGTCAAGTGGGGGAACGTGTGCCAGTCGAAAATTTGGGGAGGTTTGGGTGTCCGCCAGTCTTTACTGGCCAACAAGGCCATGCTATCCAAGTTGTGTTGGCAATTTTTATAGGAGTCGGATAGCCTGTGGGTAAGGGTTTTAAAGGGGAAATATTGTGCGACAAGCTCCGGAGGGGTGGAACGCAAGGTGGGGGCTTCGCATTGCTGGCGTAGTATGGTGGGAGCCAGGACATTATGCAACAGGGTTTGATATGGCGCATTGGGGATGGGTGCTCGGTGAAGTTTTGGTCGGATGTTTGGCTGGAAGACGGTGTCTTAGAGCGACACGCTTTGAGACCACTTAGCCCTGCAGACGACAGCTCACTGTACGAGATTGTTGGTCAGAAAATACAGGTTGGGACTGGAGGACACTACATGACGTCTTGCCTCTCCCGACTCTTAGCTCGTTGGCCCCTAAGTCTATCCAAGATGGCTTTCCAAATCCTGATGTTCTTGCATGGAAACATTCTTCGGATGGGCAGTTCTCGTTTAAGCTAGCTTACTGGTCCTTACTACGCCAGCCAAGCTCGCTACATGACAGGGGCCCCTTTAAATGGATTTGGAAGGTTCGGTGTTCAGAAAAAATTAGATGTTTCCTTTGGCAGGTGCTTCATGGTAGAATTATGTGTAACTTCGAAAGATGTCGTCGCGGGTTTATTGCGGCTGACACCTGTCCCTTGTGTGGGACCGTCTTCGAGACTCCTTCTCACTTGTTCAGGGACTATCAGATAGTTGCTAATTTATGGCATCGATTAGTCTGAAGGGAAGATAAGGCTGCTTTTTTTGGGTATGGGATGCAGGACTGGCTAATCTTTAACTTGGGATGTCGAAGTGGTGTGTCTCCGGACGAGGGCGAGGATTGGCACTCGCTGTTTGCCATCACTTTGTGGTGGGTATGGAAATGGCGCAATGAACAAGTATTTGCTGGGAAATCTTATCAGTCTTACAGTGTGGCTGCTATTAGGACTTTTTTCTTTGAATGCAAAGGATCTGATCCTCATGCGAACCAACAACAGCCAGTGCAAATCTATAGGGAAATCATGGTTGGCTGGCAACCTCCACCACCGGCCTGGATCATGCTCAACACTGATGGTGCAGCACAATCTTCCTCTGGCATGGCTACTGCTGGAGGGTCTCTTCGGGACCATAGGGACGTCTGGTTGGGGAGATTTGCACACAATATCAGGGTTGCTTCAGCTGTGGTGGCAGAATTGTGGGGGCTTTTTCATGGACTCAAACTGGCATGGCAATTCCACATTGATAAACTACAGGTGCAGGTTAACTATGAGGTCGTTGTCGCCATGCTTCGAACTGGGGTTTTTGATACCCATCCTCATGCCAACTTAGTCTGTGGGTGCCAAGAGTTGTTGAATAGGGACTGAGAGGTTAATATTGCACATATATACCGTGAAGGGAACGCTGTGGCCGACTGGCTGGCCGGGTATGCGTTTGCGTTACCCCAAGGGGTCCATTTTTTGTCTCAGCCTCCTGAAGCCCTTCTTTTTTGCTTTTTCAGGATTTGATTGGTGTATAGTGGCCTAGGCGAGTGCTTCTCAAGCCTCATTAGGTGGTCTTTGTTGTTTTGTAATTTGGGTACCTTACACACCGATGGATAAAAAAAAAGAGATATGTTCCTTTTTCCATGTAACCAGAGAAAAAAAAAGCGTAAATCTGTTCTTTGTTTTTTTTTTTTTGCATATATCTTTTAAATTCAACATTAGATTAATTACCCGAACAGTTAACCTATATAACATACGAAGCAAATATGGATTTTAATTGTTTTTCATGGGAAAAATAATCACCTGACATTGATTAATATCTATTTTGAATTTCCATAAACTCATTTTGAAAAAAAAAATAGATACCAATACTTAAAAAGTAACATGGTATCAACAAAAAATGAAGATCAATTGGATCTTACTTGGTCTCACAATAATAAAGACGAGAGTAAGAAAATTATTTTATTACAATCATGTTGCTATGTAATTTTTGTTTTTTTGGTCTTTTTGAAAGAAGAATAAAAAGCTAAGAAGGTAAAAAAGGAAACAAATAAAACAACAAATAGAGAGATAAGGACGAGAGAGTAAGAAGAAGGGAGAAGAAGTAGATCCAAATTTAACTTTTCTCGCAAAAGACACCACAAAAAAAAAAAAAAAAAAACCAAACAAATGCAAGAACAAAAATTGAGAGAAATAAATAAAAAAATTAAAAAAAAAGAACGAACGAACAGAGAGAAGACAGATCTGGGCAAGGCAAGAGGGTACTGACTTCTTGATGTTGGGCCAAGGCCCAACCTGGAGTTGGAAAAGGGTCAGAAAAAAAGAATCGACTTGTCATGGAATCCACGCCACACCGGGAAAACAGAGAATTACGCAGCCCAAAGCAACAAAACACAAATATTGTCCCTGTTTTCATCTCTAACGGTCAACTTCTAATCTTCACAGACCGAAAAAAAAAAAAAAACAAAAGTATCGTTATGTATATATAGTCACTTAATTTGTAATATATTAAATATATACATTTAATTTAATAATTTATTTTTTTTTTCACAAAAATTAAGATTTTTTTTTTTTTTTCAGTACATAGTAGAACTGACATTTCAAGTAAATTGGAGGAAACTAAAATTTGAACTTTCCATCTCCTCCAGGAGCTTTGCTCTTATAGCTAACCAAGCTAAACCTGGTTGATTAAAACTAAGGATTATTTTTGTTCATAACTTTCTCCCTCGTTTTGCCATTTGGAAAAGAGGCACAGTTTGTTTATGAACCAAATTTGAGTTCTAAAAAACAGGTATTAATAATGTATAGAGGACGCCTTCTGGATTAGTTTGATGAAGAAATTTATTCACCGACAAAAATTATGGCCCATAACGATCTATTACGAGTGCAACGTTCGCCATTTTTTCTGCCGTCGCCATGGTAGCTCTTGGGACACGAACAAGTATAATTTCCCGTCATGTTTATGCAAAGATTTTGGTATAGGCAATCATTGAGGCTAGGGTCCAGACGTTCATTAATATCTGGAAAGAATGACCAAAAACAAGTCAAACATAGGAAAACAAGCAATCTCTGAATCAATAACAGGGAAACAGAAGAAAGCAAAACGCAATTTGAAAAGAAATTAAGAAAATTAGAGCTGAAATATGTTAAAAAAAATGTCATTAAGTTGTGTATAGAGAGTTAACGATAAAATTTGTTTACTATTTTTACAAATAAATAATTTAAAATTAATTAGTTTTAATAACATTGATAAATTAATAGGATATTTATTTTGACTTCTCCATTTTAAAAATGCTCAATTGTACAAATAATATATAAGATTATTGTAAATCATCTAAAAATCATTGACCTTAATAATTTTGATGTCACCATGTGCAGAACATCACGGTACGACCATATTGGTGACCGTAATACCTAAGAAAAATTTTGAAGGTGAAAAACAAAAAATAAAAATAAAAAACATACCAAGAATATAGTATAGAAGACTGCACTTTAAAGATGACAGTAAGCCTTCAATAGAATATTGCCAACTTGTATAGGCTTAAGGAATTTCCATGGTGTTCTAACTTTGAATTCTTTAAAACTGAAATCACCAAAGGAGATTAGTCAATTTGTAAAATTAACAACTAACCTTATCAAATATTGAAATAATTTTAGGAAGGTATTAACTGCTGGGCCCAAAAGTTCAACATCTAAACTGTATCTGATGGTGAAGAGCGGGTTAGCCGCGATTGAATAGTTGTGGCATAGACTACTACACCTAATGTTAGAAAAAAAAAAAAACTTGAGAAAATAACATAGTACTTAATCCAACTCTTCACCATAGAACAAAGTTGTTCATAGACAACTTTTTCTCAGTCAAATCACCTATTAGAGGCAAACAATTCAATCAGATAGGAATAACTTGTTACACATAACTAGATTTACAACTACAAGAAACAACATAAAAATATTATAAGTATGAACATATAGATGAGAAATTGAAAATATGAAAATTACTTGAATTGAATCAATGCTGCCTTGATGATGCTGGAAAATTTTTATCTTCACAAATTACAGTATCTAGTCTCGCAACATCTAGTGATTAATCAAACTGATAGAAGCAGTTTAAAAACAGCAAAAGCCAGGACGTTGTATATACAATACATACATACACAGCTGCTTATTTACATGTAGTAGTGGTTTTGCACGAATGTTAGGAAACCAAAATTTATGGTAATAATGGTTAGAAAGGTTACAGAATCATTAATAGTAATAATTTTATATTTAATAATTTATGATAATAATTAATAGAAAGGTTACAATATCATTCATCTTAATTTGACATAATTAGTCATAATTTGGAAAATGATTTATGTTAATCATTCACTCTTTTGCATGGGCATTTATAGTCATTTTATGAAATTAATTGTTGAAACTTAATTATTTTTATGAAATTATGTTAATATTTTAAGTATTAGAATCATTATTATTATTATTTTTTTGCTACAAATAGGAGGAGTATAGTAGCGGTTTCACATGAATGCTAGAAACGCATAATTTATGGTAATAATTGATAGAAAGGTTACAAAATCATTAACGATAATAAGCTTTTATTTAATAACTTATGGCAATAATTGTTAAGGTTGCAAAATCATTTATGTTAATTAGATATAATTTGAAATTTTTTTGTTAATCATTAATTGATTTATATATATTCATCATTTTTTCATGAGAATTTGTAGTCATTTTATGAATTAATTGTTGAAACATAAGTATTGTAATTAAATTTGTTAATATTTTAAGCATTAGTATCATTATTTTTTTGCTAGGGAAGTATAGTGGTGGTTTTGCATTAATGTTAGAAAAATAAAATTTATGGTAAAATTTTTTATGTTTATAATTGACAGATGGTTACAAAATCATTAATAGTAATAATTTTTTATTTAATTATAGTTACAAATTTAAATTTGTTAATATTTTAAGCAGTAGTATCATTATTTTTTTGGTAGGGAATTATAGTAGTGGATTTGCATGAATGTTAGTAAAACAAAATTGATGGTAATATTTTTTTATGGTTATAATTGATAGATGGTTACAAAATAATTAATAGTTGTAATTTTTTTATTTAATTACAGTTAGAAAGGTTACAAAATTATTTATGGTAATTTTTCATAATTTGGAATATTGTTATTAATATCTCATTTGAATTTTTTTATTAAAATAATTTTTTTTGGTTTAAATTTTAAGATTTGATTTTTGACTTGGCAAAATAAAATTTTATTTTACTGTGTCCAACCAATTCAACAGCTTCAATTTTTATTTTGTTCAATGTAATTTATTTCAGATTTTCTTTTATTATATCTAAATTGAGTTCAAGATTTCTCTTTTTGTTCTTATGGGCACCTTGCATGCATCTTTGATTAATGGCCAAAAACATTCCAAAAAAAGCCATTCCAAATTTTCTTGAAATACTACTTCAAAAATTTTAAAATTTCCACATCACTTTAATCGTTTTAAAGAAATAAGTAAAGAAAAGAAGAAAAACAAATAGCAAGAAAAAAATTTAAAAAAAAAAAAGAAAAAGAAAAAAAAAGAAAGAAAGAATTGCAAAAAAATAGAGTTTATGAGCAAGTGAGATTCGATGAAAGAAAATCAAAGGAAGTAGAGTGTCATTACAGTGATCAAATTGAAGAGGAGATCGAAGCAGAGGGAGGATCGAGGAATTGTTGCCATGCGAAAGTGACAATGGACTTAAGCTGCACTACCTAGATGTCAAATTGTGATAGGGTCACATTCTCCCTCCTGTATTTCTTGGCTGTTGTAGAACTTACAATTCTTCATTCGATAAGAAAGAAACGACCGTCACCATCCTAGTTTGGGCATTATATATATATATATATATATATATATATAGAAGTTTGGCCTTTTTTGATATATAAATGGCCAAGCTTATTTTTGATTTGTTTATGTGGTATGACCTTATATATGCATGTTTGTAAAAAGTTATTGTATAACGGAGACTCTTGAACTGAAAGAAATCACAAACAAAAATTAAAGGACATAGGTAACGGTAAATTAAAATAATTATAATTGGCAGCCATAAATTAGGAGTTATGGGCTACCATAATGTGAAAAATAATTATATGTAACGGTAAAGTAAAATAATTATAATTAGTGCAATAAATAATTATGGTATCCTTTTAGAATTTAGGATAGTGAAGGCAATTTACAGAAGAAAAAATTAGAAAAGGTGATTTTGAAAAAGTTAGTGAAGGTAATTTAGAAAAAGTAATTTAAGAAAATAAAAAAAATTAAAAGAAAAACATAAATATTTGCTCTATGGCGTCTACAAGTAATGGGAAGTTTTAAACTTCCCCTTTGTACTAATTAATTAATAATTAATAAATAGATTATATAGATAAGAATAATATTTTTTTATCATAAAAATTATTAGAAAAGTTACAAAATTATTTATTTTTTATTTAATAATTGTTAAGTTACATAATATTTATAAAAATTAATCATAATTTGATGTTACATAATTCGTAATTTTTCATTAATCATATTTTTTTCTTATTTGATTATTATTTTATTAGAATAATACATTTAATTTTGAGAGCAAAATAAGAAAAAAAAATTAAAACTATCACTTTATAATATTGTAATTAGACACAGAACACTAACTAGTATCAATGGACGAGTCTTTCTTTACGTATACTCGGGAAAAAATCCAAGTCTCCGTTGCAGTATTTCAAAGCATGACACGCCACTTTTCCCATTTACCCAGGGGAAAAGCATAACCTTTTGTTTTTTTTTTTTCCGTCATTGGACAGAGATCATTTAAATACAACATTAGATTACACCAACAATTGATCTGTGTAACATCCAAAGCAAATATGGATTTTAATCGTTTTTCATGAGCAAGATAATCGCATGACATTAATTGATCTTTATTTTGAATTTTCATAGTCTCATTTTAAGAAAAATTAGATAGTAACATAGTAGTTAAAAAAAAAAAAAACATAGTGAAAAAGCATTGTAGATCCTAATTGGACTAAAAAACATAGTAGTAAAGATTAGTTCTTACTACGAACTAAAACATAATAGTAAAAAAAAAAGTAACAAAAAAATATGGACTAATTAAATCTTACTTGGCCACACAATAAGGGAATATATATTTTTTAATCCTAAACTTTTACACTTTTTTACATTTAAATCCTAAATTTTTTAAAATTTTATTTCAGTTATAAACTTTTTGATTTTGTTCCAAGTCAGTCATTCCGTAAGTCAATCCGTTAAAAATTAAGTTTGACTAACAGGAATAATTTTAAAAAGGTAAAATATATTATTTAAATATTTTTTTTCTTTATTAAATGTTTGTGGTTTATTCTCAAACAGTAGCACATGAGTTGGATTTTGAGTTTTTTATTTTTTATTTTTTTTTAGATTACACAATATATTTCTGTTAACTGGTGAATTGAAATAGTGTATTAGTCAAAATAAATTTTTAACGGATTGATCAATGAGAGAACTGATTTGGAGCAAAATAAAAAGGTATAAGACTAAAATGAAGTATCAAAAATATTTAAAACTTAAATATAAAAAAATATAAAGATTTAGGATTAAAAAATTATATATCCCACACAATAAATGAAGTTAGGAATAAAGAAATTATTTTATTACCATCATGTTACTATTACGTTATTCTTTAAACTTTGTTATATAGTGATGTTTTTTTTTTTGGCGTAAAGAATAAAAAATTTAGAAGAAAAAGGGAAACAAATAAAATAAGGGTTAATATCAAAAAATACCACCACCTTTATACTTTTTTTATAAATTTAGCACAACTTTTAAAAGTTTACAAATGTAATACTATTAAATTATTTTTTAATAAATCTAATACAACTTTTAAAAACTAACAAATTTATTACAGTTTAATTATTTTCTAACAATTCTAACACACTATCAGGTAAAAATAATCGAATTTTTTAGTATGCACATATGATATTCGAAAGTTTTAAACTGTGTTAGATTTAAATATAGACGTGCTACATGTGTATATTAAGGGATTCAGTTACTTTTAACTGGTTATTTTTAATTGACAGTGTGCTAAATTTGTTAAAAAATAATTGAATTGTGTTAAACTTGTAAATTTTTAAAAAGTTGTGTTAGATTTATTAGAAAATAATTGAATTGTACTAGAATTTTAAATTTTTAAAAGTAATTTTAGATTTGTTAAAAAGTACAAAGGTGATAATTTTTTTTGAAATCAATCCATAAAACAACAAAGAAGTAGACACAAAAAAGAGAGAGGAAGAAGAAGGGGAAGAAGTAGATCCAAATTTGACATTTTTTTGGGAAAATGACACCACAAAAGGAAATGTCCAATAAAAGTTTAAGTAGTTGAGAGTAGCAGTTGTCAACCGTAAGACTTGATGTTTAAATTTTAAGTTTTGTTTATGTAAATTTTTATTTTATTACTACTCTAACAGTTTTAAAAAGATTTTTTAAAAAAAAAAACCCAAACAAAGGCAGGAACAAAAGCTAAGAGATTTTTTTTTTTTATATCAAAAATAGAGGGCCAATAGCCTATTCACATATTATCAGTCCATCTTTAACCAGTAGCTATATGAGACCACTATATCCCTACAATATTTTGGTACAATAATTTTTAGACACCTGCAAGAGTTGATAACAAAACTTGTAAATCCTAACTTAATGAAAGAGCATAGTGTGCTTGAAAATCTATTACTCTATTTCTTTCACGATGCACATATAATAATTTGTAGTCCAACTTCTTGGTAGTAATTCCCTACAACTCCAAATCAGATTAGCATGAAGGTGAGTACTAGGAACATGATGCTGCAATGTCTTTAGCACCTGTTGTGAATCCACTTCGAGCCAAAAAAGTTGAGCGATTAAAAAAAAAACCAAAATCTTGAATTGGAACCTAACGTTTGGGTTAAAGAAATTATAGACACAATGTTTTTTTTAGGTTAAATTGGTTCCCAACGCTTTAGTTAGAATTCGATTATGGATATAATATTTTTTTGAGTAAAATCGGTCTCTAATGTTTTCACTGTAGAATAATTTAGCATTTTTCTATTATTTGACTGTTTAATTTATCAAGAAGTACATTATCTATTAGACCATTTCCTTATATCATATTTTTAATAATAATGTATCCTATAAAGAGGTAGTTTAATAGATAATGTATTTCTTAATAAATTAAATAATCTAATAATAGAAACGTACTGAATTATTCCACAGTGAAAACGTTGGGAAAAGATTTTATCTAAAAAAATATATTGTTTCCATAATTAGACCTTAACTAAAACGTTGAGAACCAATTTTATTAAAAAAAATTATGTTTATAATTTAACTCTAATCCAAATGTTAAACACCAATTTAATATTTTGACAAAAAAGAAAAAACAGAAAGAAACGGAGAGAAGACAGATCTGGGTAAGGCATTAAAACACTGATTAGTGATTTCTTGACGTTAGGCCAAGGCTCATACCCGAGTTTTAAAAAAATAAAGAAAAAAGAAAAAAACAACCGACTTGTCGTGGAAATCCACGCCGTACTAGGAAACAAATAATTATGCAGGCTATTAAAGCAAGGGAAAAAAAAAAAAAAAAAAAAGAAGGGCACACTATAATTTTTTATTTTTTTGAAATTTTGTCTCATTGTAAAGAAATTTTAAATTTCTGCTTCTATTACTATCACAAAAAATTTTTTTTTTATTTTTTATTATAAAAAATATTTCAATAATTATAAAAAATTAAAATATTGTTGTAATTGGATAATTTTTCAAATAAAAAAATTTGTGGTACTTTAACCGTGCTCAAAGCAAAATACGATTTACAAACGTTGTCTCGATTTTAATCTCTAACGGTCGGCTTCCGCTCTTCAGAGGACAAAAAATCTCCGAATTAACTGCTCTATTCTTCTGTGAATAGTTCGTTAGCGGGGGGGTTTTCATGCAAAAACGAGGCTTGCTCTTCAAGACGGCCGTACTGTTCTTGGTGTGGCAGACTTGCAGTTCATTTTAGATTCTTCTTATTATCGTTCTATGAATTAAACTTCTTTTGTAATTTTCTTTGGTACGCGTAACAGATGGATAAAAGCGGCGGCTTTAAGGCCAACTGAGGACATCAAATAAGTGGACATGGAATGAGGCATTGCGTACATTTGCAAGTGCCAGAGGGCAGGTAATCAGTTCCTTACATTGGATTGCCATTGATCTCCTTGATTTTGAGTTTTCAAAAACTTTTTGTTCAAAAATTAAACATGCAAAAGCAAGGAAGAAAAACGTAAATTGGAACTAACTTCCTTCCAAGTCCTCGGCTGATTTGGGTACCAATGCAACTGATTATATTACATGTCTGGGCTTGATTAGTTCAGTTGCCTTTTTTTTTTTTTTGGTCTTCTGTTCGCATGGAAGATTGTGCTTGTAGAGTAGTTGGGGTTTTAGTATTAAATTACGTCCTTCTTGCACGAGAGCCGTACAAGCATGAAAAAAAAAAAGAAAACAAAACACACAACAACATGGGTTGTGGCGTGGGCCAAATAGAGGAAATAACTTTGTAAAAAAGGAGCATTTAAGCTGCAATTATCGTTATTCAACTAATATGCTATGAAAAGATCTTGTGAGTGGTTTAAGATCTGTGTTTAAAAAAAAAAAAAAAAAAAAAAAAGGACATCAGCACCAGCCCGACATTCTTTCTCGAATAATTGCAAAACACAAAGCGAAAAAAGGGAAAATAAAGAAATAACGAACAAGGGAAATTGCGATCATGGCTTCTTGATGCAGAGACAAGGTAAAGAAAAAATACGGCCAAAAAGTGTTTAAGTGATGGATTTTAGCCAGTTGAAATTGGGTTCCGCCTATGTCATGCTGCTGAATGATATCTGCCTGCATCAGTGTCCTGAGAGTTTTTTTTTTCTCTGCCAGGGATGTGACAGAACTCCTTAATTTGAGACTAAAAAGTTTTAATCCTCTCATCCCTTGAATAACTGTCAAAGCAATAAAAGTTCTGTAACGATAATTATCATCAAGGTTAATATATAATTATATCATTAATTTTGCCCTTTTCTGCGGATCAAACAGAGTCTATAGATCTAACATGTCGTTAAGGATATGATTTGTGTGATCAATTGAATTTCTCATGCAATATGTGATCAAAGGCAGCCGATCCCTCGTGACAACAGAGTAAGAGCAAGATCAATTGCTAGTCATGACTCAAGATTGCTTCGTTATGTACTGGTTTTCGCTACAGAACTCCGGCAACTGGTTATGCCAATCATGTTACTTTTAGACAACTTTAAACGTTACGCAAAAGAAAATGCATTTTCCCTTGCAAATTAACATTAATAGAAGCCCCACTCCATAGAAAGAAACAAACTTTTGAGCAGACTTGGACATTGCACGCGTAAGCTAGTAAAGGCCTCTTTCCCCGTGGCTGACAACTTATTTTGTTTGAAAGACCGAACAGGAAATGAAAAGTTGAACTACAATAACTGTAAAAACCATACACTAAATATTACAAACACATGCTGTGCACGGCTATGATCAACGGCCACTGGCTAAGTTCTCAATTGCAAAACTGTTCAAGCTGTCATGCTTAATTGATGAACCAGTGTCCTGCATATGGATTAGTGGAATAAACAGTGGCTGCGTCTCCTCAGAATCAATGACAACTTCAACTTGATTACTTTTGCTGGTTCTTATTTCCTCCAGAGTCCATTTCACGTCTTTCATTGTAGGTCTCTTTTCTCCTCTGGATCTTAAGCACTGTTTTGCAAGCTCGGCAACCCTCTTAAGCTGCTCTGGGTCTGCCTCTTCCATCACACGCTTGTCGATAATTTCAAACAAGCGATCATTTTTCATTGCAGAAATGAAAAATGTCGCCAAACTTTTATCCTTGTCAGGTCTGTTAGCAGAAACTACATCCTGTCCAGTTAGCAGTTCCGCAAGGACGACACCAAAACTGTAGACATCACTCTTCTCATTTAGCATGCCTGATTGGAAATACTCGGGATCCATGTATCCCCATGTTCCTTGCACCACCGTGGATAGTTGAGTTTGATCCAGAGGAACGAGCCTGGAAACTCCAAAATCAGAAACTTTTGCAGTGAAATTATAATCCAACAGGATGTTCGCAGACTTGATATCTCTATGAATGATATGAATCGGGACATCGGAGTGCATATGTGCAATCGCTCTTGCAGTTTCCACTGCAATATTCAAACGAGTTTCCCATGGAATTGAGGAGGCAACACCTGGATTATGAAGGTGGTAATTGAGGTCCTTATTCGTAATGAATTCATAGACCAGTAAAGGTACTGGTGTTTCTAAGCAACAGCCTATGAGCTTCACCACATTTGGATGATTGATTTGGGAGAGAATGATCAACTCATTAACGAATTGCTCAATCTGCTTATGGTCTACCTCCAAGACTTTTGACCTCTTGATGGCAATTGCTGTTCCATCTAAATTTCCCTTGAAAACTGTACCAAATCCTCCTTGCCCAACAATTTCACTCTTATTAAAGTTTTTTGTCGCCTTCTTAAGTTCTTCCTCAGTGAAAATTTTGGTCTTTTGCCCTGATCCTTCAACAGTAGAAAGTATTCGGCGTAGCATCAGACCACCATTTTCTATGAAATACTTTTCCCTAAGCTTGTTTGTTTTCCTTTTCTGGATTCCAAAGTACAAAAATGATGAAAACACTAGAAGAACTGAAATGCCCGCGCTTACACCTGCAAGAAAATGAATCACAACAACCAATGAACTTTATCTCAAGAAAAATTGAGCAGTGTTTTACAAAAGCTAAGAAATGTTTTTTTCTTTTTTCCAATTCATAGCACAACCGATAAATTGGAGGAAGCTAAAGTTTGAACCTGCCATCTTAAAACTAGGGGCTATTTTTGTTCACGGCTTTCTCCCTCTTTTTCCCAGTTGGGAAAGATGCACAGTTTGTTTATAAACCAAACTTGAGTTCTGAAAAATTGACTGAAAAACAGGTATTTATAATGCAGAAAGTACACCTTCCAGATTAGTTTGAAGAAATTTACTCACCAACAAAAATTATGGCCGATAACGATCTATTACGAGTGCAACGTTCACCATTTTTTCTGCCGTCGCCATGGTAGCCCTTAGGACACAAACAAGTATAGTTTCCCATCGTGTTTATACAAAGATTTTGGTGCAGGCAATCATTGAGGCTAGGATCCAGACATTCATTAATATCTGGAAAGAAGGACCAAAACCAAGTCAAACATAGGATAACAACCAATATCTGAATCAATAGCAGGGGAAAAAGAAGAAAGCAAAATGCAATTTGAAGTTAAAGTAGGTGCTTTGAATACCTTCACAACCCTGATGGAGATAAGGGTTACCACGATAACCTTCGTCGCATCTGCAAAGATACCCAGTAACATTGTCTCGTCTGTACCTCGTGGCGTGTTCCTGACACAATGAATTGGATGTACCGTCGTCAATTGCCCAGTCAAGAACCACCGGAAACTGCTTGTCCGTCGGCATTTTAAGATATTCTGAGTTGAATTTGAATTTGCTGAGTTCAACAACGAGGGAATAGGTACAGGGACTGAAGTCCAACGTTTGCTTATGTTTGTAAAAACTGCCCACCGTCAGAGTTATGTTGTGCAGTCCATCAGGAATGTCCATCTGGCAACAGCCGCTGCCGGAGCAAGCCGTATCATCCACATAGGTGCGCTGGTAGCACGAGGAAATACAGCCAGCACTGTACCACTTCCGACCCCGGCTGCCATCAAGGTTTCCATTAAGGTATCCGTAGCTGTCACAGCCAATGACGGCAAACTTATTTTTGGACTTGGAGATCTTGAATTTCGCCAGTGTGAGCGAGGCGGTCAAGTCAGCATAAAGCCCTGACTGGTTGTAGCACTGAGCGGCCATAAAGCTCAAGATGTGGAGCTCACCATCATTAGATATGTTGGTGATCTTGATGTTTGATGTCCCTAGAAATGGGGTTGAGTTTTGGCAGGTGATGTTGAAATCTGCTGTAAAGTAACAGCCATCTCCTATGCCGAATGGATATGGGATCCTTACATCCCCGCATCGGTCCTGGCAGCCAGTCATGGCTTGAGCTGCTGCTAGTGTTGTAATAGCTGATAAAAGCACCATAACCAGCATAAGCTGCACAAAGGGAGCCCGTGAAAAGTAAACAACCATTGTTACAAGTTTGTTTCGAAATACTTGGCAGACTGGCGACGGTATTGGCTTGTTAATCGGTGGTGAAGTTGCGTGTTTATAGTCTACTTTGGAAGTCGTCAATGAAAAGTCGGCAAACTTTTTTTCTTATAATTAAAGCAACAAAAGCGATAGTGATGTTTATGAATATTTTAAGACTAATTAATACCGGAATAATAAGATTGGTTAGATTTAACACTATTTAAATAGTTAATAATTTTTATAAGAATTGATTGAATGTAGATAGTAATAATGACCAGTCTAAATTTATAAATATGATAATCGATATATTTACAGTACATATTTTTTTTAATAAAAAAAAGTTCTTGTATATTTTGATAGAAAAATATTGGATGGACTAGGAATTTTTTATAATTGTTGAAAAGGGTGACCTTGCAATATGTGTGCAAAGATAATGATCTTGAAGAAAAGCACTCATTTTTGGCCTGGTGAGAGATTTATATCTCCCCCTTGTCTTTTGGAACATGGAAAACGAAAAATTAATTCCCTTTAGCCGTTGCTTTTTTTTTTTTTCCCAGAAAAACATCTAATATAATTCAATTTGTTTTTTCATTTATTGAGAATTTTATCACTCCTTAAAATTTAAAAATAAGATATCTGAAGTGGAAATCTAAAATTCTTAGTTTATATAAAATCTGTTTGCAAGAACTAAGCTGCCGGTACTATGATTGCAAGTTCTGTATGCTTACTCTTCCATCCCATGACTTTTTTCCTCACTTTTATTTTATGAATTTTCAAGTCTAGCTAGGACAAGGAAAGGTTGTTTGGTATTCAAAGTCTACTTAAAATATCACTAGACAAAATAAACATGATTATATAATATGGTGTGGTTGTCAAGACAAGACGTTTAGGCTGATGGGCAATATTTTAATTTTATAAAAATATTATATAAATGTAAATAAATTGTGACAAAATAAGTATAAATTTATATATTATAATATTACGGTTATTTGTTGTACATGTTTAATTTTTTAATAAATGATCGCAATTAATAATTAAAATTATAAATATGCAAACAATAATTATAATTGAACAATGTAAATCTGTATATGTTTGCATCGATTGAATTTGTTATTTCAATGTAAGTTCTACTTCTTTCGTTGATGGTTCTCAGTATTTAGGGATCAAGACTTTTCTCAAAAGCACTTACACAAATACTATGGCTTTAACAAGTGAAGGTGTCAAACGAATCGGATTGACAAAATTTGAGTTGCGATATGTTCAGATGTTATTCAAATTTTGGTCGAAAACTTGGATTCCCAACCTTAATTTTTTTAGTGAATTCGAATCGACATGAATTTTGACAAATCTAGCAATAGAAGAAAACGCAAAATAAGAATAATAGCTGTAATTTCTGAAGCCCATTCTGAAATATGAACCATTTTCTTGCGCGGTACGGCCACGGGTGGGCTTGCGAGAGAAGTGGGATCCCATACGGTGTACTTACGCAGATGCATCATGCATTACATCATTAGCCTATGCCACTGGTAAGGCTGTCGATCGAGCCCGGTCAACGTGCTAGTCAAGTCAACATCACCCCCCCCCCCCCTCCCCCAGCTCTTGTACGACGTCGTCATTGATTTTCTTCACGATTAATGTAGCAGTGCCTAGGGGCGCGGTAGGAGGAATCTTGACGTAGTGGTATTTTCTTAAATTGCCTTTTGTATGCTGTGTATCTGCATATTTTTATTTTTTATTTTTTTAAAATAGGTATGGCCTCTGTAATTGCAGAAATTAAATCAATTATTTTGTGACATATTAAACGTTCTTTAAGTTTCACATTTTACTTTTCTCCTTTGCATTTAATTTTACACGCTAACATTATTTTTACTGATCTAATATATTGTATGAAATACAAATTCGGTTAATTTTCTGTACAAGGAAATAAAATTTAATTGCAAAATAACTTAAAGTTCATGAGAATTTATGTATATATTTATGTATATTAATTCCTTTTTATCTTTTTTTTATTAGTCAGATGCCATTATCTTTAAAATTTTTTTTATTGAATACAATTAAGTGGGTGTAAATTAAGAAGATATAGATAGATATACAATTTATTTAATAATATTTAATAATTTATTTATTTATTTATTTTTTATATTCGATCATCTAATAATTTACATTATTTTAATTTTATTTTAATCTTACTTAACTTGCATTTCTCCCATCTTTAATTCTTTATGGATTGTCCGTAAGTCTATATCCATGAGTCGTTATATCGATTTGCGATAAGCAACTCCGTAACTTTTTATTTCTTAAAAAAAAAACAAAAAGAAAAAAAAAAAGCTACCTAATTATTTAAAGGGGCCCAAATATTAATTTGAAGCGATAATACGGTTAGACAATAAAAAATAAATAAAAAAAAAAGGGAAAGGTTGTCGGCTGAGATCGACTGCATCTGCAGGCTAATCAGTCTTTCATTCATCTCATAAAGTAATCCAGAATTTTGACCTAGTCCTTGACTTGTGCATTGTTTTATATGGACCACGCCAACTAGTACAAAATGGACAAGTGCTTATTTTACGCGTACTAATGACAAAATCCAAGTCTTCGTTAGCGTTTTACACGTTAGTGTTTCAAAGCATGATATGCGACTTTTCCCATTTACCCAGAGGAAAAGCATTTTGTTTTTTTGTTTCTTTCTTTGGGCAGTGATCATTTAAATAAAATATTAGATTATTGAAAATTTTAAAAATATAAAAAATTATGCCTCTTGTTAATTTAATAGTTGTAAAGGAGTGTTTATTAATAAATAGATATATTAAAAGAATTGTATTTGTTAACTTAAAAAACAGTTTTTTTTAACCAAATAACTACCTAATTATTTTTTTATAAATACGTATTTTGGCCATTCAATATTTATAACGAAGAAAGAAAAACTCACTCATTTTGTGAGAGTAATTCTGCAACACTATAAAAATTATTTTCGAGAGCTTAAATTTAGCAACACAAAAGTAGTTAAGTATTATTTCTTTTTATCCAATAAGAGAATTCGTTATAACTTGATCGTTTTGTTACGATAGTAAAATTTTAACTTAAAGAAAATGATATTATTATATAACCTAAAGCAGTTTTTTTTTATATTTTAGTCTACTCTCTTTCTAGTTCTAGCAACGAGAACAATTGATCTATATACCATACAAAAGCAAATCTAGATTTTCATCATCTTTCACGAGAAAGATAATCACAGAACATTGATTAATCTATATCTTGAATTTTAGTAATCTCATTTTAAGAAAAATTAGATAATAACACATAAAAAATAATATAGTAATAACAAAAAATATTGAACAATTAAATTTTACTTAGTCTCGTCATATTTGACTACTATCATGTTACCATCACGTCAAGTATTGCGATAAAGCGGTGCTCTTCTTTTTTTTTTTTGTTCTTTTGTGGATACGAAGAATAAAAAACCAAGAGGGAGAAAGGGAAACAAATAAAACAACAAAGAAATACAGATAAGAAAGAGAGACGAAGAAAAAGAGCGTCGAAGTAGATTCAAATTTAACTTTTCTTAAAAACGAGGCCGCACAAAAAGAAAAAAAAAAAAAAAGGCCTAACAAACACAGGAACAAAAATCGAGAGCAATTACAAAAAAAAACTGAGAGAAGACAGATCTGGGCATGGCATGTAGGCACCGACTTCTTGATGTTGGGCCAAGGCCCATGCCTGGAGTTCTAAAAAGAAAAGGAAAAAGAAAAAAACGAACCATCAAATGACTATTAATTCCAACAATAAGAAATTTAAATTGCTTAAATAAAATTTTGAATTCGAATCCTGTATATAAAAAAAAATTGGTACTAAAATAGCCGCCTCCTAATAGAAGATTTGTCGATACTCGACTTGGGTTAATCCAAATCTAATAGGTTTCAAGATTCTAGGGTCTCGTACCAAAAAAAAAAAAAAAAAAAGAAAAAAGGAATCGACCTGTCGTCTAACGATCGGCTTCCAATGCTCACTTACTCAGAGACCAAAAAATCTCCGAATTTCTTCTGCTGTAAATTGTTCATTGGGGGGGGGGGGGGGGGGGTTGTGTTTTTCGTGCAAAAACGAGGCTCGCTCTTCAAGACGCCCATTCTATTCTTGGTGTTGCAGTTCATTCCCAGGTTTTAAATTCTTTTTCCTATTATCGTTTTGTGAAATAAAATTCTTTGTGATTTTCTTTGGTCACTTTAACAGATTGGAGAAAAGCGGTAGCTTGAAGGGCCAACTGAACACCAGAGGACATCAAATAAGTGGACATGGAATGAGGCATTACATACATTTGCAAGTGCCAGTGGCCAGGTAATAATCGATCGGGTTTAGTTTGATTGTCCAAAAATTTGTGTCCGAGAAATTGTCCCGATAATAACAAACAATCATATAATTTTTAATAACAATATACATATTTTAAATAATAAAAAATTAAGTGATAAATTTTTTTTATTAAAAATATGAACATTATTACTTAAAATTCTCTATTTATTATTTTCCAGACAATCTGTCTGGCTAAAAATTATCGGTTGCACAAATTTTTCCGTAATCAATTTTATCAACTAGAAGTCCACTCTTCCCTGCTTCGTCTGGCCATAAGCTATGGATATATAATCCCTATAATCCCTCACTTACATTGGATTGACATTGATCTCCTTGATTATGAGTTTTTTTTTTTTTTCATTAAAAAGTCCATTGGGCCGCGAGTTATATAAAATAATTGTTTTTTCTCTTCTATAAATCTCATATATCGTTTCTCATGATTTGAAATTAAGACCTCTAAAATAGAAGTTTTTAAATTATGAGTTTAACTAGAACGGAAAAATTTTTGGGTAAAAAATTAAACGTGCAAATGTAAGGAAGAAAACCCAAATTGGAACTAACTTCCGAGTCCTGGGCTGATTTAGGGCCTGTTTGGCTTACCTGTTGATTATTACTGTTGCTGTTATTGATTACTGATTGTTGTTACTGATTGCTGATTGCTGTTGCGGATTGCTGTTGCTGATTGCTAAAATAAAATTATAGTGTTTGGTTAGATTGATATTTGATGTTTGCTGTTCAAATTATAAAATGACCATTTTGTACATATATATATATATATATTCTTGTAATTTGCAACTGATGAACTGAACTTATATGTCTATGAACTGCACTTACCGAAGAGACTGTTATCTTATCTTTTTTTTTTTTAATGCAATAAGTTATTTTTTTAGAAAAAAATAGTAATTTCATAAAGAATTTTAAGAAATATATTTAATGAAATTTCATATAGAAACTAATATATTGTCTTATTTTTATTAGTAACTAATAATACTATTTCCTACACATAAAATAAAATACTTTAATTTATTAAAAAATTTAAAATATAGATAAATTCAGTTGTACAAATCAATAATGAGAAGCCAACGGGGTAATCGGTACTTTCTAATTTTCTAAAACAAAATAACAGGCTCATAAAACATACAACATATATGTATATACAACTGGGTTGCAAAAAATATAGCAACTAGAAGAAAATTAGACCAAATTTTGTAGAAAATACAATTAGACTGCAAAAATATTATAATTCCTTCTTAGCACCAATATGTACATACAGCATTGTTTATGTATAAATCTATCAATATGTATAAATCTATCAAGGCAAGAGGAGCACCACGAGGCAACATACATATTAATAAAAAAAACAAGATAATTTGACATAAAAAAAAAACAAACGGTTTATGTATAAACCGAGAATCTCATGGATTAATTCTAATGATTATTTGTGCTAGTAGCAATTTTGTCATGTTGATATACAATGAATTCTACAATACCCATTATTATCTAACAAGATAATTTGATAAAAAAATAAAAAACATATGCTAATCAGTAGAGAAGCTATCGAGAGAAAAAAAAAAAAGAAATTAAGAGAGAAAGAAAGAAAAAGAGAAAAAAAAAGAAGATAACAAACTCATGTTGCTAAATCGTATATAAGAGGTGGTGGAATTAAGAGGACAATCGGTGGAGAAGCACCAAAGTGAAGAGTAGAGTGACGTGTGAAGAGCGGAGAAACACCAAAGGGACTGCGTAAAGAACGAATGTAAAAAAAAAGTTAAAAGGGGGTATTTTAATCTAAATAATTTATATCAGCAATTAAGAGTTCTAAAAAGTAGGTCTAACCTACTTTTCAAAACAGTTGTTGATTGGACGCATAATCAGTAATTAGCAACTCCTCCAAATTTTTTACCAAACACATATGACTCTACTTTTTCAAACTGAAAGACAAATGCACCCCATAAAAGGCAGAGCCAAACACCCCCTTAGTCATTAACGCAACTGATTACATTACGCGTACTGGCTTGATTAGCTCAGAAGACTCAAACAAATAGGCAACTGACCTAATCAAGTCCAGACTTATAATCTGTTGCCTTTTTATTTTAGGTTCTGTTTGTTTTGCTTTCTCTAAAAAAAGAGAGAATTATTTTTTTAATTATTATTATAATCATTACTTTATTAATTTCTCATCACTTTTTTTCTAAACTTTCTTTTTTTATAATTTCTCTACTTATCCAAATTACTTATTTTTCTCACCATTTTTTCTCTTATAAATTATTATTCAACTTTCTTCCTTTACACTTTCTCTATTTATGAAAATAACTTATTTTTCTCATCACTTTTTCTCTCATAAATTACCATTCATTTTTCTTTATATATACTTTCTCTATTTATCCAAGTAACTTATTTTTTATATCACTTTTTTTTTCATTTCTTTTTTTTTTCACGCCTTTTGTCTCCATTCAAACACATCAAATCTTCTGTTTGCATGGAAGATTAGGCTTGGATAGCAATTGGGGTTTTGGTTTACAGGTTAAACTTATGTACTTGATGTCTCGGCTTGCCCACGAGTCTTACGTAAAAGCATACTGCAAAAGAAAATTTCAGCGGCTTCAATGATTAAAAACGTAATTAGAGAGTTGAACCCCCACCAACCGCTCTTCCTTCCTCTTCCTTCTTTTTTATATAAATTTAATTGTTTTAAGACCAAAAAAATCTGACAAAAAAGAACAAAGACACAATGAAAAAGAAATCTCATAATCATGGCTTCTTGATACAAAGACATGATCTAGTTGATCATTTGGGAATTTGTAGCTATTATTGCATAACATGGTAAAGAATAATTATGACCGATAAATGTTTAAAAGATGGATTTCAGCTTTGCTTCAATGGTGTTCCTCCAACGTCAGGCTGCTGAATGATAACCGCTTGTCCCCGTGTCCGGTGATTTTCTTTTCTCTATCAGGGCGCGACAAAAATCCTTAATTCGAGTCTAAAAGCTTTAGCCCTCTCATGACTGATTCGTTATGTACTGGTTTTCGTTAAAGAACTCTTGGAACTTGTTCTGCCAATCATGCTATTTTTGGACGATTTTTAACCATTATACAAAAGAAAATGCATTTTCCCTTGCAAATTAACATTATTAGAAGTTCCACTCCATGGAAAGAAACAAACTTTTGAGCACACTTAGACATTGCACTCGTATAAGCACTAACTAAAACATAAACCATACACTAAATATTACAAACACCTGCCGCGTAGGGCTATGATCAACGACCACCGGCCAAGTTCTGAATTGCAATATTGTTCAAGCTGTCTGGCTTAATTGAGGAACCAGTGTCCTGCAGATGGACTAGCAGAATAAGCAGCGGATGCGTCTCCTCAGAACCAACGACAACTTCAACTTGATTACTTAAGCAAAAAGCTTGTATATTAAAAAAAAAAAATTACATCGATGGGAATGAGATATGTCTATGGAGAAATGGTTAAGAGTGATGGAACCCAACCTATGTGATAAAAAATCCCTTGAAGTAGGTTCATATAGGTAACAACAAGTCACTGATTGACCAAGTGTGAGCACTTTCAAATTACAAAGTCTCTTCCTATAGTGTGGATAGTGCAAAAATTCTGATAATTGAGGTTGAGTTATATACTCTTAATAAATTTTATAGCCCTTATGGGTTGTGTGTTACCGAAATACACACTTGATAGAATCAACTATATGAGAGTGGAGTGGGACCGCTCTTATGAGATCTTAGAGCTCTCATGAAAATAAACCAGACGTGCGCATGGCCTAACAGCGTCCAACCGCGTTAAACAGAATTATCTTAGAGAATATAATATGATGGCAAGTTCACCATTATTCATAAAAAAGTCATGGTTCATACAAATTTTTTATTTACCATACTCCTAAATATCAGAACTTGTTCTCCTGATTTTTGGTTCATAGTTTAAAAGACACCAAAAATAATGTGTTATATTCTCATTGATTAATCTAGCATAATTAACCTTTTAAAATAACAGGGGATTATTGAAAATTAAATTGTATTTTAAAAGATTTAATTCCTATTAAATAGGAACTAACCGTTATATATTCATGGGTTGTTTCACTTATTTGGTTACCATGAGTCTACTTAAAAATAGAGCTTATTATGTAATCATACAAAAATTATTTAAGTAATATTTAAATTATAATAATTAATATATTTTGTGTAATCATAATAAAAAATATAAATTAAAATAATAATAATATTTTTTTATTTTACATTCGATAACTGTGATTGTACAAAATATATTAATTATTATAATATAAATATTGTCTAAATAACTTTTTATATAATTATATATATTTTTTTAATTATAAAAATTTTTTCTCAAAAATATTAGTAGATAGAAAAAACATGATAATAGACATACACGTGATCAATTGTCAACGAAGACTTGACTGAAGACTTTTGCACGCACGCTATGGGAAAGTAAAATTTTTGGAGAAGAATATTGTTGGGAGAAGGAGAGGTAAAGAAAATTCTTAGAAAGGACCTAGATTGGCTGCTTTGGTGTGAAATTTTTGAGTGGAATCAACTCAAACTTTTTCTAAAAAAATTAGTGAGAAAGTGAAGAAAGAATAAAATTGATAGCTAACTTGTGAGATATAAGTACGAAATTGCTATCGATTAATCTGCCTTTTGTTTTTCTTATATTTGGTAACTGAGGGTATAATTGTTATTTTATAATTTTCAATTATCTTTTTTATATTTCTCACAACTTTCAAATTAAAAAATCTAATTTCTAATCATTTTTGTTTTTGCATATTTTTAACTTATTCAAACATTCAACGACAAATTCATTTTTTTTATAATTTTCTTTTGACAAAGAATCAAGTCGATGGATAATAATTTAATTTTAAGGAAAACATTGATAAATTGTGACAAAGTAGGAATTAATTCAGATATTATAATATTTTTTTAATTGCCGCACATGTTTAATTTTTTGATAAATGATCTTAATTAATGATAAAGTTGTAAATATACAAGCTATATTATAATTGTACAATGTTTGCATCAAATTTTTTGATGGTTCTCTGCGACAATGTACTGGCACGGCTATTTAACTACCGCGTCAGTGTCGACCATCTTTAGACAAGCAATAGACAAGATACAGATATATAAACGAGCCAAATCTTGTCTACTAAAAGAAAAAAAAAATTAAATATATTTCAAATACATTAAAAATATGTTCAAAACGCCACAAAACAGAATTTTTTTAAAAAAATAAAAAATTAAAAAAAAATAATGAAAGATTAATGATGGCCGAGGCCATCATATTAGTTTGGAATTTTAACCCAATAGAGGAGTCAGACGACGAGAAAGGTTTCAACACGTGGGATTTGTGAATTTTTTTTTTTTTTAAGATCATCTAGTATCTATTTTAATGGGCTGACTAATCTGAATCGATCTGGGTAAAATTTTAAATAATGACAAAAGTCTCCCAACAAGTATTTAACACGACTGCATTTTTAGAAATTCAAATTTGAGACTTCTAATTAAGTAGTGACAGAACTTTACTATTCGTACCAATACTTACTGATTTTGAGAACCCTTTTACGTAATATTATTTACGCAGTTACATTAAATCATCGGCCCATGCCACTGGTTGGGCTGTCGATCGAGCCCGTAAAAATGCTCGTCAAGTCAACACTCCCAAGGTCTTTACGTCGTCATCAGTTCTCTTCATGATTAGTGTGAGCAGTACCATGCTGTTAGTGGGAGACTGGGAGGAATCTTGACAATTGACATAGATTTCCTGGAAATTTTCATAAGTTATGAAGGATCTATTTTGTAATCGCATGAATTAATTAATTTGTGATGTATTAAATATTTTTTAAGTTTCACACTTTATTTTTACCTTTGAATTTGAGTTTTTAATCAACGTTTGGACATGCGGTTGTATGCGGAAATTTACATTGATGATTTATCAAAACTATCATCTAAATCTTATCTTGACTATTACAATTTTGAATATTATTACATAATTTTATTTAAATAACACTAATTAGTAATATAGTCTAATTAAAAAATATATAATAATTTATTTATTTTTTATTTTTTAAAATTTAACTATATAATAATGTATATCATTAAAAAAATTTTCCATTAGATTATGTTATATATATATATATATATATATATTGAATTTCCATTAAATATGAGTACTCTTTTTTATTTCCAAAAATTCGTTTAGATGGAACACTATGATGGGTCTTTCAACCGGTATCCATGACCTCATCGTGCTTTCACCATTGACTTCTCGAGGGGTTTTTTTTCATATCTCTAGAGAAAATAAAATTAAAAAAACTCTGAGTCTCTGACACAAATGCTACCCACATATCCGTCAGATTATACCCCGTGTACATCCAACGGCCACAACTCGCCGTAGACCCGCCGTTTAAACAGAGTCCAATAAGGTAATGAAAAAACTTATGTTTAAAAAAAAAAATGAATGAACGAAATGCTGGTCAAATGGAATTAGTCAGATTTAATATAAAATTAATTAGATTATAAATATAATTAATTATAAAAAACAATTTTATATTTAATTATACTTATAATCAAATTAATTACATATTAAATATGGTCAGTTATTTTCAGTTAACATTTGAATACCTATTCTTCTAAAAATATAACAGTACTCGTACGTAACTCCGCGTCCTGCCTTTCCTTCCTTCGTCACAGAATAAATTTTGTGAATTAAAACTCTTTGTGATTTTCTGTGGTAACTTTAACAGATTGGAGAAAGGCGGCGGCTTGAACGCCAACTGAGTACTAGAGGACATCGAATAAGTGGACATGGAATGAGGCATTACGCACATTTGCAAGTGCCAGTGGGCAGGTAATAATCAATTTTATCAACCAGAATTCCATTCTTCACTGGTTCGTCTTGCCATAAGCTATAGATATATATTCCTCAGGTACACTGGATTGACGTCGATCTGCTTTGTTTTGAGTTTAACTGGAAGGGAAAAACTTTTGAGTCAAAAATTAAACATGCAAATGCATGGAAGAAAACCCAAATTGGAATTAACTTCCAAGTCCTCGGTTGATTTGGGTATCAATGTAATTGATTACATTACATATCTAGGCTTGATTAAGATCAGACGACTAAAACAAAAAGGCCATGACCTAATCAAGCTCAGACATATAATCAATTTTAGTCTTCTGATTCGCATGGAAGATTAGGTTTAAAGTTTAAACTTATGTACTTGACCTTCCCCTTTCACACGAGTTTTACTTACAACTTACAAGTATAGTCTCTTAGAAAACAATAAAACACTCTAGTGATTAAAGTTTAAATTTTTATTTTAAAAATTTTGAATTCAAATTTAAAAAAATGAGGGATGCAATTTATAGAACAACAGAGTTATATTTATTGTATAATTTATAATCCAACAAATCTCATAATAAACAAAAAAAAAACTTACAAGCATATTAAAAAAAATCTTTCAGACCAAAAAAAATCTACCTTTAACCAAATAAAAAAAAATCTACCAACTCTTTCTAAAAAAAAAGGTATCAATACATGTTAGTTCGAGTGGTAGGTGCGCAATTTCTTTTAAATAAGGTTGCAGGGGTTTAATTCTTGTACATTAAAAAAAAGAGCAATATAAGAGTTTTACCCTCCTGTTGGTCCTCTTTAGCTCGACTTTGAATTAATTAAATTCAGTATAATTTTCAAATACCACAAACTTCAGATAAAAGAAAAGTCTAACCAATTTTAATAATCAAAAGTATAACCGAAAGTTTAACTCTCATTACTTCCTCTTCTTTCCTCCTTATATTGGTTTACCCCTACCCTAAGACTTGAAAAAAAAAACGAAAAAAAGACTACGGACGAGGAATCTCATAATCATGGCTTCTTGATACAGAGACATGATGTAGTTGATCAATTGGGAATCTGTGGCCATTTGTTAGGTAACAGTATAATAAGGTGCTGATGTAGCAACACGAGAAACGTTAGATTTCTATTAGGATAATAGCCGTTGATTGATATTTGTGCATATACGTTCTTTCTATGTAACAAAGTGGTAACAAGAAAGAAATAACAAACTCAATCTGTCTCTCTAATGCTCTCTCTCTCTCGCCTTCTTTCTTTCTCTCTCTAAACTTCTTCTGTTTTCTCCCTCTTTCTTCACCCTGAACCACAATTTTCCTCTCAATCTGTCTGGCTCCTCCCACTATTCTTGGATAAAATGGTAAAGAGAGCACTGTTATATTTCAAAGAATAATTATAACCAATAAATGTTTAAAAGATGGATTTCAGCTTGCTTCAATTGGGTTCCGCTTACGTCAAGTTGCTGAATGGTAACTGTCTGTACCTGTCCGGTGATTTTCTTACTCTGCCAGGGCCGCGACAGAAATCCTTAAGTTGAGTCTAAATGCTTTAACCCTCTCATCCCTTGAATAATAGTTAAAACGCAATAAAATTTCTGCAACAATAATTATCATCAAGGTTAATATATAATTATATCATTAATTTTGCCCTTTTCTGCAGATCTAACAAGTTTATAGATCTAATTAACATGCCTTTAAGAATATGATTGGTGTGATCAATTTTATATTCTTGTGCATTATGTGATCAGAGACAGCAGATCATGCCTCGTGACAATAGAATACGAGCAAGATCAACTGTTAGTCATGACTCATGACTGGTTCGTCATGTACTGTTTTTCGCTAAAGAACTCTTGGAATTGATTCTGCCAATTGTGTTACTTTTAGACAATTTTTAAACATCACACAAAAGAAATGCATTTTTCCTTGCAAATTAACATTATTAGAAGTTCCACTCCGTATAAAGAAACAAACTTTTCAGCACACTGGGACATTGTATGCGTACAAGCACTAAATAAAACGTAAACCATACACTAAATATTACAACCATATGCCGTGTTGGGTATGATCAACGACCTCTGGCTAAGCTCTGAATTGCACTATTGTTCAAGCTGTCCGGCTTAATTGATGAACCAGTGCCCTCCAGATGGACTAGCGGAATAAGCAGCGGCTGCGTCTCCTCAGAATCAATGACAACTTCAACTTGATTACATTTGTTGGTTTTTATTTCCTCCAGGGTCCATTTCACATCTTTCATTGTAGGTCTTTCTTCTCCTCCGGATCTTAAGCACTGCTTTGCAAGCTCTGCAACCCTCTTAAGCTGCTCTAGGTCTGCCTCTTCCATCACACGCTTGTCGATAATTTCAAACAAGCGATCATCTTTCATTGCAGAACTGAAAAATGTTGCCAAATATTTGTCCTTCTCGGGCCTCTTAGCAGACACTGCATTCTGTCCGGTTAGCAGTTCTGCAAGAACAACGCCAAAACTGTAGACGTCACTCTTCTCATTTGGCATGCCTGATTGGAAATAATCAGGATCCATGTATCCCCATGTTCCTTGCACCACTGTGGGTAATTGAGTTTGATCCAGAGGAACGAGCCTGGAAGCTCCGAAATCAGAAACTTTTGCAGTGAAATTACAATCCAAGAGAATGTTTGCAGACTTGACATCTCTATGAATGATTTGAATTGGCAGATCAGAGTGCATATGTGCAATGGCTCTTGCAGTTTCCACTGCAATCTGCAAACGAGTTTCCCATGAAATCGACAAGGCAACACCTTGTTTATGTAAGTGATAGTCGAGGTCTTTATTTGTAATGAATTCATAGACCAGTAAAGGTACTGGTGTTTCTAAGCAGCAGCCTATGAGCTTCACCACATTTGGATGATCGATTTGGGAGAGAATGATCAACTCATTAATGAATTGCTCAATCTGCTTTTGGTCTACCTCAAGGACTTTTGACCTCTTGATGGCAATTGCTCTTCCATCTATATTTCCTTTGAAGACTGTACCAAATCCTCCTTGCCCAACAATTTCACTCTTCTTAAAGTTGTTCGTTGCCTTCTTAAGTTCTTCCTCGGTAAAAATTTTGGTCTTCCTGACTGACCCTTCAATATTTGAAAGGATTTGGCGTAGCATCAGGCCACCATTTTCTATGAAATACTTTTCTCTAAGCTTGTGGGTTTTACATTTCTGGATTCCAAAGTACAAAAATGATGAAAACACTAGAAGAACTGAAATGCCCGCGCTTACACCTGCAAAAAAGAGAATTACAACAACGAATGAACTTTATCAGAAGATAAATTGACGAGTATTTTACAAAAGCTAAGAGATATCTTTTTTTTTTTTTTTCCAGTACATGGTAGAACCGACACTTCGTATAAATTGGAGGAAGCTAAAATTTGAACCTTTCGATCTCCTCCAAGAGCTTTGGTCTTGTAGTTAACCAAGCTATACCTGGTTGATTAAAACTAAGGGTTATTTTTGTTTGTAGCTTTCTCCCTCGTTTGGCCATTTGGAAAAGAGGCACAGTTTGTTTATGAACCAAATTTGAGTTGTGAAAAACAGATATTTATAATGCACAGAGGATACCTTCTAGATTAGTTTGAAGAAATTTACTCACCAACAAAAATTATGGCCCATAACGATCCATTACGAGCGCAACGTTCACCATTTTTTCTGCCGTCGCCATGGTAGCCTTTGGGACACGAACAAGTATAGTTTCCCATCGTGTTATTACAAAGATTTTTGTGCAGGCAATCATTGAGGCTAGGATCTTGACATTCATCAATATCTGGAAAGCATAAGAATGACCAAAAACAAGTCAAAACATAGGAAAACAACCAATCTCTGAATCAATAGCAGGGGAAAAAGAAGAAAGCAAAATGTAATTTGAAGTGAACGTAGGAGCTTTGGATACCCTGACAACCCTGATGGAGATATGGGTTACCGCGATAACCTTCGTTGCATCTGCAAAGATACCCTGTAACATTCTCTCGTCTGTAGCTCGTGGCGTGTTCCTGACACAATGAAATATTGGATGTCCCATCGTCAATTGCCCAATCAAGGACCACCGGAAACTGCTTGTCTGTCGGCATTTTAAGATATTCAGCGGAGAATTTGAATTTGCTGATTTCAACAACGAGGGAATAGGTGCATTGACTGAAATTCATTGTTTGGTTATGTTTGGAAAAACTATTCGCTGTCAGATTTATGTTGTACAGACCATCTGGAAGGTCCATCTGGCAACAGCCGCTGCCAGAGCAAGCCGTATCATCCACGTAGTCGCGTTGGTAGCATGTGGAAATGCACCCTGCATTGTAGCGCTTCCGACCCCGGCTGCCTTTAAGGTTTCCCTTAAGGTATCCCTTAAGGTATCCGTAACTGTCACACCCAATGACGGCAAACTTATTTTTGGAGTTGGAGATTCTGAATTTTGCCAGCTTGAGCGAGGCAGTCAAGTCAGCATAAAGCCCCGACTGATTGTAGCACTGAGCGGCTATAAAGCTCAAGATGTGAAGCTCACCATCGGTAGATATGTTGGTGATCTTGAGGTTCCCAGTCCCCAGAAATGGGGTTGAGTTTTGGCAGGTGATGTTGAAATTTGCTGTTAAGTAACAGCCATCTCCTATGCCAAATGGATATGGAATGCTTACGTCCCCACATCGGTCCTGGCAGCCATGCTTGGCTTGAGATGCTGCTAGCGTTGCAATAGCTGATAAAAGCACCGTAATTAGCAGAACCTGCACAAAGGCTGCCCGTGGAAAGTGAACAACCATTGTTTCAAGTTGGTTGCGAAATATTTGTCAGACTGGCGATGGTGTTGGCTTATTAATAGGTGGTGAAGTTGCGTGTTTATAGTATACTTCGGAAGTTGCCTCTGGTTTTCCAGGAACATGATAATACAATTAACGCAACAAATGCGATAGTGATGTTCGTGTATGCTTTGATAAAAAGTACTAGATGGACCGGGAATCTTTGGCAAGGATCCAGCTACAAAGAGGAGGATTCAGGTTAGTGGAGAGAAAGTTGTGGGTTCCATATGGGTTGTTGCACTTGTTTCTTTTTTGGTACATCACTTGCTTGGTAGCATCTGTCTACTTAAAAATACAAACTCATTACAATCAAATAATCAGATAATATTTAAATTTTAATAATTAATATATTTTATATAATCATAATAAAAAATATAAATTAAAAAATAATGATATTTTTTTTTTGCATTTGATCATTATAATAATTTAAAATATATTAATTATTATAATATAAATATTATTTGAATAATTTTTTTGTATGATCTTAAACTGTTTTTTTTTTTTTGTCAAAATTATCAATAGACCGAATAAACATGATAGTAGACACACACGTGATCAATTGTGACCGAAGACTTGACTGAAGACTTTTACACACGCGCACTATGGGAAAGCAAAAGTTTTGGAGAACAATACAAAGGAAAGGTCAAGAAAATTCTTAGAAAATCGCATGAAACTTTTGAGTGGAGCCAACTCAAACTTTTTCTCAAAAAATCGGTGAGTAAGTGGAGAGAGAATGAGGTTGATAGCTAACTTATGAGATATAAGTACAAATTTTTTTTGTTTTTTTTGAGAGAGAGATATAAGTACAAAATTGCTCTCAATTAACATGCCCCTTTGTTTTCTTATATTTGGTAATTGAGGGTATAACTGTTATTTTGTAATTTTCAGTTTTTTTTTTATATTTCTCACAACTTTTAAATTAAAAAAAATCTAATTTCTTATCATTTTTTTTACATATTTTTAACTTATTAAAACACTCAACGAGAAATTTTTTTTTTTTTATAATTTTCTTTCACACTCTATTTTAATTTCAAATAAAAAATTAAGTAGATAGACAATAATTTAATTTTAAAAAATTATCATAGAAATGCTGATAAATTGTGACAAAGTAGAAATTTTTTGATGGTTCTCTACGAGGACGTACTGGCACGGCTATTTAGCGATCATGTCTGTGTCGACCATCTTTGGATAGCCATCAGACGCGATATCGATAAATATCTAATAAGCCAAAACATATTCACTAAAAAAAAATAAAAAAATAACAAATAAATAGAATTGAAATATGTTTTAGACTTCGGTTAAAAAAAAAGAAATATGTTTTAGAGATGTCAATAATACGTTTCAAACGTCTTAAGACAGATTTTTTGGAAGGAAAAAAAAAAGAATTAAAAAATAATAAAAGATTAATGAATTGTCTTTATATATTCTTTATTATCTTCTTTTTTTTTTGTCAGTCAGATGCAATTGTCTTTGATTCTTTATGAATTGTCCGTACGTCTATATGCATGAGTCATGCAAGCAGCTGTCTAACTATTTATTTCCCAAAAAAAAAAAAAAAAGCTACCTAACAATTTGAAGGGACCCAAATATTAAGTAATTTGAAAAAATAATATGGTTGGCAAAACAAAAAAAGAATTGTGAGTTGGGTTGACTACACGTCAACCAGTCTTTTTGTTCTTGTATATACAAAATGTGAAAATAAGCATATTATTTTATAGTATCGTTAAGAAATATTACGACTTAATATTTAAGAAAAATAAAGACTTCAATCATTAACTTAAATTTGGTAAATTTAGTTCAATTACTTTGATAAAATTCAAATTCACAACTTCAGTGTGAACTCAAATTCTGTAATCAGTCACAATAGAAAAGCAGTGTTGGTTAACTTAACCGAGTGTTGGAATTGTGTCTTTATCATGTTGGTTAACATGATATGTTCCTTCTCCCATGTAACCAGAGAAAAAAGCATAAATCTGTTTTTTATTTTTATTTTTTTGCAGAAATCTTTTAAATAGCATTAGATTAATTACCCGAACAATTGACCTATATAACATACGAAGCAAATATGGATTTTAATCATTTTTCATGAGAAAGATAATGGCATGACATTGATTAATCTCTATTTTGAATTTCCATAATCTTGTTTTGAAAAAAAATTAGATAGCAACGTTTAAGATCTAACATGGTATCAACAAAAAACGAAGATTAATTAGATCTTACTTGGTCTTACAATAAATAAAGATGAGAGTAAAAAATTTATTTTATTAAGATCATGTTGCAATGTAATATATATCTTTTTTTGGTCTTTCTGGAAGAAGAATAAAAAGCCAAGAAAGAAAAAGGTAACAAATAAAACAACAAATAGAGAGACAAGGATGAGAGATGAAGAAGAAGGGAGTAGAAGTAGATCCAAGTTTAACTTTTCTCAAAAAAGACACCACAAAAAAAAAAAAAAGGCCAAACAAATGGAAGAACAAAAATCGAGAGAAATAAAGAAAAAAGAAAAAAAAAATAAAACGAACGAACGAACAAACAGAGAGAAGACAGATCTGGGCAAGCAAGAGGGCACTGACTTCTTGATGTTGGGCCAACGCCCAACCTGGAGTTGGAAAATGGTCGGAAAAAAAAGAACTGACCTGTTGTGTTGCACCTCATTCGTAGAATTTAGAATTTTTTTTATTCTTCATTTAAAGAAAAAATCTTTAAAATCTCGTGCGTTTTTTTCCCTTTTGTGTTCGTGGAATGTTATTATCAAGTAAAATTCCATTTTTCCCTGGTTCCTTTGGCCATAAATTACATGAATAAGTCCATATGATTACGCTTAAATAGTAAGACAGTTCTATTCAACGAATCTGACAAATTTTTTTTCTATAAATTCAACTATTTAATAATCTATATCACTCTATAGTTATTTTGAAATTACTCTCATAAAATTAAAATTTTTTTTCAATTTATAGTTATCCCTCACTTACAGTGAATTGGCATCGATCTCCTTGATTTTGAGTTTGACGGGAAGAGAAAAACTTTTGGGTGAAAATTTTAACGTGCAAATGCGAGGAAGAAAACCTAAATTGGTATTCACTTCCAGTTTGTTTGTTGTGCAAAGAAATGGGGAGAAAGAATCGGAGCAGACAGAAAGCACAAAAACTCAAAAATTTTCCACCGTTTGGAATGGCAAGGGAGAGAAAAACAAAAGAAAATAAAGTCAAAAAAGTGCGTACGGAGAAAAAAGTAAGTTCCTCGCCAAATTGAAGAGAAAGTGAGAGAAAATTGAGCACAAATGGAGTTATAATTATAAGAATACCAAATTGCCCTTATTGTTAACCAACTGCCCACTAAATAGGCATTTTGTCCGTGTGGCCATCTGCAACTTGGATTGATTTTTTTTGTTCTTTCTCACTTGTCTAGTTTTAATCAGGTTTAATTCTTTTATTTTGAGTTTTAAATAAATACATAAATAAATAAATAAATAAACAAATGATTCTCACGTTTGAATAAAAAAATGAATAGCTACTACATATTATACTTACTATATCCTTCCAAGTATTGCAAACAAATGTAATTAAGGACACGATATAACTTTTTAGTATATAAGTAACATAATGTATAATTTCTTCAATCTATAAATTTATTTGATCTAGGGGCATAATAGTCATTATAAATTAAAAAATTTTCTTTCTCTCCACTTTCTTTTTATATCCAAACAAATTATTATTTTCTCTCCGCTTTCTTTCATCACATTTCTCTTGTCACTCCAAACAACGTAAGAGAAAGTTACATTTTTTCCCTTCACTTTCATTCTCACCGCTATCTTTCTCTCCACTTTCTCCCTCCACCCCTTTTACACTCCAAACAGAGTGTTCAAGTCTTGGCCTGATTTGGGCATGATTATATTACACGTCTAGGTTAGCTCATAACATAAACTCAAAGATGCCAGAAAAACACAATTAATGTGGTTCATTAGGTTGTTCGGAGACTCTTTCCTGCCCTGTACTCCGAAGTTACCCATGAATTTTTCCTTTAGATCTTATCACTTCACCGAACATACCTTCTGCGTCGTGAAAAGGAAAAGCAACGATTATAATTGTACAGCGTAGGCCATATGTTTGCATCAAATTTTTTCATGGGCCTTTAGAAAGATGCACCGACACGGCTATTTGGCTGCGGGACAAAGCCAGAAAACTTTTTGAGAGGGAGCGAATTTATATATATAATAATATAGTAAATATTATATAGAAAACTGAAAAATAATATCAACTATTTAGAAACATTTTTTTGGTGTTTCTAGACTGATTTGCAAGTTTTTATTGGGAGAATAATATGAAAAATTTATAATGGAGAATAATCTGTGAGTTTTTTTTTTTTTTTGCCGTGTTTCTAGGCTTCTTATTAACCTTTTTCTTTATGCGTCGTATGTGCATTCATTTATGGTTATATAAAAACAAAAAACACATGTTTTTTTTGTCCTTTATGTACTTAAGGTTAAAAAAAGGCAAAAAAAAAATAATTTTGAGAGGCATAATATGTGGGCAAACTAACACAGAAGAGGGTTCAAACTATATGAACAATGGACAACAAACTTAAAAATACTTTGAGAGATAAAGTACTTAGTCAAATTAGCACACAATAAGGGACTAATTATCTAAAAAAGGGCGGACAAACTTAATTTTATCATATATGTTTAATTTAAATCAAGGGCTAGGGGGGCATTCCCCCCCCCCCCCCACCCTAAGCTCCCCTCGTCCCTGTTTGGCTGTCATGCTTGTGTCGATCATTTTTAGACACGAATCAGATACAATATAAACACATATTTAATAAATCTATCACACCTTAAACATATTTTAGACACATCAATAACACATTTAAAACATTTATACATTTTCTTTAAAAAATAAAAATTTAAAAAATAATAAAAGATTAATGATAGATGTCGGCCGTCTTTTTTGTTTTTTTTGAGTCAATAGATGTCGGCCATCTTTGACGTAGCCAACGTGTATGTCATCATAATAAAGGAGTCAAACGACGATAACGGTTTCAATTGACATAGACTAAACAATAAAAGATTATTGATCGATGTCGGGCATCCTTCACGTTGCAAACATGTATGTCGTCATATTATTTTGGAATTGCACTTTCAAAATAATTTTTGGAAGAGTCTCATTATATTTTTTTTTAAAAAAATTATTTAATTATTTGTCTGAATTATAATAAATTATTTATTTTTTGTACTGATAGTGATATTTTTTACAATAAATATTAATATTATTTTTTATAACAAATTTTTATTATAAAAAATAATATTATCATTATAAAAAATAAACACCCTATCGTGTTCTACATAAAAAAGCAGACAATTTTTTGGGAACTTTACTTTTTTTTTTTTTTTTTCTTTGAAATTTGGACCAATAAAGGAGTCAGACGACGATAAAGGTTTCAATTGATATAGACTCGCGGCTAGTGGCGGACTACGAGGAATCTTGACAATTGACATCGACTAGTCGTTGTGTTTTCTTGAAATTTTAATCAGCTAGGAAGGATCTATTGTGTAGTTGCATTAATCACATCAATTAATTTGTGATATACTTAAGGAACCAAAAAAAGTTGTGATATATTAAACATTTTTTAAGTTACACACTTTTTTTTTATCTTAGCATTTGATTTTACATGCTTACGTTAATGGTCTGTTTTTTAACCGAAAAAAAAAACTTATCATAAGTATATCAGTTATCGAATTTATAAGTTGAGATCGAAATAATTTTCGTTTGTTAAAATTTCATTTAACTATTTCAAAGGAACAGACTTATCACCCGAATAGTAATAAAATTGAGTGTAATCCAACACTAAAAATCATAGTCATTACTGAGCCATGTACCTAATACTGTGCATCACAATTTACGTTTGAGGGTCACTTAATTTGTACCTAAAGGGAGCACAGACACAAGAGTTCGAACCTAAATTATTAATATAAAAATACGTCAATTTACTTCTAAACTACTATCTTAAATACTACATTAATGATCTGTTTGCATTATAAAATTTATTTATTCTTCATTGTCTTCTTTTTTGGTCAGTCAGATGCAATCGTCCTTAAATTCTTTATGGATTGCCCATACCTCCTTACCCATGAGTCATGCAAGCAGCTAACTAACTATCTATTTCTCAAAAAAACAAAAAAAAAAAAAAGGCTACCTAATAATTTAAAGGGGCCCAAATATTATTATTATTATTTTTTATCTGACCAAATATTAATTTATTTGAGGCAATAATATGGTTGGACGAATAAACACAAAGTTGTCTGCTGGGTCGACTGCAGGTTAACCAGTTTTTTTTTTTTACACGAAGATAATGCTATTATTCTATAATTTCATCAAAAAATTATTATAATTTAATATTAAAAAAATATACAAACTTCAATTTTAAATTTATTATAAATTTAATTTTATTATTTAATTTTGATAAAATTTAAATCTAAAACCTAAAGAAGCGAACTCAAATCCTGTAATCAGTCACCATAGAAAAGCGGTGGTGGTTAACTTGACCGAGTGGTTGACCTGTGTCTTTATCGTATGGAACACGCTAACTATTACGAACAGACGATTTCTTCTTTTACGTGTACTAATGGCAAAATCCTTTGTTAGGGTCAAAAGTATGCTCCTTTTCCCATGTGACTAGGAAAAAGTATGAATCATAATTTAATTTAATAATAATTTGACATAATTTAGGTTTAAATTTCACGAGTAATATTTAAAAATTTTAATTTTTGAAATTATCTGAATTAATTATGATAGTGTATTATTAATTTTAAATTTATTAATACTATTTAATCAATTAATACTAGTTGGTCAAGTAATAAAAAGTTCGCTCGCACTCAATTATACTTCTGTAATAAGTCTCTTCTTATAAATTGGTTTGAATGGGGCAGACAAACAAAATTTCTCTATTTAAGTCTGTAAATCTGATAATCGATATACTCATAATAAATATTTTTTACTATTAAAAAAAAGAGAAAACCATAAATCTTTTTTTTTCTTTTGACAAAGATCTTTTAAATTCAATATTAGTTACACGAACAGGTGACCTATATAACATACGAAGCAAATATGGATTGTTTTGTAATCGTTTTTTTTTTGAGATAATCACATGACCTTGATTAATCTATATTTGAATTTTCATAACCTCGTTTTGAGAAAAATTAAATAGTAACACTTGATAAGTAAGATAGTATAAACAAAAAATAAGGATCAATTAGATCTTACTTGGTCTAACAATAAATAAAGTTGATAATAAGAAAATTATTTTACTAAGATCATGTTACTATCATGTTGCTATGTAATGTTTTATTTTTTTTTGTTCTTTTTTAAAGAAGAATAAAACGCCAAGAAGTGAAAAAGGAAACAACTAAAACAACGAGTAGAGAGATAAGGAAGAGAGATGAAGAAGAAGGGAGAAGAAGTAGATCCAAATTTAACTTTTCTCGAATAAGACACCACAAAAAAAAAAATAATAAAGCCAAACAAATGCAAGAACAAAAATTGAGAGAAATTAAAAAAAAAACAAAACAAACAAACAAAACAAACAGAGAGACGACAGATCTGGGCAAGGCACGAAGGCACTAACTCTTGATGTTGGGACCATGGTCCATACCTCGAGTTTTTTCCAAAAAAAAAAAAAAAAACAGAGAAAATAAAAAAGGAACCTACCTGTCGTGGAATCTACGCCGCACAGGGAAAACAGAGAATTACGCAGCCTAAGGCAACAAAACATAAACGCTGTGGTTGTTTCCGTCTCTAACGGTCGGCTTCTAATCTTCAGAGAAAAAAAAAAAAAAATCCTAATTAACTAGTTTCTTCTCCTGTAAATAGTTCATTAGTGGGTGCAATAATGAGGTTCACTCGTCAAGACGCTCATTCTGTTCGTAGTGTTGCACTTCATTTGTAGGTTTAGATTTTTTTTTTTCATTTTTAAAAAACAAATTCTTTAAAGTCTTGTGCGTTTTTTTTCCCCTTTTTTGTGTTTATGGAATGTCATTATCAAGTAAAATCTCATTCTTCCCTGGTTCATCTCGACATAAATTATATAAACAAGACTATATAATCACGATTAAATAACAATACAATTTTATCCAATGTATTTGATAATTTATTTATTTTTTTTTATAAATTTAATCTTCTAATAATCTGTATTATTGTTACTCTAAAACCAAACTAAAAAACTTTTTCTAATCTAAATATGTCCCTCACTTACATTGGATTGGCATCGATCTCCTTCATTTTAAGTTTCGAGTCATTTTTTTTTATTTGGTCCAAATGGAGGCTTCGGAGCCTAAATACATTAATTAAGCACCACTGCACGGGCCCAGCTAACCCCTATTGCATTTTGCCACAACAAAGGCTTGGCTTGCAACGGTGCCTCATGAAACACATGGAGGCCCAACGTCTTAGTAAAAGCCAGTAACGAGTCTTTGACAGTAAGGAAAATCTTGCAAATGCAAGGAAACAAACGCAAATTGGTATTTACTTCCAAATTCTAGGCTGATTTGGGTATGATTAGATTGCATGTCTGGGCTTGATTAGCTCAGTTCTGTCTATTTTTCTCTACTTACTGCCTTTTTGTTTTAGTCTTCTGTTCGCATGGAAGATTGAGCTTACATTACAGTCGGGGTTTTGGTTTAAACTTATGTACTTAAGGTTTCGGCTTGCACACGAGTCGTACAAAACATGGGCCAAAAGCTGTGTGGTGTGGGCCAAATAGAAGAATAAATAACTTGAAAAAAGTTCCCCAAAAGCACTCCAGTTATTAGAAGTCTAATTTTTATTTTAAAAATTTTAGATTTAAATTTTAGAGTAAAAGAAATAAGATTTATGAAAAAAAATTATCATATTATACAGTTTATAATTTAATATATTTTCTAATGAATTAAAAAAGTAACTTGAAAAAAGTAACTATCAACTGTATGATTCAATTGATAAAGAATTAAGTCTTGAATAAGAAACATTATGATTCGAATCTTATCAAAAACAATCGGTAAGAATAAAGTTACTCTGAGCCATCAGAATCACGAACAGTCTAGTAACGTTTGCTAGACACTGTAAATCAGAAAGTACCACCTCCAACTCATCCATGTTGTAGACAAAAAAAAAAAAAAAAAAGGAAAAAGGAGCATGTTGCTGCAATGATGGTTCTTTTTTCTAAAAAAAAAAAACAAAAATATATATATATATATATATAGTTCTTCATTAATAGGCTATTGATTGGATACAAACAAAAAAAAAAATTATATGCTATTAAAAGATCTTAGAACTTATAAGTGGTTTAAGATCCGTGTACAGAAAAAGACATCAGCACCCGCCCGACATTCTTTCTCGAGTAGTTGCAAAACACAAGGAAAAAAAAAAAAGAAAGAAAGAAAGAAAAAGAAGACACAACTAACAAGGAAGCTCGCAATCATATATGGCTTCTGATACAGAGACATGATCTAGTTGATCATTTGGGAAGCTATAGCTGTATTCTTGGATAACATGGTAAAGAATAATTTTAACTAAGAAAAGTTTATAAGATGGATTCAAAGAGTACTAACTTTCACACAAATATAAAACAATCCAAGGAGATGAGGGGATTGTCAATGTCCTCCATTTGAAGAGCCGCAGGGTCACCATCATAGTGAGCCATCGCTTCTTGAACCGCATTTTCATCTATTTTTGAGCTGATTCTGTGAATGCAAGTCTCCGCTCTAGCTCTATTCCTCAACCAAGGGCACTGGCGGAGATGACTGGATTCCATATATGAACTAGCCAGCCTCAAATTTTCTGTTCTTAAAGCTGAAGCAACAGAGTTAGCTGCGCTTACCTTGGGACCAACCACGCATTTTGAATGTGCTTCCTTGGCGGTAATCGCTGAAATTCCCCTGCCAATGTCTCCATTGTATCGCCTGCTGGGGGAAGGTGACCTCAAAGTTCTGCCTGGAAGAGAATGAGAAATATGATTGTTGACCCTCTCTGCAGGTTCTCGACGGAAGCTCTTTTGTCGACTAACTAGTGTTGTTTGCGAGTTCTGCCGAAGCCTTTTCTGCGGTGTAGATCCATTTACTCTCGGTGGAGTTGACTGCTTCGGTGGTGGCGCGACTTGCTGCTTGATGGATGAGTCCAATTTCTTTGGTGGGATGTGCACATTTGGGGTCACGAGTGATTGAGCACGTTCCTTGATTGAATTGATCCCAATAATGTGCGGATTTTCCCTGACCCTGGACCACAGAAACTCATTTGAGAAAGATCGATCTTTAGAGGTCAGGACGGAGGATCCAATAGAGAGAGAGGAGCACGAACTGACAGTGTTGCTGTTGGTGCAAGTGAAAGAAGAAATTGAAGACATGGAAGCAACACCGCCGATAGGTGAAAGGGGACATGGGGATATCTTGTTTGACTGAGTGATTGGAATTTTTGGAGCTTGGGAGATAACAAGCTTGTCTTGGACATGGTTGCATTCTTCTATGAAGTGTTTCTTGACCCTGCATTTGCTAATGCAGCAACCCATATTGATATGCGGACTGTAATTGAAATGCGTAGGCCTCTAGTGAATATGGACATTGGTATAACAATTTTATATACTTTGGAAGTTGAAAAAGAGAGGAAAAGGTAAAGGGTAGCTTTTGCTTTCAGGTTTTTGAATTTGGTTGCCGGGCATAGAAACCGTTGTGTAACGGGCATGTAGGCAGACAAATATGATGATCGCTTTATAATATGCTTCATAAACTTTTCATAGTGCTTTTGCCGATGCCAATTTGATATCGATGAGAAGGGCTTTTCCTTTTTTTTTTTTTTTGGTCATATGTGAGAGTGAGAAGGGTTCTTTTCCATTATATAATTTTCACTTCCCTTTTGGGCTTTGGATTTACGGTTAAAAGCCCACATAGTCCAAAAAACTAATGTCTAGTCCAAAACTGTTCAGTTCCCGTACATACTAATAAATCATTAATTACAGAACACAACAAACTACATAAATCATTAATTACAGAATTCCCCACAACACAAGAAAACAAAACCGCAGTTATCATTACGAAACAGAGGCAGAGTCCCATTTCTACCGACATGTCAGTTACTGTAGTTTTTTTATTTTACAGTCTAATAATATTAAATAATTTTATATAAGTAATAATAAATAATTTTTATTTATTTTATTTAATAATTATTTTTATTTTTATTTTTTAATAAATTTAATTATTTATAATTTATATTATTTTAAATTAATTTAAAATTATCTAAAATAAAACTATCAAACTTTTTTTTGTCTCCCAATCTAATTTTCTTCACTGAAAATAAGAGACATAACAAGGAAAGGATTATTTTCATTATTAGAAAAAAAAAAACAGAGGATGATAAGAAACACAGGATGATAACATAAAAAAGAAAAAAAAAACACAAGTTGATTAAGACATTTTTCTAATATTTAAAATAATTAATAAAAAAGTTTAGAATTCAATTATAAAAATGTATAAAGATTTAAGATTAAATTCTCCTTTATCCTTAGTTAATGATTCAATTGGCTAAATAAAAACAGTACCAAGCTTGTTGTTCAAGGATACAATTAGACATCCAATTTATAAAGCTATTAGACATCCAATTTATAAAGCTATTAGATGTGTTCCAAGCCAAAAAGTAAATTACAAATAAAAAAAGAGCTTGGTTTAGTGTTTTTTATTAAAAAATTATTTAAATTATAAATTATATAATAAAAATAATTTTTCTTCCCACTCCATTTACAAGCCACTTATGCCATTGTTTTTTGGTAACATTGCTATCATCAGAAAAACAATAATAAGATGGATACCGTTAAAGGCTAAACTTTCGACTGATCTTCAGGAGACTGCCGCACAGAAATACTCGAGACTTCTAGGTTCCCAACTTTTACATGGTTCATTAATTCTCCACATCAAGTGTGTTAAACATCGCTGGCTAGCCAATCTCTTCCTGACAGGTTATTAATGCTCATTACGGCCTCTGCACAAATCAATTGAAGGGAAGGGTCGGTTGGATTCTATTCCCAAAAGTAGTCGGTTTTCATTGAATGAAACCATTAATTACAGAGTTCGGATCCATATAAGAAATCGAAAACGCAGCTACGTAAAAGAGAGGCAGATTCCCAATTACACAAAAACAGATCCAACTTGGCACAAACATACTTGGGTTGTAATTACACTAGCCCAGACTGATTATAATACACAGAACAAGATCCCCAAGCATCGAGGAGATACCTGACCATATGACAGGAAATAAAACCCATATCGTAGTTTCCTAATTCACTCCTCCCAATCCCTCAATCAACAGTCATTCTACGTACTTTCTAGTGGATAGTAGATAAAGATAGAAGCAGGTGAGGTAGGAAGGCACAGAGACTCAGAGAGAGACGGGCAGAGATCCGGCGGCTGATGCAGAAAGTAGGAGAAATTTCTGGGTCTAATTAATCACTCGTGGCTGGTGGTGGGTTGGAAGAAGAAGCTCCAAGGATGCCAGCCCATATCTTCTCTCTCGCAGCTTTCCTCCTAAGTGGTGCCATTGGCCTTTCGCTTACTGGGAGAGGACGCTGGCTGCTGGATCCTCCTCCACCTCCGCCGGTTGCTCCTCCTGTTTGGCCACCGTTATTGTTCCCTTGATATCTGACGTCGCTCATATCCTTTCTAGTTCGCTTGAGATCACTGGGAAGTAAGATGAACCAACAAGGTACGAGTACAAGAAGTCGGCACTGATATAGAAGCACACCCTCCTGCAATTTTCTTTCTTGTTTCTTCTTATCAGTTGGTTTGCCTGAAACACAAACTTGAGGCTTCAATTGTTTAGAGAAATAGAGCAAATGTTCATTAGTACGACTCCTGCTTTTAAGCACGTGGATGGCGGCCAGATACTAGACATCATTCATTATGAAATTAAAGGCTAAATTTAATATACAAGGATAAGACCGATAAAGTGGTCACCCACCGATAAAACTTAAGGGTTTTTGGTTCAGCTAGCTTTTAGGATTGGATGTGTCTTTTTTTTCTTTTCCTATGATCTCATTTTCAACGCCGTTGGGATTTGCTTACCCTTAATATGAAGAATGAAGTTTGTGAGAAAAAAAACTAAAAATTAAATTTTCGATCTTTTAATTAAAAATGTTAATTATCAACCATTCTGTTTAACTCGAACAGTCATTTTCAATTCATAGAATGCGACTGGTACGAGCAGTTGTCCAAATGAAGATCAAAAGGCTTGAAACTTTTTTCTTTTGGACACGAAAAAGGCTTGTAGCTCTTTGATTGGATCATTGGATGTGTGATATATCGGACAGATTCAGACTAATTTTTTAGTTCTGCCCTCCCCCAGATTCCACCACTCAACTTTGTGATGTCATCATGACAAGAACACATGACGTCATCTACTTGTCTTTATTTAATGCTTTCTGGCAACTCAACTTCTGCGCTGGTGTTTGCTTAAAGGATTGGTTTAGTGCACTTTTTCACAATCATTTAAGAATTCAAGAGGGGCCTCTTTTTTGAACGAAGAATTCAAGAGAAGCTTGCTTTCTGTAAATTTGCTTCATCATAATTTGAAGGTCACAGAATCAGGATGCAAGCTTTCTGAGGTTCCGCGGTGTGTAGAAGTCTCTTGAGAGTGATTCCCAAACTCTGAAAAAGATTATCAATTATTATGATTCGGTGACAAAGAGGAAACTCATCTGTTACCTAATTAAAAATCTTAAATTCAAATCTTTATAAAAGCAAGTTAAACTTATGGCTACAAAGTGTGTTCCTCCAATAGCCAATGCTTTGTTGGGTTAGTACTATATAGTATTGGCTACTAACCCTGCTTCCCATTTTTGTCAAAAGAAAAAGAAATGAAAGTTGCTGCCTTTTCCATATGTGGAAACCGAATGAAGTCATTAGAAACGGATAAAGGATAAGTTATTAAATCAAGAAAGAAATTTTTTTTTAAAAAAAAAAGAAGTATAATGATTAAAATAATTTTAAAATTTTTTTTACGAGGGATATTTTTGTAATTTAAATTTATTATTCAATTATTTGAAATGATATTTTTATAATTTTATCTGTACACTTTTCTTTTTTATCATTTTCTCATACAATTCAAATACAAAATTTTACTTTTTTATTACTTTTTTATAATACAATTTTTTTTTAATTCTTTTTCTTATTAAAATCTTACAATCTAAACACACTATAACGGGTGATAGTTCCCTAGCATTATCAAGACTACCTAGTACCTACGGATTAGCTAACAAAGAAGTCTAGGTTAGTTGATACCATCTCTCGACTTAATCCAAAATTGTAAGACTGACAATCAGCGCAAAATTTGAGAGTTTATTTAATTTAGTTATTATTAATTATTATTATTATTATTAATTATTAATTACTATCAATAATTATTAATTATTGATTACTCTTGTTATTACTGATAAATAAAAGTGTTAGCTTATATTGTCATTAACTATATTTTTCAAACATTAAATATATATAACTTTACCCAAAGTAAATTGTTACTTTTTAAAATTAATGTTAAATTTATTATTTTACACAAAATTGATGATTTTTTTGTATATTAACCCTAAAAAGTAATAAATAATTCTCATCTATTGCATCTAATAATTTTTTTATTTTTACGTTTTTAATGAATTCAGTCATCTAATAATTTATATCGTTTTATAATTAATTTAAAACTATCTAAAATAAAACTATCAATTTTTTTTATCTCCAAGTCTAATTTTCTTCACGGAAATTAAGATACATAAGAAGCAAAGGATGACTTTTTTTTTTATCAAAAAGAAAAAAAAAACAGAGGGTAATAAGAAACACGGGCTGATAAAGACACTTTTTTTGTTTAACATTCAAAATAATTAACAATTAATCTATTAGATATTAATTGAAGAGAAAAAATAAATTTAAAAATTACCATAAAAAATATACAATATTTTAAGAGATAATTTTTTTTTTTTTTAAGAATAAGTTAGGAATCTAACTCCTAATTATGTCTTTTCCTATACAAGGCAGTGGCACCGGGTGATTGGCTGATTAAGACACCTGATGGAATGGGGAGGAACTGCACTGGATTGTTTGGCATGGATTTAACTACGTGGGCAAGCCTCGAACACAACAGAGGAAGGGTTTAATTAGATAATAATAATGATGGGATAAAAGAAAATTGACTCCTCAACTTTTATGAATCCTTATAATTGAATTTTAAAATTTTTTTAAAATTTTAATTCAAAATTTGTAGCAATCAAGTTGTCTCGTCAATAAGATAGAGATTATTTCTGTTAAGTTGGTTATAAGATTAAACGGTTTAAACTAATTCTATTAATAGAAGAATTTGATTGCAACAATTCTTAACAATGTCAGAGCAAAATAAAAAATATAAAAAAATTTAAAATTTAATTGTAAAAATTTATAAAAATTTAAGATTAAAATTTTCTTTATCCCTAGTTATTGATTTAATTGGCTATGGATAAAAAAAAAAAAAAACAGTACCAAGCTTATGGTTCAAGGATACAATTAGACATCTAATTTATAGAGCTATTAGATGTGTTACAAGCCAACAAGTACTAGTAAATAAAAAAATTACTTGTTTTAGTATTTTTTTAATTAAAAATTTTATTAAATTATAAATTACATAATAAAAATAATTTTTCACATTCTCATTTGCCTCCCACCTTATGACAAGCCACTTATGCCATTGTTTTTCGGTAACGTTGCTATCCTCATAAATACAATAATAACATAGATACCGTTAAAGACTAAACTTTCGACTGATCTTCAGGAGACCGCTGTACAAAAATACTTGAGAATTCTAGGTTCCCAACTTTTACGTCGTCCATTAATTCTCCACATCAAGTGTGTTAAACATCACTGGCTAGTCAATCTCTTCCTGACAGGTTACTAATGCTCATTACGGCCTCTGCACAAATCAATTGAAGGGAACTATCGGTTGGATTTTATTCCCAAAAGTAGTCGCTTTTCATTGAATGAAACCATTGATTACAGACTTCGGATCCATATGAGAAATCAAAACCGCAGCCACATAAAAGAGAGGCAGATTCCCAATTACACAAAAAAAAAGATCCAACTTGGCACAAACATACTTGGGTTGTAACTACACTAGCACAGACTGATTATAATATGTACAGAACAAGATCTCCAAGCATCGAGGAGATACCTGACCAGATGACAGGAAACAAAACTCATATCGTAGTTTCCTAATTTCAATTTAAAGAACTCAGGTTCCAAATTCACTTCTCCCAATCCCTCAATCAACAGTCATTCTACGTACTTTCTAATGGATAGTAGATAAAGATAGAAGCAGGTGAGGCAGGAAGGCACAGAGGCTCAGAGAGAGACGGGCAGAGATCCTGTGGCTGATGTAGAGAGCAGGAGAAATTTCTGGGTCTAATTAATCACGCGTAGCTGGAGGTGGGTTGGAAGACAAAGCTCCAGAGATGTCAGCCAATATCTGCTTCATCACAGCTCCTCTCCTGGGTGGTGCCATTGGCCTTTCTCTTACTAGGAGAGCACGCTGGCTGCTGGATCCTCCTCCGCCTCCGCCGGTTGCTCCTCCTGCTTGGCCACCGTTATTGTTCCCTTGATATCTGGCGTCGTTCATATCTTTTCTAGTTCGCTTGAGATCACTGGGAAGTAAGATGAAGCAAAGGGGTACGACTACAAGAAGTCGGCAATGACATAGAAGCACACCCTCCTGCAATTTTCTTTCTTCTCTCTTTTTATCAATTGGTTTCCCAAAAACTTGAGGCTTTAATTTTTGAGAGAACTAGAGCCAATGTTCATTAGTATGACTCCTGCTTTTAAGCATGCGGATGGCGGCCAGATGCTAGACATCAATCATTATCAAATTAAAGGCTAAATTTAATATACAAGGATAAGACTGATAAAGTGGGGGATAAGTTTTTTTTTTTTTTTTATCTTAAACTTTTAATTTTTTATACTTTTGAGTTTTAAATATTTTTTTACATTTCATTTGATTCCTAAATTTTTTAATTTTTTATTAAATCAATCTTTTTATTTATCAAAAGTGATCAATCTATTAAAAAATAATTTTAACTTAAAAAAAATTATTTAAAAAAAGATTAAATATATTAATTAAATGTCTTTTCTATTAAAAATATGTATGTTACCTATTTAATTCTTATATTTGTTAATTAAAAAAATATTTAATATATATATTTTGTTAATAAAAAATATTTAATTCATATATTTAATTTTTTTTTAATAAATTTTATTAAGTTAAACTCATTTATTAATAGATTGATCACTTTTTGTAATTTAAAAGATTGATATAATAAGAAATTAAAAAATTTAAAATTTAAATAAAATATCAATAAAATTTAAGATTTAAATATAAAATAATTTAAAAATTTATAACAAAAAAAAATACTTACCCCAATAAAGTGATCACCCACCCAATTTCAGGGTGTTTGGTTTAGCTAGCTTTTAGGATTGGATGTGTTTTTTTCCAATGATCTCATGTTCAACGCCGTTGGCATTCGCCTGCCCCTATGAGATTCGTGTTCAACTCGGTTGGAATGGGTTTTTCTCTTTTTCTTAACTCAAACAATCATTTTCAATTCATAGAATGCGACTAGTACGAGTAGTTGTCCACCACTGAACTTTGTGATGTCATCATGACAATAACACGTGACGTCATCATCTTGTCTTTATTTAATGCTTTTTGGCGATTCAAGAGAAGCCGGTTTTTTGAACGAAGAATTCAAGAGAAGCCGGCTGCCTGTAAATTTGCTTCTTCATAATTTGAAGGTCACATAATAAGGATTCAAGCTCTCTAAGGTTCCGCGGTGTGTAGAAGTCTCTTGAAAATAATTCTTAGACTCTTATTAATTATTGTGGTTTAATGGTAAAAATGAGACTTTTAAATATCTAAAATTGAAGTTTCTGCAGAAGTATTCGGTAAATTAAACTTATGAGCACAAAGTGTGCTCCTCCGAAAGCCAATGCTTTGTTAAAAAACTGTGGGTTAGTACTACAGCATAGGTTGCTAACCCTGCTTCCCATTTTTGCCAAAAAAAAAAAGACCAAGGAAAAAAGAAAAACTGAAAAATTACTCCACGTTGCACTGCTTTCTAAATTTTGTTTGGCCTTTACTAATTAATGAAAAATTTTCATATTATTATTATTTTTTGAATAAAACTAGAAAATAGGGTAATATCCCAACTAATCCTATTAATAAACATTACACCTTAATCTTAAGAAAAAAGTATACAATTCAAATGATTAAGTATGACTTTTTCATATTATTCTTACAATATGTTTTTCTTTTTTGGTTTACATTCTTTTTTTATCAGTAAAGAACCTTATAAGCATATGTAAAAAGCGAGGAGAATATTACCTAGATGAGAGATGAACTCTCGACTTAGAGTGGTGGAGGACACACTCCCACCACTTGGGCTACCGCCTAGCCATTCTTTTTTTGGTCTACATTCTTACGGTATGTTAAAGAAACACAGAACTATCGACATCCTCCAAAGCCTTGGACAAGTACTTGGGCTGAAACCCTTTTTACTCAACACACGTACTTGGGTTGACGGGCTTGAGGCCCAGTGATAAATAAAATAAAAAATTGATGAGCTCTGGGTATAGATAGCTTAAGCGATATGGACCGCTTTGAATATGGGCCAGTATCTTGAAGCAAGAACGTAAATCAATGGGTTGCTGGGCCTTGGGTGGCTCATAAAAGTATTTTACTGCAGGCAGTCCTAACAAGTTCTAATCAGCCCGTGCAAGTGGGCTTGTGCCCTTCGGCAAACTAAGGATATTTCCTCCTTTTCATTGTTGGTTAATAGTTAATTACGAGAACGATAAAAAAAAAAAAATACCTTGGAAGAATGTTGTTCGTTTTTCTTAAGATCAACAAATTTTATTTCAAATAATTTGTTGCCATGATAGTGACATTTTATATACATTTTTTTAAAGAAAAAAAAAGTGCCTTCCAGCTATCTTGCCGACTTTTGTCCATTCTTTTGCCATGGCGCCATCCTTGGGATTGATAAGTTCATCAAGTAATTGAATTTATAAATTATAATATATATTTCATATTTCGCTGTATAAGGTAAGATATGTTTTCTCCGCCCTGATGTGAACCATAATTGTCCCCCTGTATCAATAGTGAACCCTAAACACGTGTTCATTAATTATTAGTCTGTTACATCTCTTAAAAATTATAAATCAAAACATCTATCAAACCTCTAAGACTGAAACTTATAATACATCATTAGGCAGCTAGTTGCAATAATGATACAAATTTATTTCAATTCATTATGCAACACGGTAGATGAACACTTAATACTAATCATTAAAATATATGAATGTAGAAGACTTGACATAACACAAGTGGTTGAAAGTTTTAACTTGGAATGTGAAGTCGAACTTCAGTCTTTTCCCTCGTCTTCCTCCGCGAGATCCCAGGGCTATAATGCCCAACATAATTGATTGATCATACATAATTGGCATCAAATGGCAACAGCACGTAGCACAATGGTCTCCACCGTCACCCCCGGTCCCAACCCAAATAAGAGACCAAAATCGAATCCGTCCCCTGTCGTAGACTTGCCTTCCTCTGCAGATCTTTTCCTCATCTCATCAAGCACAAAAAGTACGCTTGGAGCCCACATATTCCCGTATTCACCTAGCACATGGCGACTTGCCTTAAGTTTATCTGTCGACAAGCCGATTTTCTCTTCAATTCCATTCAGAACGCTTGGGCCTCCAGGATGAACTACATAGAACAATTGATTCCAATCCTCGACGCCAAATTGATTGAATGCTTCGACCAGACATGGCAGGATATTGTCAGCTACAACCTGCGGTACCCTTTTGGATAGGTAATGAGATAACCCCATTTCCCGTAAGTGGCCCACGATTCCGTCCTCGGATCTCGGAACGATTGTCTGTGACACGGAAACAAGTTGGAACAATGGACGCTCAATGGCGGTATCAGGATCAGAACCGACAATTGTAGCTGCTGCACCATCAGTGAAGACTGCGGAATCAACGAGAATATCAAGGTGAGACTCTGATGGTGCATGGAAACAGACGGTCATGATTTCGGAGCACACGATGAGGATCCGCAAGCCGGCATTGTTCTCGGCGACGTCCTTGGCCAGGCGGAGAGCTATGGCGGCTGCAAGGCAACTTTGTTGGTACAACATGAATCGTTTGACCGACCATGGAAGGCCCAGGAGCTTTGTGAGCTCGTGGTCCGCACCAGGCATGTTTATGCCGGAAGTTGAGCAGAATATAAGGTGGGTGAACTTGGTTATGGGTCGTTGGCTCAATTCCTCGATTGCTTTCAATGCCGCTTCCTTGCCAAGCTTTGGCACTTCTTTGACGGGATAAATATTTTTAAAGTCCTAAACTTTTAGATTTTTTTACGTTTGAGTTCTAAATTTTTTTAACATTTTATTTGAGTTCTAAATCTTTTTATTTTTTACTATATCAGTCCTTTAAATTACGAAAAGTAGTCAATCTATTAATAAGTGAGTTTAATTTAATAAAAATCATTTAAAAAAGCTTAAATACATGAGTTAAATATTTTTTTCATCAACAAAATATGCATATTAAATATTTTTTTAATCAACAAATATACGAATTAAATAGGCAACATGTATATTTTTTTATAAAAAAGACATTCAATTCATATATTTAATTTTTTTTAAATAATTTTTTGTAAAGTTAAAATTATTTTTTAATAGATTGATTACTTTTATTAAACAGAGGGACTAATTTGGTAGAAAATCAAAAAATTTAGAACTCAAATGAAATGTTAAAAAGGTTTAGGACTCAAACGTAAAAAAACTTAAAGGTTTAGGACTAAAAAAATCCTTATCCCCTTCTTTGACTAGCATTTCTTAGCGTGCATCAAGGGATGGTGCCTTGTTGATGCCTATATTTGGGTTTTCTTTGATGATGTCGTCGGTGATGTACATGTATCGTTTTCTCATGGTGAATTTTTCACCTGATAGCAAAAGTGGAGTTTGCGTCGGCATCAACACAATTTTAAGTCTCTTTCAAATAAAAGGTCAAGTTTTGACCCCATTAAACTGCTAAAATTTTTCCAGGATGGAAGCGTTTAATTTGTGATTAATTTCCATCTTTAACATTTTAAATTTTTAGGTGTTATTAATTTCTTCATTTTTTTACGTAATATAAAAGTCTTTTTAGTCTCATTCTTTTAAAATTTCTATATACAGTAATAAAAATTTACTTATGACTTTCTTTTTTCATAAACTCTGCATATGTATCATTTTTAGGTCCCACATAATAATTTAAACGTTTATTTTACTTTTTTTTTTTTTAATGCAACACTTACTAGCTCCCATTAATCTCACTTTCATCCTTTTGAACGGAAAGATATTTCCATCTAGGTGACATGGATGTGCTTTTTCTCGTATTTAGTCTTCCAGTAGAAAGGAAATTCTGGAAATTAATTGAAAAGAAAAAAAAAAAAAAAAAACAGAGAGACCTTTTAAGACCAAACATGGACTTACACATGCGTTGAAACTTGTCTTTCAACTCGGTCATGTGCTCACGTTTGGTTATCCGAAAATAAAAGTCTGGATAGTCAGCTTAGTACATGCAGTTGGGTGAATTTGCAGTGCCAATAGCAAGAACCATGGCTGGACCATCAGCCCGCGATAGCTCCAGGATGGCTTCTCTCGGTGCCATTTTGCCCTTTTGGCTGAATATGTGGGACTAGCACTAGTAATATTTGTGAATATGCCACCCAAATAAAGGAAGCTCCGGAGTTCTTACACCGGTTATGGCGAGTTCAAGCAGCCTCTTGATTTATATAGACATAGCGGATAATAGTTTCTTAGCATCATCAACATTACCTAATACCTACGGATTAGCACGCTACAAGTTTACCTTAGTTGACACCTCTCTCAACTCAACCCAAAATTATAAGGTCAAAAATCAGAGCAGAATTTAAGAAAGCTAAAAATTCGTAAGTTTGACAATTATATTTTAACTCGAAAACTTAAAACATTAATCTTATAATTTTTTTCTAATTATAAGCGACTTACTTCTTCTTTTCTTAGTTAATTGGGACTTTTGACCACAAAATCAGACTTGGAATCCAAACAAGTTGTACTTGTCACAAAATTGATTTTTTTTTTTTGTAAATTTCAACTGTTTCCCGACCATGTTTTTTATAATCTTGCATTTATTGTTGATTTCAAATTAGATAATCCTCTTTTACTCTAATGACGACATAACATAAGTTACATACTTCTATTTTTCATACCTTTCTATTCTTGCTCTCAAAAGTTCAGAATTTATCTTAAAGTGCTCTAACGTCCTAAAATTTATCAATCACAAGTGCAATTGGCTTTTGAAGTTGGTTAAATAGAGACATAAAAATAAGACAATGTTAGTTTAAATTTATAGGTACTTATAATATTTTTTTTTTCTTGTTCAAAAATCCGATGCGGATGAAATCTAGAGCCAAGAGTCATATTATCACATGGCACTTTTCATTTTCCCTCCCTTTTGACGTCTAACATATATGCATGATATGTCAGCAAAAAGAGAAACGGGAATCTAGAAGTTAATGTGAAATACATTCGAATGGTAAACTTTTACTAATAATTGAATCATTCCTTGCACCCTATCTAGAAAAGGAAAAATATTAAAAAAAATGGGAATTTAATGGTGTGTTTGGATAGTGTGAAATTGATGAGAAAGAAAATTATAAGAAAAAAACTTATTAAAAAAAAATTATTTGAATATATTAAAAAATGTACTATCTCATATTAACCAAAAATAAGCCTATAATATGATTAATAGTGACTTTAAGTGTTTTTTACTTTTAATTTAAACTTTTGATAAACTGTAAGATTCATATTATTATTTAACATAGTATCAGAGTCTCTAATTTAATATCAAAATTCTACCTAATTTTTTTTTTCCTTGTTTGTTTTCTCTAGGCGGAGTTTCGCCGGATTTGTGCCACAGCCTCGCCACAGCTTCTTTGTCAGTTTCGTCTTTTCCGTATTTCGGTTCAACTCGACCACACACTGATTTCTCATCCTTTGACGAGTCTAAATCCACTGGCCGCACCTCATTCTCGTTTCTCATGTGCCTTTGGAACTTTTCTAGACTTTTCGTTGTCTGTTTAGCCAAATTTCTTGAAGAGGAAGCCACGTCATCGCCACGTGTACCAACAAGTGTTGGGCACATCAGCAAGATTGTGCCATGTGTTGCCACATAATATGTCATGTGTCTTCCACGTCGGATCTGTGTGCCTTCCACCTCATTATAGACAAGCTCCACATCATTGACACGTGTCTGACACGTCATCAAATTTGATTGCTACGTCATCAGTTGATCGACACGTCATCACGTTGACTAAATCTCAGTTAATTGGTTTGATCAACCAGTTCACTTTGTTCACTTCACTTTTTATTTCGGTATTTCACAACAAAGGATAAAAGATCTGACAATTTTTTTTTTGAATAAAAAATCTCTAAAACATATAATAGTTATAAAATATATTTTTGGATCTTTTCAAGTGAATAAAATTTATAAAATTGCTCAAAAATACATATATGATGTACAAAAATTTTATAAATTTGAATATATATAGCTATGTTTGTGTCCTAAGATTTTAAAGTTAGTGTGTCATCGTATCCGTATCGTATCTGTGTTATGCTGTTGTATCTGTGTTCGTGCTTATAGAATCTGTTCTCAGCCAATTTTTGATTGGTTCAAACCAGTTCCTAAGGTTTTCTGGCCTTCTCTTTCCATTTTTTAGGACTATTTCTACAAATTCGCAGTGCACTAACCTGTTTTGGTACGTTTGATACTTGATTATGCAATTATCATCATTATTTGACATCATATTAACTATTATTATGGAGAAATTTGAAACTTCTATGTCAATAAGTACTATTTTAGATAGGACAAATTGTGTTTTGTGGTCTTAAAAGATGTACAGCTTCTTAAAAGATACAAACTCTGGCGTTATATTATTGGGGACATTCCAAACCCTACATCAGCAAAAGGAAAGGAAAAAGTAGAGACATTTGAGAAGTTGGATGAGCAGCTTGAGAAATGGGAGAACAACAATCACAAAATCTTCACATAATTCTGCAATACTTGTGTTCCAATTATCAAACTTCAATTTGGTCGTCTCAGTACCGCAAAGAAAGTATGAGATATATTAGTTTCTAGATATTCTACTTGTGATGTTGCGCATCAGTATCAACTCTTCGGTAATCTCTATCGTTTGAAACAACAGTTAGGTCAATTTATTAATGCTTTTTTTTTTCTCAAATGCATGTTATATAGAACCAACTAGAACTTTCTAAACCTACATGGAATTATCCCTCTGATACTGTTAAGTTTTCACAGTATAGAAACAAAATGTGAATTATGTAATTTCTTTTGGCTTTTATTGATGATTATGAATGAGTATGTGCGAGCTTCTGTGCTTCATCGTGATCCATTACTTTCCTTAGAAAGTGCAGTTGCTAAACTACTATTTGAGGAAACTCACTTGGCCACCATGCAGACTCATCGTCTTATTGCATTGCTCCTGTTGACACTGTATTATTCTCCTTTTCTCCAACCACTCAACATAATTCTGCTCCTATTTCTGTTGACAATGTCTTGTCAACCTATTCTCCTTTCACTCAGCACAAAGTAAATTGTTGCTACTGTCATAAATCAGATCATCACATCTCAAAATATTGTAAGTTGTTCCATCTAAAGCCTGGCTGTAATAATAACTCAAAAAGTAGCAAATAAAATAGTCTTGCGGGATGTTTCTATCACGAGGTCAAACTCATGGGAGGCCTCGTCAAATATTTGAAGCGTTTAAGCAAGGGCCCAGTGCTAGTTTGGTGGATTGGCGGTTTGCGTACGTTCGAGTGTTAAAGATGACATAAAAATTGTGTAACTTTATTTTATGGGGTACGTGCAACATGGTAGAACACATGGTATGACACAATCTCTTCTACTGTTACGTCAAAAAAAAAATCTCTTCTACTGTAATTCTCTTTAATAAAAAGAAAATTAAGGTGGACGGTAAAGATGAGGGACGCGTACTTACGTACTTTCCGTGTCTTCGTAAGATAAAACTGTATCGTTAAGCTTTAAAGATAATTCAGGATCCAATTTCAGTTTGGTATATTTTGTATTGTGGCGGGCTCGTAAATTTGGTCCCCATTTGCAAATGCATTGGCAGATCTACATTCATGTGAGTGCCCACTCTCAAATTTGTAGTTTATATTAATTATAAGTATAATTTATACAAATTTTACTTTATTGTTTCTATAAGTATAATTTATACAAATTTTACTTTATTGTTTCTATCAAATTTATGTTTTGTCTCCCTTAATTGTCTCTATTAAAAAAAGTGATATGAAAGAAAGTTAAATTTATACAGTTATCTATACTAAAATTTATGTTTTGCTGCTATTTAATTTTATATTTTATATTTTGCTCTTATTCTCCTGAGTTTTTTTTTTTTTAACGGAAAGGTTAATACATATTAAAATAATATTATTTTATTATATAAATTACTGTTTATTAATAAAATAAAATTATTTTCTTATTTATATTACTGTTTATAATTAAAAAAGTAAAAGATAATTTTTTAATATTTATTTGCCCCAGGCCCCCACTTTATTTCCTAGATCTGCTACTGCATAAATGCTTTGATTTTAATTTAATCGAAGCAATTTTTGTTGTTTAGTCATGCTAGGAGCTCAGTGGGTAGTTGCGCTGTGCAAAATTTGATTATAGAAGAAGTCAAAAGATCATGAAAAACAGAACAAAATTACTAAGATTTAAATACAAGATTAAAAGATTTGAATAAAATGTATCATTCATTTGTATAAATATATGTTGCCGTCGCAATTATTAATATAAATAAGTTCTTTTGAGTTTGGACGTTCAAAAACAAAAATAGTGTGTTTGAACTAACAAACTTTGTTTGGTTAGCCACGGCTAAAATTCTTGTGAGAAATTGGTTCAAATCTTGCTTTGCTCAAATTTTGTCAAAATATAATTTTGTTGCAATAAAGTGAGAAAAAATAGTCAAACGCATTGGGTCAAATGCGTTGGGTTAGCATGGAATTCTTGTTCTACTTGTTTATTATATCCGAATAGAGGATATCAATAAACAATGCAATATACATACCTCTTTTTGGTACAACAATATAATATATCTATATGTAATTATATAAAGGTAAAATTGAGAAAAAATTTCAATTTCTTTTTTCCACGTGACGATTTTTCATAAATTTATATCATAATTATCAAAATTCTATTACAATTAAGATTAGAATTCTATAGATCAATTAATATAAATATAATTGTAATCTAATAATAATTCTATTGATTTATATAGTAATACTTGAACTTTAATTGAAATTTTATAATTATAAAAAAATTTAATAAAAGAAAACAATAAAAAAAACTATTTTTCAATTCTGCTCTTTAAAAAAGAAAAAATATGTTAACAAAAAAAAAATAAAAAAAATCTCTCAATTTTTTTTTCTTTTTTCTTGAAAAGAAAAAAAATTGCACTTTATCTAAAGAAAGAATATTACAAAAATCTCTCAAATTTACTTATCTTTTCTAAAACACAAAAGAACTGCGTTAAAATTTCCTCAAATGAGAAGAAAACTAAAAACAAAATACTTCCAAATCTTTGTTTTAAAACAAAATTTGTTTAATTTCTCAAAAAATTTTAAAATTGCTAAAAATTAATACTTAAAATTAGAATGCATTTTTATTTTTTAAATAAAATGAAATAAAATTAATTAATAAATATAATTAAATCTGTATATCGCGCAAGTTTATTACTAATATACTAGTAAAGGATAATATTAATTAGTAGTGCGCTTATCAAGGAAAAAAAATGACTAGGGTCCTGTTTGGCAGAGGATGATTAGGTTAGAAGTTAAGCTTGCCATTGGTTGTTGGAGCTAGGAGGTAATTGATTTTATTTTTGAAAGTTGCTGTTTGTTGTTGTTGTTCTAAAACATAGGAATAAAACTGTTTGGTTTACTTTTTTTTTTTAAGGTGCCGTTGGTGATATATTCTCAAATCAACTATTGATTAAAAAAGTAAAATTCTTTTACATTTTATTTTCATCAGCAATTAATTAATAGTATAATTAAAAAAAAGTCCTTTATTTTATTGAAGAAGACCTCGAAGCCAGTCGAATAAGCGACTGCAAGCAATTAAAACATTTATTTTGTAAACCTTTTTTTTTTTTTTCCGTAGAGGGAGGCCATGTCACAAGGTTTTAAAACTTTTTATTTCTAAACAACAACAGTAAAATAATAATATTTTATGTATAAATAGTAATTTATACTATAAAAATAATCATATATCTAAATGTAATTATATAAAACTAAAATTTAGAGAAAATCTCAGCCTTTCTCTCTCTTCTATGTGACGATTTCTCTCGTAAATTAAAAATAATATTAAAATATTTTATAATTATAAAAATTCTATTACAATTAGAATTAGAATTCACAATTAATATAAATCTAATTATAATCAAATAAGAATTTTATTGATTTATATATTCCTATTTTGACTATAGTTAAATCTCTATAATTATAAATTTTATAATAAAATAAAATAAAATAACGAAAAAAAAATTATTTTATGAATCCTCCTTTTTAGAAAAAAAAAAAGATTAAAAACATCTCTCAAATTTACCTATAAATTTTTTCCTCAAAACCAGAAAACAAAACTCTACTTCCAAATTTGTTTTCGTTAAAAAGAAGAAAATTCTTTTTATTTGCTTTAAAAATTTTAAAAAATTCCTATAAAACAATACTCAAAATTTAGATTTTTTTAATTTTTCTTTTAAATAAAATAAAGTAAAAATAATTTTTTAAAAAAATATGATTAAATTTGCACATCGTGCGAGTTTATTACCAGTAAAATATAATAAAAGAAGTTTAAAGAATATTCACATGCTTACATGACAGTCTCTGGTACTTAATTTTTAAAAGCTCAATTTCAGAAATTTTTTTAATTTAATAAAATTTGAACAATTATAATTTTCTTAGTGTTCTAATAGAATTAGAATTTAACAATTTTAGTCTTTTTTAGTATTCTCAACAATTATTCTACTGTAAAAGAATTATGATATACATATATGAAAACTACAATTATTAAATTCTAATTCTGTTAGGATATTAAGAAAATTTTATTATTGAGATTTTATTAAATTCAAAAAATTTTGAAATTAAGCTTTTAAGAATTTCAGTACTAAAAGTTGGTACGTAAACATGTAAATATTTTCTAAATTTTTGTTCTTATATATTATAGCCTATTTTAGTATTATAATCTTTTTTCAGTATTTTATTAAAATTAGAATTTTAGTTTCCAAATCAACATCATCCAATCTTCTTTTTCATATTATAAAAGGGCATTAGTATTTTTTATTTAAATTATTTGCTTGAATCCATCACTTTGTTCATATCTTCTTCTCTCATAGGTACGTCTTATTTCGCACAAAATAATTACTCTTGTTTTTACCTTTTTATTTGTTTTGTACTCTTTGGCTTCTCTCATAGGTATATATGTTGTCCGTGCAATTGCCTCTATCATCAATAATTTGATAATGAACATAAAATACAAAAGTTTGATTAAGAATTGGTCATAGTCAATTTTGATATTATCATGTTTTAATTTTATTTCAAACAAAATACAAGGATAAAAGTTGCAAAAGAACGGAGAAAAAAATAATTAGTGAGACTCAAAAGTTTTATCATATTTTGCTCATTGTAGTTCCGTTTCTATCATACTGATCCCTACAACACAATTTCAATTAAGATCTGCTTAAAACGGTTTAGCTGAGAACTCATCATGATATTATAATGGCTCATATATTGGAATTCTGATATACATTGTTATATCTTTTTTGTTTTTTTGTTTTTTTTTTTTTTGAGAACAACATGCATTGCTATATCTTTATAACTTGGATTTGTATAAGATAAAAATACTGCACTTATATTAGGATCCCATACGTTATTGGTATTTGGTATTATTGTAGCTAAATATGCAACATGGTAAATAGATATAAATGTGGTCTTTTGGCGACAACTAGAGTTACATTATTTTCTTCAGTTTTACAACAGATTATATAATAGTATGTAAGAAAATTGTATGAGTATTTAAAATTTCCTCTCATCCTCATGTTATTATTTATTATTGTTTAGAAATAATTTAATCATGATCTGACGTTATTATTTATTATTGCTTGAAGATAATTACAATCATTATTTTAATTTTTTAGTTGATATATATGCAGAATATAGATCCGTACTAATCAAATCTCTCAAAAAAATTATTAATCATGTGCATCACATGGGTTATTTATTAGTATTATTATTTTAATAAATGTACAGTAACTTCTATTTTTTTTTCTTTTTTTGTTTTTATTGTATGAACACTAACTTACACAATAAAAATAGTAATATTTTTTTAAATATATTTTTATAAGACTAGTTTAGATTAAGTATAAGTAAAAAGATTATTTATTATAATAAAATAAAAATAAAATAATAAAAATAATCTTTTTACTATTTCATCAGTAACAATTAGTATTAATTTAATTAAATACTATAATTTTATTTTATTTATCAATAATAACAAAAACTAACAACAATTTTTAATATTCAACAACAACAATAATAATTAATAACAATAAAATCAAACACCACAAACCCTCAATGCTTTCAAGTTGGGAAGGGTGACGGCCGCAAGTACCTTTTACTCAAATTTTAAACAATCAGGGGGAGGAAAAATAAAATGAGTACAGGGCCTGCCAAGTGACAGGTCCACGACCGTTTATGCCCATGATTGAGGAAAAGAGTCCTTGCCTCCTTGGCCATGGAGAGCACCAAAAATGTGCCGGTCCTTTTACGAAGCCTTGGTCATATCGTTTTGTAGGCCTACTTATAGAAGAGATAAAAGCAAAAGAGGCCGCCCATCCTAAAATTCAATTCCAAGATAGAAAATTCAATCGAGTCACTTCTACGAAACATTTTTTTTTTTAAATAACAATATTAGTTTATCCTGACTGACGTCATCGGTCAACTAGGTCCCGTATCTTGGGTGCGATTTTCCTTGCCAAGATGTCATTTCTAAATTATATAATAAAACAAAATTTTTTTGGCTCGCAATTATAAGTACACGTATACAGTAATTTAAATAATTAAATTATAAAAATATATTAAATTTAAAAAAATTAATAAATTATTAAATATTTTAAAATTAACTGTATATTTTTTATATATCTATCTCATATCTCACTAAATAAATCAATTTGTTCTTGCTTGTATGTTTGTCGAACATGATGAAAATTTTCCTTTACATGTAACATAAAGAACTTTCACATTATATTTATTGGGGTCAAACACAAATTTGTTTGTGAAATAAATGGTGTGTGGAATGAAGGTAAAATATGTGTGAAGCGGGAACAAAGAAAGTTTAAAGTACGGAAAAAAAAAGACTCAAACGAAAAAAATGATGCATTAATGGCGACAATGTACCCATATATTCTTTTGTCTTCTGTATTGTGCTGAGAAATACCAATTTGAGGGTGTTATTTATATCTTTCAAGCATATGTCTATCATAATATTTTGTTTGAGTTTGATATAAAGTTTACGGACGTGTTTATGAGAGATATACTAAGAGAAAGAGAGATGCTTTTGATTTCCAATATTAAGTCTTGTACTCTTGTATATTTAATTTATTATGAGATTTATATAAATAAAGTGAGTATCTATTTAAATGTATTGAGCTTTTTAGCGTAATAAGTCTTTTTGTGATATACTATAATTTCTTTATTTATTTTGTTAATAAATATTCTTCACTTGTCTTCGCTCGTTTTCAAACCGAATTACGTTATATGTGTCTTTTTTTTTCTCTGCATTTATATATTTTATTGATGTTCGTTTTTGCATTTTCGCAACCCAACAATAATATCAGAATTTCTGTTGAGTAGGGGAGAATTTCCCAACAATACTTATACCAAGTCATGGAACATCAAATTTTGGAGGGCCCCAAGTCAAATGGCTGTAAATTGCATCACTAATAACAATTAGTTGCTGATATTGAAAGAGATAACAGAGTGCAATTTGAGCCACGAGATTAAGGAAAAACAAAATCACCAAAGTTATTGTCTTTTTTGACGCGAGCCCAATTTATCAAACGAGCCAATTTAAACGAACTTAACATTAACGAAAAAAAATTAGGGACACGCGCCCTTAAAACGGAAGGAGAATGCATCCTCATTTAAAATTAGGGGTTGGTCCAGCAAACAAAATCAACCTTCCATTTTTGGAGGATGGAGACGCTGCCCCTCATAAAAGAAAAAAAAAAAGATTCTCTTTTTCAGTTGACTTTGCAATGACGTAAAATTTTACACAAAGTAATTAAGAAAAAGTAATTCAACCAATTGACTTTACAATTTCTCTCGGAACAGACTTGTACAATAAACATACAAATTTATTTCAATTCATTATGCAACATAGCAGATGAACACTTAATGGTAAACACTGAAATATATCAACGTAGAGGACTCGACATAATCGGAGTAATTAGGGACGGCTAGAGGTCGAAACGTGGTCTCTTCCCTCACCCTCCTCCTCTTTTTTTTTTTTTTGAGGAACACCCTCCTCCTTTTTTGAATCGCTGAATTACAATGCGAGACAGAATTGATTGACCGTACATAAATGGCATCAAATGGCAAGAGCACGTAGCACAATGGTTTCCAGAGTCACCCCTGGTCCCAACCCAAATAAGACACCCAAATCAAATCCTTCCCCTGTCGTAGACTTGCCTTCCTCTGCAGATCTTTTCCTCATCTCATCAAGCACAAACAGCACGCTTGGAGCCCACATATTCCCGTATTCACTTAGCACATGGCGACTTGCCTTCAGTTTATCTGTCGACAAGCCAATTTTCTCTTCAATTCCATTCAGAACGCTTGGGCCTCCAGGATGAACTACAAAAAACAATTGGTTCCAATCCTCGACGCCAAATTGATTGAATGCTTCGACCAGACACGGCAGGATATTGTCAGCTACAACCTGCGGCACGCTTTTGGATAGGTAATAAGATAACCCCATTTCCCGTAAGTGGCCTACGATCTTGTCCTCGGAGCTCGGGATGATTGTCTGTGACGCAGAAATCAGTTGGAACAATGGACGCTCAGTGGGGGTATCAGGATCAGCACCAACGATTGTAGCTGCTGCACCGTCAGTGAAGATTGCGGACCCAACCAGAATATCAAGGTGAGACTCTGATGGTGCATGGAAACAGACGGTCATGATTTCAGAGCACACGATGAGGATCCGCGAGCCAGCATTGTTCTCGGCGATGTCCTTGGCCAGGCGGAGAGCCGTGGCGGCTGCAAAGCATCCTTGCTGGTATAACACGAACCGTTTGACGGACCATGGAAGGCCAAGGAGCTTAGTGAGCTCGTGGTCCGCGCTAGGCATGTTTATGCCGGAAGATGTGCAGAAAATAAGGTGTGTGATCTTGGATATGCGTTGGCCCCATTCCTGGATTGCTTTCAATGCCGCTTCCTTGCCAAGCTTTGGCACTTCTTTGACTAGGATTTCTTGGCGTGCATCAAGGGATGGTGCCTTGTAGATGCCAATAGTTGGGTTTTCTTTGATGATGTCTTCGGTGATGTACATGTAACGTTTCCTTATAGTGGACTTTTCACCTGTTAGCAAAAGTGAAGTTTGCATCGGCATCAACACAATTTTAAGTCTCTCGAATGAAAGGTTAGGATTTGAGCCATTAAATTTTCAAACTTTTATTTTAAAAGTATTGAATTTAAATCGTAAATAATGAGAGATAAAATTTATGAGAAGAAAATGTTAACATTATTATTTAATTTATAATCCAATGGCATTCTAATGAAAAAAAAAAAGTGCTAAAATTTTTCCAGGGTCCTTTAATATGTCATCAATTTCCAGATTCAACAATTTAAACTTTTTTAGGTGTTATTAGTTTCTTGATTTTTTGATATAATATAAAAGCCCTTAAAGTTAAGAATTATAAATTTATTCTCATTCTTTTAAAATTTCTAAACTAAGGAAAACTTGCGATTTTTTCTATAAACTCTTCACATGTGATCATTTTTAGGTCTTATATTACAGTTTGAACGTTTGTTTTACTGATTTTTTTAATACAACACTTAGTAGCTCCGATTAATCTCACTTTCATCTTTTTGAATGGAAAGATATTTCCATCTGGATGACATGGATGTGGTTTTCTTATAATTAGTCTTCCTGTAAAAAAGAAATTGGGGAAATTAATAGAAAAGAATAAAAGAATTAAAAAAAACAGAGAGCCCTTCCAAGACTAAACAGGGACTTACATATGCGTTTAAACTTGTCTTTCAACTCGGTCATGTGCTCACTTTTGGTTATCCGAAAATAAAAGTCTGGATAGTCAGCTTGGTACATCCAGTTGGGTGGATTTGCAGTGCCAATAGCAAGAACCATGGCTGGACCACCAGCCCGCCGTGGCTCCATGATGGCTTGTCTCGGTGCAATTTTGCCCTATTGGCTGATTATGGGGGGACTAGCACTATTTGTGAATATGCCACCCAAATAAAAAAGGCTCCGTAATTCTTCGACTGGTTATAGCGAGTAGCCTATTGATTTATATAGGAAAACCCAAAACGGATAACAGTTTCCTAGCATCATCAACACTAGCTAATATAGGTAGGTAGTAATACTAAATAGGTAGAATAAAATAGAAACAAAGTGACATATAAACCGATGGATGATAATTTAAAAAAAAGATAATTTTTTAATATGAATGACTCGATAAATTTTTTTAAAATTGCTTCGTAGGTAGCAATAAAATAAAACTAAAATAATATAAATCATTGGCCGATTAAAAAAAAAAAAGAATAATTGTTTGATGTCATTAAATGAATTGGTGAAAATTTTATTATTATATAAAACTAAATTGCTTGGTGAAATTTTTTCTCATTTTCTTTAATTTTTTATTTTAGTTAGACTCCTCTTTTTAATTTATGTTTTTTTCTGTATGAGTCTAAGTACACAGACAAAGAAAAAAATAGACGAGAAAGAGTTACAGTATAATCAATTGATTGAATTGTGTAATTAAATAATTATTATTTATAATAAAAAATTAATAAATAATATATTAATTTTATTATAAATAATAATCACTTAATTATATAATTTAATCGATTAATCAGATTATAACTTTTTCTCACCTATTTTTTTTTTTTGTCTGTGTACGTTTTCCATTTTGGTGCAGTTATTTTGGAACAACACCATCCTCGTCATATTGAATGTCGGAGCCGCAAATACCAAAAAAATGGATGAGCGGTTGGTTTTTGGCTCACAAACTTAAAAAAAGTATCATCCTTTTTTCTAATTATAAATTTGTAATTTAAATAATATTAAAAATATATTAATAAAAAATATTAGAGACTTAAATTTTTGACTTTCTTAATCATCTCCTTTCTCCTTAAATGATTTCTCTTGGCATAAGAAATCTGTAACAGGTAAATTTTGAATCTAAAACAGTTAGACTCAAAAATACAAAAATAAATTACAAATAAAAATTTAAAAATAAAAGAAAATTTACGTGGGGTCGATCTCCGTAGATCCTCCGATTAGTGTTCCTTTTTTGATTCCGTCAAGAGCTGCACGAGCTTAATCTTGACAGAAATAATTTCCACAACCTTACCTTGAATTAGGTAGACTGAAACTGAATCTGATTTGTACGTTTAGACTACGGTTAAAAACCGCAGAAACCTGATCTGAACCGATCTGGTTTAATTTTACCGAGAGTCGAAAGGATTTGTTTTCGGATGAACTGCCTGAATTTTACTGAGCGCCGTATGAGACTTGATCTCAATCGAATTTATAATATTTTGATATTTTTCAGATCTATATTCTCACATATTCAGATCTGATACGATCGGAGAATATAAATTTAAAACAACTTTAGAAACGGAAATAGCAAATTTTTTTTTTTTGACTTTGTACTTACGATATCTTTCTTAAAAGAGTTAAAAATATATCACGGAGTACGCAAAAATAAATTTTTTTTTCTGCTATCTCTCTCTTGTTTATTTTTTTTTTTTGCACCTGCTCTACTCCCATATTCAATTTGGGGAAGCCAATTTATAGGCTTTCCTCGTCTGTCTGCCACCAACCATTTGATTGGTGGCAATTAATTAATTTAGGTTGGCAGCTGCCAACCTTGACTTCAAGGTTAGCGGCTGCTAACATATACATATATATATTTATTTTTTTTATTTTTTTTTTAATTTACTTATTTACAAAATTCCCCTAAAAAAAAAACCTCTCTTCTAACAAGACTGTTATTTAGTTTTGTTTATATGAGTAACAAACTCTAGTGATATAAGGGCAAATCGCCCACCGAACATGTATATAATTTAGTTAATTTTTGCGTTTTATTCTCATTAAAGTTTATATTCTATATCCTCTCAACTTTTTTTTTCCTGCACAATGATTATTTTACCTTGAGGTCCTTTAGGCTAAACAAAATTAATATGCTTAATTAACAAACTAATTTACGTGCGAGTAAATTTTTTCCCCACTAACCAAAGGTTTCTGGATTTGCCCCTGATCACAGCAAGACCCTTATTCGAGTGGGACAACATGTCAAGGTACAAAGGAATGAGGCTTCTATCGATTGAGCAGCAACTAAGTTTGCATAGCAACATGTCAAGGTGCAAAGGAGTGAGGCTTCTATCGATTGAGTAGCAACTAAGTTTGCATAGGCTAGAATCAAAGCTGTATTTACATTCTTTTCATAGTAAACAATAATTGAGTTCAGTTGGTCTTAGCTTCGAAAGTTGTAACTCCAATTTTCGTATAAATTATTGAATTAGTTGGTTGTTTTCCATGCAACTCGTACCAAGTGGAAATTGCAAAACACTATCTTCGGGAGAAGGAAAAAGAAGAGAGAAAGAGGAAAATAAAGGAAAATGAATCATAATTGTGTTTGGGATATACCTTGGGAGAGAGAGAGGAAAATAAATTTTCATCATAGCCCACTAATTCTCAAAATTTTGACAAGAAAATTTTTTGATTCTTTTACTTAAGTCATAAAATGGTCAATTTATTCATATTGACTCCTTTTATCAATACTTACCAATTTTAGTATAAAGGTGTAATTAGAGTCTAAACAACCACCAATCGTTGTGGTTTAGTGGTAAGTATCGAACATTGTCAAGCCAAAAATATTGAGTTTAAAGGCTGTTAAAACGTTTTATGGGACTAAATATACTCCTCCCTTTTGTAATACTGAATTATACTATAACTATCTAAACAGTTCAGAAGTTATCCTGAAAATAGGGATAATATTTCTTAACGAGATTGTGGGGCACCACCCTTATATTCTCATTTTTTACACAAAAAAAAAATTGAAACAAATATTTTTTTTCCTCTTAGATTGCACTTTTTTCAAATAAAAAATTTTTAAATTAATCCTCGTATCCCTCTTTCTCAAACAAAAAGAGGATTGAAAAATTTTTATTTCTTTCTAATTTTCCTATTTTTTATTAACTCAGCTGATTCATGTGTGACATGGCGACATCCGTAGTAGCCCAGCTTGCGTTTTATAAAATACATTGCGCGTTATAAAGGATGATGATGATGATGATATATATATATATATATAAAGTGTGAGTGTGTGTGTGTTTTCCGGTCATCTTAGCTCGGGCTCCATTGAGGGGGAAAACAACAACAAACAAAATATAAAAACAGTGAAAACACGTTAACGAAAGAATCGCCCCAAAGGTTGCTCTGATAAAATAAGAGAAAATTAGGTGACTCATTGTTGTTGAGTCACATTTAGATAAGCACTAGGGATATTTTTGCGCTCCGTGCAGGTTATAAATTTTTTTTTATTTAATTTTTTAAAAAATTTGTGTATTGAAATTTAATCAAGAAAATTATAATTCTTATTTTGTCTTTAACCTCAAACAGAGTGATAAAAAATACGCTGAAATTTCTCTATACACTCAGTTATGCGTATACGAATGAGTGTGAATATGCATTTAAAAATAATTTTATTGATTTAGTTAAAACATACCATCGAGTATTTTTTTATTTCACAAATATAATAAAAATAATTATAATAATTCTGAATTTTAGTAAATTTTCACTTGCATGCCACTTAATTCCTCTTAAAAACTGTGAGAAGACAACAATAAGTTTCAAGTTTCATAACGTGATCATGCTTTTAAAACATCCCAATATGTACAACACTGCATCTCACCATTTTTAATTTTTCGCGTCTCATCGATTTAACCCTACATCCATAGGTTATTTTCGCAACTGTCGGCAATCCTTATGCTCTGGGACAGAAGCCGCTGACCTTTCTTCTCCAAGTAAAATTGCAATATGTCCAAACTTCCACACACTTTGAATGATTTGCAAGCAATTGGAATTCCATAGTCTGCATTTGGAAGAAATAAATAGATAGAAATAAATTATTTCCATCGTTACAATTCAAATGAATAGTGAAACAATTACACATAAAATTTAAATGAGAAACAATTACACATGCAATTTTACCTGAAATTGTGGAAGATTACAACTTGTGTGTAATTTTGTCGTTCAATTCAATTTATCCCGTAAGGCCCAAATAGTATCCCACTCACTTATATAGCAGTTAATTTTTCAAATTCGGTTATTATTAATAGTTAATGTCAATTTCGGTTATTATGAATATTAAATGTTAATACATGTATGGAAGAAGAAAAAAATGTCGTTAATACTCACATAATTGTCAACTAATTGTCATTAATTTCTTGCCTCATTGACCATTATAAATATTAAAAATTATTGGTTATGATTTTGTTTAATGTTCGCATAATTGCTAGTTATAATAGTTAATGTCAATTTCAGTTATTATTAATATTAAATTTTAATACATGTATGCAAGGAGAAAAACTGATGTTAATTCTTCCATAATTGTCAATTAATTACCATTAATCTCTTACCTCATTGACCACTATTAATATTAGTAATTGTCAGTTACAATTTTGTTTAATGATTAAATATACAGAAATTATTAGAAATGATGAATTGAGAAAATAGTAGAAAATGAAGTAAATTCAAAAAACAACAAAAAATTAAAAAAGAAAATTCACATAACTGTGGCAGTATAAATTAAGGGAAAGCTATATCTAAACTTCTCATTTATACTAATTTTAGTCATTGTCGGTTATAATTTTATTTAATGATTAAATATACAGAAATTATTAGAAAGGGTGAATTGAGAAAATAGTAAAAAATGAAGTAAATTCAAAAAATAATAAAAAATTTTAAAAAAAAATTCACATAACTTACCATGTGCCAGCATGGATTAATGGGAAACTCTATGTAAACTTTTTTTATACTAATTAAATAGATATTATAATATAAATTATTAAATGGTTAATTTTTTTATAAAATAGAGAATTATTAAATAGTACTGAATATAAATTTTTTATTTATTTGTACCTTTTACAAGTGATGTATGTAATCATACTCGTAACATTAATGTTTATGAATGGATGGGAAACTCTATGTAAACTTCTTTTTTATACTAATTAAATAGATATTATAATATAAATTATTGAATGATTAATTTTTTTATAAAATAAAGAATTATTAAATAGTACTGAATATAAATTTTTTATTTATTTTAACTTTTTAAAAGTGATGTATGTAATCATACTCGTAACATTAATGTTCATGAATGCATATTGGCCGGTCATTTATGCATGGAGGCGGGAATCATTTTGATGCATCCCCATTTCATTAAGAGCCAATAATTGGTTGCTCAAAAAAAAAAAAAAAGAGCCAATAATTGGACTCAAAAGTTTTGTTGTTTCTTCTTTTCTTACGTAAGAATCAGATTGGTACCTCAATTATCCCATTTTGTTTAACACTTGGGCCACTAAATAATTTACTGATGTCATGCAACTGACTTGTCTTTCAATTATTGTTGGAGTGCTTAGTCGTGGAACAATAAGGTCACCAAAATGAGTGGCTTCTACCCTCCATCGGACACCACACCACCCCCCCCCCCCCCCAAAAAAAGGATAAGATCACCAAAATGAGTGGGTTCTACCCTCCATCGGAAAACACACCTCCCCACCCCCCCCCCCCCGGCAAAAAAAAAAAGGATTCCATGAAATGGGTCATAGCTAAAATTAAAGTTATTCTCTATCTCTTTTTTTTTTGGGTACAAAATTAAAGTTATTCTCAATGCGTCGAAATTTGGAACTAAATTGCCACTAGTCCTTTAATTTTCTTTCAAAATTAAAAATATTTTTTTGGAGAAAAAAATTTAAAATATTGTTGTTATTATTTTTCCATGTGCCGGACAAGAAAATTATTGCATTTGGCTTGTACATCAGATGCCTGTAATAATGCCTCAAAAGTCGCAAAGAAAATATTCCTGCGGGATGTGTTACCAGTTAGGAGGTCACACTCACGAGAGGAGTGCTTAAGCAAGGGCCCAGTGCTTGTTTGGTGTGTATTAAAGATAACATAAAAAAAATAAAAGTGACTTCCTTCTACTAAAACACGTGGAAGAACACATAATATTATACAGTATCCTATACGTACCGTAGTTCCTTACTAATAAAAATAAAATAAAATGGCCGATGAAGATTGAGAGATTCGTGCACATGTACTTTCTGTATCTTCGTAAGATGAAGAAGCTATGAAGAACAAAAAAAAATATATATATATATATCATTTTAAGTAAGGTTGTTAGAATCGGACCGGATATCGAATCAGAAATATTAGTGGGTCAACGTTCAACCGGTATTTGAACTGATATTTAATAATATATATATATGTATAAAAATAATTTAAATAAATAATATATATATATAGTAATTAAATATTAATTTTTTTAGTTTTAAATATTAAATTAAAAATTTTGATAAATTTAGGACTAAATTAAAAATTTTAATAACTTTAGAGCTCAAATTATAATTTAAACAAACTTTGGGATCAAATTAAAATTTTTGAATTTTTATATTTTACTTGGACCGGTCCGGTTTTGACCGATTTTTACCAGTTTTGACCGATTCTTGACCGGTTTTGACCAGTCCGAGTTTTAGTTAATTTTTGCCTTGAACCGGACCGGACTACCAACCGGTCATCGGTTCAACCGATCGGACCGACCGGTCCGGTCAGATTTTCACAACCATAGTTTTAAGGTGAAGAAAATGTCTGTCATATTTGTAAAGTAATTTTTTGTTGTTCAAAAAAAAAATATGTAAACAAGAAAATAATTCTAGGGATACAATTTCCATTTGGTCTATTTTGTATTGTGGCGGCTCCCATATTTTCTCCCCATTCGCAAATGCTTTGATTTCAAATTAAGGAAAGGTAATCCTCCTGTTTTCCCACCGTCATTGTTCTCTTGATATCTGGCTTCCACTCATATCCTTTCTAGTTCGCTTGAGATCACTGGGAAGTAAGATGAACCAAAAATGTACGAGTCCAACAAGTAGACAATAATCTATAGAAGCACGCCCTCCAGCAATTTTATTTCTTTCTTGTTTCCTTTTATCAATTGGGTTCCCTGAAACACAGCCAGAGACAATGTTCATTAGTATGACTCCTGCTTGTAAGCATGCGGGTGGCGGCCAGATGCTAGACATAAATCATTATCAACTTAAAGGCTCAATTCAATGTAGGTCCTGCTACAGTATTGCAGAAAATGAATAAAGAGAAAAATAACTGACACGGTGGGTAGAGTTCTGCATGTATGGGACTCACGCTTTTTTTTTTTTTTTGAAAAAAAATTTGACTATGTACACACAGATAAATAATAATAAATATTTAAATTTTTTTAATGATTGTATAAATAAAATTTTTTTTAATACTATATATATATTATTGTTATTTTTTTTTATATTTACCTTGACAATATACACCCCATAAGCTTTTTTTCACACAAAAAAAAAAAAAAAAAAAAAGAGAACCCATCCACATCACCACGTCATCTTGTTTCCTTTTCTTGTCTCCCGATTCAGCCTTCTAACTTTTTCCCAATTTAACATACAAGTATAGCTGTACAATACTGATAAAGTGACCACCCACGGACCCACCCAGCTTATTATTGGATCTGTTTTTTTGACTTTTTTCCTGCGGGACTCGTACTCAACTCCCTTGGAATGCGGGTTCTCCAAGTGAAGGCCAAAAGGATTGTCGATTGGATGTGTAATTTATCGGACGAATTCAGACTAAATCCATTCTCTTTTTAGTTCTGCCCTGCCCCTGAATCAACCGCTCAACTTCTCAATAACACATGACGTCATCTACTTGTCTTGATTTAATGCTTTTTGGTAATTCAACTTTTTTTTTTGACCAAGGTAATTCAACTTTTTTATACTAGTGTTTGTTTGTTTAGGTATTGGTTTGGTACAATTTTTCAGTTAATCACTTGCCTCTAATAGTATTCTGCTTCAGGGACGAAATTAGAAAAATTTTAAGGGGGAGAAACTTTTATATTTAAATATAATAATAAAAATGATATTTATTTTAAAAATGAAAAATAAAGTTATTTATTTAGAATAATAAACATTATAATTATTGCTTAAAAGATTTAAAATATTTTTTATTTTCTATGCTATCAAAAATTTCTTTTTTAATATGAATAATAGTATAATCATTTAGTTAGTTGTCTATTATATGATTCCATAATCAATTTTTATATGATATTCATAAACAAATAACTAAGTAGATCAATACCATAATTGTTGAATTAGTATGAATAAAGTTAATTTTATAGACAAATATATTTGTAATAATACAATGTTCTTCTTCCTGTTTCTTATTAATAATTTATTTTATTAAAAAATAAGAATACTTTAAAAAAATAAGAAAATAATTATAATAATAATTTTGTGGAATGTAAAAAAATATTGTATATGCTAAAAAAGAATTAACAGGAGGAAGACAAATGATTAAAAAATAAAAAAGACAGAAATAAGAAAATTACAATAGGAGGGCAAGGAATTAAAAAAAAACAACAAAGAAAAAAAGAAAAAGAAGTGAAGGAATAAAAGAAAAACAAAGAAATCAAAAGAGGTAGACAGATGGGTGACGTGGGTCTTGAACTCATGACTGCTAAAGGGGGCTAAAGTTGCTTGCCCCTCCATGCTTTAACCTAACTTAGTCTTTATTCTTGATGATGAGTGTTTTTTATAAGAAAGTTGAACGAAGATGTCAACAAATAATCACTGATATTGATTTACGCGTGCAATGACTAACATATCTACAAATACAATAGATTTTTTTTTTTGTCAAAAAAGTTAGCACAATATTCCACGATCATTCTAGTTTAAAGGTCAATTTACATTATAATTTGAAGGTGACGTAAACAAAGGATGTGAGCATTGTGAAATTCCGTCCGCATGTAGAAGTCTCGAGTAAAGAGTAATTCCCTAGCTCTAGAGAAAGACTATCAATCATTGTAGACTATCAATCATTGTGATCTGATGGTAGAGAAAAAATTCGTCAATTGCTTGGTTAAGATCTGGGTTCTGAGTCTTTGTCAAAACATTCTGGGTTAAACCTATGCTCACAAAATGTGCTCCTTCGATGGCCAATGCTTTTTCACAAAATTGGGGATCACTAATCTCGCTTCCCATTTATGTCAAAAAAAAAAAAAATAATAATAATAAATAAGTGTTCCTCGTTGCGTTGCTTTCTAAAGTTTGTTTGGCCTTTTACTAATGAAGCGAGTTTTTCATATTGTTTTTGGGTCATGAAATACTTTTTCTTTTTCTTTTTTTTTGGTCCATTATTCTTTTTTTTTCTTATCATTCTTACAGAAACACAGAACTATAAACATCCAGCAAAGCCTAAGACACATACTTGGGCTGAAAACCATTCTACTCAGTACTCACTAACACATACTTGGGATGACGGGCTTGAAGCCCAGTGATAAATAAAACAAAAAATTGAGGAGTTGTGGGTATAGATAGCTTAAGAGAGATGGACCAGTTTGTTTATGGGCCAGTATCTTTGAAGCAAGAACGTAAATCAATGGGTTGCTGGGCCTTGGGTGGGTCATAAAAGGATTTAGTACGGGCAGTCATAGAACGTTCTAACCAGCTCCTGCATATGGGCTTGTGCCCTTCTGCAAACTAAGGATCTTTCCTCCCTTTTATTGTTGGTTAATCAGTTAATTAGAAGAACGACTAAAAAATTACCTAGGAAGTACGTCATTCGCTATTGTTAACATCAACAAATTTTATTTCGAATAATTTTTTTTATCATAGGAGAGGCCGAAAGACCGCACAAGAAGAATAAAGTCACTAAAACTTAAACATATGACTAAAATGTCTCAATAGGCTATTTCAATTTTGCTTTGTTTTCATGAGAAGAAAAAAAAAAAAAGAACTATTTTTGACCAAGAAAAAAAAATTACAGTGGAAAGATAATTGTTCTTTAGCGGAAAGATTTTGGTTCATATGGTATGAATAAGGAACATGGCCCGTGGGTACCCATGACAGCGACATTTTTTTATCCATTTTAAAAAAAAATTTTTAAAAAAAAAGGAAAAAGCGTCTTCCAGCTAACTAACCGACTTTTGTCCCTTTTTTTGCTGTGATGCCATTGGATTTATAAATTTTAATATATATATTTCATATTTCGCCGTATATATTATAAATTTTCTCTGCTCTGGTGTGAACAATTAGTCTTACAATTGTACTCCTGAGCCTTGGTCAATATTGAACCCTAAACATGGGTTCATTAATTATTAGTCTATTGTATTTTTTAAAGGTTAAGAATTAAAACATGTCAAATTTTTATAAGTCTCGTACTTATAATACAAATTAGTTGAAACACTTTGTCATGACTTTTTAATTTTATCTTCAAGCCTCTATTTACTTTATTCTCTTTTCACAGTTTTTAAACCTCCCATATAACCCAAAAAAAAAAAAAAAAAAACCCTCTTAAGGATTGACCTAATTTGTGTAATGGATATTCTCCTTCAACTCGAATTATGCCGTGAAGAAAACGGTTACGTTAAATCCCTTATTTCAAAGTAGGTTGTCTGCTTCTGAAGACTGTGTGCAATGCACTCGCAATAATATCGAACTACTGTACGTAGAACAAATTTACATGGGCGCCCTCACATTGCGATTACTTCCAACGGAGAGAGAAACTTTATGGACATGGTCTGCAGAAAGGCTCTTGAAGATGCTATCTATTAGGCCTTAGTTGCATATTATTAGAAAGCCAAATGGCAATCTAAAAAATTTTTAGTGACCATTTTTAGGCCCAAAAACATTACGGTGTAATGCCGGAAAAACAGAATAATTGGGATCATATAATTAAAAAATTTATCAAAACAAGTTATGAAATTGATACTAGTACACAATAAACGTCTATCGAATGTAAAAAAAGACAGTCTAACTATAATCGAGAGTTTGATGGACTGTTCCGTGTTTTGTACCTAAATTTTGCGTTCATCTAATAATGCTCTTTAACTTTATTATGTTTATTCATGTTAACTTATAGAAGCATTAGTTTCTCTGTGATAGTTACTTGCACTTACGATAAGCCCCTAATCCACCCCAAAATTATAAGTGAACTTTGACATTTATAAATATTAATTGCTTTATATCATGGTTTTATAGAGATTTAAAGTGTCAAATTAACGGACCAATCTATGGTCGTAGTGACACAAAAAGTAAATTGTACAATAAGGGTGCGTTTGTTTCATAAGATAAGATAAGAGAATATACGCTAGAGACTAACTGTCCACTTTAATTTATATTTGGTTGTTCAATAAGGTAGACATAAAATATATTACTGTGAGTTTACTATCCTAAAAATATGATATAATATTATCTTTTTTACTCTCATGGATTAATCTATCTCACATCATAAGTCAGTGTTGATAAATTATATATTTGCTAAAATATTTTTTAATTAAAATAAATTTTAAATATTTTAAAATATATATAAAAAAACATATTTCTCTCTCCTCTTTTCTCTCTCTCTCTCCTCCCTTCTCTTTATCTCACTCCTCTTCTCTCTCCTCCCTCTTCTCTCTCCCTCCTCGTCTCTCTCTCTCTTTCCTTTCTCTCTCCTCCCTCCTCCCTTCCTCTTTCTCTCCCTCTCCCTCTCTCGTTCCTTCATTATCTTTTATATAAATTCAAAAATTCATATCTTAAAAATTATTTAACTTTGTTCCTCAAAAAAATTTAAAAATTTTTTTATCTCTTTTCTTTGATATCTTGAAATTTATTAATAAAAAAAAATTAATACTTAATTTCAAAAAATATTATTTATATAAAATTTAAAATTTATAAACAGTATAATATACAATAATATGTAAAATAAATATTAATTTTATTACTTAATTTTAATTATTTTTAATAAAATATTAAATTTAATAATAAATGTAAGGCAATTATTTTTAGGGATAAAAAAACTATTTTGATATATTATACTATTTTATTTTATATCATCCAAATATTAGATATGACAATTATTGTATACTATTTGATACTATTTAAACATAATATAAATTAATAATTTAACTTATTTTATATTATATTAATTTATATTCTCTCATATTATATTGTCTAATTTACATACCAAACATACCCTAAAGATATAAATTTATTTTAATTCATTATAAAACCCGGCACACCATGAACACTTAATGGTAAACATTAAAATATATCAACATAGAGGACTTGCATACTTAAAAGAGTTTTTGGAAGCCTCCGCTTTCACTTGAAGGGACTGGAGGTCAATTCCCAGTCTCTTCCTTAACCCTCGTCAACCAAATCGTTGGACTATTAACTATAGTGGGGACGATTAGGTGGCCGAATTTAAATGATTAAATAATATCTAAACATTATTTAGTTTATATAATTATAAAAAATATTTTTTTATTTATATTTTTTTTATTATAATTATAAAAAATATATTTATTATTACACAAAATATAAGTATAAAAATTATTTGGCCATCAAATATCGCCACCAATTTTTTTTCCTTAATTATAAAGTCTAAGCGGCAAAATAAATACGAAAAAAAAAAGCCCTTAAACTGCAAACAATGCCAGACAGAATTGATGGCATCGAATGGCAACAACAGGTAGCACAATGGTCTCCACCGTCACGCCTGAGCCCAACCCAAATAAGACGCCAAAATCCAATCCTTCCCCTGTCGTAGGCTTGCCTTCCTCTGCAGATCTTTTCCTCATCTCATCAAGCACAAACAGCACGCTTGGAGCCCACATAATTCCGTATTTACTAAGCACATGGAGACTTACCTTAAGTTTATCTGTCGTCAAGCCAATTTTCTCTTCAATTCCATTCAGAACGCTTGGGCCTCCAGGATGAACTACATAGAACAATTGGTTCCAATCCTCGAGGCCAAATTGATTGAATGCTTCGACCAGACAGGGCTGGATATTGTCAGCTACAACTTGCCGTACGCTTTTGGGTAGGTAATAAGATAACCCCATTTCCCGTAAGTGGCCTACGATTTTGTCCTCGGAGCTGGGGATGATTGTCTGTGACGCAGAAATCAGTTGGAACAATGGACGCTCAGTGGGGGTATCAGGATCAGCACCAACGATTGTAGCTGCTGCACCGTCAGTGAAGACTGTGGACCCAACCAGAATATCAAGGTGAGACTCTGATGGTGCATGGAAACAGACGGTCATGATTTCAGAGCACACGATGAGGATCCGCCAGCCGGCATCGTTCTCGGCGATGTCCTTGGCCAGGCGGAGAGCCGTGGCGGCTGCAGCCTGCAAGGCATCCTTACTGGTATAACATGAAGCGTTTGACGGACCATGGAAGGCCAAGGAGCTTAGTGAGCTCGTGGTCCGCACTAGGCATGATTATGCCGGAAGATGTGCAGAAAATAAGGTGTGTGACCTTGGATATGGGTTGGCCCCATTCCTGGATTGCTTTCAATGCCGCTTCCTTGCCAAGCTTGGGCACTTCTTTGACTAGTATTTCTTGGCTTGCATCAAGATATGGTGCCTTGTAGATGCCTATATTTGGGTTGGGAAAAGTTGACCGAATGAAAAGTGTCTGTAATAATTTTTTAAAATGTAATTAGTTAGAAATCTTTTATAATTGTATAGATTTATTAATTATATTTGTAATCAATATAGTAGCATAACAAAATAAGAGTTGCATTTTGAAAGTATTTTTTGACAAATTTCTTCTGGTCATATAACAGTTGCTGTTTGGGTTTTCTTTGATGATGTCGTCGGTGATGTACATCTAACGTTTTCTTATGGTGGATTCTTCACCTGTTAGCAAAAGTGGAGTTTTCATCGGCATCAGACAATTTTAAGTCTCTTTCAAATAAAAGGACAAGTTTTGAGCCCATAAAACTGACAAAATTTTTCCAGGATGGAAGCGTTTAATGAGTGATTAATCTCCACCCTCGACAATTTATACTTTTAGGTGTTATTAGTTTTTTCATTTTTTAACATAATATAAAAACTCTTTTAGTCTCATTCTTCTAAAATTTATACAAAGTAACAAAAACTTCTAATTTTTTCTATAAACTCTTCATATGTTCATTTTTAGGTCCACGTAACAGTTTAAACATTTATTTTACTAGTTTTTTTTTTTAATACAACACTTAGTAGCTCCCATTAATCCCACTTTCATCTTTTTGAATGGAAAGATATTTCCATCTAGGTGACATGGATGTGGTTTTTCTCTTATTTAGCCTTCCAGTAGAAAAGGAAATTCGGAAAATTAATAGAAAAGAAAAAAAATTAAAAGAAAGAGAGAGAGAGAGAGAGAGAGCATTTCCAAGACTAAACCAGGGACTTGCACATGTGTTTAAACTTGTCTTTCAACTCGGTCATGTGCTCACTTTTGGTTATCTGAAAATAAAAGTCTGGATAGTCAACTTGGTACATGCAGCTGGGTGGATTTGCAGTGCCAATGGCAAGAACCATTGCTGGACCATTAGCACGCCGTGGCTCCAGTATGGCTTCTCTCGGTGCCATTGTGCCTTCTTGGCTGGATATGGGGGACCTGCACTAGTAGTATTTGTGAATATGCCACCCAAATAGAGGAAGCTCCGGAGTGCTTACACCGGTTATGGCGAGTTCAAGCAGCCTCTTGATTTATATAGACATAATGGATGATAGTTCCCTAGCATCATCAACATTACCTAATACCCAAGGATTAGCAAGGTGACAAGTCTAGCTTAGTTCACACCATCTCTCAACTCAACCTAAAATTATAAGGTCGGGAATTAGAGCATAATTCAAGTAAGTAAGAAGTTCGTAAGTTTGACACTTATATCTCAACCTGGAATCTTAAAACATTAATCCTTTAAATTTTTTCCAATTATAAACGACTTACTCCTCTCTTTCTTAACTAATTGCGACTTTTAACCACAAAATCAGATTTGGAATCCCAACAAGTTATAATTGTCACAAATTTGATCATTTTTTTTTATATCAACTGTTTCCCGACTATATTTTTTATTTTTATTTTTATTTTTTTAACAAAGAAAAATCATTTCACGAGTATTGCAGTCATCGGATCCTTGGGGTGAGACAGGAGATTACCTGTTTACGTTTTCATTCAACATCTCTCACAATGAGGATTTACCACAGAAACACTATTAAACCTAAAATAAACCTCTTTTAGTTTAATTACAGTATTAATGAGTTTAAAATTTAATGAAACACTACATTTTTATTCCCTTGCATTTATTATTTGAGTTCAAATTATATAATCCTCTTCTACTCTAATGAGGACATAACATAAGTTACATACTTTTTTATTTTTCATACCTTTCTATTATTGCTCTCAAAAATTCAGGTTTTATCATAAAATACATATCGTCGAAGATGACAGTCTAATAATATTTTAACGTATCTCTCTCAATATTAAATTGGGTTTGAGTCCTTCCACCAACATTCTCTTCTAACCATTTTGGCATATAGGTTCTAGATTCATTAATATTGTGATTGAGTTTGAGAAAGATTCGTTTCAACTCTAATAATATTGTAGTGGTAGATCCTTCTTTTGAGAGAAGCTGAATTGAGGACGTATACGGTAATAAGTCTACCTCAAGTCTAAGAATCTGATAACTGTTATATCTGTAAAATTTTTTTTTGTTCAAAAAAAATCATAAAGTACTCTAACGTTTTAAAATTTATTAATCACAAGTGCAATTAGCAAAAATGTAATTTGCTGTTTGAATAATAGGTTTTTGAAGTTAGTTAAATAGAAACGCAACAATCAAATAATATCAATTTAAATTTATAAGTGTAATAATAGTAATATGTCCACAATACAATTTTTGTTCTTGTTGAAGAAAAAGAAAAAACAATCGATGCGGATAAAAGCTAGAGACGAGTCATATCATCATATGGCACTTTGCAAGGTGCCTTTTGACGTCAAATTTATAAGCATGCTATGTCAGCAAAAGGAGCGACAGCAATTTAGAAGTTAATGTGAAATACAATATTCGAATAGTAAACTCTACCAATAATTGAATGATTCCTTCCACCCTACCTAGAAAAGACGAAAAAAAAAATTTAATTGTGTTTAGATAGCACGAAACTGATGAGAAAGAAAGTTATAAGAAAAATATTATAAGAAAAAAATATTTAAATAAATAAAAATATGTAAAAAAGAAAATGATGAAAAGAAAAATAAGAAAGGAAAAAGTGAAAACTATAGTAAGAAAAAAAATTATTTAAATAAATAAAAATAGGTAAAACTAAAAAATAAATAATAAATTTTCTTTCTTATAGTCTCTTCCTTTTCTTTTCTTAGAATTCAATGCATGTGGGTCCTATTTAATAAAAAAAATAGAATTTTACTTTTAAGAATTTTAATTTTCCTTCTAAAATAATTAGATCTGTAATTAAGACGATAAATGTGTAATTAAGATAAAAAATTATACGACTAGAAGTTATTGGACAATTTTATAATTCCTTGCATATTTTATTTTCTATGTTGTATATCTTTATATTTTAGTTAGAAATGTATTGATTTTTAAACGAAAAATTAAATTAAAAAAAATTAATATGAGTGGCTTCGGCATGACATCATGCAGAGTGACGTCACTCATATTAAATAACTGGCTGGATACATTTTTTTTCCCATTTTCTTTACATTTGTTTACTTGGATTCCACTTTTTGTGGACTTATTTTGGGAAAAAAAAAATTGGGAGTTTTATATCAAAAATATCAAAACATTTTTTTAGTAATATGAGTTGTTTTACAATTAAATTAAAAAATATAAATATAAATAAATTATTATATTTTATTAAATAAAACTAAGTTGTTATTTTCGAGATATATTAAAAAAGCTACTTTAGCCTTTTTAGAAAAACCCCATCCTCGGCATGATGATTGTGGAGCCCGCAAACGCCAAAGAAATAGATGAGCGGTTGTTTGTTTTTTTTTTTTTAATTCATTGAGAAATCTATTGAACTGTAATTTATGTAATAAAAGTATTTTTTTTTATTTTTATAAACTCAACACTTCTTTTTTATAATTAAAACTTATGACTTACAAAATAAAAATTTTAAGGATTAACCATTAAAAGTTCCCTAAGGACAGCCCAGTGATTGGTTTTTAACTCACAAGCTCACAACAAGTAACACCCTCTCTTCTAACAAGACTCTTATTTAGACTGGTTTTTCGAGAATCACAAACAGGGAGCGGATGCATCTGGTGATGTGAGGGCAAATGCCCTACTGATCACACACACATGTATATAGTTTTGCGTTGTTATCCACGTTAAATTTATATTCCATCTCTTCTCTGTTTTTTTCTTTTTTGGTTCCTACACAATGACCTTTTACATTTAGGTCGTTCGGTTAAAAAAAATAATAAGCTTGATTAACAAACTAATTTACATGCAAGTGAACTTTGTTTTTAATAAAAAGTTTTGGATCTGCACCTGATTACAACAAGACCCTTATTCAAGTGGGACAACATGTGCAAGGTCCAAAGAAATGAGGCTACTATCATTTAACTAAGTTTGCATAGGCTAGAATTAAGACCGTATTTACTTTGTTTTTCTAGTCACTTTTAGCTTTGAAAGTCGTAACTCCAATTTTCATATGAATTGTTGAATTATGTGGTTTTTTTCCATGCAAATCGTTCCAAGTGCTAATTGAAAGACACTATCTTTGGAAGAAGGGAAAAGGAGAGATGAAGAGGGAAATAAAAGAAAATGAACCATATTTGTGTTGTTTTTTTTTTGGCCGGGAAAAAATATGTATAGTTGGCATGTTGGTCATCGCATATGCGGGCTGAGATCGAGATTTTCGATACCGTACTCGTTCAACTTACCCTATGAGCAGGACCCACCACCCAAGTATTGTTAGATTCGAGTATGACTCCCCCAAACTGACCATAGTCTAAACAAGTCTTGAACCCACATTAGGTCGCGCGCATCTTGCTACTAAGCATCAGAGAGCATTACCTCCAACTTGCGTGGGCGACACTCAAACTCAAGTCATAAATGGAGAAAATATATTGAGTTACCACTTAACTCTTGTCTCGAATGATAAACCATATTTGTGTTTGAAATATGACTTAGAGGAGAGAAGAAAATAAATTTTCATCCCTAGCCCACTAAATCTCCAAAAATTGAGAAGCAAAGTATTGATTTTCTTGCAATTTATTCATATTAACTCTTTAATTAATACTTATTAATTTTAACATAAGGTTGTAATTAAAATTATAACAAATATTATTTTTTCCTCCCTTTTCACTTAAAAATTTATAAACTTTTCTTGCTTGCATCACTTATTCTCCTATTAAAAATAGGATTAAACATTTTTATCTCTTTCTAATTTCCTATTTGTTATTTATTCAGCTGTTTTTGAGTGACATGCTGCCCATCCGTAGTGGCCCAGCGTGCGTTAAATCATTGCATAGCATCGGTACAAGCAAGTTAGGTACTCATATCCCGTGTCTTGTCCAATTATCTCGGGCGCCACCCACTTGTTAAGGTTTACAGGCGGTAAAAAAACAACGAACAAAACAAAAGCGTTAACCGCCCTCACAAAGTACAGGTGGGAATCATTTTGATGCATCATCGTTTTATTAAGACAAGCATCGTCACGTGAAGTGTTAGTTAAAAAAATATAAATAGATATATAATTTATTTTATAATATTTTATAATTTATTTATTTATTTATTTAATAATTAATATAATTTTAATATTACTTTAATCTTATTTAATTTACACACTCTAAATATTCCTATTTATTAAGAGCCGATAATTGTACTCCAAAGTTTTGTTGTTTGTCATTTTCTTACGTTACCTCAATTATCCCATTTATTTTGATTGAAGTGACTCGTCTTTCATTATTATTGGAGCGCTTAGTCGCGGAACAATAGGATCTCAAAAAGACAAAAATGAATTCCACGAAATTGGAACTAATCTTCAACCAAAAAAAAAAAAGATGCCTGTACTAATGCCTCAAAATTCGCAAACAAAATATTCTTTCGGGATGTTTCTGTTAGGAGGTACCCTCACGGGAGGCCTGTGCAGCACTTTTAAAAAAAGGGTCCAGCGTTCGTTTGGTGAGTACGGTGGCTTTGTTGGTCTCTGATTCGAATATTAAAGATAACATTTGTTTATGTCATTTAATTTTATTGAGATACATAAGAGAATACGTAATAAGTTACAATCTCTTCTACAGTAATTCTTTTTAATACAAAGAAAATAAAGATGGATAATGAGGATTGAGCGTATGTGTATGCTTTTCGTGTCTTTGTAAGATAATTACGTAATTAAGCTCTAAGAATAATTCAGAGACCCAATTTCTTTTTTTTTTTTTTTGACCAACAGGGACCCAATTTCGGTTTGGTATATTTTGTATTGTGTCCGCTTGCATATATTGTCCCCGTTCGCAAATGCTTTGATTTGAAGTAAGGACCGGGATTTTTATTGTTTAGTGCCCAGTGGCTAGTTGCTCTGTGCAACATTTGGTTGCAACTTACAAGGAGGTCCAAAGACCATAAAAAAAATGACATAATCATTAAGATTTAAAATACAAAAACAAAAGATCTTTACAGTGTTCTAATCAATTATGCAATATTTGTCCTTATGGCAATCATTAATACAATTTTGACGTTCAAAACAAGACTACCATATTTGAACTAACAAACATTGTTTGGTTAGTTACAAGGATAAAATTCTTGTGAGAAGTTGGGTTTAAATCTTATTTTGCTCAGATTTTAACAAAATATAACTTTATTGCAATAAAGGAAGAAAAAACAGTCAAACGCATTGGTTAGCACGGAATTCTTGTTCTTCTTATTTATTTATCCAAATAGAGGATATAAAAAACAACGTACTATACTAGTAAAGGATAAAATTAATTAGTAGTGCCCTAGCTACAGGAAACGCGAGGCGAGAGAATAATTAGGTTAGAAGCTAAGTTTGCGATTGGTTTTGGAGTTGATGCTTGTAATTATTAGCGAGAAATTTAATAGCTTCATTTAATTAATTTTAAAATAATAATAAAATAGCATAAGTCATGATCGAATTCATTAAAAAAATATATAAATAAATTATTATATATTATTAAAAAAAATTGTTCTTTTATATGTAATCAGTAATATCAAGCACTTTCACATTATCCTTGTGCACATCCGGGTCACAGAACTTCAAATTTTGGTGGTATCACCCATAAATGTCAAATTGCTGATGTTGTTAGTTCGGCATGTCCAGTTAGTACCTTCTTTATCGGGTTTTGTCTTCATGATCTTCGGATTATGCTTGTTTCTAGGCCTTTAGTGCTGTTTGATTCTACTTTATGCAGGTTATTCTGACACATTTGAATCGGACTTATGTACGGAAATCAAATTAATTAATGTTATAATTTCTTTTGATAAAAAAAATTGCTGATGTTGACAAAAAATAATATAGTATCATTGTGTGTTGTAGTGTAATGATAAACACACGGAACTATCAACTGTCAAATCCTGAGTTTGAGTGCGTCGAAATGTTCGATGAGGCTAAATCTTCCCCTTTCTTCAGAAAACCTAAGTTATACTGTAATCATTCAAACAGTTCAGGACTTCTCCTGTGATTAAAGATAATACTTTCTGCCGAGTTTATTTGGCATCACCTTACTCTCTTATTTTTCTAGACAAAAAAAAATAAAGAAAAATAATACAGTCGGCAGTGCAATTTGTGCGTCAACAATAATCAGTGACGTTGGTCTTTAATTAGGATATTTAAAAAGAAAAAACCAATGCAATTTGTCCGTCGCGATTAAGAAAAAGCAAAATCACTAAAGCTATGATTGGATGAACCAACTTTAGATGAGCTTAACATTTTAGTGACACCCACCAAAAAAAAAAATCCTTCTGAGGCAATGATGTGCAATTTTACAACAAAATAATTAAGATAAGTCAACCAATTGACTTTGCAATTTCTCTGAGAACAGACTTTTGGATTTTCCCAGTTGATATCTTGGGAAGCTCTTCTCGGAATATTACCGTCTTAGGTGCCATAAAATGTGGCATTCTTTCCCTGCAAAACTCCACAATCTCCCTCTCCGTAGGTTTCGGCCCCAAATCACTCCCATTTCTTAACCTGACGAATGCACACGGCGTCTCCCCCCAGAAGTCGTCCGGCCTAGCCACCACCGCCGCCTCGTCAATCGCCGGGTTCGAATACAACACCGATTCCACCTCCGCACTGCTTATATTCTCTCCCCCACTTATGATCACGTCCTTTGATCGATCTTTAATCTCCAAGTATCCGTCCGGGTGCATCACCGCCATGTCCCCCGTGTAAAGCCAGCCGTCGCCTCTCATACAAGCGGATGTCGCCGCCGGGTCTTTCAGGTATCCCAGCATTATGGAACCCCCTTTTATTACGATCTCCCCCATCGACGACCCATCTCGTTTTACGCTCTTCCCAGTTCCGGGATCCACCACGTCGACCTCACTGCATGCTACGGTGGTCCGCACCCCTTGCCTTGCCTTGAGCCTTGCTCTGTCTTCGGCAGGCAATTTATTCCATTCATTTTTCCAAGCGCACGATACGACAACTCCGGCCGCCTCGGTGAAACCGTAGCCGTGACTCACTATAAATCCTAATGACTCCATGCGGAGGAGCACCGGCGCCGGCGGCGGAGCTCCTCCTGTCAGGACGTGAACTGGGTGCTCGAGAACTCCCTTGCTTGGAGAGTTTGCTAGCATGTTGAGCACCACAGGTGCGGCGCACATGTGGGTGACACGGTGTCTTTTGATCAGACCGTAGATCTTGGGCGCGTCGAATTTGCCCAGGCAGATGTTGGTCCCACCAACAGCTGCCATGCCCCACGAGAAGCTCCACCCGTTGGAGTGAAACATGGGTACGGTCCACAAGTAGGTGGGCTGATTCGGAACGGCCCAGTTGATCAGAGAATCAACGGTGATGAGATATGTTGCTCGGTGGCTGTGTAGCACCCCTTTAGGAGATGAGGTTGTACCCGACGTGTAGTTTAAAACCATTGGGTCCCACTCATTCTCTGGTCGGACCCACTTGAACTGGGAATCGCCTCTCTCCACCATCCATTCGTACGTAGTGAAAAAATCATCGGTCGTTGATGATAAAGAGGCTGAGGCGTCATCGTCTTCAATGAGGACTAGCATAGGGGATTGAGTATTTGGTGAAAACAAGGAGAGGGCTTCAAGGACAACAACCTTTGACATGGGATCAACGAAGACGAGCTTCGATTCGCTGTGGCGCAAGAGCACATAGATCATGCGGGCATCAAGGCGGGTGTTGATGGTGTTAAGGATGGCCCCACACATGGGAACCGCGAACTGGATCTCATACATAGCAGGCACGTTGAATGCCACCGCGGACACCACGTGGCCCCTACCAATGCCCATTTTCGATAAGGATGACGCCACGTGGAGGCATCGACTGTGGGTCTCGGACCATGTGTACGTGGTCTCGTTGTACACAATCGAGGTGCAATCTCCGTACACCGTTGCGGCCCTCTCTAAAAATCCTAACGGCGTTAAAGGGCACGAGTTTGCGCTTGCGCTTGCAGGCCTTTGGTTTGGTGGATGATCCATGACTGTTAGTCAAAAGGGTGTGGGTCTATTCTTTTTTGAACGATATGTTTTAGAAGAAAATTCTTTTGATTTGGTTTATAAGTTTCTAAATTTAGGAGTTACGCAATTAAATGAATGTCTCAGTTTTTTTCCCTAATTAAGTCAGCAACAGAAATTTTTTTTTCCTGATAGATAACGTTTATACACTAGACTGACAAGTCTTATATGTAAATTTTAGTCATTCTTTTGAACAGCAAATTTTAGTCATTCAAGAGACAAAGAGGGCATGAATAATTAATCCAAAAGGTGACCAACAGATCTAACACATTTTTCTTGGTACATATTAACACATTATTTTATGATTAGTACGCTTTCAAATGTCATAGTATAGTAAGGAGGCTCTACGAGAAAAGCAGAAAGTTTAGATTTTGAATCTTGGTGGTATTTATTAAGTTACAAAGTTGCTTGTTAGACTAAATTGTTAAAAAATAATAATAATAAAGGCACTCAAGATCACTCTTAGGAAAATAGAAAATGAAAATTTCTTGTGTTATAGGTGAGCTATAACGTTTACGGTCAAATACAATTAATATAAAAATTACAATATGAATGAGAAAATAATTTTTTAGCACGGCCTACACCACATTATATTAAGAGTTTAATTATATAGTGACTTCAAAAGTAAAAAGTTTTTCAACAAGACGTTATATTAGAATTGACACATTATGACAAATCTTTTTTTTTTTCAATAAGACGTTGTTTTTTACAATTAAAAATAGATGAAAATATTTTTATTTTTTGTTGTGAAAAAAACATTTGATTGTGAAATAAAAAAAAGACTGATTGCAATGTGATGGCTCCATTTTTGTTGTAATTATGTATTTTTTTCCTTTAATTGTATTTAAATATGAAAAAAAAATTTGTGGTTTCATTTAAGTAATTTTAAAATAATTATAAAGTGATATAAATTCGTTAAATAATTAAATTTATAAAAAAATAAAATACTAATAAATTGTCAAGTTCGTTGAATAAAACTGTTTAACTATTTATAACCATCTATCTAAAACCATGATAGTATTACTCTTTAAATATTCAAATTACACAAAGCCACAGAGGTAAATCCCTTCAATTCTATTTGCCCCTGGTAGTTTGACGCAAAAAGGAAAAAATTAGAGAGCTCTGTTAATTTTTTTAACTACATAATAAAAAGATGAAGTAATAAAATATATTTTATTTTTTTATTCTTTTCGTTTATATAATTATAAAAAATTAACAATTAATTATTTTTTAAATACATATTAAGATGAAATCTCGAAACAAAATCCTCGAATTCGTAATCCTAGCCCTTCAACGAAATGGATAAACAAACAATATTAATACCTGAACCCATTATCACTTGGCAATCTCTCTAAGCGAAGACTTTAGAATTTTTCCAGTTGAGGTTCTGGGCAGCTCTTCCTGGAACACCACCGTCTTCGGCACTATGTAATGTAGCATCCTCTCCCGACAAAACTCTATGATTTCTATCTTGGTGGGAACATGACTCAACCGATCACTCTTCAAACTCACGAACGCACGCGGCGTCTCGCCCCAGAACTGGTGAAAAAAAAAGGCACTCAAAACTAATCCCAGGAAACTAGAAGATGAAAATTAGTGGTGTCATACGTGAGCTATAATGTTTACGATCAAATACTTTCATTACAAAAATTACAATATGAATGAATGAGAAAATGATTTCTTAGCGCGAATACTGCATTATATTAATTGCATTTAAATAGTCAAATTACACGTAGGCACAAATGTAAATCCATTCAATTCCATTTGCCCCAGGTAGCTCTACCCCAAAAAAAGGAAAAAATTGGAGAGGTGACAGGGATAGATGGGATGGAGACACAGTATGAGAGAGAGGTTGTGTGATCCATGAAATTCACATTTCAAAAAAAAAAAAAAGCGATGTAAATGTAATTAAATAAAGATTCCAACTACACATATTAAAAAAATTAAGATAAAATATATATACAATTAAAAATAAATTGCCGGCGTCCAAGCCATTTGAAAAACCTATAGAATCCAATTTGATAAATTGCCACACACGTATTCATGGTCGTAGACAGCAGGGAATTTATGTGTCACAATTACAAATTAAAGATTACAACTTAGATCTTTCGTGAGCATAAACCACTAGGAATTACAAATTGAAGATTACAACTTAGATCTTTCATGAACATAATCGACTAGGTATTGCGCTATGGCCTTTTTCGAGATGCTATGAGATGTATGCCAGAAGTAAACGGAAGGAATAAACAGCACCATCGCTGTTACAGTGCCACAGAAGATAGAAAGGCAAGGACCACGCTTTGATGTAGTGGGTGTGAGAATCACGAGAGACCCACATTTTTTTTTAGGTTGGAAAAGGTTAGCGTAAGCATATGCACACAAATAATTAAAATTTCCAAACAAATGATTGTAACTTATTTAATTACCATATACATATTTTTATTATCTTTTTAAATTTATCTTAATTGTATATACTTAATAAACTTTAAAAAAGAAAAAGACAACGTACGATCGAGACCCCTAGGCCTCTCTCCTTTCTCCTTATCCTACTACTTGTCTTTCTAACCTTATTGAAACATTATAATCACCACGAGTCTTATTACAATTTTAAAAAATTTTTGTCTGAAATTTTGTGTGATTATAATAAAGTCTTGATTTTTTTTTATAATTATCAAGATATTTTTTACAACAAAAAATAATAATAATATGTAATTTTTTGTTATAAAAAGTATTATGATAATTATAAAATTCAAGCATCTTCATAATCTAAGGGAATTTCTAATAAAAGATTTATGGGGTCTTACTTTTCTCCTGTTACCTCAACTTGATTCAATTTAACTAATTTAACCTGTATAAACTCACACTCACGAAAATCACAAAAGTGTTGATTGATTGCAGTTTTAAAATTTTAAAATTTATTAAAAATAAATTTGATGCATATTAGAGATTCAACCTGTCTCATTCGACCCAATCTAGCAAAATATACGTATATCAAATTTGTAAATATTTCAATACATATTTATTGTTACACACTCAGACACGTACACGTGTGTGTGTCAATGTGTGTGTGGGTGTGTGTGTGTGAGTGTGTGTTGGTGGTAACATATGTTTGTGTATTTGTGTGTGTGAGTATATTTTTAGTAACATGGGTATGTTAAAATATTTATAAATTTGATATATATATATAACATTTCTTTTAAATTATTATTATGATTAATAACTTATAATTTAAATTATTCTGATTAATGTAAATAAAAGATTATTGATAAATTGAACGCATACATACCCTTAAATCCACCCAATTGAATCGGCCATCACTCTTATCTGAACCTATTGGAAGGTGATGGGATATCAACTGAATTCATAGACTTGGCAATCTCTCTAAGCACAGACTTTTGAACTTTTCCAGTTGAGGTTCTGGGCAGCACTTCCTGGAACACCACCGTCTTTGGCACCATGTAATGTGGCATCCTCTCCCGACAAAACTCTATGATTTCCTTCTCGGTCGGAACATGACTCAGCTGATCACTCTTCAAACTCACGAACGCACACGGCGTGTCACCCCAGAACTCGTGCGGACGAGCCACCACGGCAACCTCGTTAACTGCGGGGTGCAGGTACAGTACGGTCTCGACCTCCGTGCTGGTTATGTTCTCTCCGCCGCTGATGATAACGTCCTTTGAGCGATCTTTGATTTCCAGATACCCATCTGGGTGCATCACCCCGACGTCTCCGGTGTAAAACCAACCGTTGTCTCTGATACAAGCCGATGTGGCCAAAGGGTCCTTGAGATAACCCAGCATGATGCTCCCTCCCTTGAAAACGATCTCTCCGAAGGCGACGCCGTCGCGTTTTACGCTCGCTCCGGTCTTGGTATCCACCACGTCCGCCTCCGTCAACCCGATGGTTCTCACCCCTTGTCGTGCCTTGAGCCTCGCTCTCTCCGTCGCCGGCTGGCCGTTCCATTCCTGTTTCCAGGCGCATGAGACCACAGCTCCGGCCACTTCGGTCAACCCGTATCCGTGAGTGACTACGAAACCCAATGACTCGGCGCGGGTTAGCACGGGAGCCGGAGGTGAAGATCCTCCGGTCATGAAATGGACGGGGTTTTTGAGAGGTTCTGGCTTTTCATTCTGCAGAGGATTGGATAGCATGTTGAGCACCACAGGTGCACCGCACATGTGGGTCACCCCGTGTTGTTTAATCAAACGGTAGATGTTGTGCACGTCGATCTTGCGGAGGCAGATGTTGGTCCCACCAACCGCAGCCATACCCCAAGGGTAGCACCAACCGTTGCCATGAAACATAGGTAGGGTCCACAAGTAGACGGGCTGTTTAGGGATGGCCCAGTCAATGAGAGAATCAACGGTGGTAAGGTAGATGCCTCTATGGCAATGGACAACGCCTTTCGGAGAGGCGGTAGTACCCGATGTATAGTTCAATATCATGGGGTCCCACTCGCTATCCGGCCGGACCCACTTGAAATTAGGATCACCCTTCTCCAACAAGTCCTCATACGCGCCAATAAAATCAACGGCCCCTGATGATGACGATGATGATGATGATGATTGCGAGAGTGAGACATCATCATCGTTAATAAGGACCAGCGTAGGAAGTTTTGCGCCTTCAGGAAACAAAGAGATGGCTTCAAGAACCAAAGCGCGGGAGAGGAAGTCAACAAAGACGAGCTTGGATTCACTGTGACGCAGGAGCAGGGAAACCGTGCGCGCGTCGAGGCGAGTGTTGATACAATTGAAGACGGCGCCAGACATGGGGACAGCAAAGTGAAGCTCGTACATGGCCGGGATGTTGGGGGCCACCACAGACACCACGTGGCCCCTTCCAATTCCCATCAACGACAACGATGATGCCACCTGGAGACACCGACGGTGAGTCTGCGACCACGTGTACGTGGTCTCATTGTAGACTATGGAAGCGCAGTCACCATAGACAGTAGCAGCTCTCTCCAAGAATCCAAGTGGGGTTAGGGGGCACGAGTTGGCCAAGTTTGGTTTTAATTGATCCATTTGATATGATGACTATAAAACTCAGGTTTTATGGCTCTGAGCAAATTTCTCAGTTTCTTGACTCAATGTACTCAAAATCCTGTGGCATTTAAATAGAATTCCTGATGTGCCGGTCCAACTTTGCTTAGAAAAAAAAAAAAAAAAAGAACATTACGAAAATTATATGGTGACGTATTGAAACTGTGCAGTGATCTTTCCCAATGTCAACCGTGCCTTTTTTTAAAAAAAAAATAAAAAAAGAGTCGAAAAAACACTGAACAAATTTAATGTATAACTGTATTTTTTTTCATATATTTAGTTACACTTGTAATCAAAAATAATTACACATTAAATATAATTAATTATATTCAGACGGTTTTAAATTTCTTTTTCTCTAAAAATGTAATAGTATATATATATATATATGGCATAATTTGACTCTGGATGGCAACTTTATGCTAATGTTTCTGCATCAGTGCGATGGACCACATAACGTTCACTTTCAGCCTGTACTATTCTCTTTCATCTGGGATGGGGGGGGTTCTCTTCAATCCCTGTACAGGTTTCTTCCCGATAGGAACACGAAACGGATTCTTGCGAGAAGCACTGTTGCAGTGGGCACAGGAATTAATTGGAATCAGCCATGATGTAACATTTCTTGATGCTTAAGATACACAGGACAAAACTTGCCAACATCATCCTTGCATGTTCCCCACTTGTTTGTAAAGAAATGACAGCTGTGAGCTCGGTAATACAGCAGATTACATAGAAAAGCAATATGCAATCTATCACTCTATTGTCACTTCGAAAATGAAGTCAAAAAAAATTGTTTCTTACTCAAAGTCAAGAGAAGATTAGTCAATGTTATAATAATATGTTATCTCCTGTGTGCTAAACGCAATACCTTAATTAATTTGAATTTGAGGCCGCCCGCAACTGGTTCAGTTATCAAGCTCGATATCAATATTTTGCCAATTTGCTAGCAATCCTTGATCTCACACATGAACTTGTCCAACGTCGGAATTAAAATTAAACTATCATGCGCTTTTGAGTCTTTGACCAAATCTTCAGCACAAGGAATTGGGGCACCAAATTCCTAATAATTAGACAGATTAGCCCTTGTGCCATCGTTGGGAATTGATTCACCATCTGTTTTTGTTTTATCAATGTATACTAGCAAGTAGCAACAATTCATCTTGCTAAATAAAACTCTGAATTTCATCTTGCTAAATGAATGAAATTGTCTAAGCATATTAGCAACATTCACATCCACAATTTTTTTTTTTTTTTTTTGGCTCTTATGGGATTTTTTTCTCTGTTGAGTAATAATAATTAGCTTGTGAATTAAATGAGAGAAATAATTATTAAAAAAAAATTTCTTATCATTCCAAGACAATGTATAACAGAGCAAAGACATTAAAGAAATGAATGATACCGTTTATTATCTTGAAAAAGAAAAAGTTGTTTACAGTTTCCACCACAGTTACTCCATTGTAGAACATCAAGCATCAGCATCCTTTGCCCGCTCTACGATATGTACAAGAAGCAGTACAAAACTAAGCAAAATGTGTTTCTTACAGTCAAAATGGTTGTTTCCACAAAATTCCGATGATTCCTCGGTCAATCAACATGAATTTAGCAGTGCCAAGAAGCAACTGCATGAACTTACCGAAGAACAGTATCCCCAGCCATGTATCCAGAAGTCAGCAAAGCCTACAAGTTTACAACCTAAAAAGAATTTGAGTCCACATTAAAGCAGTAAAAACAAAATTCCTGGCATTGGTTACGCATACGATATTCTTTCTGATAATAGGCACGAGTCTTGTTGTCATCCTTTCGGTTGGTCACCAGCAGCTTCTTCCTCTAAAGTCAGAACTGCACCTAGAAGAATGTCCATCCCCTCCGGACCCTTATCTGATTGCTCCTCATATCTTGTATTCTGCTTCTCCTCACTGTACCCTTCATCCTTTTCACCCACATCACTATTCTTAAGCTTACTTTGACTAGCATCGCGTTGACCCTGCATTGTATTCGTTTGGTTCTCATGAAAGCACTTAGCTCTGTGTATTTCCCTGATTTTTACATTACATTGTCTGCAAAACCATTTCCCTTCCGGTACAGAAAAGAGTGGTGGACTCAAGCAGTACAGATGATATCCACGATCACAGCCATCACATAATATGACCTTGTCATCATCTATATCAGTGAGGCAAATTCTACATAGACAAGAAGGGCAATACCAATGAGGACCGTATGATTTTGACTGCCTTGTCGACAGGCACCTGACATGATAATACTTGGAAGAGCAGAAGGCGTCATGACAAATCTGTAACTCTTCACCTTCTTTCACGGGAGCTGCACATATTTTACACACTCTCTCATCTTTGGTCTGCTGTACTTGTTCAGGGCCACTATCCATTCCATAAGTTGAAGCCTCCTTGGATTCATGGAATGTCTCCTCACTTGTTGAACTAACCTTCTGACCAGCTTGGTTCAATTCCGTCTCAGAGCCATACAACCCCTCACATACAACACAATGCCCATGCTGAGACCCCGTTCCACATGAAAGGCAGGCAGCACATAACCAAAATGTTGGAGGCATCTCCTTGATAGCAGGCTCAACACAAGAGAGATGGTACATCTCCTCACATGAATCACAAACTAAATAGTCCCTCCCATCTTCCTTCTTCCCACAAGTTCTGCAGGTGCAGCCTTCAAGTGCAGCATAGGCTTCCATGCACTTCGATTTACCATGAGGTTTAGATTCCTGGGTATCGAACTGTTTTGCAAGCAATAAATTAAGAGCACTAAAAACAAAAACATCAATATCCAACAGAAGTCTAAATCTTTTGCTTTTGACACATAAAATAAATCTGGCATCATCACATGTGAATAAGCACCCAAATTGACTACTAAAAGTCAAGTGGCAGGCAGGTGACTGTATAACAAAATTAATTCTTCATCACAAATTCCCACAATTACCTCAAGCAAAATTCTGGGTAGAATTGCAGGCAACCATAGTCGCAAACCATACAACAAAAATAAAAATCTTAAGTCAAGTAAAATTCTTAGTGTAACACTCAAAGTCAAGTCAGAAAGACAAATATCTGTTGGCTGCCTTACCTGTTCCTTGCAACAAGTCTTTGTTACATCTGAGAGGCCTTTTGCCAGAGAAATAAATTCAGTGCCAATACGCTCAAGATTTGTCCATAGCTGGAAAAATGACAGTCAACTTTAAACGAATACCACAACGACTAGACCCCTTAGACATAATTCTAAGTCTCTAAGAAAATGAATTGGCTAAGACCATTAAAGCAATATAAAAAAAAGATGATATGTGACAATCATGAGAAGTATCATATGAACTACCTTCTGAATATCTGCAGTGAAAAGCGTAGGGGAGTGTTCATAAGCTCCCTCTTTCATCCTATTGTTTATGAGATTTAAGCCCAAAAGGTTGTCAACGTTCATTCCTCGGAAATTTTCACACAGTAACTTACACAATGATGTGAACTTTTCAGAAAGCATGATTCTGAGGAAGGCACGTTGGCAAATCTCAGTGACTGAGTAATGATGTGATTCATCCAAACTTCCATATGGCATATGAGCTATATGCGTTTTAGCAGCATATTGAGAACCACTATGTGTCCACCTTCTTTGTATGGAGAATTCATGAACATCTTCATCAGGAGAATCAGATCCCTGCCAAATGATGAAGAAAACGATAATAATAATTTTCAAATTCAAAATCAATGGGAAAATGAAGAATGACAAGAACCAGTGAGAAAATGAAGGATGACAGTTTAAAACACTAATGAAGCTAACACAAACCTTAACTGTCATCGTAAGTGCATCCAAGATGCACTGCTGCATACCCCCCTCATCATCACTTAATGACTGAAACATGCAAGTGAGAATAAATTTTCTCCACCGCCTTGGTGAAAAAGCGGCCGAAACATTTGTAGAGGCAGGAAGATGGTCAAACGGTTCCTTTATTGTCTACAAGAAACATTATGTAGCCAGTTATGCAACAAGACAGACAAAAAGTATTGACAGACAACTTTATGTCACTATATTCTTCACATCTGCTGGCATGCATCAATGCTTGTATACATATATATACATGTAAACATAAATATACATCACTAAGAAAAGATCAAGAAATTACAGAAAGTCAAGTACAGCTCGCGCTCCCTTCATACAGATATTATCTATTTCTGATGGAAACGCAGAGCCAAGCAGAGCCTCCCCCACCATTCATAATTAGATAAATTTTGAGTCCAAGAAGTGCACAATCGGCTACACTCTCTTTGATTTCGAATTTTTCCATAGCAACAGAAAGTATCTTCCAGCTCATTTTAGAAAAATGGGGGAAAAAGAAAAGGACCAATCATATATTATTACAAGTAACCATCATAATTTTCCTGTTTCTTTCCACAAAGAAATGCCTTTCATCGCTGCCACCTAAAAGGTACACCATGCAACAGTTTATACACTCTTGCAAGTCTCCTCAAGTTCAGGCACGCCATATAACTTCTTTCAGAAGGAATATTGTACAACCAAAAATGGAGCACAAAAAGATATACCTGTTTGGCCAATTTGCCAGCAGCTTCTGCAGAACCTATCGGATCCACTTGATTCTTAATCTCTGAACTAGACCCAGTTTGCTTGCGTCTCTTGGAAGATCCAATGTCTCCACTGCTCTCCAAGCACTCATCATCACCTTCCTTCCCCATCCCAGACCAATTCTTCCTAGCTTCAATTTTCATGCATTGAGCTTCTCAATCTGTTCTATTGCCAATCTTGTTCTCTCTTCAACACGCATTCTTCACCATACTAAAAATCTAACCAAAAAACAAAACCAAAGAAAAATTAAATAAATGAGTGAGTTCGAGTTCCTCAACACCAAATTAGGGATCCAAAATGTACCCCCATATTCAGAGATCAAAAACTCGAGTTTGTCAAATACCCAATTCAGAAATAAACAAAATTTAAGCTTTTTAACTGACAGAAAACTATGTTAAGCCCTTCTATTAACCAAGAAACACAATCCCAATTCATATACCAACAAAAACAAGAGAAAGGAACAAAATTTGAGCCGTTCAACTTACTGCAAACAAACTTAAGTCCTTCTATTAATCAAGAAACAACATCCCAATTCACATACCAACAAATACAAGAGAAATGAACAAAATTTGTTCCGTTCAACTTACTGCAAACAAGGTTAAGTCCTTCTATTAACCAAGAAACACAATCCTAATTCACATACCAACAAAAACAAGAGAAAGGAACAAACTTTGAGCCTTCCAACTTACTGCAAACAAAGTTAAGCCCTTCTATTAACCAAGAAACTCAATCCCAATTCACATACCAACAAAAAGCAACAGAAAGAAACAAAATTTGAGCCTTTTAACTTACAGCACACAAAGCTAAGTCCTTTTATTAGCCAAGAAACACAAACCAAATCAAAAAGAAACGCAAACTTAAGCCACGTAGTGCCATAACACATCAAGAATTCCAAAACTTATTCAATTATATATCCCCACAAAATTCCAGAATCGACATTGAAACATGGACTCTTGATTCCTCCATTCTTTCCCTTCTTTTACAGTTCACAAGTTACCAAACAGAGCCGCAAAGAAGAGAGAGAGAGAGAGAGAGAGAGAGAGACCCAACTAAAGAAAAAATTGAGGCTTGTCCACTCGGACCCCGTTCACTCTTCAACTGACGCTCCTCCCTCTTATTTCTCTTTCGTTTCCTTTTCTTTCTTTCTTTCTTTCTTTTTTTTTTTTTCCAGATTCTGTTGAGAAAAAAAAAAAGAAAAAACTTCTAGTTATTATTTTTAAGTGTACTTTATATTGAAAGGATATAAACGTAACAACTTATATTTCAAACCTTAGTGCAATTTTTCTTTTACTCCGGAAATTTAACTCAAGTCTGTAAACAAATTTAACTTTCCTTCACACATAGGTCGTTCCATAAAGTTAAAAGAATATTTAATGTCACACATAATTTTAAAAGAAATTAGTGATTCTTGTTAAATATAAAATAACAACTTATTAAAATGTTTAGTGTAGTTAAATTTATATTTAATTTTGTACCGTTATAAAAAAAAGTTGATAATTCTTTTCAAAAATATTGTAGAATTATTCTTTTATAAATTTAGTATAAAAGCATGCAATTGAAGAGTGTCGCCTTTATTTTTTTTATTTTTTCAGTCCAACAAAAAAAAAAGAAAAACTTTATACTGCACCAAAGAATCATGCTGTATATATTTGCGATTCAATTTTTCTTACTTTTTTTGAGTATTTTATGTAGAAAATAATTTTAGTGAGGAATGCTTCTAAAGATTGAAACAGTAGTGACTCTACTGAGATTTTTAGTTTTTAATATAGATAATCGGAAGAACCAGCCGAATAAACGAATGGTGACAGATAAAATTTTTTTGACCAGAAGGAAAAGGTTATTCATTAAACATAGGGCAAGTATGGGATAGGTCAGTCCAAGGAGTTCGTACACAAATTACATGAAAAAAAAAAAAAAAAAAAGCAGGCCAACTTGAATAATATAAAACAGCCCCTCACAGCAGCCTAATCCAAGCAGTAAACATGTAAGCCGTGAAAACCCAGTTCAGGCCCACAACCCAGGAAAAGAAAAACTTGCATGGGGACAAGCCTGAGGCCTGTAGAAAAAGTCCGGGAACAGAAGCTCCCAAACCCCATCATCAACTGGTGGCGAGACCCTGGCAAACTGGAAGAGGCGAAAGGCCACAACAGGCCAACGGCAACAAAGTCGCCTAAACGCCAACCAAAGCGCTATTCACAAAGTGTATGAAAACCCACTGCTGCAAGTTGAGACCAGACTAAATGGAGGAGACCATAGCAAAACTGGAGACCAAAAACACGATGAAAAGAATCAAAAGTGTGCGCCGATTTATACACAGAAGCCTGAAATGGTCAAAAGATGCCCATCCTCCACCTCCTCCTCAGCGAAAACAAGGATGCAAGGTGGGGGAGGCAACCGACAAAACCACCGGCGGGGTCCCGATTGAAACACATGAACAATATCAAACAGCAAACACAGGGACTCGAAAGACACTAAGAGACCGAAACCACTATTAGAGGAGAAGCTCACAATGAGCACGAAGCTAACCGGGGGGGCACAAACGCAACAAGCTCGATGGATTCAAGTTTCAGCCGCTCAGCGCACAGCTACAAGTACCGGCACGTGATAGAGGCAAATGCCGCCAGATAAAATTGCTCATATCTAAAATGTTGGAATTGCATGCCATCACGCGGGGCACCGACTTAACAGAGGGAAAATCTTAGTGTTCGAGAGTTGCTTCATAAATATTCAAAGTGTAAGCCTCGTTCATTAAATTTTTTTTTTTATTCTATAAATTTCACTTTCTCGTCAAAATTGGTGGATGTGCACCCCATACGTTTTGACATTTTTGCAACTTGTTGCAAAAAAATCTCGCGCGTTTTACATTGTGATATTTTGATTGCAAATTCACTGATTTTAAGTAAAAACTTGAATTTTGGTAAACAAAAAACATATTTTCTTAGAATAAATATAATATTTCAAAAGTTTTTTTACAAATTTTAAAAAATTCTTAAATTTAAAATACTATTAAATTTACCTAAAATTTAATTTTAAAGAACAAAAATAAAATTACAAACATTCTTTATCACATCAACCAAAAAAAACTCAAGTTATAAATATTCGTAAAAAGAAATTCATATTATATATCACCCACATTTTTTTCTTAATAAGTAAGCCCCACTCTTTAATTGCTTTTTACGTCAAATTCTTTGGACACGTGCTTGATTCGTTAATAAATCTTTAGGCCTTTCTTTTATGCCTTCTCTTTCCTTGGAGAACTTCTGTTTACTTCTTGAGTTTCCGTTCTTCTTGGCGGTCTTGTATAACTCATTACAGAAAAGTTCGGGGCCTGTACGTATGAACTATACCAGTATGTCATATTAAACGTAACGAAAATATTGGTTTATGGGTCGAGTCATCTACTCATGTTGGATTCACCCGACCTAATAAGAACAACAAAAAAAATAAAAGTTACATGAGAACAGTTTTGTAAGAGTTGGAGCAATTTAGGAAAATTAAGTTACTCTTCACTCAAGTCTGCATAAGAATCTTTACCAAAAATAAAAGCAGAACCTTTTCATCTCAAAAATCAACACAGAGTATTTCGTTGATTTTTAGAATAGAAGCTTTTGTGCTGTAGAAATAAGACGATATCTAATATACTGTGATATCATCTCGATCTCGAGAATATCATTTAATGTCGGTGATCAATCCCTCAATTTAAGTTTAGAGGTCTCTTCCCTTCCACATTGTTTTAATTATTATTCTATAGATTGCAACTACTTATTAATGAAATGTATGTACATTGATAATTTGTGTAAAAATCTTTGTTTTAAGAAAAACAAATTTTTACCTCATATTACATAGGATTTCCTCTTTAAATTTTAAGGTAATACTCATCTAATTTTATATTTTAGTTTTGTTATTTTATATTTTATTAATATAGTTGTATTTTGTTAATAAATAATTATATTTGTTGATTTGAGTAAGACGGTTGTGTATGGATACTCTGATGGTTGAGAAACTGGCTCAACTCATTAGCTGTCAAAGAATGCACAAAAATATTGAGCCGTGTTGTAGTTTTGTCTCCAAAAACTTCTCGTTGTTGGCAGTTACTGCTTAATTTAAACCTAAAATCCATGAGTCAAATTTTTTTGAATACAAAAATCACACACGCACAAACAACATTTTGCTAGGAAATTACCGAGAAAAGGAAAAAAAAAAAAAAAGAATCTTCTGCACGTGAAACCTCGTAATAAAAGTCATATTTTGATTGTTGAATATACCTTTTTTTTAAAAAAAAAATAAAATCTATTATAGATATACCAATCTTTAAATTTACAGATCGATATATCTTTATTAGTATACTTCATTCAACATAACTCATAAAAAAGGACCTATTATCCGAATACTATTAAATTTGAGTTAGTCTCTCCAAACCGACACGAACCCTTATGAGTTAAAAAAAAGGTATATTAGATTAACCTGGCGATTGTTGCACATTTTACATTGTTATATATATATATATATACAAACGCAAAGAATAACTTTGAATGATGGGATCACTGTTCACCCATCTCTACCCTATACTGAATCTTCGTCCAACTACTTTTTTCATAGTAGAAATTTATTGGAAAAGTTGATATGAGATGTCAAATTAGGCTGACTAGTTAACAAATGATTATGCTTCATGGCTTATTCATCCGAATTCATTGTACCAGAACAAGATATTCCCTGCAAATCTTATAATTCTGATGCGGATAAACTACTTTGATCAAATCCACAAACAAGGAGTCACCAAGGCCAATATATCTCCATGACTTTTATGCAACTTGGTGCATTATTTATATTAAATGCAATATGTATATTAAACTTAGTTATGCATATGCAGACTTTTGCGATGTCCTTTATGGGAACTCATCAATTGAATTCCATGTTAGAAATTTCATATAGTCGCAAATGGCCGGCAGGGTAACTGAGGGAAAAAATAGCGTATCCAAACGATGGTCAGCATTCCAGAAAGGACCACGTACGATTCCACCGAGTAAAATCTCTGGAAAGAAATTTCTAGCGTTTTAGAAGGGGCAAGAAAGGATTTGGGAGTTGACTTCGTCAGTATTATATAGCGGCCTTCAAAAAGGCGTGGAAGTCAATGGAGTTATGGTAATATCTATTGGATATGGCAAAAGAATAATACTAAAGAAAATAAATGATGAACAAAAAAAGAAGAAGAAATTTACAAGCTTACGCACTAAACCAGAGAGATGCGTACATTCTGTTCCGGCTAGAGGAGTTTACGCGCTTAATACTAAATTAAGTGTAAGAGATTCAGGATATGGATTATATTTAACACGTTCTGAAAGTCGGTTAGGTGGAAAGCGTGAACAAAAGATGAATCACTATACTTATAAAAATTTATAATTAAATATGAAAGTAGCAAAATTCAAAAAGAGGATTACTCGGTGGTGGAAAATATTTAAAATATGGATCACATATCAAATTTAAACACATCTCCTCATATGAAAGATTGTTAGTTAAAAAGATAAACAAAAGTCGTGAATCATACGTTTAAAAATTAACAATTAGATATTATAGTAGCAGACACAAAATCACTTAATTATAAAGTTTTGATACCAAATCAATTAAATATGATGTTCTGAGACTTTATTTGACGCTAATTATTAGATATATTGTAGTATCGAGTATAAAAGTTGAATCAAGACTGCGCGAGTTCCAACACATAATCGAACTGAAAAAATATGTAAATAAATAAACTAAAATAGACAAGTTTACAAGCTAAGATAATGTTTTGCATTCACAGGCTAGTTCCCCTGAGGACACTTGGAGAACATTTCTCAGAACATTGCCACAAAAACCAAATACCAAACTGTTAAAATCAGCAACTCTTTTACCCTAATAATGACTCCATAATGGATTATTACCGTCATTTTTTGTGAAGAATTATTAATTCTGAAGACGAAAGCGGACAATAATTTTTAAATCTACATGCAGAAATCCCAAGCCTTCAAACAAACCAAACAACCCAGCAAGAAAAATTAAAAAGGACAACCTAAAAGAAACAAAAAAAAAAAAAAAAGGAAAAAAGATTTCGATTATGAAAGTTGCAAGAATCATTCTTGTACAAAAAAGATCCACAAACAAAATGTTTATGTTCAAATGATCCCGCAGCAGCCTTGAAAATCAAAATCTGAAATTTAATTTCCTTTTTAAGGCTGGAACATCATGTTCTTAAATTCCTCGAAATCAAGAACGCCGTCCGAGTTGGTATCAAAGACACGGATCATAGTCCGGCAATCGTTGTTGTTGTTGTTGTTGTTGTTGTTGTTGTTGTTGTTCTCGTCCCACAATCCAAGTCTCGACAATGTGGTCTGCAGCTCTTGGGAAGAGATGACTCCGTCCCCGTTTATATCAAACACTTTAAACGCTTTCACAATATATTTCTCCTCCTCATCATTATCATCATGTTCACAAACCTCTTCATTGCCATTGTCATCATCATGATGGCAGTGCTTCGTTATGGATCCATAAAACAGCAAGAAATCGTAGAAGCAGAGGCTTGGCTTTCCAACAGATGACTCCAACTCCTCCAGGGTGACATGGACTCCAATGCTCTCCAGAAGCCCATTGAGCTCCTCCAAGCTCAACAACCCATCGCCATTTTTGTCAAGCATCTTGAATATCCGATGCAAGTCTTTGGTTTTTAGTGGGGACGTATTAATGCAAGACATCCTAGAAGAAGAAGTAGAAGAAAAAGAAGACATAAAATTGTATGCTGCTGATGATTTGATTTTGATAGAATGTGCATATGTTTGTGTTGCTCTTGATCGAGCTTTGAGGGTTTTTTATACATGTCGTGTAGGATGTGAATAGGAATTAAAAATCTAGTACTTGTGGTGTACGAACGATTTCAATTTCCAAACTTCACTTTCTTCTTCTTCTTCTTTTGATTTTTCTTTCTTATTTTCTTTTTTATGTCCCTCCTCCTTGTTCTAGTTGCCAGAACTTTCGTGGAGACAACCATGGAAAAAAATCGACTTAGATATTTTTTTTTTTTTTTTGCAAGTAAAGCAAAAGCTAAAAAAATAAGAATACATAATCAAAAGAATTTTAAAAGAGTGTTTTAACTGCTAGAAGATTTCTAATTAGATGTGGTTGGACAATAATCATAAAATTTGCTTTTGAAACTTGAAATTTTTATATTGAAAAAAAGTTTTTAGCAATACAACTCTGAGAGCGATAATATAGTTGAATTATAAAAGATATATTAAAATTTAAAAAATAAATAAATTATTAAATATTATTAAAAATATTTCCTGTATATCTTACCATAGTACCGTAGGTATTCCGTGTTTGCTCTTTCTCCAGTGCTTAGCAGCTTCATTTCGGCTTCCGAGCAATATAATTAGGAATTATAAAATAGATGTGGACTACCAAGTGTTCAAGTGACACGGCATTCAGCGTTAATTAAGAAATCAGTTGCCTAGTCTTGGAATTTTATTTTGGGTGACGCTATTTACACGCAGAAATGTGCCTATACCCATACACGCAAATGAAACACATGAAGACAAAAAGCAGTGGCTTGCGTGTATGAAGTCATTTTCAGCGTGTAAATAGCATCACCCTTTTATTTTCTATTTTTCACTTTTTTTTAATATATATCCAAATCTGTCCCTTGAAAAATCTTATGAAAACAACTCACACCTACCGGCTTCCCTCAAGAACTTTGCTCTTGTAATCAACCACAATTCTGAAACTCTGTACGTGCTCTACGACTTAAAAAAAAGGAAAATACTTTTTAACTACCAATTAGACAACTTTTGTGATTTTTCACTAATAAATGAATTTCTTATTTTTATTATTATTATTATTGTAATTTTTATTTTATCTGATACATCGTATATTATTATTAAAAATTATATATTTTAAATTATCTGTCGTGTATTTTATTTAATATATCGTATAGTGATAATTGCTTAACAATTACTTAAAATAACAGCCATCAAATAGTGTCTTAAAAAATATCATAATTTATAGGAAATATACATGTTTATAAGGAAAACTTATTGACTTTATATCATATAATAATTTTTATATTACAGGCACAAAACATAGACGGCATTGAAATAGTCAAAAGTTTTTTTTCCAATTAATAAAAAAGAATTATTGTGAATATATCGATTATCGGATCTGTCGGATGAAATTAGCATAATTCTTATTTGTTAAAATCTTGTTCAACTATATTAAAGAGGTACCCAATGACTAACGAGGCCACTCGTAACTCTACCATTAGAAACCATAACGATTACTAAGTCATACATTCAATGTCGGGCATCAGTTCTTACACTTGAAGACTACTCAACTTGTGCTAGAAAAATGCACAAACACGAAAACTCAAATTTAAATTATTAATATAAAAATATATCGATATATTATTAAACTATTATTTTAAATAATAACAGTCAAATGTTTAAGTGATTAGATTTGGTAATCCAAAATTCACGTGTCATTAAGAAAACTGTTTAACTAAAAAGCAAATGTGAATCCAGACACAAAACGTTCCCCACTGGAAGAGAAAGAAAGATGTACGGCAAATTTACTAACAAAAACTTGTAAGTAGAAGTGCCGTATGCGCAATGAAATTAAGAGACCATTACCCAACTATACATTAAAAGGGCATAAATGGATACGTAATTTATAAATAGTATTTAAAATTTTATAAGCGACAGAATTATATCATTTTAATTTTACTTAAAAAAATTTTACATAATATTTCCTTAATTGATATAAAAAAATAGAATTTCCTTCGGTCTCCCCTGGGTCCCTTGGGATCAGAGAATCTTACCGACATTTATTCCGAACTGCCACATCAGGACAATGGCCGGCAGAGGCCGGTGCCGCATCTTAAACGTTAAAGCTGACCCAAATGTTTCTGTTTTTTTCCCAAGCAAAAAGCCTGACCTCCCATTTTGCATTTAGCGTGTCAATGCAGTTTTTTCAAATTCCGCAATCTCTATTTGTTTTCATTCCGAAAAAGACTCATGCGTTCTTAATCGTTGGAGTACTAACGTCGGATCCAATTCCAACATCCCAAGCTCCATTTATCTAGCATGAGCCCAGATTCCAGTACCACCCAACTTATTTCGGACCCCCATTAACACCAAAAGGAGACTTCCGAAAGTCAGGCTTCTGTAAGTTTATGCTAAGAATTTCCTGAATAGTTCGTTATATCGACCTCTGCATTTTTGTCACCTCTTTAATTTGGTTCCCCACAGGTTTATTTACTCGACCTCATCACTAGCTTCTTCGTAGGAAATTCAGAGAAGATTAAACAAAATGACATAACAATGGGCAGCAATTGAACTACAAAGTCGCGTCTATTAAGCACATTCAAACAAAACAAAAATGTACATGGTGAACCGAATATCAGAAAACGAAATGATAGAGCTCAGTCCTTCCCCAGTAATATTTCCAATGGCCCATCCGTTGATGGAGTGGGAAGTAGTAGTTATATACAAGAAGCTACCTATAACTAAAGTTGGAGTAACAATTTCAATGAGAGAATTTATTTCCGCCCTAGAAAAAGAATAAATTAGAACTGGAAAAACCACACAATTTTTATCTAACAAACGTGAAATATATCGACAAGTTTTCCCGACCTAAAATTTACAGAAGAAAAATAGACTTAATTATTAAGATCATCGGCGAAAAATTCACTATGGGCAAAAAAAAAAAAAAAAACTGAATAGTGTTGTCCCCTTGAACGTTTTCACCTTCAGCAAGAAAAGAGAAAATTGGTTAAATGACCTGTCAAACTTTCAAGGAGAACTTGCCAGGCTCGGTAAATTGCTTTTCGAGCTGCTCAATTTTCTTTATTCTGAAGCCTCTGATCCGTATTTCCTCAGGAACTGAAGTATCACTGTAGTCAACATTTTCGATGATCCAACCCTGGTTCTTGACCGGACCTCCTGCTTTAACCTATTAAAAAAGTCCATTGTTGGAAACAAAGGTTAGACTCCCAACGTTTATCCAACACCAATATAGACGAGAGAAATGTTACGTAAACGCAGATTTTGACACAAGGTGACACAGACCCACAAAAAGTGCAATTTATTGTTGTATAGCAACCAACATTCTCATTTTGCACTCTTGTAGACCCATGCCACTCTCATGCCAAAAACTTCCGTCTAGGTAATAAAGCCCAATAGAGAACTATAAGAATTAGGAAGGGGACAGCAAAGTCAACGAGTCTCAAGAGTAGAAGACTGGGGATTAAAAATATTCCATAATATTATTCTTTTTATGCATTGCCTGTTCTGCTCTAAAATATAAGAAAATTTGGCAACGAAGCAGGTTATCTTCGTCAGGTCCCCTTAACTAAAGCATGGTCCTGGGTTATCACATAATCAAGAATGTAATGTAGTATAAGTTCTAGACAGCAGCAGGTGATTCTTGTAATTATCATCCTTAGATCACATAGCGATTCGTGAATTCTTGTAGGTGCGATGAATGCAACAAACTGATTAGGTAAACACAGTTTGTCTCCTCTTTTACTTGTTCTTTTCCTTTTTTTAACAATATTTTTTTACTTTCTGTCAGTTCAGAATATGCAGGATGTGAATTCGGTTTAAATTTGTTTTCTTGAGACTCAAAAAGAGGTGTAGGCGAGTCTCAAGCTTGAGCCATTCTTCATTACTCATTACATACCTCTGCTTCGTCAATTGCTTCGAGGACAAGAGCTCCGTTCAAGGAGAGATCTTCAAGAAAGATATTATTGCCCTTAATGACCAGGGAAGACCTCTGAGAAACGGAGCAACTTCCCCTAAGTTTACTTTTAATCTCGGAATATGTCAGCCCCCACTTTGGCTTCCAAGTGATGCGGGGCCACACTTCCACCTCTTGCCCGTTGAACACTTGCTCAACTGGATCCTCCACTTGAACACCAGCCTAGCAAGAAGATGAAGGGCTGCCTTAATGGCAGAGGAACAAGACACTTAACTTAAATCTGAAAGAGCAAAAGTTACCTTCCTAAGAATGAGGCTGTTTGCACGATAGATGGCCATTTCTCCAGACGTTGCACTATGATATGGATTCCCCTTTGGTACCTTTATTGTGCCCAAAAAAAGAGAGAGATAAATCAATCTTGAAACTGAACTCAATTCTCAAACCTCATTCACAAGACCTTCAAATAAATGAACTGTGGACCAACTACATAAATTATAGGGTTAATATACAAAAATATCATCAATTTTATTTAGAGTAACAAATCTAGCACCAACTTTAAAAAGTAACAGTTTGTCCCTCTTTTAATTTTTTTGTAACAAATCTTGCACGCAATGATTTTTATATGAACAGAATCTGTCAGTTTCAATAACAGATTTATAGGAATATATCTGTTTTGATGATATGATAATCATATACGTTGGTGCTACATCATCGAAACTAATAAATTTTGTTTAAAAAATTTTACAGCGTACTAGATTTGTTACAAAAAAATTCAAAGAGGGGTAAATTGTTACTGTTTAAAGTTGGTGTTAAATTTGTTATTTTAAGCAAAGTTTGTGATATTTTTGTATGTTAATCCTAAATTGTAACATCACACTTTCTATTTAATTTGCAACCTGGTTTACTTAAACCATGATTAAAGCAGTTCCGGTTTTATGCGCTATGCCATTTTTTTTCATGCTAAACAATGTACTCTAAACTCATGGGTCATGGCATGCTTCTGACCGTTTAACTCTAGGCCAGACACCGAGAAAACCTGTCAGTCTAACTATCCCTTCTTTTTCCAAGGATGTTTTGAGTCTCCAGGTAACTCATGGTTTCTCTCCAGCAGAAGCATGGATGGATCTGTTCCCTGGTTTTCTAGTGTTTGCCTCAGATTTTTAATTGGATATTTTCCCGCATGATGATCAACAAACAAAATCACTAGATAACAGATGAGAATATGCATTTTGCTCCAACTCTTTTGGTGGATAGAATTCACATATACCTCAGCGACTTCTACATATACAGTAATGAGATCAAAATCCATTCAGAAAATGGATAAAATATATTAATTAAAATGAAAACTATCTGAAATAATTTCCTGGAACTTAAGACATATTAAGGACTCCAAATCCTTGGGATGAACTTTTGGAATTTCAGTAGCAAATGCAAAGAAAAAAGAAAAAAAGCAACAATTTAAGGTCACCAAATAGTTATACCTTAGCAGCATCCTCAGGATTATTCTTCACAGGTGCATATGCAAGCCATGTGTCCATTACCTAAGCAGATGCACAAAACAACACTGATTGCAGTAAATAAAGAGGGTATGCCAATATACTTATTTGAAGAATGCAAATATCGAAGTCAATTTGAAGAACTACGACTGTGTCTCATGACGAGTATTTTATTCTGTATAAAATCCATGTTCACTTCTTCAGGAAATCTAGTTACCGTAAACCCAACCCTTGCTGATGGAGGCAGTGTTTTCGGATAATCTTGCATCATACATTCTAGCCGGGTTGATGACTTGAATGATGTTTTGCTGGCATCTTTGTATCTGCAGCAAGAACACATAAAGGCAACAACCTGATAAAGAATTTCAATAAGCCTCCTCTCTCTCTCTCTCTCTCTCTCTCTCTCTCGTGCAGCAGCAAAACAACAAACCAATTTTGATATTTAAAATATTAATACAGAGATCAAGTTTTCAAATAGCTACTAAGTTTTCCTCAAGCAAATAACCTTGCATGTCAAAAGAATAGAAAAATAGATAAGATGCAATCGTGGGTAGCAAGTTAGAAGAGGAATTACTTTGGGTTAACAAACTCCTTTATTGCGCCTCCTGTCTTTTTGAGCTCCTCAATATAAGGACCAAGTTCCAAAATTAACTGCCAAATTAAAGCAAGCATGGAACAATTCCATAGGTGAGGTGTATGACAAAATGTAGAAAATTTGACAAAACCCCGTGTAATGCAAAGACTTATCATCAAACAAAGCTTGTTCATATATCGTTGCATTTCAGTAAACGGGGACATAGACAAAGGGTTGACATGTGTTTGTACATGTCAATCAGAGACAGAGAGGGAGGGAGAGAGAAAGATGAAAACAAGGGAATCAGATACAACATCTGCACATGTCAAGACAAGGGGAGCAATTTGGAAATCAAAAATGAAATACATATCACTTCACACAAACATTCGACTTCAATTCCTGAAGTACCTAGCATTTGCTAGGCATCTAGAACTGAAACTTCCTTTATAAACCAAAAGCCAAAGCTTGGGAAAATGACAATGTACCAAAGATTCATTTTACTGCAAATCATTTAGAAGCAAAATAAATCATAATGTGTAAGCTAAAATTACTTGGTTTATATTTCCAGGAAAAGGAGAATAGCCTGTTTCACAATTGACATCCCCATCAGGAAACCCAGTTGCTCTAAGCAAAGGATCTAGCTGATTGTATTCGACATTAATCACCATTGACCTCCCTGAAAAATACACGCAGGTTGATAAGCTAAAAACAAAAGATGGAAACAGAATGCATATATTTATATTTGCCTGTAATAAACATCTCAAAAGGTGGTTTCAAACAAAGAACCTGGAATGTCCAAAATAGCTTAAATTGTTTATTTACCAAGAGACTGTGAACCGGCTTCTTTAAAACCTTGGATTTGAGGGACAGAGTGTATAAACTCAGTTTTGAAAATTATAACCAAACAGTTTTTTGCCAGTGCTTAGACCCAACCCAGGTTTTACCCACCTCAATGCAGGTGGAAACACTATATGTATGCTAAACAATGGCAGCAGCAACACCACCAAGGACTATATTTGGTAAACAAGCAACATGAGTGGGATAAGTCACATATCCCCTAACACCAACCCTCCCCCTACCCAATCTCCCCCACTCCCACCCCACAAAAAGGTGCCCAAAAAAAGTAGAAAAGGAACAAAATAAGAATACAAAGATCGTAAAGTAAGACAATCAACAACTTAGCAGTTAAATAATGTATTCAGAGAGAAATGAAAAATGCCTAAGGTGTTGAACATTCATCCACTTGAGAGGTAATATAAAATACCATCAATATGGGTAAGCTTGGTAATTCCTCCAATAGCTTCCTTAGCTTTACGAGGAACAGCGAGTGAATTGACGTGGTAATTTTTTGTGGCACTGACACCAATTGCAGCTGGAATTGCCTACATTTTAAATATTAGACATAAAAAATGTTGATTCTCAACCCAAACGCAAGTCTAGCAATCAGACATGAAGACCAATATAATTAAAAATGAGCATTTAAATCAGACAAACCTTGAACAGAAGGCCATTTGTATCTTGGAAAAATAAAACCCATCTTACACCAGCATCATGCCTAGACAAGTGATGAAAACACAAAATAAGGGAGATCACACTGAAGCAATCGTCACATGAAAGGAAGGCACACAATATCATAAAATCCAATGTTGTCACTTAGAATGTGTGTGAGCACAAAGTCCACATCCATCTCAAGTCTAACTTATCTAAATCACAGCCAATCGATGACTCTGTGGTTTGCTTTTATGTAGCAGCTGATATGAGTTCAAATCATTCCTTCATGGTAGTCCAAAGTGTGAGAACATGGTCAAACACATAAATTCAAGTAGACACAAACCAAATGCATACATGCTTGGACCAATGAATGAAAATCTATATTGCAAAATCATATAGGAATTTAAGAGTACCATTTATTAAGAAACCCACTGGAATAAAGAAGTGAATGCACATCACCATGGCCATGGGGTTTTGTCTGTGACAAGAAAGAAAGGGCTAAGTGAACAAAAACATTTCTACAAGAACATTAGGAATTTCACCAACTAATACTGCATGATATACAGAATAACCACCTGAATTTGGTAGTTATGTTTTGGGTCCAAAGCAAGCCTGGCATCATTGTCATTCAAACACGCTACTTTTTCCTGAAACAGAGAATAAAAATTCAGTGAAGAAACATTTTCATACTATCAAGCTCCCTGTTACAGAATCAGTACAATGTTTTATACCTGTTTAAGAAGCTTTACTTGTGTTGGTTTCATTCCAAAGTAAGCATTTGATTCTAAAAGTTGCATGGTGCGTGCATGAGTGTCATCTGATGTCATGATGACAAAGGGAATCTCTTTTTGACAACTACCTACAGTTTAAAGTTAATAGCATTATTCAGTGGCACAATAAGCACTTAGTGCAAAAGATATCCTGATTTTCTTGTAAAAACAAAACAAAAACTTGGAATTTGAAAGGAACTAAATGGAAAAGGGCAATATGTTGCAATGTCAAAATGAGAAACATTATTTTGTAGCATTTGTGTTCACCATGTAAACTTGTGAAATTTGGCATGACAGAAGTAAATCACACTATATAAGCATGCTTGGAAAATTCAAATTAAGAAGCACAATGTATGGAATAGGGAAAGTGTGCATCCTCAGTTCATAAGACATTGAGCCATGGGCTACTCTAACTGCAATATCCACAGAGATATTTCCAAGGTGTTTACATAATTGTGAAGCAGTTATCTATGATGCCCTACCCTCTGCAGAAACATTTCCACTGAAGCTCAAACAAATGCCCAAGTAAATATTTAACTCAAGTTTATTTGTATGGACTGAAACTTATTCAGTATCAATTAGCAATTAATCTCAATATCTTTGAAAGCAACTTTGATTGACATGTTCCTGTTTCTGACAAAACTTGGGAGAGCAATAGGAAGCACCAAGGAAAATTAAAAGGCCTCCAATAAATGATCTATTTTTCTTGCAGTGCTAATCTGGATATAGTTTGATGGACATTAGCAAGAGTATTTAATACACAATCAATAACATCCACAAACTCTTTGCTCTAACCTTCTTACATCTTATATTGAATTGTTTATCTAATACTCTTTCCTTTTCTCAATATCCAATAGTAAGACTATTTCTTTATATATCTTACTTTCCCCCTTACTATGCTTGATCCCTCTATCTTATGAAAGTCTATAATTTATACATACAGCACAATATATACAGCAAAGGACTACAATTGAAACATGACAGTGAGCTTTTGGCCACAAACCCTGCACTAGTCGACAGCTAGCTTCCTGGAGAGCCAGAATACACTCAATGTAATGCTGTAAGAAACATGTCCCTGTTGTAGTTTCTACTGGAAGTGCCACCTGCAACACGCAATATGAATAATGGAGCCAATTTCAATGAACGAACAGGTAAATACACTATATTCCCCGTGTAGCGACACTGTGTAAGATCAACTCTTTGAACGAAAACATGAGCTCATATTTGAATTCTGATACCAAAGTAATCCTTTGTGTGATTGTAGGCTTCTATTTATTTTTCCCATTATACTTCTCCAATATTTCCAATGGTATATTCCACGGTTGATCGGTTCAGGATGATGATGCAACACCTTTATCGAGATTAAAGCTAATGCAGATTCACACCTTTATTCCATTATATCCGAGACGCTCTCCAAGCCCACCAGCAACAAGAACAAAAGCAGCATTCTGGGCTTCTTTGACTCCTGTCTCCTCATATTGGACAAAGTTTTCAGCACCAAAGGTCAGATTTTCTCCACTTGGAACCTGTAAAATCGTCGCAAATGCATCAAAATATTAGGTGACACATAAAAGAGGCAATTAGGTATTTATCAGGGATCGAGAAGGCTACTGCAAATAGTCAAGATTTAAAAAGGCCAAGAAAATCCTGCTACAAAGCTCTTCCATAATTCTTCATAATTAACCGTTTCATAAGAAATCTATTGGCTTACAGAAGGTGTGAAGCCGTCAAAAGGGTTCTTGCCGGCTTTTGAATCAGCTAAGAGTTCTCTTGCTGTTTTGATATACGATGCCAGGCCTCCAGGATAGCTTGAATTGAGCCGAGCCACCTACGAAGAACAGCCGCATGAATTAAGGGCCAGTAAATAATAAAATAAATTTCACAAGAGACTCTGATGAATCAGAAACTAAGACATCCTTAAACAAAGGAAACTAAGACCAAAATAAAAAATAAATAAAAATAAAAATAAAAGGAATACGAGTTGGATCCAAATTCCAAACACAAGAGTATTATGCGTGTGAGAGTGCGTGTAAGTAATAAGAGAGCAAAAAAAGACCTGATCAAAGAAAGCTTTCTTGTCGGCATCTTCAACGCCTGGCTCCGGCCAATGCTCAAACAAATGAGTCTGCCCCATCTCCACTAGCATCTTCGCCAGCTCCACCTGCCACCACCGCCCACCGTCCATTCCAATCCAATCAACGACAATTATCAATTATATGTATCCATACATACATACATATATAAACACGCATAAACTGAACACGATTCCAATCCAGTTTATATACATATAGGATACTGTTACAAAGCAGAGGATTCTGTGTTCGAAAAATTTGTCTGAATGCAACTAACTCTTATTTTTTACAATAAATAAGAAAATGTTTATTGTAAAAAATAAATGCCTAGTTAAAAAAAAGACGCAATTGTATTTGAACAAATTTTTCACACACAAATTCTTTGGTGTCGTAAATTTTTTTTGATATATATATATATATCTATATATATCGCATAAACAGAACACAAATTTAATAATAATAATAATAATAATAATAATAATAATAATAATGAAACATACATGATGAGGGGAAAGGAGGCGGAGGTTCTTCTGGAGATTGGGGACGGAGGACGCGAAACCGTCGGTAACACTGAGATTCGAGAACGCTTCCGTTACCGGCGAGTCCATTTGCTTGCTATTCGTCGTCCCAGGGGACCTTCTTTCCCACAAAAATAGAAAACAAAAAAAAAAACAGAGAAAGAGAGAGAAAGAGGATTGGAGGAAGAAAGAGAGGAAGAGCAGGAGTTGCGCGAATGAAAGGAGGAATCAAGATCCGAGACTGATGAAGCTTATCATGAACAAGGATTGATCTCGAGTTTCAAATTCGCACGTTTTTGTTCGTTGTGTTTGTTTTTTTTTTCTTTTCTGGTACCCGTCCATTGTCAAGTCCAATGAATTGATTAATCTGTATTAATCTGAATAAGATTTTAAATCGTAATAAAATTTTTTTAATAAATATTTAACGTGATTATCTTTTTAAAAAAATTTAAACTCAAAACTTTTAATTAAATAATAACGAACCTCTAATTAAATGGTAACAGAACTCTTTCATCGCGCTAGCGTTTGATAGTTGTTTGTTGCGTTTGTTGTTTGCACTTTGCACTACCTTGGGTGACTGGCAACCGGAACCAAGAGATGTTTTTAATTGCGTTTGTGTCCAGACTACATGCTCTGAAAAGCCTGCACCGAATCCGATTCTGTGAGAACGAACTTTATTATTTTTTTTAAGTTAAATACATTTAATTTTTATGATTTAATTATATTACATTTTATTCTCTATAATTTTAATTTAAATAATAAATTTTTATAAATTTTTTAATTTTAACAATTAATCTCACAATAATAATTTATTAAATTAATTAATAAAAATTAGTCAAAATTATGTTATTTTATAATTATTTTTTTCTCTATCAAAAAAATATGTCACTTATTTATTAAATTGAATTTCGGTATGTACTTTAACTACATTACACATTATTTACTCCATAATTTTTGTTATTTTCAGTGTATTTTACATATTGATATAGAAGTACTTGAGACAACATTCATAATTCATTTTTATGTGAAATATAATAAAATTTTTATAATTATAAAATAATATAATTGTGGTCAATTTTTATTAATTGATTTAATAAATTACTGTCATAGAGTTAATTGTCAAAATTAAAAAATATAAGGAGATTTATTGACTAAATTGAAATTATAAGAAGATAAAACGCAAAACAACTAAACTATAGGGAATTAAATGTATTCAATCCTTATTTTTTAAAAATAAATTAAATTTAAAATTTAAATTTAAATAATTTTTATGTTGAAATATAAAGTATTGACACAAATAATAAACAATAAAAACAATAATAACAATAAATAATTGGTTTAAAACTTCAATTATTATTTATCTAAACGAAGGTTCGGTTCCAAACATTTTCCTTTTTAATTATTTTTCTTTTTTTTAACAGAACTAAGAGATAATTATTACATCTTTAAGTTTTTTTTTTCTTGGATTACAGCAATACCCGTTGATCAAATTAACGTAACAATACTGCCGCATCTCCTCGGCTGCGGTCCGGTGGTTAAAGAATTTCTTTTACATTATAAAATTTGAGTTTGAATTTTTGAAAGGTGTTTAGTATACAGAGTTCGTACTCTTAATTGGTTCGGTGTATTATACACCAATGCAATATATATTTTTTTTTTTTTTGAAGACTATAAAATAAAGGGAAAAAGCTTGGTTGCTTTCACTTAAATAGATTCTAAATAGTTTTAAAATGATATAAATAATTAGATAATTAAATTAAACAAAAAATAAATAACAGATAAATTGTCAGATATCGTTAGTAAAACTGTATAACTATTTAAAAGTTACTTAAAGAAAACAACCTAGTGTTACCCATAAAATAAATTATAAATAACTATACTCTAACATTTTAGCATAAATAAATTATTTGAATTATATAATTATTTAATCTTCATTAATTATCTTTTTTTTATATCATTAATAAATCCTGCCCTATTAATAAATTCTCTTCTATATACAAGTGATTTACAAAACTTGTTTGTTTGGAAACTAATAAGTGCTTAGTATTATAAAAAAAAAAATTCTAATAAGTATTTCATATTTTTATAATTCACTTATAATTTTACACCACATAAATATAAAATTATGAGTTAATTATAATTAAAAAAAAGTAAGTTAAAATAAAAATTTGGAACCCATTTTAAAGCCAAAATAAATGGAGAAAAAAAAGATCTCTCTAGATCTTCCCCGGCCAATCTGAATTTCAGTTTGCGCCAATCTTCGGCCAGAAAGAATGAACCAAATAAAGAAGAAGAACTCTATTATGTTCTGTCGCTTTTCGTTGCGTCTTACATCCATTTTTCGTTACCTCGAGTTAGCCGACATTGCAGTAGATCGCAATTTCCAGGTTTCCATGTCTGTAAGAATCACGGCGCAATAACCGTTTGTTGTTTTGGACCCACTCTCAATGGGCCCACGAATTAATTTTTGATTTATCTTACAAATTTTTATTTCCTCTTCACATTAATGTGCGAAAAAGGAAAGATGCCAAGGGAGAGTCGATAAACTATATTAAAAAAATTGAAAAGTGGGAAGAAAAAGAAGAGAAAAAAAATTTTAAAACCTTTTTCTCTTCAATTTGGTGTGGGAAAATGTCGATTCTTTACTTAGTATTGTGAAGTGACCATTAAACTATAATCAATGATTGTTGTTATCTCTTTCTTTTTCTTTTTCTTTTTTTTTTTTGGTCTAAAGTTGTTTTTTTTTTACTTTTTGAAGTAAACTATTTTGAAGATAGTACACTACATAATATCATCCTAAAAATGGAGAAGCAAAGAAAAAAAAGGAAGAAAAAAATTGAAAGTCCAATCCATATTGAGGGCCAAATATAAATTATTTACCCAACCCACATCTATCAAATTGAAATATACATAAAATTAATGTCAAAAAAAAAAGAAATATACATAAAAAAAAAAAAAAACAATAAAGATAGATGGGAGAGAAGAATGGCTATGGTGGAATAAAAAATGAGACTTTTTTTTACATATATTTTTAAAATTAAAATTTATAATAACATTAAATATATTTAAATTTTAATTTTTTAAAACAAATTAATTTTTATTATTATCTAGAAGTGAGGTCCCCCTACATGGCCAATGTCCCTCTCCATGTATTGATGCTAAGGAAAAAAAAAAAAAAAAAAAAGAAGAAGACAAGAAAAAAGAAATATATATTACTTGATTCTTGGTTGGAATGTTTAGACACAGACTACGAAGTTTGTATAAAGAAAAGTAGAATGTTGACTTGTTTTATAAGGACGGATTGGTTTGATAATGGCTTTCCACTTCTTGTTGTTGTTGTTGATGGTGTTTTCTGTGTGCTGTTGGATCAGAAGTGCTTCGTACTTGGTAATTTGACCATTAATTACTGACTGGACACTAGGGATTGAAGCTGAGATTTTCTTTAGTTGGATACAATGGGACCCAGATAAAGAAAATGCAGTGATTTTGGTTCGGGTGCCCAAAGATGAAGAGGGTGAATTTCAGTATGATGTGAGGTTGGCCGGGCGATGGAAGAGAAGGTGCATTGCGAATCACAATTTCAAGCCTCGGTTCAAAGGATAAATATAGCATTGGTGGATGTAGTATGGCTCTGAGGGAAATCCCAGATCGTGATCACATTCAAATTGATGACAATGATGGACGTGTGTCTTACTGGATGTTGATTACATGAAGTTTTGTGGTCAATTTGTCAATGCTCCAAATGAATCCCCAAAGAATAATTTTTGTACCAATTTATAGTCACAAAAGATGAAAAGTTAGTGGATGTTCATCCCACAAAGAATTTGGTTCAATCTGATGAAAATATGAAGAGTTACCTGGAAATAAACTGTGCTCCAAGTGAAGACAATAAAGAAGGAGACAATGTGAATCATTATGACGAAAAGTTTTTGGATGGTTTTACCCCAGGACTGCCTATCAATAGGAATGATAATCATGCTAGCTCTGCAGATAATTGTACCATTGTTATGGGGTCTATAAGGAATGATGATAGCAGCGCTGCGAGTTGTGGATGGCAGTTCTATCTGTGTTTCTCCAGTTGTATCTGCTGATAATGGTACTATTGATGTTGCGTTCCCCGAAAGCATTAATGCTGTTTAGAGGTGTTTGCCTAGGAGACTTCTTAACTGATATCTTAAGACCACAGAAAGGGTAAAACCTGGATGTGAAGGATATCGCGGCATGTAAAAGGTTTGTATTCAACAATTGTGTAGGTTTGTATTCAACAATTGTGTCAGGTATAAAAAGTGTAAATACAGAATGGGAAGTTCTGCTGTGATAAAAAGTGCATGATTCAACTTTCTTGATTGCTTTTGGCAACAGGACAACTGGGGAAACTGTATTTGAAATATCATCCTACAGCATAATATATATGCCTACAGCATAATATATATGCCTATATATATGCCTATGATTCAACTTTCTTGATTGCTTCTGTGGATCTTCTTATTGTGCATCTTGAAGCTGGCCATCGCTGTTATACAGAATGCGGGGCTTCCCCATGCTGAAATTTAGTACCCTTGCGTTCATGTTGTATTTAATCTCTCCATCATACAGTAGCTTTCTTATGTAGTGCTCTATGTCTGAACCAATCAGCCGCAGTGTATATTCTGTCAATGGGGCACCCTGATTTCACACCAACACTAGTGATCAGCGAGTTGGATATTACCAGTTTTATTCAAATGTAATGTGCATGTTGGACAGGGCATGGCAAGCTTGCATCCTATGATTAGAGCTTGGAAATTATATTCCCGTGAGTGAGCCACGCAGACAAAATAAATAAAAAAAAAGAACTTGCAGTCATTTGATCTCTGACAGCATAATGTTGACAGAAATCGTGTTCTATAACAGTTTACTGCTACCTGCTCCCTTTAAACTGCATTTTGTGAGGAATAGAGATCGCTCTCGTTCTATAAACTGAAGGTTCAACGTGGAAGGCTTTGCAGAAACATGATAGTTTTTTAAGCCCCAGGTTCGACCCCAATCCAAGTGGGAATAATAGTATGAGTGAAATATGCTCTTCATTTACCTCAAGAGTCAATGGATTAGAAACAGAAAGGAAGGTCAAAAACGGTGTTATCAATGTGAATTTTCCTGGAAAGTGAGAGAAAATAGACTAATTCGTGGCTTTCGAACTGGGTGAAATCACAAAGGATTGGTGGTGCTAGTTCTTGAAATACTACTTTGTTTAGTACAAGCCCGTCTGTCCTGAGTTTCTTTCCAGGCTAGTAGTATGGAATTTTTTTTTTTCGCTACATCGAAAATACATAGTATGGCATATAAGACACAGAAATATTAGAAAGGCTTACCTCGTAGTGATCCACAAGCTCCTGGAAGTAAGAATAGACCATGCTGCAAGTCTCATCAGTCCACAGAAACTCATCAGTAGGATCAAGGATCAGGGTGAGCTTGTCCATTTGAGTTTGATCGAACTCCCAGGTTTCAGGGTCTATGTAAGCAGCATAGATCCTCACATGCCGCGTGACGCTGCTCAGCCATTGCCCTCCATATTCTCTGCTCATGTTCTTGCTCTTAACATTAACTTGTGGTTCCACCGGTCTTGGTTTCGTCCGGGGCTTCACATCCTGTTTTTTGGGCTCCTTTTCTTCTTGTACGTTATCTCGTTGTGCTTCCTGGACTTCTGCTTGCTGTTGAGCTGAAACGGAGAGCACCCTTTTGTTTCTTAGTTCTCTTTTGCCTCCTGCCCAACCCGGCAAGAAGAACTTTGCACAGGCCATGTAAGAGGAAGTAGCTGCCATGAATGTAGTTGTAATGTCTGGTGCAATAGGTTCTGACAGTACGAATTCTATAGAAACTTGTCTGTTAGTTTTTTTCAAGTGCGCTGAGTTACTGGAAAGTCTCAAAATGCCGATAGGTTTTGATCCAATTATTCTGTGGATAAGATAGACTTGTTTTATTGGAGGCAAGGAGCCTGTGTGGCGAAGGCAAGTAGAAATTTGTCTGCCACCAGTTTGCAGCATTTTCAGCCTTCTAGGGTCAAAACATTACCCTTTTTGGTCTCCTTGTAAGATTAAACGACTTCGTATAATTATAACATGTAAAAATACGGAAGACTTGAGAGCACCATTTTCCCCAACAAAGATTCAATTGGCCAGTGAGCAAATTTTAAAAATAACAAAAATTGAGGAAAAACGACCTGTTGGCTGACACCGAGCCTCATTCGAGGCAGAAGTTTTCTTTCTTTGTTATTTTTATGCAACAAGACCTGGGAAGAACGAGAAACAGACACAATCACATATACTTTATCTATCTATCTATTAAACACCATCCACATAATTCATGCGCTCCCCAATCTCATTTTATTTAAATTGTAAACTTTTACATTGATCCTGTTCACACATATAAACAAAAGGTATCCCTATAATTTTTTTGAGAAAAAAAAAACTATTCCTATAAAGCAATTTAAAGACAAAAATCCTACCACAGCCTAACCTCAAAAAGTCTCCATACTTGCTGAAGAGAAAAAAAGAACAAAAAAAAAAAAAAAAAACTGTTGACCAAGAACGGCATCACAGTGGTAGAAGGTACACTTAAATTGATCAACCAGCCACCCCATATACATCAAATTGGATTCCTCCATGGAACTACTTCCCAGTTAGCATTCGAGCTGCCACAAACCATAAACTCCTTTCGTCATCATATATTCATTATACGGATTGGTTTAATATACTCGTCAACATCATCTAACCGTAGGTCTAAGGGATCACCGTTGTTAAAGGTTCTTTGGTCATCTGTTGGACCTTCCCTAGTTTCTTCACCACTAACATCAAGGCTGATATAATCACCAATGCCTCCGGCTAAGAAACTATCACCATCTAGTGCAGAGAGCTTTTCAGGAACTACAGTTCCAGGCTCAGACGCACGGAGGTGAACTGAACCAAAGTATCGCCCTCGAGAATTCTTCTGTTGAAATCGCCTACCTTTCTTTCCTTTGCTTCGTCGTTTGGGGTGGTGAAGCTTGCACTTGGATCCTTGAGGGCAGGATCCCGTCAATTCAAATAAGGGGCAGACATAGCTGTGCTTCTTCCGACACTGTATAGCAGAGTTATAGTGCATTTTACATTCACAAGGAGCTTTTGTGAGACTGTGCAGATGAGAGAGTCGGTAAAACGGGGGAGAGAGAAATATCAAGCACTAAAACACATCACCAGAACAGGAGTTATTGTAAATTTAATAAACACACACCGTACAACATCATGCAGCAACAAGTAATTTGACCCAACGCACCTACCGTCCCTTGTGGCCAACAAAACGCTCCTCTCCCCTCCCCCACCCCCCCCTCTTAAATAAAAAAAAAAAACCATTCCAAAGAAAAATCCCCACCCACAAAAACCCAACACGTATACTAGAAGCATAGACAAAACCAAGAAAAAGTTCCTCAAAAATAGGCAAAGAAAAAACCAAGGACAGAAAAAGAACCAGAGCATAGCCAAAAGATCAAAGGCCACTATCTTGTGGGTTACTCCAATCAGAAATTTTGAAGTAAGAACCACAGACATTGTCTATTGAAAGGCAAGCCTTGGCATAACAGAAAGGTTACTCCCTTGTGACCTGGTACTCATGGTTTTAAATCCTAGAAACAACATCTTTGCTAAAACATAGGGAAGGCTATGTACATCAACCTTTCCCCAGACTCCACAAATGTAGGAGCCTCGTGCACCGAGACATCCTTCTCTTTTAAGGATAGACATTGTCTATTATGGAATCAAGAATCAACTGGATGAGTCAAGCTAGATATATCTATTGTAATAAAAAGCAACAACCAGCAAACATTCAATATATCTTCTTTACAGTGTCCTCGAACAGAACATAGAGACACAACCTGAAAATCCTTAGTTTGATCACAACCTCTAACTGGAGGAAACAAAATTAGATAATAAAATGAAACTCATTTTTCGTTGGTTTGGGCAACATGATTTTAATTTGATCAAAGGTCTTCGGTATTTGTTTAAATTTTTAAAACGTGATTGGAAAAGCATCAGAATCTTTGCTCCAAAATTTAGGAGTCTTAAATCTTAAGAATGCAACAACATATCTAAACTGGGTTTTAATTAGTCAGTATAGTAGTTTTTCCAATTAGATTGACATAGAACATACTTTCTGCGAGATTTTTTGCCAAAAACAAACTAAACTAATTGTGTTCTAAAAAAAGAAGCCAGTACCTCATTGCCATCAGCACAATAGCCCCTGAGAAATGCTTCACAATTAGAGGCATTTGGATTCACATGCACATGCCTATATGGGCAGTTTTTATTGGTGCAAAGACCTGCAATATATATGTTAGAAATCATTATCTATATGAACTGATCAAATAAAGGTCAACGTGCAAGAAAGCACCTTGCAAAAAGTAAGAACAGTCTGGCATCCTTTCTGGTATGATCTGTGAAAAATATCACAGATACAATGTCAGCAACAAAGATCAGCAGCCATCACTTAAAATTAACAATTAAATGTTTGACAAACCTTATGAGTAAGTTTGCAGTCAGAACTGGAACAATGACCATTGAGAAATTTTGTGCAGACTGCAATCTTTGATGAATCATGAATATAGGGACATTTTCCATCATCTTTGTTGCATTTTCCAAATCTTGTGAAAAATTGACAATATTTCCGCTTTCTAGCCAATCGTGATCTAGCAGTATGCAAACTCCATCGAACCTTCTCACTCGCCAAAATGCGGGTCCGCTTCTTGGGATTTCTAACAAGCTGGTTACCATTGCCAATTCGAACATACCTGCCAATTCATCGCTCAAAAACAAATGTAATAATCCAGAATTTAAGAAGTTACTGTTTTCCTGCATAGATTGCAGAATCAGCTAGCTATTTAAGACATGCAATATGAAATTAAGGACATACTCATCCTTGCCAATAATTAATCTCTTTGGAACATAAGGCTTCTTGCCATCCTTTTCCATTTGTTCAGCTGCAGCTAATGATTCGTCATCTACATCCAATGATACCACACTTATTAGTCCAAGTAGGGGCATAAATAAGGAATTCCATGGCCTAGCTGGAGACCAGTTATGGCAACTTCACAGGCGCCAACAAAGAAAAGAACCTCCACTGATTCAAGACATACATTCTTCTTCACAATTATTAACCAAATAAGATGGCGATCACATAACATTAAAACAAGTGAAATTGCAGTCTTGATGTCAACAGCAAATGGTCAAAAATTCTGGAAGTGTCTGTGCCAAGTTAAAAATTAAATAGTTCAAGGAAACGTTGCCACAATGCATCGAAGTCAATCTCATTTTTTTATAAACCATATTAAAATCTAGGGATGGTCATAATTTCTTGAAAAACACACTAGCACAAAACACGAATAAATGCAATCATCTTGGCATAACATCTACTGCATGAGAGTACAAATCCTTTTTTTTTGGGGGCAACTGCAAGCAAGATCGAAAATAGACCACCTGATATCCTCTGTAACGTCCGTCTTGAGGAATCCATTTTGTAACGTAATGAACCAATGCGGAATATCCTCTCTCCTGCCACGCGAAAAATTACATTATTTTGATTCATAATCAAGGTGCATATTACATTCTGCACACCACACTGAAATGCAGATGAACCAAAATCAGTGCTCAACACTGTGAACTGATGCGAAGAATTACTTTTGTTCTTTGTCCCAGAAATGACAGATGTGGCACCGCTCTGTTCTCTTTTCTGTCTCTCTGCTGCAGCAACTGCTAATGTAGCTTCCTGAATGAAAAGCATTTGAAATTATTAACAGCAACAGAACTTCGTCACTTGCAGGATCAATTAGCTTTCAAGAGTTTGATCAAGATAAGAACAGGTAAGCGTCTTTTCACTTCATCAGTACTAACCTCACAGGCTTCCTTTGAGCGCCGTTCAATGGATTTTGACCATTTTAAACTACATCCACCAACACTCAGTACCTTAGATTTTCGAAGCGAAAATCCGCGCATCGACCTTGTGTAAATGGCATTCCTATTTCTCGACAGCAGCAATTTCCTACCAAGAAAGAACCATGGTTCGTCAAAATCTCTTGTATAGTAACCAGAAGCTGCACAAATGTGTAGAAAATCACCATATGCTACATACCCAATTGTAGGCAAGGAACTATTAGAGGAGTTGGAAGCCAGATTTCGCTCAAAACTTCTCCAGTGTGTTGCTCTTTTCCAGGGAAACAACTGAGGCAAGACCTTCTGATAACGCCATGAATCGCCATCATTATTGCATGACTGTGCACCGCGTAGCGTCCAAACCAATGATAACTTTGAGGGTTTACACGTCTTCAGTCCAACTGCAAATGAATTGCCCACTTAGCTTTTGAAGTACAAAGAAAAATGAACAATGGATTAATAAGTCCCACACCAAAGCCTTCTATGAGATACAAAAGCAATCGAAAATGAGAACTTCATACTCTTTCTTTCCAGGAACTTCAAACTGTAGAACATTAAAAGCAGAGAAACTGGAAGATAAGTGTGCCTATGAGCACATAAGCATGACTACCCACCCACAGATTCAGGAAATTAAAAGTTTAATTCTTCAATATATGACACGAGCAACATATTAACTGGGAAGAATGAATAACTGACACTTCATCTATGTTTAGATGGGGAAAAAGTGGAAACAAAGTGAAGTGTTGCGTATATGACTGATTCAACCAAACAAGCTGATAATGATAACTTTCATTTTGCACCCACTAACGAAACCAAATGTTATCAGTATTTAACAGGGGACTTGTGTTCTCAGCCACCACAACAAAATATGGTTATAAAGTATTCTATTTGCCCAGAGAAAATATAGAACTAAACCCAACCTAACCTCGAAGGTGTTTTTTACATTTAAAAAAACGTTGCCCACAACAAATCTCCCGTCCGCAGAAGGTAGCCTCAAAAAGTGAGAGAGAAAGAGAGGAAGAATTTCATGCATTAAATTATTATCCCATTGAGATATTTTCCAACAGGAAAATGGAAAGAAACTGAGATTTTTAAAGTCATTATAAGTTGAATAGAAAGTCAATTCAGTAAATTATTGCACAAGGGCAAAACACAATCCACTGAAAAATAAGTTAAACAACCACACCTTTTAGCAATTTTCTCCTGCTGAAACTTCTAGTTGCAGTTCTAGACTCAGAGTTTGAGTCGTCAAGGAAGTTGACCGTCTGCATAAATGGACTTTCAACTGAAGTTCGGATTAGCTGATTTTCCCTCCTCTTGTAATAACCGTCAGAAACTGTAGCGGAAGTGTTGTGCCCAGACAGGGCACTAGAATTTGAAGATGCAACTAACTGATTTGAATTTCGCTTAACATATGTCATGCTTGTCACATTTGAAGACAACAAATTCCCATTGTTTAACCCACTCTGTTCCAAATTGTTGATTTGCCCATTTTGTAATAGAGCTTCTGGAATTTTAAACAAATCCTCAGAAGATTTTGCTGCAGATTTAGTTTCTCCAGGTTCGGCAAGCTCTGACGCATTTTCTGAAGAATCATAATAGGCAGTCTCTGGTAACAGGGAAGATCTGCAATCCACCAAAGGATTGTTCGTGTGATTTGGTGTAGGTATGTTGGTTAATGGAGGAGTCCTAGCCCTGTCAAAAGAAGTATTTATTCCTTCTGTTCTCATAACATTTGCTGGGTCAATAACATCAGTTCTGCTATCAAAGCCAGAATTCTTCTTCAATTCATCCATACCCAAAGTGTTCAGTCGATATACAAAACTCGAATTATGAGAACCATGCGACCGAACAGCTACCGAAGTTGGTTGTCTAACAAGACTGTTACCTTTGCGAACATAAGAAGTGCTCTGCAGTTTAGGAATTTTTCTATGAAATTGCCTTTGAGTAGAAACATTGGTCGAGAAAGCCTTGTTTCCAAGAGAAGCAGAAGGCAAAGAATTATCAGTTCTATGCCATGTTCTAGGTTTTGTGATATGGACTGAAGAGGATGTACTCTTTGAAGCAACAGAATTTAAAGATGAGCGACCAGGATAAGCCTTGGAAACAACATGATGAGGCAGGCTTTTGCTCCCATATGATTCTGCACCAATGGCATCCAGTGCAGAACTTTTGGTCTCCTGTGCTGACAAAGACTCTGTGTTCTTGGTTAATGACGACTTATCACCTGCATCATTTGCAATGACGTGCATATTAGGATTATGACAACCATCTTCAGTTGCCTGCTTCTCAAGTGGAATTTCCTCAACATTGGAAACCTTAACACTGGAATTTTGGCTAAGTGATGTGCCCACAACGTCAGGTAGGCTTTCTGGAGAATCCATATCAGATGGACCATCAGGCACAAATTCAGTACTGGAGTCGTTGGAAGGAACTCCATTTCCATCTCCACATGAAAGCAGATTGTTTAAAGTAAAAGGCAAGTCATTCTTGCCACCAACCCAACTCCCATCCTCAATATCTGTCTCGGGAACTTTTTCATCTTGATGCAGAGACTGAAGCTCTGAAGAAACTTGGCACATAACAGTCCTTTCAATTGAAGGCTGCTCTTCTGCAGCTTCCCAATCCATCTTTCCTCCCTCAGAACTTCCTAAATCCACTGAAGCATTTTGATGACTACCTTCAGCCCTAACAGGAGTTGCATTTACAACCTGCTCACCTAACCAATCTCGACAAGTGGATAGTTCTTGCGTAACAGCCGATTCCCCAACAACTGAGGAGCAATGAACCCATTTCAAGCTGTAGTCTTCAAAGCCATCTCTAACTGAAACCACATTTTCCAAATATCTTCCTCTAGGAAAATTATCAGACAACGTAGCAATCCCCTTTGGCAGAGGGTGCAATTCAGAAGCACACAGAGAATCCATGCCAGAAGCAGTTATTTCTTCTGGTTCTTCCAAAGAATCAGCAGAATTGAAGGCCACTTCGCAAGTTGATTTAGACAAACCTTCAATTCTAGGTCTATCACCAATGTTGGATGCTCTTGGACCAGACACTTCCAATTGTGAAGCAGAAAATTTTCTTTTCTTCTGATCTCTTGGCGAAGGCCCATCTAAAGAAATGTCATCTCTGCTGCTGACTGCAGCCTTGACATCTGAAATCTTTCCTGAGTTGCATTGATAAGAACCACCAAGTCCATCTGCACAAGGTTGTAAACCAAGATTTTCACAACCATCACTAGAATTCCTACACTCTGCTGGGCTAGAATCTTTAAAAGATAATCTCAAAGTTGTATCCACCCAAACATCATTTAATGGCCTTGTGCATGCCTCATTTACCACTGACTTTGACATATCCAACTGAGGCATTTCAAATATTTTACTATCATTCTCAAAGTTTAATGTATCTTGCTTATCCCCTCCAATAGAAACCCCAGAATTAAGATATGCTCCCATTGAAACATTCTCGACTGATACAGAAGACCCATTTGGCAATACATGCTTCCCAATATCGTCAATGGTTTCATGGCTGTTAAATTCAACTCTTTCTGAACTAGTAAAGCCCCTGTCACAACCTGTCCCTACCCCATGATTTGAGCAGTCGACACTTGTGGAAAAATTCTGAATAGTAGGTTCCCCTGAATTTGATTTATGCAACGTTTGGCTACTCCCTGTAGGAAGATTTACAATTGGAAAATGACCCAGACTACCATTCTCAACTAAGGGACAGCCTAGATCTGTAGGAGGCTGCCTAGAACAAACATTCCTACTCTCAATGTCATCAACACTCCTTTCTTGTGAGTCTAACAACCTATTTCCAAGCTCCATAGCATTATCATATGAAGAAGCCTCGTGAATTTTCGATTTTGCAAAACTAAATGAAACTGAGTCAGCATGGCCTATTGCTGAAGGAAAAACCTCACTTCCTTCTAACGAATTCTCCTCAGGCATCAAAGAGTCTTCATTCTGAGGCTCTACGACACCTTGAAGTTCAGGATTACTAGTTTTATTTTGTAATTCAAACAATTCCTTGTCAGCATTTGAAACAGCATACAGGTTAATATTCAAAACACTCCCACAAAATTTGGTTTCTTCCTTATCTGACGAACCTGGTGAAATTGAGCAACCCCTCTTTCTCTTGCAATTAACTTCAGATAATCCATCAGAACCAGAAACTGTGAAAACTTGCTCAGACATCGTAAAATTTGGTAACCCCTCTGCTTTTTCACCTTCAGGCGTTACAGCTACTTCATCTGGAGAATTCTCATGATCAACTGCATCAATTGAAGCCACATCACTAGCCTTGTCGGGCTCAGAGGTTACAGGAAGACAACAGGCAGAGCTGCCATCTCTTGCAGGTTCATCAACCTTCTTTGTCAGCTGCGAAGAGGAAGAAGTCAAGCTAGAGCTTCCAACTCTCTTCACTATTTTTTTCTTCTCCATAACCTTGCTTGGAGACAGTTCACCTGAGACGACATCAGTTCCTCCTTTAGATGAAAGAATATGTCCATCAGAGCTCCCCATTTTACTCTTTACAGGCAAGACATTGGTCCCACTAGAACCAGGAACTGAACTGCTGTTATTCCCCTTACTAAAAATAAATGACATAACTTTCTCTTTGGAAGGTCTTAGGCCTTCTTCAGAATTGGGCACATTATTTGAAACACAAGGGCTCCTGTCTAGTTTTCCACTATCCTTGCCGGGACTTGATGAATCCAGTTTTACACTACCCTTATTGGGACTTAATGAATCCAGTTTCACACTATCCTTGCTGAGACTCGATGAATCCAGTTTTACACTACCCTTATAGTGACTTGAAGAATCCAATTTCACACTATCCTTGTTGGGACTCGATGAACTCATTCTATCCTTGTTTGGTACTAACAGTTTCCTAATCTTACTCTTCCTAGGGGTCGAGTCAGTTTCTGAAACACCTGAAGAACTAGGAGGAGTCACAATTGCCTTGGCTACAAGTGAATTGGACTTGAAAGACACATCAAGCTCCACAGGGCTTCCTTCTCTCACTTCCTCTCCACTCCCATGGCCAGAATACAAGTTCTGATCTTTAGCCCCAAAAGAGTTAGATTTGGAATCCTCAAAATAACCAGAAAAACCTACCTTCTCATCCTCTCTAGTCTTGTAAGTGGGCTTTTGTATCCTAAGAAAAGCACTCTTTTTTGGCATTTGCTTCCTTGGAACCCGATTAAACTCATGACTGCCCTCCCTGCTTCGTTTACCACTATGCCTTTCAAGTTCTGTGATTGCTTCCCTGCTCCTAAAATGTTCCCGTTTTCCAGCCAAAATCCGAATCCCTTTACGATCATCCATCCCCGTACTGCCAATCTCCATCAAAGGATCAGGCACATCTCTCATGACCTCTCTATCATGCACCCTTCTCTGTTTCTCGTTCATCCCATCACGACCAAAGGAAAAGGGACGCCGATTATCATAATTTCCCGAATTCGAATCAAAAACCCTAGACACTGTACCACGATCTGATGATACCCTGTGATCCCTAGACGATCCATCAGAACTCAATCCAAATTGATTGCGAAGGTGATAACTCTCATCGCCAACAATTCGTTCCTCCATAGCCCTCGAAATTCGTTCCTCCAAAAGCTTCGAACTAACGCTATAATCCAATTCATGCCTAATGTTTGCTATTGGGGACAGCGGCCCGTTGTCAAATTGGCGGCGATACGACTCGGGATTGAGATCATCAGCCGGGTACGGCCTACCAGGCCAATGATCGGTTAAAACCCTAGGAGGAGGAGGAGGCGGCGGCGGCGGCTCATCCGCATACCGCTCAAATTGGGAGAATCGAGGCGGGAACCCATCTTCTAATTGCGGCCGAGGATGGCGCAAAACCCTAGGCGGCGATTGGCGGAAACCGGATCGCCTGTGGTAATCGCGGTTAACGTTGTCCGGGTAATTATAGGTGAATTCAGGATTACGGGAATGGTTCAAAGGAGGAGGAGTAGGGGCGGCGCGGTAGGGTTGTGGAGGCGGTCGGAGGGGAGGCGGGACGAGGCCGGTGTGGTGGTTGCCATAGAAATTGGGGTTGTCGGAGAAAGAAGGAGGTGGCCGTGGTTGATGCGGGCGAGAGGCGGCGGCGTAGGCGGTGAGGTGGTGAGGGTAAGGAGAGCGAGGCTCCATCTCTGCTTCTAGATTGCGTCTTTGAATTGGTTTGTTTTGCTCAACGAACAGGCTTGTCTCCGTTTTATGCGAGTCGGTGGATCGTCCGCGGTGGTAATGTTCTGTTTGGTTGTTGGCTTGATCAAGGTTTTCCGAATCCTAAATAAGAATGGAATTCCATTTTTTCCTAAATAAAAGTAAGAATTAACCATCAAAATTGGAAGTTTAAGTGGTAAGTATTTCAAATTTCAGCGTCCACACTTTTCAAATTCACTCGCAAATAAAGAGGTAGGTTATATTTGATTGTGTAATTAATGTTGTACAATTTTTTATTTCCTTAATTCTTTACTTTGATCATTTTTTATAAGATTAATGTATTAAATAATATGTCTGTTTTATAAAAATAATTAAATAAAAATATAAATTAATAATTTAATTTTAATTTATATATGTGATAATTATTTTTTTTATAATATATCATTTTTTAGTAAAAAAAATTAAAGTAATAATTATAACGATTTGTATTATATCTACAATATCATAAAGAGTCCGTCGCCTGTTTCGCCACCGGTGTTGCCACAGGCGGCTTTGCCCCCGGCCCTACCTTCCGCTGACACCTTATACTGTGTTTGGGAGGGGGGGAAGTGGGGGGAGGGAGAGGAAAGTGAGAGAATTAAGGTAAATTGTTGTGTTTGGAAAATGTTTGAAAAGTGGGAGAGAAGAAAGTTTTTAATTCCTCTAATCCTCCCTACCCCACTAAAACCAATCCTTCCAAAAATAAGAGAAAAGTTGTTAGTTCTCATACTAAATTTATTAAATGACTCAATTACCCTTACATAATTTAAAAATTACAATTTTACTTAAACAAAATATCTTAATAGAATTTATTATGAAGGATAAAATTGTTATTTTAACATATTTTATATTCTTCTCCCCCACTTTCTACTATTTCCCAAACAAAAGACTTTACAATTTTCCTCCCTCCCATCACCTCTTTCCAAACACAAGAGAGGATAAAAAATATTTTTTTCCTCTAATGATCATCTCCTCCACTTTCCTCTCCCTCATTCTCCTCTCCCTCAAGAATTTTATCCAAACACAGTGTTAATCGCGGGATCTGTTTGTTGGTGTATAACTTTTGGGTTGGGGTTTTGTGCTGCTTGTGTTTGTTTTAGTTGTACTTGCCTGGGTTTGTATCTCAGCGGTGGTGTTGGAAATCGTTGTCAAAAGTTACAAATTGATTTTCAGTATAAGTTTATCGAAGTACATTTTTTGTTGTCTTGCGTAAATTAGTCCGATAAATTTAAACTTAACTAAAATTTTGATTTTAGTTAAATTTAATTTTAGTTCAATGCGTCTCTTTTTTTGAAAAATTTGTTTAAACAGTCATTATGCTCAGTTAATTTATGGTCTTTTGGCCATATCAAATGTAGGCTATTGATATCATCTTTCCTGTGTTATGCAAGTTTCTTCTGATACTTCTGCATTAAATTTATGTACAGATTATCGTATTTGATATAACGATTTCTTTTTGATCAAAAAAAAAAAAAAAAAATCTTAGTATGGGCTATTAAGGGAAAAAAAATGAGAATAATTTAGAACAACTTAAAGAAAAAAAAAACACCACTATCGCGCACTATAGCATCATGTAACCTAACATACAAAAAAATATGTGCGGTGAGATGAACAAAGCACGTGAAGGTTCATTTTCATTTGTTTCTTATACTAATTTTCTATTGAATTTTATTTACGTGTCTAACATATAACCTTTTAACTTAATTTTTTCGTAAAAATCATCAACAAAATTTTGTTAATGTCTATCAAAAGAAATAATTTGGATGAAGATTTTGTTCGATTTGAGATAAATCTCTAATTATATCATTTATTTGATTTATTTAAAGTCATGATATTATTTAAATACGATTTTACTAGACAATGTAAAAAAAACTTTAAAAAATTCAAGTTGACTTTTGACTGGGGTTGCACCTTCTCCCTTCTGCCGGTGACCACGGCATTGAATGAGATCGAGTTTTTCTTTTTTCCATTTTAACTTTTTATTTCAAAGTTCTACATAAAATGCTTTATGAAAATACTTTAAAATAGAAATAAAAATATTTAAACATCAAAATATAATTTAATTCAATCAAAAATAATATCTCGTAATATATATTTTTGTTTTTCATTTCAATGATCATTTTTTCATGAATATCAAATAAAATTTATAACTTTTATTCTTATATTTTTTAAAAATATATATTTACATTCATTTAAAATTTATAAAATTATTTTTTTTGGTAGTAAAATTTATAAAATTATTTTTTTTAGTCTATAAAGAGCCCTAATGGATATTTAGGAATAGAGAAGTGAGATTTGGTGGGACTTTAACCTCCACCTACTAGTTGAGACTTGAGAGACAACATTTCAATCAGTTGAACAAATACTCAATCTCAAAAAATTTATAAAATTATGATAGTTGTACAAATGTATAATACAAAACCCATGGACATAAAATGACCCAACTCCTTGTCTGGGCTGAGTTCTCGGGCCTACTACTATAGAGATGATGCATAGTCTGCAAATCTATCATTTTGGGCTCCTCAATCCACGTCGACATAAAAGGAAATGTAGCGAGTGGTCCAAAGCAGGCTGAGCCCAAAAAGGTTTACCTGGCGGCCGGTGAGCCTTGCTTAAAACTTGGACACAGCAGAACCCATGTCAAATCCAATAAGGCCTCTTAAGATGGCATCAATGTCTGTGAAGACTATCTAATACAGTCTTATACTTTTTAATACAATTGGTTGAAATATTTTATTATAATATCTTAGTGATGTGTTTGAATTTTAATGGCTCTGTTTTTCTTTCTTGCAGTCTCCCTTATAATTGGAAAAAAAAAAAAAAACCAATAGAAGCAATCTCCATTTTTTATAGTTGCCATGGCCAGGACCACTATTGACCTTTCTTTTTAAAGTCTAGCACTTACAGAGTATGGGAAAAATGAGGATCCAAATAAAAGATGGTGTGAGGTGGCGATGATTGTGATGATGAAAGAAGGGTACAAGAGAATCTGAAGGACTGTTGGCCTTGGAAGGAAAGAGAGAAAGGACAGTAATGCAGCAATAATGGCACACTGTTAGCCACCTGTGGTTGTAGTTGAGGAATGAAAAGGACCTTTCAGGCCTCCAAATAAAGTAAAATTTCTAAAAGTTGGTAGAATCGAATCGATTATTAAATTAAAAAATTAAAAGATTTAAAGTTCAATTGATTCGACTGGTAAATTGCGATTAAATCGATAAAATTGGTATTTAATATTAAATATATAAAAATTAAGTTTTTGTATAACTTATATAATTATATAAAATATTATATTATATAAGAATGATAATAAATATTTAAAATAAAGTGTATTTTAAGAATTATATTAATATTTACATATATTAAGGATATTACAATTAGTATAATTAACAAAATATAATTTATAAAAATTAATTGAAAAAATAATATTTATAAATAGTGATTAAATATTAATTTTTAAATTTTAAATATTAAATTAAAAATTTTAATTAATTGAGGACTAAATTAAAATTTTTAGTTAAAATTAGAGTCTTAATTATAATTTAGATAAAGTTTTGGGTCAAATTATAATTTAAAATTTTTTAGTTTAAATTGAACCGGTTCAACCGGTCCGATTTTTTGTCGATTTTTCCTATTTTTAACCGATTTTTTCAGTTTTTGACCGATTTTTTTCGGTCCGGTCCGAATTTCATTTTTAGGCTTGCACCGTACCAGACCTAAGACCGATTCTCGATTTTTTCGGTTGAATCGACTGGTCCGGTCTAGTTCTTACTTCATTGAGAAGTTCATGTGCCCTTGAAGTTACAAATAACTATAGAGCAGTTGCTTTTGTACTATAAAGATTCAAAAAATGTTATGTTTACTCACTGTTTACATTTTGAAGTATACATATTAAATATAATATTATTAATTTATTATTTTAAAAAAAATTAATTTTTTTTAATAAATCTTATATAATATCTATGCTATATATTTTAGAATAACATTATATAAATCTAAATTTTAATTTTGTAAAGAAAAATAACAATAAAAAAAATATTGGTCCGTACCCGGCTTGGCGCATTAAACTCAGTGTTCCTAACCATGTCCTAAAGATTCTTAACTTAGCTTGGAATGGTTTGAACAAGAGATAAATTGTTGAAACATACAACCTAATCGAGGGGTTTTCCAATATAACTTCTGAAGATATTTGGAGCAATGATCACTCGTACTCACTGCTCTCTTTATTATGTACCGTTCAGCATTACAACAAAGAACATCTTCAACAGATTCCATTTGATCCCATTGAGATGGAGCACCGACACCTTTAATTCAGAGAAAAAAGGAAAAAAATCTGGCTGGGTAACTACATTTTGGACCCACTAAAGGGAGGGAGGAGGGCACACCACAAACAACCTCTCATCCAACTACCCAACTATAAGCAAACTTCAAACACAGACCAAGACCCCAACGCCAGTTGAAATTGGAAGTTAAAAACCGCGAGGATATACAAAAGAATTGGCATGCAGTGAGGACGTATTCACTTGCATTTTGGCGCATATCATGGTTGGTTAGTCGAAGCTCGATGATCGGCTCCACCTGCCTCGCAAGTAGTCCTCCAATGAGATGTTTTGCTCAATGCTGCTCATGGAGAGTGAATCATCCTCCGTGTCGAGCAGTGCAAGGTTAAGGTGAGATTGCAGATTAGAACGTGGGCATCCTTCATCATCCAGCACGTCGGATTCTCCCACAGCGTTAACTTGCAGCCTCGCCCACTCGGTCACTTCAGCATCACCCTGGAGGAGCTTCAAAACCTTTGATTCATAGTAACACAGACCAAGTTAAAGACTCGTTACTACATGAACAATAATAAGAAGCAATGGAAATCATTTATAACAAGCATTAAAATTTGAACTTTCCCATCAGACTGATCAATGCCATTTTCTATCTTTAGCAGAAATTGTCCAACTTGCTTCACATACAAAACCAGTTTTAACTTTTGAACGACATTTTGTCCCGACCTTTTCACGCAGTACCACATAGCTGATGAATATCATTGAAGTGGGGAAAAAAAAAGAAAAATTAATAAAGGACTTACAAGGCTTATTTGAGGCCTGGCTCGTGGCGAACGCCTTATGCAAAGAGTGGCAGCTAAAACCATCCTCTCCATCTGATCACGGTCATAGTTATCACCTAAGCTTGGGTCTAACAATTTGGAAATCTTTCCACCATTTAGAATAGGCTTTGCCTGTGAACAAGATTCATTAATGTTTAAAGGCATGGATAAGGTCTGAATTGCATCAAGAAATCTTCCTCGAATACAGAGGACATACCCACATAACAAGGCTCTCTTGACCTTTTGGTTGATCATTGCTTATAGGCTTCCTTCCAGAGAGAAGCTCGAGCAGCACAACACCAAAAGCAAAGACATCGATCTTGTCATTTACTTTGCCATACATGAAGTATTCAGGAGCCAAATAACTACAGAAATAATTTCTTATTAATTAGTCAAAAACAAGTCACATTCCTTTTTTTCCCCTTGACAGGATATCTTAATCTAAAAAAACTATATCCAGAAATGAACATTGTGAACGTGAAAATTTCCGTACCCAAAAGTTCCAGCAACATCAGTGCATATTACATGGGATGTGGAGCTTGACGCCCATTTAGCAAGTCCAAAATCAGACAGCTGCCAAAAGCAGGAAGCTTCAGAACTTATAAATCCAAACAATAAAACCGAACAAAGTAAAGCCAAAAGTTAATGGCACATCACCTGAGGCTCAAAATCATCAGATAATAATATATTGGATGATTTAACATCCCTATGGATCACAGGTTGAACGCAGCAATTGTGTAGATAATCCAAGGCCTCAGCTACCCCTACGGCCACCTTATATCGCTCACTCCACCCAAATGCAAGCAGGTTCTTTTTATCACCTGAACGAACAGGCATATGAGAAATGTCAAGCAACTTTAAAAGGTATTCCTTGTTTAACACAATATCCAACCGAGTTCAAATTGTAAGGAGAGAGGATACACAATTGAAGTACCATGAAGGTTCTCTTCAAGGCTTCCTCTTGGTAGGAAGTCATAAACCAGGAGAAGATTGTTGTCCTCATAACAGAAACCCAAAAGTGAAATTATGTTTTTGTGATGTAATGTGGTGATAATCTCAATTTCCAAGACAAACTCCTTCAATACGTCTTCAGAAGGCTTTAAAATTTTCACAGCAAGTTCCTTGCCATCAGAAAGACAACCTTTATAAACTTGACTGCTGCCTCCTTTCCCAATCAAATTTTCTGGAACAGAAATTTAAGAAAAAAAAAATGTGTATCAACACCCGAGTCATAATGAAAGAAATTAGAATGATTTCACAGATTGCTTGTGAAAAGAAACAAACCAGCCAAGAAATTGGATGTGGCAGAGAGAAGTTCTTGGTACTTGAACAATCTGCAAGTTGCAGAATATTTCTCATGAAGGCCCTCCAATTCTTCGGGTAGACTTTTGAAACTTTCATCAGGGGAAGGCGGAGCTGTCACTGCCTCCATACCAACTGGAACAATTGCACGGCTTTCTCCATCTGAATTAGACTTGTCATCACCCTGATCACAATCATTCCCTTTGTGATCCAAACTAGCAGATGATAATGAAAGCTGCCGACTGGGCAATGTCATTGCCCACTGAACTACAGAAATCCGGCTCGGTGAAGAATTTTCAGACCCTTGCTGATCCGGCAGAGCTGGACGACGAAGCAGTGGCCAACCAGGTTTCACTTCCGGTAACTTCTTGACTAACAAAGAACTCGAATACAAAGGAGGAGCATCTGCCTTTGATAACGGCACTATAGCTAGAGACTTGTCATCAGCATCATTAGACTCTTCTTTAGATATGTTACAACAATTATCTAAAGACTTAGTAGCCGGTCCACAAATCGAGCAGTTCGTCTTCATAATACTCTGCAAACTATTCGATCGGGCTTTGGCTAAGATATCCTGCAGTTTCTGTTCATCGGATTGATCACACTTTGAGGCTTCATTAGCACCATTTTCCCTCAGCATCTCGGAGTTATTTGCTGAAATTGACTTATGAATTGCATTTAGCAAACCACTCCGGCGACAATCTTCCGCCCCTACAACAATTCGAAACGTATCATTGTAGAATATAACCAAAACAAAAAAGTAATTAGATAAAAGAAAATATCAAATTCAGAAAAAAAAAAAAAAAAGAGAAACCATGAGAAACAGCAACATTAGCTGGAGAGCCTTCTCTACGATACAAGATCTTCCCATTATTGACAGCCAGAACCGAACAATCCTTGGACAACTTGTTGGCACAATATTTAGCCACGGATGTCGGTGACCGAATATGGTGATTTCTAGCAACTCCAAGTATTATTTTCGTTGCTGAGTAAGATTTAGCCTCCCTAACCAAAATCTTTCGAACAGACGAACCCCTGCAAATCTTGAGCTTGAGATCCACCTGCAACAAATACTCCCCCAACAAAAATCTGAATTCAGCCATTTTCAACAACTGAGAAGCTAGTAACTTACCAAAAATCAAAGAAGCTCCAAACAGAGTTTATAATAACTGATTAATTACCATTTAACACTTTAGCTTCAGTAATATGCAATCGACGATTATATGAATCAAGAAAAAAAAAACTCAAAATTTTTCACTTTCACAGCAGCCAAATAAAAGAAAACAGACTGAAAGTGATAAAAGGACAAATTTTGGTCAAAATTCAAACCTGTTTAAGATTACAGAAACCTTCATAAACGGCAAGAACAGAGTCAAAGGCCTTGACAAGCGAGAGAAGCGAGGACCTCCCTTCTCGATCCACGATTTCTATGCATACCCATTTCACCAAATCAACAAAACCACCAAAATAACCAATAAGCAAAAACACCCACTTACAAAAATTTCACCTTCACCAAAACATACCATTTTTACCAAGAACATGAAGAGCAATAACGGTGTCCCCAGGCTGTGCAACTTTGACCAAGGCCCAAGTCAACAGCTCTCTGCTCTGTGAATCAAGCTTCACTCCCACAATCGCCGTACAGCCACCGGAGTCCGCCATTTCCGCCGGCTCTTCTCCTTCTCCGGTTCCACCAAAACTCAATGGCTCTATACAGATATTTGTTTGTCCTCGTTAAGTTTCCTAAGCTTGTAGATCATCTTGCGTCCTCCATAGAGTAAAAGACTTTAAGGCAGGTTTCGGGGGGGTGGCGTTTTGCTGTTTCAGGCCTAACCGCCTGCCAGTTGGGTTAGTTGTTTGCTTTTCAAGGTCGCAAAACCAGACTCGAAAGGGAAAGCGAATGAAAGAGACGTGTATTTTTGTAAGATGGACTCATAGTCTCCATATTTCGCTATTTGGTATTTGGATTTGGGAGTGACTCTTTGAATTGAACCATTTAATTATGTCAAAAAAAAAAAAAAAAACCATTTAATAGATTTAGTTAATTGAGTAGTGAATCACAAGAAGCTCAGACACATTCCCTCCTACATTTATTGGACACAAATGAAAAAAAATCGCCTTTAATTTCTTGAGTTGACTTCATGGCCTTTTATCAATAACTTTTGGATAGTATATGTATATATATGCCAAAAACTAATCAAATTAAAAGCTTAAAAATAATTTTGTCATCATTTTTCTAATTATTAATTACGAATTTCTGCACCATGTAAGTAATAAAAATGGGTAGAAAGACAACATTAATATTTAATTTGTTATTCATTCTCAACAAGTCCTTTGAGTTTTGGAGTTTAATGACTTTTTGACATAATATAAAAACTTAATTCATAATGTTTTCTACATTTGATGATAGATTTTGTACATTATTTTTTAAATCAAAAACAAGAAAAAGTAGGAATGCTGCTTTATAGTGTCATCATAGAAAATTACACTAATTAAAATAGTAAATTCTTAAATGTATGTTTGATTTCATTAAATATTTTGATGAGATAATTGAACACAAAATTGACTTTTGACCTCACAATTACCTTACCATTAGATTACAACTCTAAAATTGTTTGATTAGATAACAAACCGTGTTAAATTGACTAGATCGGCTACATTTTGTTTTTCATTTATCACTTTGAATAAATGTTCATAGATGGTAGCTGATGCTAATGAGGTGTTGAAGGCCGCCAATAAGGCAAACTTATAGAACGGCCTCATTAATCAATTGATTATCGCATCCCTTTTAGCTTGATTCTTGCTGTTTGTAGGCGAACAACTCCATTATTAAAGGCCCTCGTAGCCCTTTTTTATGTGGCTTTAATTAACTGCATCATCTTCCCATCTTATTCATCAGAATTCCAATGTTTTCGAGTAATTTAGTCATGAAAGAACTAAGTAATTAAATTTAAACCTTTCAACAACGTTAATCATCCACTGAGCAAAAAAAGGAATATACATTTGATGGTAATATCAGAAACTTAAAATGGAGGAAAAGGAAGAAGACACATAATTATGCAGTTGGCTTGTGCTTAGCATATGAGCTTCAACTGCGTTATCTTTCCAATCAAACGATGGAGCCTCTATGTTCGGAGAAATTAACAGTCAACGCTTGGTAGACTTCATACTAGTCAATAAAGCCATTTATGTGAAGAGGTACATTAACATTTGTTCAATACTAATTTGCTTTTGTCGAGTGGCACTGAGGTTGGTACACTGGAACAATCTGTCTCAAAAACGAAAACAAAAATAAAATTGATCCAATCTTTTAATAATTACTACCATTTAATTGTATGATAGGCTCATGGACCTGCTATGGCTAACAGCTTTTCTTTCTTTTTTTTTGTTTTACAAAAAAAATTATGGCAAATATGTCACTAATCAAATATGTAAGTTAAAATTAGAGTAATTTCAGTTAGTATGTCTCATTCAACTAATTTATAAGAAATAACTCACCATTTAAATACTGTTAGATTCAAACGAATCTATTCTAAGTCAATTATAGTAATCGTAGAGTTTGAAACTAATAACGTACAACCAATAATCAAATCAAATAAATTTAAAAATTAAAATTTTTAAGCACTATCAGCAAAACTTAAACTTAAATCATAAATAAAAAAATTACATGAAATTATTAATAGACTATAATTTCAAGTGCTGCTAATAGCTTTTCTTAACTGGAGAAAAGTTGCGCCGTCTAGTGTCTATGATACCAAATTTCGCCGGCTGTATTAATTTCATGCACCAAATGTCGCATTGATGTAAAACCGGTAAGTGGTAAGAAAAATACTGTTTTGTTTTGAAATGATGTATAACCGACAATATGAATTGCACACTTCTGATTTGATTACATCCCAAAAAATCTCGTCTTCGTAAATAATAAATATTAATAAAATAGCACTGGTGATAGGAGTTTGATGATAAGATACTATATTTTATAAAAAAAATTATATTTTTAGAAGAAAAAGTGTTCAAATTATTGTCTGAATGTAATTGGTCAAATTTAATGTGTAATCGATTGGATTACAAGTGTAATTAATTATAAGAAAAAAATTTTTCCTTATATTTAGTTATACCTACAATTCAATAGATTGCACATTAAATTCGATTAGTTGTATTCGGATAATAATTTGAACATTTTTTTAAATGTAACAGTATTCATTTTATTATGCTTAACATAAATTTAAATTTTTGTATTCTTACTCTCTTTTGATACATAAAAGCTAAGTGTCGACTTTGACCAAGAATCAATTGGTTGCTTGCTTTGATCAGACGACTTATGGTAATATTTTCGGTCAAAAAAAAAGACTTATAGTAATATTAAATAAAAGTCTGTCTCATGCAAATAGTTATAACTTATAAAGAGAGGATGGCTTCTGCTCTGACAATTGTCGATGATTAACATCCAGAAATGATTTTTTTTTTTACCTCAAAATAAAAACAATTTTAGTAAATAGCATGGCATTGGACAAGTGCCATTGCTGCATTGGACAAGTGCCATCACTGCATTGAATATCCTATCTGCCAACAGTGAATTACACGAGCGTGAATCAAGCAACTAGAACCACGCCTTACCGTTAGTAAGTATTACTTTAATTAGTCAAATATCTTTGTAAAACTATATGAACTTTATTTTAATCTTATGCTTCGATCAAATAGAGACTAATCAACGACAACCAATTCAGCATTGTTTGTAATGCTTAATCAACATGAAGAACTACGTCATAATTCACATAATTCCATTCCCAATTTTTTGATCATGTTTTGATAATATAGAGTGCAAGCAACACCCAATTGAGCATTGTTTGCAATCCTTAATTACAAATGATGAACTACGTGATCATCCATAAAAACCACACATTTAATAATCTTAATTAAGCATCCACCATCACATAGCGTACAAACTATGGGACGGACTCATGGATTAAATTCCAGCCACATATCCACATGCGTCAAGCAAATTTAGAACTTTTTAATCATGTGAAATTACCATATAAAATAGTAATTTGATGATAATTTAGTATTTTTTTTACACTCAATTGATGTAAATTCAAATTTGTGCTCCAACAGTTTCTCTTGGCACAAGAGGTTGGATGTCCTTGCTCTACTAGTTGAGCTTTAATGATTTGGTGATGATTGGATGTTGAATATAAAATTTAGTAATCACTTGATGAACTCTGGCTGTCAAAGCGGAACTATGCTTGGGTGCATCAGCGTTCTGAGGGTAAGTCCTCACAATGAAAAAATTGAATAAGGGTATTAATAAATAACGTCAATGTTAATTTATAGCTGTGATGATTTATATACTGATCATATCTTTTTTTTTTCAACAAAAAAAATTATGTGAAATTTAGACCATGCTTACTCTATTTTTATTAAGAGGCCGTTTGGTTTGTGGTCCGAAATCGAAATCAGAATCGTAATAAAATAGAATTGAAAACATAATGATTTATTTCATAACATATTTGGTTTACTCAATAATGAGAATCAAAACCTTTTGTAGTTATTTGTTTCAATTTGAAATTAGAATCAATATCAAATATATGATAATATTTATTTGAATAAAATAAATTTTATTAAAATTAAAAATATTGAATATCAAATTAAAAATTTTAAAATATTAATTTTAATATAATTTCAAATTGAAAATATTAAATAACCATAATAATAATAATAACAATAATAATAAGTTATTATTGTTATTATTATTATTATTATTATTATTATTATTATTTACTTCACAATAATAACCATAATATAAAATCCAAAATAAAAAAATGAACATAAAATGTAACAACAACAAAAACAACAACAACAACAACAACAATAATAATAATGATAACAATAATAATAATAAAGAAGAATTATTATTGTTAATTACAGAAATGATATTGTAGAGATTAAAAAGATATTTTCTTATCAATAAATTATTACTGTTATGAAAAAATATATAATAATAATATTATTTATTATTTAATTATTATCCTAATTTTTGAGATATTTAGTTTTATTATAATATATAAAAATGTATCATTATAATTAATTATTATTATTAATATTGTCAATATTTTATTTACAAGATTTATTTGTATTGTTTTATCATAAAATATTTTATAAAAAAAGAAAAAATACGTGAAAATATAAATAATTAACTGTTTAAAGGTAAAAATGATAATTTTCATATATAAAAGAATTTCATCCTTAAAAATATGAGAATGAAAATAAAAATTTTTCTAACTAACTATTGTGAATAAAAATCATTTATTCTCATTCTTATTTTCATATAAAAAATTGATGAAACAAATACCTTCTAAAGACAAAAAAATTGGAGAATCAAAATTGAAGTTAGCTCATTCATTTGGGCGGCGATGAAAGGAACCCACCACCACCCCCAGCCACCACCGCCGCTCCCAGCACAAATAATAAGAAGTAGGCCCGTCTCCCGTGACTGATAGAGAGCGACTACTCTTCGTTTTCAGAGCGTTGAGGCAAAGAGCCGAAAACCAACCATCGATCACGTGATTCCCAATCAGAGACCATACACGTGGCTTCTTTGAGGTTTGGGAGCCCCGCACGTCAGCGGCCCTCGGCTGCCTTTCTATTCTTTGTCCAACAAAGTTGGTGGCCACGTGCTCACCGCCTCGAAAAGTTCGAAGCATCATACATGTTGCCATGCTGGGTGTTTTTTTTTTTTTAATCTAATTTTTTTAATACGTTTGGTTATCTATTTTATTAACCTAAACAAATAAAAAACGGAATCTTTTGATAAATCATATTAATTTTATTCCAAAAGACGATTTCAGTTTCAAAATAAGTTATAACTCATTAGTATAAATCATATTAATTTTGTTAAAGATATATAAGCGGAAAATAATATATACAATTCCAATATAATATATGGGGTTAACCAAAATAAAATTTGTTTGACTAATAATACATTAATTGTCTTGCTAATCATTTAGAAGAAGGAAATGAAATTGAAGATGGGTAATTATATAAAGACATAATACAACCGTAATTCTTCCAAGTAGTGTTCAATGATTTTTTTTATTTTCGTTTTTTGTTTTGCATAAAGAAGATTTCACATAATCCGCAGGTTTTAATGACTTTAAATATCCAATATTGAAATGATACCGTTTGAAATATTATGGTACAAATTGTAATGTGCTTTTAAGTCAACTCTCACGACGAAGCAAACAATTCAATTTGAACTCCTGAGTGGCTTAAACAAATTAAATTAAAATAATAATAATTATTCCGATTATCTTTTCTGACTTTTGCTAATTTTACTAAAATAATAATGCAGATAAGTGAGAATAATGTAATAAGTAATGATATGTGATAAGTTTGTAATAAATTGACATGATTAAGTTAGTGCGGATGTGACAAAATTACGAGGAAAAAAATTCCACTATTTGTCATTATTTAACAAAATGAATATTATGACTCAAATATAATATCAAGAAATTTAAATAGTTTGCATCAATCAGTTGTATTAGGAGTAGAAATGAAAAAATAAATGAATTTTTGTTTTTTTTTTCTATTGAAGTCACTTGAACAGATTAAATTTTGGGTTTTAGTCTTAAATTTTTATATTTTTTTACATATGAGTCCTAAACTTTTTTTGATATTTCATTTAAATCTTAAACGTTTTAATTTTTTATCAAATCAGTCTTTTTGTTTACAAAAAGTGATTAATCCATTAATAAATGAATTTAACTTGATGAAAATTGTTTAAAAAATGTCAAATACACAAGTTAAATATTTTTTTCATTAACAAATATGCACATTAAATATTTTTTAATCAACAAATACTCAAATTAAATATGTAAAGTGCATAATTTTTGATAAAAAACCTCAATTAGTGTTTTTATTTTTTTTTAAATAATTTTTGTAAGGTTAGAATCATTTTTTAATAAATCGATCACTTTTTATTAACAAATGCACTGATTTAATAAAAAATTAAAAAATTTAAAATTTCAATAAAATTTTAAAAAAATTTTAAAACTCAACTATAAAAAATACAAATATTTAAAACTAAAAAAATATTATATCCACCTAATTTCTAGGAAAGTATATGATTAACGATTACACTATCAACGACGAAGAATTGCTGATCAGATGATCTTAACGGGTGAATGGTGATGGTCCAGTCTGCATGTGACGGATGGGTCCCAGATAACGTCATTTGTGGTCCCCACCTGCCCCTTCGAAGATTGCAACAATTAGTGAAGCACGTACCTCTGAAGATTTTAACTATATGTCAGCAATCTTCGTGGCCACCATGACTTGTCGGTGGATCCATGTCTGGGCCATGGCATTTCACGTGTCAAAGGGTTTTCATAAGATCCTTCTTATGCCACTTATACAAAATTATAAAAAGGAAAAAAAAAAAAAAACTATTATTTGGGGGATGAAACCACGTGGAATGTTGGATAATTTCAAATCAAATTCGAATGGTTAACACACCTAAATTTGAGTTTAAAGTAATGAATCCTAAGTTAATTCGGACTACTTTCTAGGCAAAATCTTATCTTTATTAAATGCAGGTTTACGGTTACAAGAAATTTTAGATTTTGAATTAGAAATGACAAATTCTAACCTTGATTGGAAATTATAGATTAAAATGTCCCTGAAATTAGATTGTATGGAAGCACGTGATCGATGAAAGATGACAATAAATTTTGTACAGAAATTTTTAGCTGCGCCTAGTTCACCAAGTCAATATCTTTTTTTTTTTTTCTTATAAAGGAAGCTGAATGGCAAAAAAAATAAAAATAAAATCACTAAAACTCAAATATAAAATTAAAAAGTTTCAACAAAATATTTTAACTAATTGTACAATAAATACGAGATATGTCCGTATCATATTAACATTTCAGTTATATGTTATGATTTTGTTGTCAAGTAAAGTTGTTATTTGATTGGTGTATGAATCACACCTAAGATTGTGTATCAAAATAATACTAACTTGACATATCAACAAATAGTCTGAACTTTTGAGGATCTTTTTTTAACTTTTTTTTCTTTTGTCTATTTGAATATGTAAGGATTAAGTTCTAACTCGAGAATCTACTCTTTAATTTTATACTTGTTACTTAATAACCACTAAATTATACGTAATAGTTAATCTTTTCCTAGCTTTTGCTCAAGGAAAATGATGCAAATGGCAGCATATGAAAAGCAACCAGTGTAGGACCAAAAAAAAATCAGTGTTTGTCGCATGCTGCGACATGTACGCGACACCCTTTATGCTAAATCTCGTGGGTTTTCATCGAGTGTTTGTACGGAGACTCCCACTATCAAATAAAACAATGAAACAAAACAATCTTAAGATCTGTGGATATTTGTGGGCCATACATAATACGCAACTACCACATTGTGGATCAATAACATTATGGCCGGTTGCAGAGAACACGTATTCGAACTGTAAGATACTTGGCTGTGATTAATTCTGTGTCTAGAGCAACTAATTAATGTTGGGGATTTCTTTGAGTGGCATGTGCATGTGCAACTTTACTACATACTTTAGTCTCATAAGATTATATAATTTGTTCATTGGTTTTCGTGGATTAGGTATGCATTTTTCCTTTTTTTTTTATATATAAGCAAGACCGCAAAGATTAGAAATATAAAATCACAATATCTTAATAATGTGTTCTAATCAGTTATATTAAAAGCACATAAGAAAGTTATGAGAAAGATAAATTTTGTATTTAAATTGTATGAGAAAGTAATAAGAAAGAAAATTGTATAAATAAAATTATGAAAATACTTTACAAATAATTAAATAATGAGTTAAAATTATAAAAATATATCTACAAGTAATGAAATATGTTGAAGTTAATTTAGTCATCATACTTCTAAACCACTCAAAGTGGTAACTCAGTGGCAAACCTGTAAGTTTGTCCTTATATTGACTTAGGTTTGAGTCTAAATGCCGTCACTTTTCCTGCATAAATTGTAGGCTTTGTAGTAGGACGCGATATTTAGTTTAAAATTTATTAACACTGTGATTGGATGTGGGAGATGCCTATTCGCCCCCATTGATTGAGCAGTGGATCCTCCTTATGAGGAGGATGAATGAGGACGAAATGGGTGACCTCTAGTTTCGGTTCAAAGATCCGATAACCTATATACTGACAAGGTGATTTTTTGCTGGCCAAAAAATAAAAAATTCATGCTTCTAAGGATTTTTTTTAATCTTTTCTAATTGATTTGACAATACCGATTTTCTTTTCTAACTCCTTTCTCATGCTTCCTAAATAAGGTAAAATGCCTTGATTTTTCTTTCAATTTCTTTCCTCGTGACAAACCAATCACAGCATAAAAGGAGGCGCACCCGAAAACCTTCTGAAGACGAGACTGGAAAATCCCTGGAAAAAAGACTTCAATTGTCTCATGAAAGATGGGTTTCATTCACAATTCCCCAAACAAACGGAACCTTATTTTCATATGGTTGTTAATGAGACAAAGGACAGCTTGTGCAGACTCAATTGTCTGCGTAGGGACCATGAAACCAAATTAAGACAACAATGTGACATCTTAAATTTGATGATTTGTTTTTGGCGGGTAAGTGAAATGATAGTTGCTTAGAATTGTTCTGTGTTCCCAACAGTGGCCGTTAAAATGGGGTTTGGAAGTCCAAAATGACACATTAACCAAAAGAAAACAAAGTAAAAGCTGCAATGGGGGGAACCACTAAACAGAATGCACCCACCTTCCCGCCTTAATTATCCCCAACTTTCTTAAGTGACAGAAAACGAAAGTTGAGAACTTGTCAATTGGTGTGGTGTGGGCTTCCTTTCTTGGGCAACAGGGCATCTTGGATGGTCTCTACATTCAGTTGATTAAAATATGTGCGAGATTTTGTGCGCAGAGAAAATGAGCTAGAGAAGAGTTAGAGATAAGTTAATATATGAACTCTATACGTTATAAAATAATTTTTTTTTAAATTTTAAACTTTCTTGCTAAATAATACACTGATTTTTTTGTAAGTTTCATTTATCAGTTCATTTTGACTCTCTTCTGACAGAATTTCTCTGCTTACTAAGTTGTGTGGTTGAGTAACGTAAACTACAATTCACTTTTCAAGTAAACTTCACTTATTATGTGGTATAAAATTATAAATAAATTATATTTATAAAAAAAATAAGTCAAATTTGAAATTCTGCTTAAATATCACTGTAAAGAAGCATAGTCTTTGATTTGGACATCAATTTTTTTCAAAAATTACAAATCCATGAGTTCCGTTTTTACACTTTTTTTTCTTGTTCTGTTCGGTCAAATTTAAAAACTTTTTTTTCCTATCGTAACAAATACTCGGTTTTGTGGCTCACAGAATTGTATCTCAGCTAATTTTTTTTCTAGAGAGCGCATATTTTTTTGTGGTTACATATGAAACTCTTTCCATTCCTCTTTTTGTTTTTTTGGGTCTTATGGAGGGTTAAACCCATACAATAAAAAAAGAGACAGACGTGGTCAAAACTAAATTCTCGATCATACCCTTAATCTATAAAACTTGTAACCACTTAAACTAATACTCACATCAGTAACTCTTTTTACTTAGATCGGTAACTCTTTTAACTCTTTCCATTCTTTTTAAACAGAACCTAACAAACACTTGTTTTAGTTGAACATGGGTCCAGGACCAGGTCCATTGGCCTAACAAACAGGCCAGGCAACAGTGGCAAAGCCAGGATTTTTCTTTAGTGGGGACAAAGTTCAATACATTAAAAAAAAACTTTTACGAGTCGATCCAAATTAGTCAACTCAATAGGTTAGATACTGGACGGTCTAAATCAAAAAAAAAAAATTTACAAATTCCAAAGGATAATAAAATAAGCAATTTTTCACAGTTAAAAATAAGCATTCCAATTGTGGAGACGGTTGCATTTGAAAAAAGATAATGGTGAAATTCTTAAGGTTATGACTAAAAAAAAATTCACTGATTTTTTTTGGGCTTCTTTTTTTTTTTACTTAGAGAATGAGATTAAAAAAAACTCTAAAAATTTGAATTGTATTCATAAAAGAGAAATCATGAGTTGAACTTTAAGAATTAAGTAAAGAATACTGAAGGCATAAAAAAATTTTACCTTAACTCACAGAATTTAGAGGAAGATGATGATAATTAGAGATGAGATTTGTTTTGGGGTGTTTTTGTTTTCTTCTAATTGTCTTCGCTCTGCAAGACTTGGGGGCCATTGGGCATTGGGATGTTTCAGATACGGTTTTTCTCTTATTTCAAAACGTGGAGACATGTTTAAGTAGGAAGGTGTTTGCTTATTATTTTTGTACTAAAATTAAAAAAATTGAGAGTTAGTTAAATCAAAGACAAGAAGAAGAGAGTGGAGATGTCAATTAAAAAACAAGTGGGGGCAAAAATATGAAAATCAAATTTCAATGGAAACAAAATGTAAATTTCAATGAGATCAATAATATAAATTTGAAGTATTTTATACTTTCGTTTTGATTTTCAGCAGAGTCAATTGCCCCCACTTCCAGCCTCCGCCACTACCAGGCAAGATCAGGGAACTGAGTTTAATGCATGTGGGTGCCACGGAATTGAAAAAACAAAGTGCTTCAATTTAAGTACCGCCAACTGAAGGAGGACCTCGTCTCAAGGTTATGGCTCAAGAGACGAGATGTTAAGACTACTCAAAAAATAGTTATACCCAAATGTTCACAATTGTGGATATTCAGGAGCCAGATAGTGGTGACATGATTCTGGTAGGTTTTGATATTTTTAGAGAGAAATTAATTGTTTGCAACGCTTGTTGAAGTAGTAGAGATGTCTTTTCCTTCTCTCTGCATGTGAAATATTGTTGTGTAGCTATTGGAGCCCCACTCTACTTATGGCAGTCAGGCTTTGAGTGAACTATTTTAGTTGCCCATTTGTCTTTTGCTTCTCGTTTGATACTTCAGAGACAAGGAAGTTTCTACGATTTTTCTGTATAAAATAATCAATAATGGATGAATGGCCCTAATATAAATAGCACCATGTCTGATTTCAATATCGGATTATATCCGGAGATTCGTACTTCAACAGAAAATGAATTAACATAGGGCTAGATGGGTATTTTTATTTTTTTATTTATTAAGAAAATCATTGAACCGTAAACTATATGATAAAGAATGCTATTCTTATTCCTACGAACTACATATTCCTTCTCATTATTAAAATCCAAAATCTCAAAGACATATGTTGAATTTATTTACTTCTGCAGTGTCTTCTGAGGACGAAAATGGGTACTAATTGCTTCTTCAATTGGATGATTATATATGTTGCAAGTTTGGATTTGGGCTAGTTTGTTTTCCGGACTGAAGCACAGCAATGCAACTTCCATTACTTAAAGTGAGCATCAATTCTTTTTTTTTTTTTTTGGGGTCTAAGTGAGCGTCAATTCTTTTTTTTTTTTTTTTTGGTCGATCAATTCTTTTTAATATAGGCCTGCCTAATCGGTGAAAGTTTCTTTCCGGTCGGTCTAGAAAAGTACCCAATGGGCTTGATTTGCGTCCTTAATGTTTAAACTTTCCGAGGCCAGCGTTAACGCCTTGGACTAACATTAGGCCCAGCAATAGAGAAATATTTTCTTTATATTGAAATTAAAACTTACATGCACAGTCTCTTACATTGTATTTGGGGGAAGTGAGAGAAAAATAAGAGAATTAAAATAAATTATATTTAAAAAATATTTGAAAAGAGAGAGAAAGAGAAAATTTTTTTATTTTCCTAATTTTTGTGGGCTCACTAAAACCAATTCTCTTAAAAATAAAAAGAAGATTCTTGGTTCTCTATTAAATTTATTAAATAACTCAATTACTATTCTCATAATTTAAAAATTATAATTTTATTTAAAAAAAATATTTAAATAGATTTATTATGAAGAGTAAAATTACTATTTTAATACATTTTATTTTCTTTCACTCACTTTTCACCTTTTACCAAATAAAAGAATTTATAATTTTCTTCTTCCTCGTCACCTCTTTCTAAATACAAGAAATAGTAGAAAATATTCATTTTCTCTAATCATCCTTTCTCCCATTTTTTTCTCCATCATTTTCCTGTCTCTTCAGAATTTTATCTAAATATAATGTTAGGAGACACCCCAATAGTTAAAGTTTAAATTTCTATTTTAAAAATCTTAAGTTCAAATCTTTGAGAAAAAAAAAAGTGATTTATAAAAAGAAAAAGTAATTCTAATTATATAATTTATAATTCAATAGATCTCCTAATATATATATATATATATATAACTTACGTGCACATTCTTAATGATCCTCCTAGCGGTGCTTCTCCGGATTTGGTTGGGGGGTTTTATGGCCGCTTTTTGTGACAAAAAAAAAAATTAAAACTTACATTTAGGTTAAAAAATAAAAATACTTACAGTTGAGGTTTTACATTTATTAATGAAGTGCGTGTCTTATTATAATAAGTGAAAATTTGAATCTAACTTGCTCTTCACCTATTCCTTTCATCATAGAGTTGTGGCCACTCTTTTCTAACAAAAAAAATAAATAAATAAATAAAATAAAACTTATATTTTGTGAAAATATGAAAAAACAAAAATTGGTCCTCTTGAACATAAAGAAAATTAAAAAAGAAAACAAAAATAAAAAGGAGCACATGTGCCTCAATAAGAATAGTCCAGTCCACTAGGCCTACACTTTGTCTGTCTCCTCCCAGGTGCACGTCATAGGAAGCCTCGTCTCTTCAATTTGAGGAAGGGCAAGGTACTAAGCTCTACTCGGGTGTGTTTTTTTTTTTTTTTTTTTAACCAGAGCACAGTATACATCGGTCTTTAAAAAAAAAAAAAAAAGAAGTTTACTGAATGATATTAAAAATTGTCTTTTGTTAAAACATACAAGAAAAAGTTAAAAAAAAATGGAAGTCTATAAATTTATATCACATACTCTGTTAGATTGGAATTTTTCTGACCATACCTTAACTTGTCATATTAGACATGGTTAATTGATCATTGAATGACAGTTTGGGCATCTCCATCATAACAACCAAATTGGCTCTCGAAATGTTGTGTGAAGCAAAAAGCAAAGGATTTTAAAATTGAACATCTAGTCCGAGTAGCGAGAGATTATTATATTAAAAATCTTACGGCTTAATTGAAAAAGTTAGAGAAAGTTAAGGAGGAAAAATAAGTATAATTATTATTTTATTAATTTTTTATAATTTTTTTATTTAAATAACTTAGTTTTTATAATTTTTTTCATAAATTATTATTTATTCTTTTAAAATTATTTTCTTTCTTATAACTTACTTTTTTATCTAAATAATTTATTTTTTTTATAACTTTTTCTCTCACAAATTACTATTAATTTTCTTATCATTATTTTTTTTCCATAACTCTTTTTATTTATCTAAATAACTTTATCTTTACGTAACTTTCTTTCCCTTCTTTTTTTCCACCTTCATTTTCCATCTAAACACAATATTAAGGTTGACTGGTTGAGTGAAACTTGATTGAAAGGCATAAAAAAAAAAATGAAAATAAAGCTTTTGTTCCCTATAATTTCTGGCATTTTTTTTGTTCCCATTCTTTCAACCACCAATTGAGAAAAAACAGCATTACGCGCAGGCAGGCGCCCCACCAACAAATGGGCGGTTGCCAGCCGACCTTGAGCACATGCACTATCCAATTGGCAGCGCATATTCCCATTCCCAGTTGCTAACTTTCGGCCACTCTCTCTCTCTCTCTCCTGCTCTCTCTCTCTCCTGCATTTAACTCCATTGAATAGACCAGACAAACCTGTTGAAGACTTTAAGTTCTTGTAGTTTGTAGTCTCCCCCTTTCTAGGTAAGTCTTTCGTTGTCCCAAAATCTTTGTTTGGTCCGTGTTTTACTGCAGTCACTAGTTAAGAAGATTCGTCCTTTGTTGTGTTCTTCGTGTGAATTGAATACTGCTTCTGTTGATATTCTGTCCCTCTTCGTCTTGGAGTGACAAATTAAAGGCCAATGCTTGAGAATTTCATTTGTTTTATTTTTTTGGGATGAATTTTGCTTAATTATAAAGCTAATCAGTCTGGGATTATTTATGGGATTTTGTGTATGTATCCTAGCTATAATTTCTTCTGTCCAAGGATAAAAGGCGTGTGTGCAGAATAAAAGGGTATTGGAATTTGGATTATATGCAGGGTATACATTAGGTTCGTGCTATTATTATGTTGAATATACTAATGAGCATAATTCTGCATATTTTTCAACTAAATGGCTTCTGGTGCACGAGACTTTTACATTTGTGGGGTTCGGAAAAAGGTTGGATATCCGCAATATCAAAAACATTCAGGGTTGCAGATAGTTGAGTTGCTTTCTATGATTCAATGGGTTGTGCAAGTATAGCAGTCACACGTGAAGGTTGGTTGTAAGGAAGCTAATTAAAGTGTCTCTTTTGGAGCATTAGTTATTCTTTATTCCATGTTTAATCTCTCATGTTACTGCTTTAACATTTTTTTATTTGGGATACAGCATCCTACTTTGGATCTATACATGAAGCTTTCTCTCTAGGGTGAATACAAATTCTCTTGTTTAGGAATGGGATGTATGTCTCACAGTTATAATTAGCCTTCTTAGTTCTATGGAAGGTCCAGGAGATTATGCTATATGCCAAATCATAGCGGAGAAAAAAAAGGCTTTATGAATGAATTTTCCCATTTTGCAAACTGAACTGTAAGGTGGACTCTTATCTCTGTGTGAAAAGTTGCAGATTTCTGCTGCCATTCATACTTTTCAACTTTGTTTAGTGATAGATATATTGCAATCTGTCATGAAACACATGCTTGCTCATTGCTTTAGTAATCAGGTCTGTCGATTATCCTTGTCACCACAGCAATGAGGTCTAAGAAATAACAAAAGATCTTGGTTTGCTCCTTTTGTTGTACAGCTCAGTAGTAGATCTTGGACATATTCTCTTGTATGACATATGAGCTGCAAGATAGTTCGTATTTGAAGCAGTAACACCCCAGAAGAGAGTGCCAATTGGATCATGCAACTATATCACCACCCATACTCACTGGATAGTCAGAAGGTGAGACTTGCTTTGGAGGAGAAGGGCATCGATTACACATCTCACCATGCCAATCCCATTACCGGAAAGAATATGGATTCTTCGTTCTTCAGAAAAAATCCAAGTGCAAAACTGCCTGTTTTCCAGAACGGCGCTCACATCATTTTTGACACCATTGAGATAATCCAGTACGTCTCATTTTCTATTCTCTTCTCTCTTTACATTGCACAGAATGTATGGGTGTATTGAAAAACAATTTCTTGCCTTGCCTGATAGTTTACTCTGGTAACATATTGAACATATATTTGAATAGATTCACCCTTCTGTTTTAATAACTTGTCATCTTCTGTTCCACATTTAGAGACAAAGAAAGATTTTTGAAGTGATAATGTAATTTGTAGGTACATAGAGAGAATTGCAGTTGTCTCTTTGGGTGCTGGTCAGGGCTCCTCTAGTAGCATAGAAGTTGTAGAATGGATGCAAAAGATACAAGAGTGGAACCCCAAGTTTTTCACCCTTTCCCATGTACCCGAAAAGTACCGTCACACAGTCTCCAAATTCATAAGGCGAGTGGTGATAGCTCGGATGGCGGAATCCCCTGATCTAGCAAGCGCTTACCATCGAAAACTAAAGGATGCATACGAAACTGAGGACAAGCTGAAGAACCCACAAGTTCTGAAACGAAGCAAAGAGCATCTTATTAGGCTTCTCGACGAAGTTGAAGCCAAGCTGAATGAAACGACACATTTAGCTGGGGACGAGTTCTCAATGGCAGACGTTATGCTCATTCCTGTGCTGGCTCGCTTGGTGCTATTGGATTTGGAAGATGAATATATAAGTAGCAGGCCAAATATTGCCCAGTATTGGATCTCGGTGCAGCAGAGGCCTAGTTATAGAAAGGTGATAGGAAAGTATTTCAATGGGTGGAGAAAATACATAACATTGACAAAAACTTGGTGCTTTGTTCGTTTCAGAAGTCTTCTAAGAAGATATTAATGAATGATAAGCCTAGGGTGACATGTAAATTTCTTGCATTTTCCTCCCCCACTAACAATAATCTTAACTCTTTAGTTACGATCATGTAACTATGAGTTGATTCCAACGCAATTGTTATCGCAATCCTACCCTATTAATGTAAAAAATGATTCAAATCAACCTTTATTTTTGTTTTTATTTTTTTTTTGGAACTGAAAATCAGCCTTGATTTTGAAATTTGAAGTTTTAACCAATTTAATAAAATGACCTTTTTTTTTAACAGAGTCACAAGATTAATGTTCAATAAGCAAATAGAGAAATGGAGTCCTTACTGCAAATGGCAGAAATTGGACCTGGGGCAATAGGAGAGGGCCATCAGAATCAGAGCTAACACTATTATTCTGTGCAAATGAGTCCATGGAATTTTATGTCCAAAAAATAGCTCTACGAATTTCTAATGAACTATAGAGCGCCGTGCCGTCTGCAGTGCCTGCTGAAAAGCAAAAGATAGGAACTTGGCTGTGAAAAGTATCATAAACCCACAAAATATTAACTGCAATAGGCCAAGTTTGAGATAGGGAATCAATCAGATGTAACATAAAAGTCATCCAAATTCGAATTTGAATGGTCCTGACATAAGTTAGTTATAACCCAATCAGAAATAAATATGCCAACAACATTGAAAAAACGCACGATACAATGATATGCCAAGCTCCCCCCCAACACCCCCCCCCCCCCTCTCCCAAAACAAATATTTTCAAAGTTTTTTTTTTGAAAAAAAAAAAAAAATTCTGTTTCACCAACTACAAATGAACTTGCATCATCTATGAGACAAAAACTATAAGAAAGATACCTAAATCTTCCAGATGCAAACAGAGACATTTGCATCGAAGAGAAGCTACAATTGCTTGGTTGCAAGAATTGGGATTCTGATAATGAATGAATATTTAATTGTGAATATAACCCCGAAAAAAGAATTGAGAATACATTTTACTTTGGACGAAAATCCAGCTCTTCAGAGTGTTTCATACTAACTCAATGCTCATAAAGGTGGTATGTTGTGCCGATTAAGAAAATTGCCCGCTTTCTCCACTCTAGGGCCTCCTATGTCATTCGAACAGTATGAACTTCTTCGTTCGTTCGCCACATTTCCGATATCTGCGTTGCAGTTACCCCCGCGAGAGTTATTTCCTATGTATCCCCAACCATTCCTGTTCCGAACCCATGGAGGACCCATGGTAGCTTTATTCCACTTCTGCTGTCTAAAGTATCTCCTCCCTAGATCTTGCGAAGTACCCTTCACACGTTTAAATGCTTGTTGGCCATCATGCCCAGGAATGTCTATATCTGGTTGGTCAGCCCCTGTAGTGCTTGGATTGTTTTCATTCGGATTGGTGCTGGTTGAATCATGGCTGTCCCGTTGCCCTTCTGTAGCTCCATCACATGCCATAGATGTAACAGCACAAGGAGATGACTTCTCTTTTGAAAGACGGGGTAATGGGGGCAACGGAGGAAAAGGATGGAAAGGCATGCCTGGAGCAATAACCCAACTCTCTATATCTTCGGAATATGGTGACCCAAACTCCTGTACTATAGGCAATGGAATTCCATATGAGACAGGCGAGCAAGAAATAAATTTCTTCTGTAGCTGGCCCACAACCAGACTGTCAGGACACTTCAAAAAGCTGTCATTTTGTTGATGTGTAGTATTACCAGCTGATGAAGCCTTGGATGACATAAGAGGGGATGAGAACCCGGGTGGAACATCTTCATGGATATTTTGACCTGCAACGCAAGCACCTCTATTTTCATCTTGCTGAGAATAATTTCGGATGCAATTTGGGCAATAACCCCCCTCCCTGTTTAACTTTTCTGCATTGTCCAGCACTTCTTTGCCTGTATCGTCTACTGTATTAGATGAAGCATTGTTTTGTTCATCATACTGAATAGCTTTTGGAGCTAACTTTCCTTCCGCTGGCTGATCCCATCGGCTTTTGCGCTTCCGAGTTTTTATGCCACCACTTGCAGAAGCGCTTTCACAGACAGGACTATTCAAAGAAGTTGTTGTGACCTTCGATTCCACAACAGAATCTAATGCTTCTGCAGCTCTTACACCATCATCATGCCAATAATTATGGGCAGAAAACCTATGGCAGTTTGAACCTCTGTGAAATTCCACCCTCCCATCATCCCTGTCTATATAGCCAAGTTTTCTAACATGTCTTGGAATCCATCTATCACGAAAATTCCGTGCAATTTGATGAACCTGAAAATGCACATTAAAGTTTGTTGAAACCGAAACATGACTTCAAAAGCTAGATACAGTCACTCATTGCACTGTGACCATGGGCAAGTGGGTGTGTTAGCCATTGCAGAGGCAATCCTGAATATCTACAAAAGTTGCTATAAATACAAATATCACTTTCCCCATTATATCTGTTTGTTTTTTGAAAATCAAAGATAAAACTTTCATTGTTTCTCAAAATCTTTCCCAAATCACCCTCATCACAAAATGGGACACATTTTGATCATCCTAGAATTAGACAATGTAAAAAGAATTTAGAATTCTAGGACACTTCACTCCAAAAAATGGAATTCTAGGACACTGGAGACCTGATGCATGAAGCACATAATAAAGAAGGACCTAATACCTGTTTGTCATTGTGCTCGGTCAGTGATAGCATTGATTCCCTAAAGCTGCACATACCAAATATAAACGAGACACAAATAAGATAGCTATCATTATTAAGTTGCAGAAATGAAGTTCAATGGTGAGATTATAAATGGACTTGAAAGCTAGTAGCAGAGGAAATCCTAGATGTAGTATGGCCTTTAAAATGTCCATAAGGGCCTATACTTCTAAACCAACATTCACTTTCTATTTATTACACCTAGTTGACAACTTGAGAAAAGGGTCAAACACATTGAAATGCAACAAGTATAGAAGACAATAATCTTGGAATGAACGCAAGTTTTTTTTATCCCTTCTTTCTCTTTTCTGTTTTTTTTTTTAGGGTGCACAGGTGTTCCTTTTTTTTCCGCGGGGGAGGGTGTGGTTGGGGGGGGGGGGGGGGCGGTGTCGGTGTCGGGGGTCTTGGCTGGGTTGGGGGCCTTCGCATCTTTGGCTGCCATATCCTGATATGCTTCTATAGTGTAATCATGCATGCAAAGTAAGCTCCCTTTCACCCCTAGACAAAATCTTGACAATAGCTTCACCCATCGTGCATGCTGGGGCACACACAGAGCAAGAGCTGCAACAAATGCTTGCCGGTCCAATTTTGTTTTCGCTCCAAAGTGAGGACTATCTATAGGTGATCACTTGCTCCTACTCATTCTATTGGTTACTCAACATGAGATAATATACCATCTCCATTTTACAAATCAATGCCAAAGCAATACACACTTTGGAAGTCTCTTTTTTGTTAACTAAATGGACTGTAAGCAAAAATTTGACTCGAAGATCAATGTCTCTATGAAACCCTTTTATCCAATAAATTGCAGACAGCCCTCAAATTGAGTCAAGCCAGCATAAATTTGTGTTCAGAAAAAAGCAAGGCAAACATAATGGTGTTTCAAAACCAACTTCTGTATTGTAGAATCATCATTTATACTTCTCCAAACTGGATGAGGGGAGAAAAAAAAAGGGAAAATGCTTAATATATCAGGAAATCAAGATGATTACTCCAATCCAAAACCCAATAACTAATCCTAACCTCTCCATTCCAGGACAGGGAGGACCTCCAATGATATGCTCCATTGTGAGTATCTCCCTTACTGCCATATACTCTAAGACCTGCAGGGTAGCAGAATGCAGTAAATTTTAGTATCCAGGAAAGTTCTCAAATGTCTACTTGATTTCTATATAATCTTTTACATGACATCAATCAGTTTAAAAGCAATCTCTCAAAAAGGCATGGTCATGCCAAATTGGAAAAGATTACAAGGTTAGAAAGTGAATTTTGATAGTGAATTTTGATTCCTTTTTCTTCCCTTCCGTTTCTACAGGACTAGAAAACAATTCAGTTTGAGTTACCAGAGGTTTATGATTTCTTAATAAATGCCCTGGCTTATGGTGAATGAATCATCTGCTTTTATACTCTTTTATTTGGGTTAAATGATTTAAAAGATACCTAGAGATAAAAGAAAAAAGAAAGCCAACTACTGCATTAACTTACTGATGTGAAAGACTATTTGTGATTCAATGACAATAATTATAGTTATTACTTATTACAACTCAACTTCAAAAACAAATTATGTCCTGAGGTAAACAATATGTAGGAAACATAATCACACGTGTGACATGCAAATTCATGGCTATGATCATGGTCAAATACCATCACGTCTATAACAGAGTTCTTGTACCTTTAGAAGTTTCCGAAGGATCGGAATCTTCTTGAAGTCCCTCCTGTACTGCTTCATCATGTTGTGGAGCATTCGCAAACCTGAAGGAAAAGCAAGCAACAGTCACTCTACCTAATTAAGTTTCAGGTACAATGGATTTTCACGACTCATTTACAACTAAGAAAGATTTGCATGAAACAACGGAAGAGAGAAAAGCCACCATTTTTGTTAATTATGTCCATCAACACAGCTCGTGATTTAGTTTTTAAAAGTGCATCAAGGATCATTGAAAGTTCCCGGTTGCTGCAAAATAAATAAGCTAGGTCGTTAGAAAAACCCTTAAACATTCATGTAAAGGAGCATTTTAAGAGATCAGATTATACAGATCATAATATAGAATTCTAATGGCCAAAGCCAAAGAAGAGAACATTACAAAATTACCTCTGAATTGCTTCACCATTTCCACTAGCACCAGAAGCTGCAGTAAGAAGCAGAAGCTTCAAGTAGCCTTTAGGGGCATCCTGTCAGAAAACAAGCTTTGGTAAACATAAACAAACATGGACCATTGCGTCTCATAATAGCAGTCTTGATCTGAATATGAATGGGCACACATTAAGGAAAAAGCTAAAAAAAACCCAAACAATGAATAAAAATAGAGAGAGAGAGAGAGAGAGAGAGAGAGAGAGAAGGATACTTACTTTCCGTTTGCATATGCCACCATCGGCATCCAACAACTCATTAAGTTTCTCTTCAACTGTGAGAATTAGATGGCATTAGTTGTACAGAAAACTGTATGCAACATCCTCCTCTATCAAGACAAGCAAAAGAAGAATTCTAACCTGCCTCAAAATGACCATCAGAAGTACCTTCCATCAATTTTTTCGATTTGATAGGAAGCACCTGAGACCTGTTGGACACAATCTGAAGCTTATTTAGACTTGGAGTACTAGTAGACCTTCCCCTCCTGACGCCATCAGACTGACGTGAAGTTTTGATCAGAAAACGTGATTTGACAAAGACCCGCTTGCGTTCAGCTGTAATAGACTTGGACTTCATGCCAGTGACAATGGCTTCTGATAATGATTTGCTGAGTGCTGCAGTTGAAGTCTCTGGCGATGGAATGGATGATAATGTTTTGCTTGCAGTCACTTCCATGGGGATCTCTTCCTCAACAGTATTTTGTGCTTCACTCGTTACATCTTCCACCTTATGTGAAAGCTCTGCTTGTTGACTGAATGATGGAAAACCAACCCCTAAATCGTCCAATATCAAAGAATTGGATAGTTGGGAAGTGCCAATAGCAGATTTATTTGTAGAGTCCTCGATTTCTGGGGGAACCTCCCAGTTCCCAAAAGCTGCCATTGAGTTTTCCTCTGTGTCCCTAACTTTTGATATACCCTCTGCAACTTCCTGTTGTACAGCTTGAAAGAAACTCAATCCAGATATTGCATTTCCCAAAGCATTTTCAGTTCCCCCTTCCTCAAGCATCACAGGCTCAGGAAAATCTTCATCTGAATCAACTTGGTCAATAATCTCAGTGCTTGTTGGATCACCACCAATATAACCTCTACACTGAGGTGAACCACAATAGCATTCTTTGGCTGCGGCTCCAAACACTCTCACATAGTTGTAATCAAAAGTCACCTCTTCACCCTGAAAATAGAACATACTTTTAAAATGATGAAATAAAGTTCAATAATAGTGCATTGCCTTGCAAAAAGACCAAAAAGAGTACAAAATAGGCTGCGGCAAATAATGTATCCAGAAAAAGTAATGCAGCATGGAATTAGTACCGTGAATGCTTAGTACAGAAGCATCAAAGCTCTTGACATATGCTAAAACATTATCTAAGCTCTTAATTAGTCTCTCACACTTATATCACTCATTATGTTTCCCAACAAAAGTACAAAGTATATACAAGTTTAATTCGCAATTAAATGTTTAAACAGAAAATAAATTAGCAATATTTTTCAACCTTTAGCAAAGGACATAAAAAGTAAATTCCTCGTTCACATCTATTAGCTTTCTAGAATAAATGTTAAAAAGTGATGAATAAAAATTGAACTCCAAAAAGCCATAGAGGCACAAAAGGTGGTAGCATCTCAGACTAATCAAACAAAAATGTTTTTACAAGACAAGATTTTCAATTGACTTTTTTTCCTTACACCACAAGCTTACATATGGTAAGCATGGAACTCTCAACAATGATCAATCAATCTTATTCTCTCTCCCAAAAAAAAAAAAAAAAGAAAAAGAAACCTCTGAATCTTAAACGTCTGTGCTCTGCAAACCACATCGTCTATTTGTCATATCGAAAAACTATTGGAGAGAGCTCTCACATTCATTATATGCATGATTATCTCCATTTCAAAGTTTCCATATTTATTATTTTCACATTCATTATAAAGCAAAAATGCTCCCAGGCTTATTTATGGTTGACTCAGTGCTCCTTGACAACAGGGAGGTCAGGGAGGTGGGTTCTATAATTCCATGACTAAAGTGCAGAGGCAAGGAGGCAGCGCAGAAACTCCAAAAAAAAAAATATAGATATATATATATATAAAAGAAAAAAAGAAAAAGAAAACTACAGCAATTTTCCAGCTCAAATGAGAAGGTGCAAAATGAATCAATATAATGTTGAAGCATACCTTCTTGATATCCCTTAATGCAAACAATCCAATACAAATTTCTCCATTGACCACCCACTGTTCACAAAACAGCTAAATTCATTATAAACCCAACATATATATATATATATATAAAGGAAAAGAAAAGCAGGCTATAGAAATCAGAAACTGCGAGTGAGCAAATGAAGTTTTACTTACCTACCTAAAGTTTACATAGAAAGCAATTGCAGTTAAAAAGATGTAAATAATAGCACATCAAACTATAATTTTTTAATTTGCAAATGTTGCATGTGCAAATTAATGAAACTTAATTGACACAGAATTAGGCTACTAAGCAAAGGAAGCAGGCCAAAACCATTGACACCAAGGCACCGAAAAAGTCATTGACAGATACCGGTCTTTTCAACATTATATTCTCTTATATTTATACTCTGAAAAGATAGGATTTCAGAATAAAGTGTCATAGTTAGGCCACATAAAATCTAAGCTTCACAGATCAAAGGCATAAAATGGTCAGAATGTGCATTACTCTGGCCCATGATCTTCAACGGTTTAACATCAGCCCTTGCAAACCTTTAATAACCCATGAACATAGTCCAAAAAGCTGTCTCCTGGGTGAGAGGGTGCCCAATTTATTCCCCCCCCCCCCCCCAAAAAAAAACACAGAATAACTAATACGTGGCAAATGTGACTCATAAAGACCAGAAGAACTTCTCCTTTTGCCTAAAAGAGGCTGGGATTCTCCAAGTGCCTTGCAAAAACAGCACTATGCAAGACGGTGTCATCCCCCTTGATCACACTTACAGACATTAGTTTCTTCATTTGTTAAATTATACAAAATTAGGAAATAGTTAAGACTCCCTTACATTTTGGCTCACAAATTGCAGAATTAATATGCATAAGGACCCCCCAAGCGTGAAATCAATTCTAAGAAGGAAGTACATGAGAACATCTATAGACATAGAGAGAAATGAAGCAGAGTCTGCTCAATAATATAGCATGCGAGAAGCAGTTTTTATAATAGATAAAAAGCAAGGTCTTCCCAAAAGTAGGTAATGAAGAATTAAGCAGCATCATTAAAACTATTATAGGTTAAAACAAAGTAAACTCTCGTATCAATCCAAAAAATACATGACAAAAAAATGTTGCACACATGAAATGAGTCACCTTTTCAGTACGGCAGTTAGGATCACAACTATGATTAATGAAACGCCCCAAATTTCCTTTGCCACATGCATCTATTACCTGAAAGTGAATGACACAGTAAGACAAAGCCAGACGAAAGAATGTATTAATTGCATATTCAGTCAAAATCAATAACTCGACAATCAACAAAAACCACCAAAGTACTGGACAGACTAACAAACAAATTCAGCCCATGCGCATGAAACCTAAACAATGTGCAGGTTCTACCAGACAGCGAGGGTTAGGCAACAAACCAAAGCTGAAATTCGGCCAAACCAGATGGCCTGCATTAACGTGTATTAGAATGTATCTGGCTCAGACAGCCCTTCCTATGCGACATCAAAATGCTGCAGCTTGACATCTACAACCACACTTGAACCACAAAAACATATAATTTTTTCTTCTGTGCATTGGAATTGAACAAAAATATAGGGGATTTCTATTTTGACTCTCTTTTTTAAGTGAGTGTAATTTACTTATGATCTTACACTATACAATAAGTGAGGTCCACTTAAATAAAAAAAATTAAAAATGATATTTAAATAGTATTAGATCATGAGTTAATTTTACTTACAAAAAAAAAAAAGAGTAAAATTAGCAAGCACCTAAAAACATATCAGTGGTTACACATTCTCTCTTTCTGTTTATGTCCAAATCCTATGAGTAGGAAAGGAAAATGGAGGTAGCAAAACTTGCAAAAAACAATTTAAATCCTTCAGACCATTTCAGTTCTTGATGAAAAGATAGTGGTAGTGAATCACAACTATCATGAGCAAGGATCATGGTCAAATGGAATTGATCATTATTGTCTCTACAAAGTGCAAGCAGAAAGATGCTTGTACGTATAGAGATACAAAGAGACAGGAATTGCCGTTGGATGATATGAATTGTATCATTTATATACTAGTAAGACACTAATTTTCTGAAAGGAATTATTCAAGGTCGAGCAATTTTTAACTGTTTTATGTCAAAAATATATGCTGCAAAATTTACAAAAATAGCACAAATTAATAAATTGCCATAATGTGTTACATTAGAAGTAAGCTTAAATGTCCACATATCAATAAACCATAAGCAAAAAATTCAAGTTATCATAGCAACTAGAACAACCAAAATGTTGTTGCTCAAGTAAGATTGTAAACAATTAGGAGCAGAGAAAGAAGAAGAGCACACTCAGACCTCACTGGCATTTAACGTCATGAAGTAGAAATGCTTGTGACCTTTAGAAGCATACTCTCTTTGTCGCGCCTCATAGGCACGCATATCAAGCACCTGATTAAATAAAGATTAGAAGTATTGGCAAATGCGACAGAAAAAATGGTAGCCAGTTACGAAAGATAAATATCGAATGATGCATAATGTGAATGTCATGGAAAAGCACGCAGGTATCGAAATTAAACCATCCTAGAGAATAGCAAGCAATTATTATAGCTCCAATAATTCACCCGCGGATCTTTTCTAGGTCAATCCTGGGATTACATTCCACATTTTTCATCATGAAAATCACCTTTAGATTAGCAAATAAGTGAACATTAAACAAATTACCTCTCCAACATATTCAATAAGAAATTGGCCTTTGGATATATCTTCTTCCGATCGCAGCCCAAAACCTTTCTTCCCACATCTATCCCACTTCATTTTAGCATAATTTCGCTTTTGGAACTGCAAAGAGATATTTGGATAAAAAGTTCAATAGTTACAAACTAAAATCTGTTATGATAAACCATCCATGAGAAAAGCAGCAGAAGATACCTGTTGATTTGAACAGAGATCCCCACAAGGGCAGGTGCCCTGAACACACTCGATGTTCAGCATTCGATTTAAGCATTCATCTCCACAACCTGACCCACCATCTAGAGGTACTTTGCAATGGCAAACCATTATCTGTTTAAATTTCGTGACATCGATTTGATGTTAAAAAGCTGATGTTCATAGTTACAAATTTCATCCACCTTTCAACTCACTAGAATGCCAAAACTTTAACAAGGCATCCAAAAATATTCAAGTCGTTATTCTACCAAATCATTTATTCAATTACAAAATAGGAACATAAAATAGAAACAAATGGTTAATCCCCAATCAATTATGAACAATGCACAGAAAAACCAATGAAGAAAGAAACTAGGCTTATTTTGGTCCGGAAAGAGGGTTAGGTATTGGTCTCCATCCCTCCGACATAACTTCTAACACTAGAGGGACTATGCTTCAAAGGACTGGGGTGAAAACCAAGAAAGGTGAGTGGTCAAATAGAAAGAGGAAGATCTTTAGTTACAAAAGTTGAAGCAAAAAACAGTCCGGAAAAGGAAAAAGATCCTACAGATACCACTTTGACAATTCAGGATGATCCAATTCATATCTAAGGAGTAATTATTTTGACCGAAAAAGGCACCAAAAAGATTAACTGAAACCATAATCCTAGAAGGGCCAAATGACACATGGCTACATCAGTAAGGAAACATCTCTGCACGTATACTTACCTATAGAAATCGCATGCAAAAACTACCCTTGCAAATACAGTTGTTCAGATAGTAAAAGAACTGCATCTCTCTCTCGTAAGGAACAAAGATATATAGTAAACTCGGCTCGAACTAGGAAAATACCGCAACTTTAGTTGATCTTAAAAAAGCTAGGGGAGGAAGAGAAAGGAAGGAAGACTAGAGGGAAGAGGCAAAGAGAGGAAAGGGGGAGAAATTTGTATTTAAACAATGTGTATTTTCAGCAACATATGACAGCTGCTGTCATTCTCATGGTAAAATGTCTTACTAGGCACAAACAATCCAACTGTGAAGTTATTAAAAATATTATGAAATAACTAAGAATAGTAATGCCTAACCCAACAGACTAACTTCTAGTTTTTCTCCAAAAATATTATTTCTGGAAATCCCTTGCTCTGGTCGATCCCAACACCAAGCGATCTTGCAAGTTTGTTCATAATCATGTCAGAGTGGTATATTAGAGCCAGCCCTTCAAACAAGTTCCAATGGATCACATCAACACATCCCAAAGCTATAACTCAATCATCCAAGACAATGTTGAGCTCCTTTCACCTTTATGACTCAATCCCAGGTGCAAACATGCTGCCTAAAATAATTTACATTCCTTTCCTCCTCAGTCCTTACAACTAGCTAAGGTCAAAGATAAAAAATTCATAAAACCAGCAAATACAATAAAGCATGAATAATAAAATAAGGACTTAAATAAAACAAAACGGAGTCAAGTTCAGACCTCATCAATTGTTTGAGTCTTACGATTACGGTGCAGGAATTGGTTAGTGGAAATGCGTGTAAATTCATGCTCCTTTGGGACTAAAAACATTAGACAGAAAATGTCAGATTTCATCTAAGTTTAAAAGCCTGGAAGCTTGCTCCAGGCTTATATCTCATCTTAGTGCTCTGCTCAGTACTAAAAATGTCATTTACCTGTTATATGTCTGGGTTCCGATCCCACGTTATCTAAAGGAAAATCACAAGCATCTTCATCAGCATCTGATAGGCCCAACTCTTCATTAATTTCTTCATTTGACTTCTCCTGGGGAATGGCGCAATCCGCATAGGCCTTATCCATGTTATCTACGCAAATCCTTCAAAGAAATTATAAAAAAAAATATTTATGTATATATTGCATGAGAAGACACATAAGATTTTCTTATCAGACAGCCATTGTTTTCAGCAAATAAAGTGAGAAAAACCTTAAAAGAAATCATTAAATAAGGAAATCTGAAGAGAAACAAAGTCAAAGCAAGATCCAAACATAGATTCATCAAGTAATTGCTAAATAAAGAACATGCACTATCTACACCAGATACAACAGTAATTTGGTATTTAATGGCCACCAAAAAAGACAAGCCAATTGACAAGCAGAATTTCCAGCTTTATACCCCCAACAAAGCTAAAGAAGCAGGTAAAATATACTATAAATAATTGTCACAACAAATTATCAGTAAGATAATTGCCAAGAAGTGAAGAAAAGATCCAGAATCTGAAGACGGAGCAAATAAGACATGCAGAAAGAGAGGGAGAGGGGGCAGGGGAGGGATCAGGGCTGACATAGAGATATGAATTGCAAAGTACCATTTACAGTTTGTTTGACCAATAGAATCTACGAGTGAAAATGGGATACGACGCCATTTATGACAATCGTCACACCGCACCCAAGCATTATCCATGTGTGAATATTGCTCCATTATAACACTTGACGCCATGTCCAAATTAGTTACATCTACAGATACAACATCGTTGCTGATACCAGTTTGTCCAATTTCGGCTGCAGCATGATTTTCTGCAGCAATAATTCACAAACAACAGAAATGACATGTAAAATTTTCCATACTTAAGGAATGAATCAAGGGTGAAAAGGAATGTAATCAGAACATTACTACAACATTGACCAAACTTTAAAATGTGGAACAGAAATAATTAAGCACCTGCCGTTTCCAGATCATCTTGGTGATGAACAGAATCACAATCACCCTTCTCCTTGGCTTTTTTCTTATCAACTGACTTCTGTCCATTTCCGCCCCGCTTACATCCACTCGCTCTCCTGCTTCTTTCAGAATCAGAGATTTTGGACCCTCTCTTTCTCACTCCATCCGATCTTCTTGAAAGACGGTGTCCCTTCACTTTAGTTGAAGGAAGTAGAGTCTTTGAATTGGGTGAGTCTGACAATCTAAGGTCACCAAGGCTGGAACTTACATGAACTTCCCTACTGATATCTGCTTTCAGTGCCTCACCAGACAGCCCAAGTTCGGTCTCCCCTAAGAGAGGTAACTGTTGCACTAAAAGTTCCTTACTGCTGGATGAGTTAGTTGATGTATTTGGACTGGTGGATAAAGTTAGAATCTCCGTAAAGTAAAAGCCATCTCCCTCTTTCTGCCTACCCAGAATTTTCTTTGTTCCCTTCACTCGGCTAATGCTTGTCGGATCCTTTGATCCCTCTTGCCTCAACTGATTACCTGCCTGAGAAAGTCTTTCTTTCTTCTTCCCTTTCTTGCCACTGCTAACATTTCCACGAGTGGTAATATCTTTAGCATCAGCAACAATTTGGCTTTCGGGAATTGTATTTATAACTTCTGAATCCGGTGAAGTTCCAGGATCTGTATACCTCTTCTCAGTTGCTGCTCCCAGTGCTTCACCTTTTTTATGGGAGGTATTCCCAAAATAATTCTCTGCGGCGTCTCCAGCTGACTTTTCAGGAATCAAAGCGCAATCCAAGTCCTCATTCACAAGATGAACATTTACAACAGAACCATATGATTGTGTCTTCTCCAGCTTATTGTCAAAACACAGAAGCTGATTTTCAATCTTCTCCTCTCCCACTTTATCATCAAAACAATTCAACGGATTTGGAGTTTCAAAAATTGTTCCCTTGCACAATCCAGTGACATGATCACTGATAACAGTGTCAACAGACGTCAAGCAATCATTTACATCTGGGACTATAGTATTAAGACTGTTTTGACATATTCCTTTACCCAGTTTAATTTTCAAGCGAATGCAATTAGTTGAAGCATGTTGTCCGCTAGAGCTTCGCGAGCTTCCACCATCAAGACTATTTCTCTTTTTACGCCCTCCACCAACCCTAGCTTTGGGTGACCCACGACTCTGAGATTGATCCAGCCTTAGAGCATTTGTCAAACCAAAAATTTGCGTGATGTTACTGAATACTCCCCAGGCAGAGGAACGAGCTGCTCTTGAGAAACAACTTCTCCTGCCTCTTGCTGAAATAGAAAAAAAATTGATGCTTCTATGAATGTCTGGCTCTTTAGCTGTGGTCTTGGATTTCCTAGAAGAGCCTTTTCGCTGAGTCTTACGGCTTGATTTACGCACTCGGCCACTCTTTCGAGAAGATGATGATCCAATATCAAGGCAGTGTGGATCAGAAAAATGAATATGACAAGCCTGATCCTTTCCTTCCTCATTCATCTGACCAGAACAACGAACAACAGTGGAAGAATTGATGGAAGTATAGTCTTCCTTTCCATGATGATGAGGTACATCTAGTCTCACAAAGGATTCTTTCTCTAAAACACCAAAGGCCTGATGTGATTGCAAAGAAAGAGACTTCTCTGGTAAAAAGTCAGGGACCATTTCAGTCAAAACCGCCCCTCCAGCATGTGCATTTTCATCTACAGCTATTACCTGACTCGAAATTACAACTTTCATGTCAGTACTAACAGCACTTTTCTCTTCAACAGCTTGCAGCATGCCTTCTATTAAAGGACCCCTAACACCAGAATAATCCCTCTGCTCATTCTGCAGGCTACAATCACTCTGTAAATCAGTAACTGGTAAGTTCCCCAAAGTCTTATCACAAGCCTGCAAAGGCAACACTTCACTGCATGTATTAGTATCCTGTTTTGCTTCAACATCTTCTTGAACCTTTTGAACAGAGAGACAATCAACCAACTTGCTCCCTTTTGGATCATTGTGAACATCAAGATTACTGATTAGATGACATTGATCCAATGACTTTATGGGCGTTTCATCACAGTGTAGAGATAGATTACATTCCTTTGCCAATACTTCTGTAACCTTTTCCTCAAAGGTAGAACTAACAGGCTTATCATGCTTCTGCTCGACCTGTTGAACAAGTCTTTCCAGTGAACCAGTCATTGCTTGAGCAACAGCATCAATTGAGGAACAAGCAGCAGCATCACTCTCTTTCTGGTCATTTTGCTGAACACATTCACATACAGGACATGCCATGGGTGTCAATTCTGACAGCTTTCCATGGTCAAGAGAAAATGAGATATCATTGTCATTATGAGACACTATTTCAGCTAGATAATCCTTTTTCTCTTCCTTAACGTCTTGGACATTAGGCCTGTTACCATCCTTACGTTCATCCAGTTGATCAGAGTTTGTCGTCGAACCAGATAACCCCATCAATTCCAATGATCCCTCAGGAATCTCCAAACCAACATCCTCACATTTGGACACTGCTTTTTCCACAGAAAATCCATGACTTCCGATGTTGCAATCATCCATTCCACTCTGATTTTCATTCAAACCATCCACACTAATCCTGTGCTCATCCTCCAATATTGTTCCTGCCACCAACCTGGCCACATTTGGACTGTCCACCTCAAGCCCACTCTTCCTACCAACAAAGCCATCGTGTGAGACGTCACTAGAGCTCAAACAACCGTCATTATCATTACGAGAAAACTCTGGACACCTGTCCATCACAATGGTGGGGTCCCCATCAGAGCCACTAAATCCGTTACAGGTCTCTGGACATATAAATTTCTCAGAATCTGAACTCTGGGCAGGAACTAAGCAAGAATGCTGCTCTACTGCAGCCTGGTGGAACCGTTCATGGGCTTCCACCAGATCGTCACACGAACCCATCTGACTCCTATCAACACTTTAAACCAATCAACCCATACCCATTACTCAAAAAACAAAGAAAACAATCAAATTTGCACTAACCCAATACAATGTACGACCCTAATCAATTCCAATCAATCAAACCCTAACCTCCAATTCGACGGCCCCATATCTCTCTCAAAAAAGAATCTAAGAAAGAACCAGAACAAAACAATCCAGGGCGAGTCAACCGCTTCCAGAGTCCAGACAACATGAAAAAAAAAAAAAAAACCCTAGCGTCAACCCCCTCTGCACAAGCAAAACTGCGCGTTAGAAATCTCAGCAATAATGCATTCAAAGAAAAACTCACCCCAATACAAAAACACATATACCCATATAAATTCAGCCAAGAAATTCATCAAAAAAAAATAAAAAAAATAAAGGGAAAAAAAAAATGGATTTCCGCGATACCTGAAAACGGTTCCCTTTTTATATTATTTTTTCTATTTTCACGTATTTTTTCCTTTTCTTTTTCCAATTCTTTTTCGCTTGTCTGGTGTTTGCTTAATTGCGTCGTCAAAAGAGGAGAAATAGCAGGAGGCCCCCAAAAAAAAAAGAAATGAAAAAAAAAAAAAAAGGAAAGATGAAGAGAGAGAGAGAGAGAGAGAGAGAGAGAGAGAGGGATTGGGTGGAAACCGTTTTAGCCCAACCCGCCCGGAGTTCGATAAAAGCTAAAGCAAATAGGGTTTAGTCGGTGTTGACCCCCCTTTTTGCCACGTGTCCTACTCCAAGGGTGGATTTGGGTTTTCCCTTCAATAAAATCGCCATAACTTATAAGTATATATTACTTGCACAGTATAGATTTAAACATATTTATTAATTATTTTATTTTATTTTATTTATAAAAAATAAAAAATAATTTTAATTTTGAGTATTACCTTTTTAAAGAATTTTTAAATATTTTTGAGAAAATAAAACAAAAATTTTTCTTTTTAAGAAAAAATAAAGATTTGATATCATTTTCTTTTTTCTTTTCTTCTCTTTTGAAGGCATTTTAATGTAATTCTATTTTTTTCTTTTCTAAGAAAAGAGATGTAAATTTGAGATTTTTTTTTCGGATTCAGAAATAATTTTTTCTTTTTTTTTGTTATTTTTTTATTAAAATATTTTATAATTATAGATATTTAATTAGAATCAAAGTAGGAATATATAAATCAATAGAGTCATTATTTTAAAAATAATTAATTATTAATTTTTTGTAATTAAATCGTGACAAAAAATTACATATATTCTATAACTTTATTTTTTATTAAATAAAATATAGATGTAATTACAAATAATTAGTAATTAATTATTTTTTAATATATATCAAGGCAATTTCGTATGAACGATTTCTATACCTCCAAAACTTTTTTCTTATTATGTTTTGGCAAGAAAACAAAATTTTAGTGGACCATATTTTAGTGTTTTGGGATTTTTATCCACCTTATATTATTTTTAAAAATTCAACATTTACTTTAATTACGTAACTGTAAAATACTATTTTCTGCTAACTCTTCCTTAATTTTGTCATGCGGCTCCACAAGACCCGCAACTTCAAACTAAAGTTGTCATGTCATTTTCTCATCAACAAATAATAATTATGGTTCTTAGAAAACCTCTTCTTTTTTTGAAAAAATTATAATTGTGGTTTTTAGAAAATAAAAAAAAGAATTTTTTTTCCCTTTTTCGTTTTTTTGATGTACTTTTCTTTCTTTTTTCTGAATTTCACGTTTTCGTTTGGCTTTTTTGGAAACCAAAACGCGCAGATCCGAGCCAAAGACGCCGCCCGCTGCGTCGTTCAAGTCGACGCCATCTACACTCTGATCAGGCCTTTCCTGACCATGCCCTTCCTCTCCAACGCCTCTCTCCGCTCCCGTACCTGCCGCTCCGTCCTGAACCCCTTCTCCGTAGACGACTTCGCCGCCAAGATCCGGTCCTGCCCCTTCTGCTTCCGCCGCAACCACGTTCCCCCTCACTTCCCAAAAAAAAAAAAAAACAAGAAGACGAAATACAGCTACAGAATTTGAGTTATGAAATTGCTTTTTTTTTTTTTGCTATTATTGGGCTTTAATTGGTCTTCAATTGATTTGGAATTACAACTTCAACTAAAAATAAATTAACAAAATGTCTACCCTTAATTTGAAGCAATCACGTAACTAAGTGAATGGATGGCTCTTGTGCTCCCTTGGCGCTGTCAGCCAAGCCACTCTATGAACAAAGCAACTCCCTTCAAAGGTCAAAGTTCAAACCCCCTTTTGCTATAAGTTATTAATATTTTTAATTTTAAATATTTAATTTTTTTTATATTTAAATTTTAAATTTTTGTAATATTTTATTTAATTTCTAAATTTTTTAATTTTTTATTAAATCAGTATCTCATTTATTAAAAGTGATCAATATATTAAAAAATAATTTTAACTTTACAAAAAATATTTAAAAAAATATTAAATAGATGAATTAAATGTCTTTTTTATCAAAAATATGCATGTTACTTATTTAATTCGTATATTTGTTGATTAAAAAAATATTTAATGTGCATATTTTATTGATGAAAAAAATATTTAATTCATATATTTAACCTTTTTTAAATGATTTTTATTAAGTTAAATTCATTTATTAATCGATTGACTACTTTTTGTAACTTAAAAGACTGATGTAGTATAAAATCAAAAGATTTAAAATTTAAATGAAATGTCAAAAAGATTTAGTATTCAAATGTAAAAAAACTTAAAGGTTTAAGATTAAAAATATTGATATCGTGAGTTGCGATAGACTTCAAAAAAGGTTATAATTATATTGGTGTCCGAAACGGCGATGAATCAAGTTGTTTTTTATTTTTTATTTTTGTTTTTTTAGCAACCAAAATTATGATATAAAAAAAAACTGTCCTATCAATTTTTGCTACTTAATAATTTTACGTTTTTTTAAAGTAAAATTAACTCATGATTTAATACTATTTAAATATTTTTTTAAATTTTTTATTAAAGTACATTTCACTTATTATATGATATAAAATAATATGTAATTTATACTCACTTAAAAAAGGTGTCAAAATAAAAATTCCCTCAATCTTTTTTTGTTAATGTGACAGATTACATGGTAACTTTAGTGTGAGGTGGCAAACCATGTGGCATCTCGTGACAAAATTAACAGCGAATTAACGAAAAATAATATTTTTTAGTTACAAAATTAATGTAAAGGATAGATTTGGAAAAAAATAAAATATCCCTAAAACATAGAGAGTAAACATAGAGAGTGAAATTTTATTTTTTGTACCTTTTATTTTTAGTCTAGAAAACATAAAGTTAATATTTTCTTTTGTTTAGTTCAGTTTAGTCTTATTTGTTTGGCCGTCCACGTCAAAGATTTGCTGTGGCTATTGTGAAACCTTTTTTGGTTTTTTTTGACATGAATGAAACCCTTTTTGATGGGTTATCCTGAACTCTATTATAGCATTAGAGGTTTGCTTTTGTGTTCTCATGGCCAACTATTTTCTGTTGGATGTGTCGTTTTCGACATCGTCATTAATTGTACTAGAAAACCTCTTTGTTTGTTAGGCTGCACAATCTTCTTACTCTGTTTAGGATTAATTTATTGTTTCTTTGTCTCGACCGCATCAGCAAACGGGCATCAAATAGTGCCTGTTCAAGTCAAACAATAACGTTATATGTGGTATTTTTTGGCATCAGTGTATTGCTTAACTTTCTAAAATCTCTCTCGTTCTTTCGTCTCCAAATAATCCTAACTTCAATTTCTCTTGATCGCTGCAAGGAAAAACGAATAAAGAAAGTAGGACAACCAGATATCAGTTTCGGAATTATGTTACGCAAAAGTTTCAAGTCTACGAAATGGTAAATCGAAAATTTTCATTTATTTTGTTATAAATGGATATCTCCAAGTGTTACAATAGTGATCAGTAATCGGTATTATTCTCTTAGCCTGTGAAAAGCGAGCGTAAATGACAAGTTTGCAATTTCTTGTGTTAATTTCTTTTTGTTCTTAGCATAAAGTGTCATGCAAATTTTGCATGCGAGATTAATCCTCACTTTATTGAGCATGTCGCTATGGTTAGAGAATTTCACGTGTAAGAATTTGAGCACAATCAGTCCTGAATCAATTATAATATTTCTAGTGTCAATTTCAGTTCTAATCTTGATTTGGCTTCTGTTGGAGTTCTGTGCTCTTTCCTGCAATCAGTCTTGTGTTATTTTTTTCTTTGTCTCTTGATGGAAGCAATAATTTTATTGTGTGTGTGTGTTTTTTTTATTTACTGTCTTAATTCTCCTTTTGAATTATGTGTCGATTTATTCGATGACTATTGGCTTTGGAATTTGACGCAGCGAAACTGCTTTGAAGCTGGCTTCTGCGAGGATAAAGGTTTTGAAGACTAAGAGAGAGGCACGAGTGAAGCAGCTGAAGAAGGAATTGGCTCAGTTGCTTGAGGCTGGCCACAGCCAGACTACCAGAATTCGAGTTTGTCTTTTAGATCCCCACAATTTTTTATACAAACAATTAGTTTTACCAGTGACTTGGACCTTTTGTTTTTCACTTATTTTTTTTCTCCTTAAAAAATTTGATTACTACGCAATGGAGTCTGTGTATTTAAGTTAAAGTTTTAAGAACCGAACATGTTATTCAATCGAAAAGTTTTGAGATTTAAAATTCAACCAGTTTAATCAAATTAGCCGTAATTGAACTAGTAAAACTGATATTTAATATTAAATATATAAAATTTAAATAGTTATATAAATTTATCTAATATATTAATATTTATAATAAAAAATTATATAAGATATAAGTTTTATATATACATATATATATATATATATATATGTATATATAAAACTTATATTTATAACCTTAATATATATGATTTATAATTTATTATAAAAATGAAAACTTATTAATCTTATTTTACAATTTATAAATTTATATTTTTATAATATACTTTAACATATATTTCAAAAACTAACCGTTGAACATTTATAACTCATTTAATTGAATTTTAAAAATAAACCATTTATATATTTGTAAAGTAGTGAATATTTTTGATAAAATCAAAACATGTTAATTACTTTTGAAAATGACAATCTATTATTAAAAAATTAAAATATATTAACGACTTTGAAGATAAAATAGACATATAGATACTTTGCAAGATAAAATATTAATTAATTTTAACTAAAATATGTTAGTATTTATTAATATTTATATTTTTTCATTTTTTTAGTATTTTTTTCTCTTTGAACCAAACTGTTTCGATCGAAAAAACCGAAATCGGTTCTCTGGTTCTCTGTTCAACTGGCCGGTTCATCCGATTCTTGGTCCATTCTTCAATGTAATGGTTTTTTAAAGCTAACCGGAGCGGTTTAAGGCCTAGTTCCCAATTTTTCCAGTTGAACCGACCGGTTTAACTTAATTCTCTCAACACTGATTTGAGCCTGATTAGTCTACCATGAAATATAGCTGAATAAATTAGGCAAAAGAATTAATTAATATGGGTATAATTCTTTTGTCTCATCCACCTGCTGCTATTGATTTTAGGAAGAATTTTTCCTTTTGTTGTGCTAATTTGGTTTTCTGTTTGGCTGGCCGCTAGCCTCGAGGTATTAATTTGCTTCTTTGAGTATGTCATTATGGGCTTCTAGTGCAATGTCTTTTTATATGATTAGTTATGAAATGTTAGCATAATGTTCGCAATTTTTGGTCTGGGTTACAAATTGTGAGTGTTTGTCATTTTGGGACATGGTGATAGCTGGAATGGTACTTAATTATGTCTGTATTTGTTTCGGTTTTTTGCAGGTTGAACATGTGATTAGGGAAGAGAAGACAATGGCAGCATATGATCTTATTGAGATATACTGCGAACTTCTTGTTGCGAGTTTGCCAATCATTGAGTCACAGAAGTATGAAATTCTACATAATGTTTTCTTCTTGTTAGTTTGACGCTTTAGGACATAGCATTCATCAAAGGTGTATAGGTTGAGATTATCGTAATATATTTTTTATTGTCTTAAAGAGAGAGTATCTTTTCATGCTGAGTCTGTTATGCTTAAAATGGTTTCTCGTCGAATTAAAGATGTTTTATGATATTGAGGCATGCAAATTGTATACTTGCATGATAGCATTGTCAACTTTTCTTCCTGCTCTGCTGCTCATTTAATGTAAAGACTAGTCTTATAACTTTGTCGTGGATTTTCTATCTATGAAACTGCATTTTTCCCTTTCCATTCACTTGGATATTATCCTTTATGCGTATTTTGTCTGGACCCTTTCAAGGCCTGCCCCATTGACTTAAAGGAAGCAATCTCAAGCATAATATTTGCATCTCCAAGATGTTCAGATGTCCCAGAACTAATAGATATCCGTAAGCTTTTTACAGCGAAATATGGTAAAGAATTTGTTTCTGCAGTAGTTGAGCTACGTCCAGATTGTGGTGTGAGTCGTCTGGTAAGTTTCTTCTCTATGAGTTTTAAGTCTAAGAAAAAACAATTTGCCGTTGGTGATAATCTTTGCTCTTTTCATCTTTCAGTTAGTGGAAAAGTTATCTGCCAAGGCACCTGATGGTCCTACCAAAATCCAAATTTTAAGTGCAATAGCTGAGGAACATAATGTTAAATGGGATCCCAAGTCATTTGAAGAAAAAGTTACAAACCCCCAGAAGATTTGCTGGTAAGATCAAATGTATAGAAGTGGCTATGCTTGATAATGTTTGTGGCATTATAGGTAAAAGAAATTTCAGATTAAACATCATTGCTTAATTCTTGCACGCTTGTAAACTTTGTTTGAACAGGATGGACCAAACACTTTTGAGAAAGCCAGCAACATACTTGCGGAACTTCCTAACATCCAAGAGGCACCTAATAGCATCAATAGGGGACCTCCTGGTTTCCATGTTCCTTCCAGAGACTATGAGAAGCATGGTATAACTACAAGCTCATTTGGCCCCTACTCAAGCTCATAACTTCATTCTTACAATTTTCCTTCTGCAGATACTGATATCAATGAGACCATGCCATCAGGCACTTCTAGCATAATATGTTTGATTAATTTGAAAATTTCTATAGAAATGGATTACCTTTATTTTATTAAAATTATTTAGGTTCTTTTAAGTATTCTTTCCAATTTGATACCCCTTTTTTTGTTAATTCATGTTTAATTCTTGCACAGAGGAATAATTTTGTTCTTTACAATTTCATATAATCTTGAAATAAAATTTCCACTCAAATATTATAGAAGCGTTTAATGAAGTTATTATTCGTACAGAGTAATGTGAAATAATTAGTATTATGTCCCGAGTGATATAATTAATATCTATTGCTATTTGATGTAGAGTTCTTTTTACTGAATTGCCTATTGCTAATTGAGAAATGATACATATCATGACTTAATCTCCGTCTTTTCACAACCAGCATCTTAGCAATTTTAGCATAGAGGAGCTATACGGATTAAGGCATGGAGGGACTTTATAAGGGTTTTCAGTTTTCCATGCAACATAATCGGTAAAATTGAAGAGATTTTAGTTGTGATAAATATCATTATTCTTGATAATTAAGCCATATTCTTTGTAGCAGGTGGAAGAAGATATGCAGAAGAAGTTGCCCAAAGTGAGATAGATCAAAGTCGATGCAAAACAACATTGCTAGAGACAGAGTCAGAAATTGCCAACATTCAAGAAGTGCCCGTGCAAAGTGATACACTTTATTCTTTAAAACAAAGTGATGGGCTTTCTGAAATGTCACTTGAGGCTATAGCTCAAAATCATAAAATACTTATGCGAAGTGGCATGGCTCTAACTAAGCCACCTGAATGTCAGGAATGGGAGAGATTTACAGAGATTTACCTGATAGAAAATGAATTCTCAGAGTTACCCGAGAATTTGAGGTGTTTTGTACTTCAAGCGTTATTCCTTAATAGAAACTCCAAATTAAGGATGATCCCTCACTCATTTTTCAACAACATGCCTGCCCTTCAGATCTTAAACATATCCAGAACGCGTATCAAGTTTCTTTCGAAGTCTCTTTTTGAGCTGATTAATCTGAAAAGACTCTTTCTTAATCACTGTGAGCTTCTAATGAGATTACCACCTGAAATTGGACAACTTCAAAATCTCGAGATACTTGATCTTGAAGGAACAAGGATCACGAATTTGCCTAGAGAAGTTCAACAGTTAACGAATCTGACGTGTTTGGAAGTGTCGTTTAATGAGCCTGTGAATCATAGGAAGATGGAGCAGTTACATAAGGTGATTCCTGTTGGGGTTTTGACAGCCCTAAGACAGTTAGAAGAAGTAAATATTGATGTGAGTCCAGTTGATAAGCGGTGGAATGAATGTGTGGTAGTTGTTGTTTCCGAAGTTTGTGGATTAACAGCCCTTAATACACTTAAGATCTACTTGCCCCAGGTGGAACTTTTGAGCCGTTTTAATTGGTATAGTGCACAAATTGGGTCTTCGTCATTGTCCCATTTTAGATTAACTGTTGGTCATCACATCAAGCGTGTCTTGTCTCGAATCCCAGACAACATAGAAATGGAGATGGACCAGTATGACAGATGCTTGAAGTATGTAAATGGAGTAGTACTCCTGAAGAAATTAAGATTGTTCTTGGACAAACAAATGCATTTTTTCTAGACTGCCATACAGATATTAAAACATTTTCTGAACTTGGATGTGAGAATCTGATGCAACTAAAATGGTGTGTGGTGTGGGAATGCAACGAGCTAAAAACAATCATACATGGAGATCAGATGAGCACAGGTTCATCTAATAATAAAAATATTGGTCTCATAGCATTAGAGTATCTTCACATATATTATATGAAGAACTTGAGAAGCATATGGGAGGGTCCAATTTGTAGCAATGGCTTCATTTCTCTAAAAAAGTTGACATTTTGCACTTGTCCCCAGCTGACGACCATTTTCACTTCAGAATTGCTTGCGAGTTTCAGCAATCTAGAAGAAGTTGTTGTCGATGATTGCCCTGTCATCACATGCTTGGTGAGCTGCTATAATTCAGGATATGAATCCACTAGTTTTCTTCCAAAGTTGAAGAAAATATCACTTCACTACTTGCCCAAATTGGTTAGCATCTCCAGCTTCAGTGGAGTAAGCCTGTCACCAACGTTGGAGTCGTTGGAGTGGATGAGTATTCATAACTGCCCAAATCTTCTATGTCTCCCAATCAGCAAAGGTTACCATACAAGTTTGAAGAAGATCAAGGGTGAGATGAGCTGGTGGAACGCACTGCACTGGGATAGCATTCATGGGATGACACTTTTGTTCCCATTGATGATTGTGATTAGATGAGGTGTGGAGTGCAGGTTATCTCTCATACCAGCTGCACTGTTCATTTTATTTCTTAACCTTCATATCTTAATTACATGTATCATATTCTAAGGATTGATTTTCTTCTGGGTTTTCAATACCATATGCAGTTTTGGTGAAGATCAGGATGCACAAGAGATCGCCTGGAAAGTATGAATATTAGGAACAATAGGGTACGCTGGCATGAAATATGGCCAACCTAAGGTAAAAGTCACAGGAGTAGGTTAAATTGTCTTTTGGGAAGTTCAGGTATTTGGCATCATATGGGTGTTACAATTGTGAGACTTTGTCACGGCCCATAGGACTTAGAATTTTCTTTTGATTTGCTTGTTGACATGTTTGTGACTTATGTTAACCATTCTGCAATTGTGTTCGGATGTCGTCTTTTTACACCTTCAAACGGCCGCCAGTCTTAGGATAAATCTTGTTATTTGTAAATATATCTTATTTACAGGATATAGGATGTAATTTTTTAGCTGTAAAACCGCCTAATAACAAACCCAAAAATCAGGTTTCATTTCGCTACACGAAGAGAAATCCAAAAAGAAGAACAGGCACATCACAGCATTTTTGTTTGATGATTTTTCTTGAATGAAACTCCCACCGAAGAACTCAAAATATCTTTGACTCGAGGAAAAGTCATTTGTGCAGTTAATTAGACGTGTATCAGATGTGGACTCCCACATTTGTTGTATTATTATGACAATGATGGCTTAGTTTTTGTTTTTTGACATAAGATTGCAATTTACAATAAAAATAAAGGGAAAATTTTGGTGGGTCGGTCAAATTTTTTTACTGTGTTTATATATATATATATATATATATATATTTGTAATTGTGATCGTTTTTTTTTTTGTATAACTACAACAATTAAAAGTGATATAAAAATTATTATTATTTTTTCGTTTCACATTTATTTTTTATGGTTGTATAAAAAATATTTATAGTTATAAAGAAAAAAAACTCGTGTAAATGTAGTAAAAAATTCATTTACTTATATAATCGAATGGAAAAATAAAAATATGCTAGCTTCTCTCTGTCATTTAGTGCATTATAAACTCGCGTCTAAAAGATATCAAGTGCACCGTGTCTATGCGATGAAGCTCGATTGATTAATGAATTTGTTAACCTTGCCGGCTGGTGATCGATGCCTAAAAACTTACATATACTTGTCACCCTTCGCTTGAAGATAGAAGACTTCGTCAAGCTTTTCTGCAACGTTTATGGTGAATTTTAATTGTTCATACTGACGGCTTTGATACGTCTCATGTAAGACACACTTCTTTCTCAATCTCCTCCACCCTGTAAATTCATCGGTTGTAACTCTCCGAGCTATTGGTTGTAGCAGCAGCATGAAGGACCTTATTCTGGACGTTGTCCCTTATGCCAATATGATAGTCTATTTCCTTCGACAAGGACTCAAACCTTTTCTTCTCATATATTGACATCTTGCATAATTAAATCAATCTATTATTGCGGACCAAAGAAATAGTTAGTTTATATAGTCAATTAGTGATAGACTCTAGTTATACGTGGATTTAATCATATTTGTTAATCAATTTATTTTTACTTTACTTTATTTAAAAGAAAAAACAAAAAACCATAATTTGAGTATTATTTTTTTAGGAATATTTTAAATTTTTTAATGAAAATATAAAGGATTTTTTTCTTTTCCAAGAAAAAAAAAGATAGATTTGGAAGTTGTGTTCTTTTTTTTTTTCTTTTGAGAAAAAACGTAATTCTCTTTTTCTTTTTTAATAGAAGATAGGTAAATTTAAGAGACTTTTTAAAATTTTTTTCTTTCATAAAAAGGAGGATTTGATAATTTTTATTTTTTTATTATTTTATTTTATTAGAAAATTTTATAGTCATAAAGATTTAATTATAGTCAAAGTAGAAAAATATAAATTAATAGAATTCTTATTTAATTATAATTGAATTTGTATAGAATCCTAATTTTAATTGTAATAGAATTTTTATAATTATGAAATATTTTAATATTAATTTTAATTTGCAAATTATGAGAAGTTGCTACATATTAGGGAGAGAAAAAAAGAAATTTTTTTTTATTTTTAATTTTATATATTTACATATAAATATATATTTGCTCCAAGTGCACTAAAAATATGTGTTTCTCTATGTAACGAACATTTATTATTATTTTTGATTTATTAACTGTTCTACTCATTCTCATATTCTTTATATCCTTATTTTAAAATTACAACTTAAAATCTTAAGAATAAAGATATGTATTTTTAATTATTGAAGTGTCTCTACATATATCTCATCTTTTATTTATTTATTTTTTTGGTTTGTCTTTGGAAGAGGGGTCCTAGAGAGGTAGGCAGGCGAAGAAGTGGTGAAAGTTTAAACGTCCACCGCTGCACTGAAGCACAATGTCTCGCTGCCACTGGGGCTACCCGCATAAGCTTGATCTACTTTTAGGCTTAGCAAGACCTTGCTGTCCGGTCCCCTCTTTGTCAAAAGGCCGTAATATGAAGCCCACCTTGCGAATTGGGTCCGTCAGCAATTTGAGGAATTTAATCTTTTACTCATTTTGAAACTACGATCGTTTAATATACTTGTTAGAACTCTTTGTAAACTTAAAAAAAAAAAACGCCGAGGCTTTTATTATTGCAACTCTTTGACTTTGTACTAAAAAAGCTGGAACTGTTATAACAAGTGATCCACTCTAAGGACTTAAAAAAAAAAGTCATTCTCTTTGTTTTTTTTTTAATTAAATTATCCTTTGCGTTTTTTAATGCTTATATTATCTTTATATTCTATTTCACAATTCTCTTTCATCACGTTTTTGTTCCAAATTCAATTTTTCTTTTTTTGTGAGAATGTCTACTCTTTTTTTATAAGTTGACTTGCTTTGAAAATTTAATGCTGGCTTATTTTATAGGTTGTATTAATTAATTTGCAACTCTTGTGCATGTATTGTGAAAGAATCTTAATTTCTTTAGCTAAAACAGGCAGGTATTGAGAGCTGTACTATCCAGCAACTCAGGTTTTTGGTTTTCAAATCATCACCAGCAGTGTGAAGCCGATGTAACTAGCAATGTTGATTATGATATAGAATCTCTAATTGCAGAATCCAATGTTAGATGCTATTTGTTGTCAAACCATGAAAAAGAAAATTAATTACATAATCTTGTGTTTCTAACATAACTTATTTAAAAATTTTATTGAAACCTCCTAGTGTTTTGTTCGAATTTTAATAATTCTATACTTTTTTTTCCTGATCATAACATCTCCCTCATAAGCCCTCTTTCCCCCTTCCCCCCCCCCCCCCCACCAAAACAAAAAAAAGAGTACCGAAGCATAGCATTCCTTAAAGTTCATGGCTTATATCTACATAATCTGGGTATCTGATTCTACCATATTATTGTATAACTTAGCTACAACTTGACTTCATCAAAGAGTTTTTTTTTTTTTTCATAGGGATATTGGTACAATTATTTTATTTTTTATTTTTGGGTATTATATGTGCCATATATTGTGGATCACGTTGCACAAAAATTCTCACTTTGGTTCGATATACAGTACGTCATTCATGTCAAAACTAGACAATTCACAATACACTCTGAAATGGTTTGGTGTAATCTTATAATTAGCTCAAACCTTGATTTGGAAGCTATGAAGAACACATAATTGCAAATCCAATTGAGTTCTCATTTTTATATGAGGCAATCCATGATATAATAGACATAATTAATCTATCATGTTATTGCAAGTCTGAAGTTCTGTAGCTATATTCCTCTTGCTAAAATTAACAATTTTTACAACTTTTAGACTTTTCCAAAGCAAAGCAAAGAAAGTATATTTAGGTGTATAATCTAAAACTACACGATCATAAAAAAATAAAGTACTTCAATTTACCTTTTTGATTATTGGCCCTATAAAAAGCATAATGCTATGAACGTAAAATGTTATAACTTTTGTTAAACTAAAAGATAATAATAATTGTTTCAACGTGTTTTCTTTTCTTTTCTTTTTTTTTTTGGTCCAAGTAGAAAAGATGTAAAAATTTGACACCTTTAAGATGGATATCACAGCTAGTCTCCACATGCCGATCGAGGCCCTAAAATAAAGGACAATTTGGCAAGAAATTTGTGGAAGAGCATACGATATGGAAAGCATTTAAATACGCACAACATCATTCCAAGAGCTACACAATAGTTAAGGTTCCACAAGAAAACATAAACATAAAACGTCTAGGAACTAAGTTCATAATTGCTAGGTTCACATAATATCTAGTTGAACAAACCCCAGAATTAAAGTTACGAGAGCCACAAGTTTTGAAAGCCAGCCAGCCAGCTTGTTGAATATATATTAACCCCAATTTAGAACAGAAGATTATTACATCCTCTCTTGCAAATTCGGCTGCATGGGCTGCACGCGGAAGGCAAAAGGCATCTGGGAGTTGTAGTCCCTGACACCGCCGCCGCCATGTTGATGATGGTAGCCATTTTCCATCTCCCTCATGCTCACTTCCACGGCCACCTGCTTCTGGCGTCGCTGTAGAGCCAATTCCTTTTCTTGCTGGATGATAATACATCATACATGCATGTATTGATGCATATAAAGTGGCTTGGTTAATAACATGGTTTGGTAATTAAAGATCACTAAAAGAATATAGTGATCATAGAATATGAAGTAAATTAATTTAGTTTTCATCCTTTCAAAATTTTTCTCACTCAAAAATAGTTGAACATTTTGTTCATTGTGTGTTCAGATTTCCATCGATGCAATGATACTTGCCAGTTGCTATAGCAACTGAATTCCTCAAGTCTTTAGTACGTGAAGAAAGAACGGAAAAGAAAATAATTTGTAGTTTCTAGGGCTTTTTTTTTTTCAGTGATAATTAAATCTAGGGCAATAATTAAGTTACCTTTGACCTCTCAAAATTAAATCAATAGGTATTAGAGGTAATATATATATATATATATTTCAATACTTTTGGGATTTTCAGACCCATTCACTTTCTGTTAATTACTGCATCACTATGTACCACGGTCTTAAATGGTGGGTACCTTGTGGAGTCATCTTAATTAGCAGTCTATTAAGGAGGTTACGAAGCTAATTTGGCTTATATATTAAAGTAGTATTATTAACAGTTAACACAGTTAGTGTTACAGGCTTGAACTGAATCTACACATTAGTATTTTCTATATATTTGCATCTGCCTATTGTAAACACACACGTTTGTGCGTACAACATAAAGAAAGCAATTAGCCGTGTATGAGATTTACTTGAATTTTGAAAATTAATACATAGAGCACAAAACAACTCGAAATTTAAACAGGAAAATAATGAAAGTGATAAGATTACCAGAATGTTTTGGAGCTGCCTATTCTCCTCCTCTAAGATCTTTCCCTGATAAACGTTCAGCAAAAAGCATTAATTATTGGGGCTGTTAGGCAATTGAACTGCAAGCTTTTCACACAACTTCTTAGAGGTTAATAAAGGGGTGAAAAAGCTTATAAATTCAAAAGGAGAAGCAATGCCATGCCATATATTTTGATGTGTGCTTACTTACATTTCTCTTCTTCATCATGTAGTACTCCATCTGTCAAAAGAGGAGATTAAAAAAAAAAAAAAAAACCAAAATATTAAAAAAGAAAAAAGAAAAAAGAAGAAATGTGGTAGTCAATGGAAAGATTACAACTTTCTTCATGAAACTAATAAATAGCTTGCTAGTTAGGGACTAAATCGAAGCCAAGAAATAAACAGTGCAGTGGTTGTAGCTTGAATACATAATTATTACCTGTTTCTCACGAACATTTCTAAGGCCAACTTCAAGGCCGTCCTCTATGGTTATTAGCTCTTTGATGTTCAGAGATGTGATATCCTCCCCATTCAGGTGCCTAAAACGTATCAAAAATCAGCGTAAGATAGAAGGGGATAGATAGATAGATAAATAGATAGACAGACAGGGAGAAATAGAGAGAGCTTTAATGGAGAAACAACTCTAGCCGATCTACCTGAGCTCAATCTGCATGTTATCATTTTCCTTCTTGATTCTGTCAATTTCATTGCTGAGATTCTGTTGAACATATGTAACAAATAACATCAGTGTTGATTTTTTTTTTTTTTTTTTTTGGTTTTGATATTCAAACATCCATACATTGTAACAAAGTCATACGAAATTGCCTGATGTATTTGCATGAGAGCCGGAGGAGATAATTAAAACCACGAAAATATAGGAATCTAATGATGTTTAAGCAGATCTGCTCTCATAGCCTGTTTATCACCCACGTTACTGATTTATACATATTGAAAAGAAAAAAAAAAAAAAAAAACCCTTCTTTTAAAAACCCTACTAATTAATGCATCCTTTAAAGGTTGAAGAGGGATTTCCTAACTAAAGGTCGCGACTTCTATACTTTTGCAGACATAATTTTTGTATTGCTTATGACTTATGAGTTAGAACCAAACAGTTGTTGTCTAGCTCTTCTAACGTTTGCAAGGAAAAGGAAGGCATGAAAAACCACATTTTTACCAGATCTGTTCACAGATGTTACCATTCATGATCTTTTTAGCGTTCCTTTTTGATTAGAACAATAAAAATATGGCTGGAGACACAGAAAGAGAGAGAGAGAGAGACACTGCCCCATTTGTAGATCTGTTCATAGGTCCACAGTTGATGTTTGTTATCATATTTTTAGAACAAAAAGAGCCTACATGCGCTGAGACAGGAGATGGGTTTGGAAGAAAACACAATGGACAAAAAGGTTGGATACAACTGCATAGGAAAAGAAGCAAAACCCACCTCATGTTTTGCATCCCAAAGCTTCTTACCAGACATCTTGTGATATTTGTCCAGTAAATTAGTCAACCTTTCGAGCATTAATTCCAGCCAAAATTTCACACACCAAGAAAAAGAGTTATTTAACAATCGTTTAAAAAAAAATTAAAAAAAAAAAACACCAAAGATTTGACATACCAAATACAAAAGATAAAGTATGAGATGAAAGCAAATTGAACGAACTACATACGTCGTGGAAGGGCTGCAGTAATCATGCATCTTCCCAGAACTAGCAAAGATAATCAGAGAAACTTGAGCATCACACAACACTGTGATCTCCTTTGCCTTTTTGATGATCCCATTTCTCCTCTTTGAGTAGGTCACCTGCCTGTTGCTCAAGTTCTCAATCCTCTTGATCTCGATCTTTCCTCTCCCCATCTCTCTCACCCCACAAACACACCTAACTCTCTCTCTCTCTCTCTCTTCTTCTTCTTCTTATTATTCTTAGCTTTCAAAATATTCTAGAGAGGTGAATGAATAAAACTTTGAGAGAGAGAGAGGGAGGAAAGTAACAGAGAAAGCTTACTATTATGGGTTTGAGGATATATAACTTTCTGGAAAGCACAGTAGAGAAGGGTTTGTTTGTGGATTGTTGACAAAGCCAAGCCAACTGCTTTTACCCTAGTGCCTTTGAATTTGGCTTTGGATAGTTTTGTTTCACTTTCTTAACCAATGGTCCTTTTTTTCTCTCCCTCTTTGTGTGTGTATGCGTGTGTGGCATTGTGTGACTGATGATATTAATACATGATCGAGCTTAGGGCTTAGGGGACTTTTTTATTAGTTCAAACAATTGCGTGGACAAGGCAGGAGACTAGGGTGTGTTTGATACGTAAAAATGAAAGTTGTGCATGTCATACAGAACTAGGACAGGTGTCACCCCATGAGATCTTGAAAGCAGATGATGATATGTGATGGTCATGTCCAGGGATTTCAGGGATGGAACTAAATATGATATAAATGCATATTAGTAGTTTAGTGATAAATAAATGAATTATATTAGTAGTTTAGTGATAAATAAATGAATTTTCACGCTCATTACTTAAATTAGAATCATACAATAATTTTTTTTTTGACAAAAAGTTAGGCATGCACTTTGGTCAAGAAATATTGAATGCTACGATAAATTTCAGATTCTATAATCAATCGTTGTAATTTCTTATGATGAAGTCTCGCTTAATTTAATTAATATTTAAATGATAAATCATTCTATGAAAAAAAATTGAATAAAGATATTTATTAATTACCTCCACCTTGATTTACGAATTTAATAATCAACTTGCAATACACCTTTGAAAAAATGATATAAACAAAACAAAACCTTAACCATCAAATCAAAAACCAAAAGGCTTCTCCTCGTCAAATAATTTTGCTAGAATGGGTGAAAATGGGAAAGGGAACCCCATGTTTTTTGATGTGCTCCGTTTGTCTAAGGAAAGAATATGATTTTCAGAGTCAAAACTGTCGAGATCACTAAACGAGGAGCAAGCCTATATCTGGGGCCTATTTGTAAAAATCTGTGGCTTAAACAGTAAAAACTATGGGAACTCGAAGCCTAAGGATCAGGATGTGATGTGGGGGTCACAATTATTTGTCCAGCGTACTTCCCCGGATACTTCTTTGAAGCTTGGGTATCACTAAATTTTGTAAGAATAATTCTCAATTTTTTTATTTTTATGGGGTGATTATTTGTGAAATTTTTGTGTTGCAATTCTTTGTACATGCTCCTTTTGAAGGGAATACTCTTTGAAAAACTTATTCCATAGATGAAGAAATTATTATTATTATTATCTACAAAATTACGCAATCTTTATTAACAATTATGCCTAAATTACCACAATTTGAGTTTTGTATCTTTTAATCACCATAAAATTTCCATGCTACTTATTAAATTTATATATTTGATGCAAAAGCAACAATGGCTTTTACTAGTTTACAGAGAAGGCCCACCGTATCTTCTCCTTTCTTGTGTTTCAGATTTTATATTTCCCTTATTTTCATAAACAATTTCCTTTTACCGTTGTTTCGGTGCGTCAATTGCAGATGCTCCTCCTACAGTTGACTTGCATTCACTCGATGCCTTGCTTGTGCAGAGCAAATAAATAGAATATACCGTCTCTTCCAAACAAAGGAACATAGAAATATTTTGGTCCCCAACACGGCAAGATGCCAGCTCCATTCTTGCAAGTTGCAAGTTTTATACCAGGTTGGCTAAATTTTTATATTTAAATAAAATTGTTTCGTGACGGTTTTAAATTTTCTAAAATTGTAACTGAACCAACATGCAACCAGTTACATCATTATTACTAATTATGAATTGATCTGGTCGGATTGACAGTACAACTACGTTTATTAAAACTAAATTATTATTTGCACCTTTTATTTCATAAACTCGTCTGATAAACAAAATTATTGGTATCCAAAAATTGACTTTTCAAGTATTAAAATTTTCAAAAAGGGATAAAAGGTTTGCATATAAATACATGAGAAAGACGAATATACGAACAATAAATTTATATTCAGAGCTAATGTCAGGCATCAAAGGCTTGTTGACAGTGGAATATAGTTGAATTTTTTTGTGTAATTCATGCCTCCATAAAATATGCATTTAGACTTCAGTATTGCCAAGCATTTCAGTTTGATTGTAATAATTTTTGAATTCCCAAAATCATAACTAAACCATCAAATACGATCTACCTAAAATGCAAACTGTATCTAATTTGCTCTCAACGATTTTAGCGGTTTTAGTTTGGTTTTGGTAGGATTTAATTCATTTTAGCAAATTGGGCTGTTTGATGAACAGTTGAACACCCCTACTTTACACCCCCAATATGACACAACAACAGAAGTTTAGCATGTCTCACCATTAACGCAATGCAACGTTGCAATAGCAAAGAACAGCCATTGCGCAATTATTGCAGAAAACTACTTTGGAGAAGTCATTAGCATGTGACCATGCAGGAGACATAAATGCCCATGAATCTGAAGAGCCTAAATCATACCATGAGATTCATTAATTTTATTATCTGTTTGTTTGTCTTTTTGGTTTGTATCCAGAACAGGAAGTCCTAAACGACCTTTTATTTTTCGCATCTCTCTTGGGACTTACTGTATCATGGAGCTTTGATAAGTCCCCGCTAGTCCCCCTATATTTGCCAGGATTTTGGATTTCTCTGGTCGATTTTTAAAATGGTAGCTGAGTAAGCAACTACTTTGAGTTGAAAATACTTTGATAATGATCATTTGTATAATTATACTAAAAAGTTAAAAATCTCTCTCAACATATGTCTTTGCTAACATATGTCTTTGCTAAGTTTCAAACTCCTGACATTGAAAGTGAATACGATTTTGTATTTCTTACTCTCTATCAATTCAGTGTACAATAGTGTAGAGATACTTTTCGACCCGCACACAATAACTGGCCCGCTCCGCACCTCAACCCAGAGAAGGAAAAAAAGATGGGACACAGTGGCCGATGATGCTCTCGCTTAAAGTTATTCGATCCATGAAAATGCGAGAGAGAGAGAGAGAGCGAGAGAGTTGTTCTCAAACAAGGTACATACAGAACTGCCCAAAGATATCGTAAATGGTATCTGACAGAATAGCTACAGGCTACAGAACACAACATACAACAGCACTGCAAGGTCATTTCTACAAAACTTACCAGAATGGTTATTGGGTGCAACTGGGGGAGCCCCAGACTGTGATGCTCGACGACCTCCCCAGAACTCAGAATCAGCTGAATTTCCCTTTTAATGTGGGAACATGTAAGCTAATGGCAACTATCCAAACTTACAATGTAATATATTTTTCAGCCATTTTGACTAAGCTGCATTATGTTGCACATTTCAGCCGCACAAAGCCATCGATAGATTGTGCTGATCGATTAGAACCAATTTGAAACATCAAAATCTCTTAGCTTGCTGAGATGTTTCTCCATCTCTTGTCTGGACTTGGCCCACTCTTCCTTCTGTATTACGGTAGTTGGATGTTCCCTTTTGCTCTAGAAGAAGTGGAGAGAAAATTCCTCAGACAGTGCAAAATGGGCAAATAAACTTTTGAATTTTAGTTATCGGAGTCAGATATAGTCACCGAATGAATTATCTTGAAGGAGGTTCCATTATCACGTATCACAAGCAGGTCACTCTTTCTGTCCCTCTTCCTACCTCCAGGAATTGTAACCTATAAGAGGCACAGCAACCACAATACAAAAACTGTGATAATTGCCAAAGATACAGATGCAGCAAACTACCATCTTCCTGAATCACCAAGCCTCTTCCTTAATATGCAGAGAATCACACAATACACAGAATTTTAATAACATTAATCCAGTAGGCAGCAGGTCGAAACGACTCATGTCCACCATTACATTTGCTTAGCCCAAGTCCAATACGCAGGGCATAGGTAGGGATGTATGCAGCCCTATAATTGGAAAACAGTTTAAGCAGTGAAAAAATTGAAAATGAGTAGGCCAAACAGCTTGAGTTGGGAGAACACCTGGTATTTCCAAGATAAACAGAGAACTAGAACAGCCTAACATGAGGATGCAACACCCTTAAAATTCACGTAGAGGAATGCCCATACAACTGCAACAATCAAATTTAAAACAATTTAATAGCTATAGATCTCATACCACTACTTTTGCTCTGGTTATTGACTTTGTTTTGGAATCTATGACATATATCTCCTCAAAGTCCAGCACAAATTCGGGATCACCCAACCTCCGATTCCTGTAATGCTTTGTCAAGAAAACCTGCAACAGAAAACTATTTGAGTAATACTGCTGCCATAAGAAGACTGAATTCCTTCAGGTTTGGTGCTCTGCCAAGAAACCTACTCACACATCACATGATACTGCACAAATGATCAATCAGACAACCTGTTCTGGAAACAACATTACTAACCTGAAATTATATTTCTATTCATCTCAGACTGCAAATTCTAAAGAAAATCTCAAATTTTTGAACAACAAACTTCCTAAGACAAGCTGATATGATCCTTTCAGATTATAGCAATGCTACCAAGAGAAACATGACCCATAAATTATCAGGACACAAAAGCCAAAAGCTTCTTGGTCTTAAAGGAAATGGTCTGATGGAAACCACAAGCATAGTTTTGCATAACCAAACTATAGTTTGATGCTCTTTCAGCGGGGCAATAGCAGGCTTTAAGAAGGGACAAGAAAGTACATGTTGCTCAAAAATGTAAACCCCTACTTTCTCTGTTTTGCTCTGCCCCTCACTTCTACTTTTGCCCCAAAAAGGGTAAAAAAAAGTTGGCAACACTTGCACCTTGCGGTGCTAAATTTAATGCATCCATACGAAGGATTATAGTACCACAAACAGCAATTAAATTACTAGTGTCCCTAACAATTATTCAACAGCACCACTTATGTACAATTGAAAAGAAACAAAAAGTTGTGAATGACTTGTGCTATCCGCCATCGCAGACTGCAAAGATGGTATATATTAACCAACTAATCATACCTTCAAGATCTCCTTCTCAGATTTATACAGGGGATCACGAGGTGCATCAATCGGTGGTTCTGTTACATTGTAACATCCGTAATCACTCTTTGCACAACGAATATACTGTAATTTTCATAAAGGAAACGGCACCCATTACTATAAAGAAAGATTAATAAAGGAAATGCAAGTCAACTACTTAACAAGAATTAAAGCAGTTTCAATGAATAATGACTATGCCACTGATATCTTGACGCCACTGCGCATGAAACCTAAATATACATTATACACAGTGAATTCTCCATTAAAATAAACGGGACATTCACTAGACACATGGCTTCTTCACTTTTAATGCCAATATAGATAGAAATTAATTCATGAGTGTAGACTGTATTTTTGTAACACTCAAAAGTACTGTTATTTCCTCTAGTAGCATATTGTAAGCAAGCCTTGGCAGACATATAGCCAAGAATTGTTCGTGTCTTCATGATACGGTCGTTCATACATAAGCTTTCTGTTTGTAGTGCAGCAAGAAACTACTGAGCCTACAGTCATAGCTACCATTTACAAATCATTCTGAACGCCGCTGGAAAATCAACCACACAACAGCAACAAAAGGCAGTACCTTTTGCGGCATTGGGGCAAGAACCGTCGGTATAGCATAAACATCAGTATCTGGTGGAGTCACATACATCTGCAACCAACAACCCAATTTCCAAATCGCCAAAATTGAGAAAAAAAAAGAAAGCAAAACCCATCTTTAATACTCTTAAAGGAAGAGAAATTCACCAAGAAACAAATACAAAACAGCCACAAACCTCCCGAAAATCATAGACATCGTTGTCCAGGTCAGGGGGCTTCCTTATAAAGAAGTCACAATCCAACAAGCTAATCTTGTGAAACTCCTCCTCATCAATCCTGTAATCAACGATTTTTTCCGATTCCCAGCCCTGCGTCGATACGAAGCTCTTGCTGTCCACCATGGCAATGTCTTCGTCCCCGTTAGCGTCCGCCGCTGCTGCCGCGGCTAGAGGGTCGTACTCCACGTCGTAGTCCTTCTTGTTGTCCAGCTCCTCCACCTCTTCCTCGTCCATGTCGTAGTCGTCGGGACCGCCTCCATCAGCGTCGCCTTCGTCCGCCTTGGGAACTATTAAAGGTTGCTTTTTTGGGATTTTTGAGTGGTTGAAGAAATGACTTGAAAAGGAATTGAGTTTGAATGAGCTCCGGAACAAGGGCGTAATGACTGGCGTGGCCGTGGATAGAGGTGGCGCCCTGGCGGTGATGGGTGGCGGAGACGAGAGGCGGAGAGTTGTGGTACCGGCGATCATGGGGTTTGGGCTTTACGGTAGCCGGCGAGGGAAAGAACGATGGCTTTGATTATGGGGTTTATGGATTGGGTTTGCGGGTTTTAGATTTTTTTTTTAATTTTTTATTGGTGTATTTTAATAGTGGACCGGCGGTACTGGCCGGTCTCCTGTTGCCATTTGCAGATTTTGACGCCCTAAATTTTAAAATTTAAATTAGAGATCAAAGTATTTTAAAATGAGCTATAAAATAATTCATCTATATCGTAACTATTTTTTTAACAAGCATTACCGGTACGTAATTGTCTTATTTATGGGTTAAAATTATAGTCATTAGTTTATATTTTCATTTAACCTGATTATATGAAAATGAAGCGGAACAAGATTTTGTTGTACAAAAATTATCGAATCTAAACTTTATCGTCATCTTTCTTGATTGATATAAGCACTAAACTTTTTTATTAAGAGAGAGATTCGAACTAAAATTGTAAGTGTAAAAACTTATCAATTTGCTAACAAATTACCACATCATATGATATCTATTAACTTTATTTTTTTTGAACAAAAAAATATATTACAAGCGTATCGATCATTAAATTTGTAGATCGAAATTAGAATAATTCTTATTTGTACACCTCATTTAATCACTTTTATAAAGTAGATTTAATACTAAAATACTGATAGAGAAAGTTTTCTCACAGGCAATTATAATGTTAATGAATACAAAACTCAATAACGTGCTCTCCATAAGAATCTCAATATAATAAAGTCGACGCGACCAAAGAAACTCAAGGTCAGAACGTGGAATAGAAACTATCGAGCCAGTGATTACTAGCTTGATTAAATAGTATGGTGGTTGCACTTTATTATTATTTAAGATTCATCTACCATTGTTCATCAAGCGATCCAAAAAATTTGTCATTGTCCATCAGATTTTAACTTACTTAACTTATAAAGACCATTAGTTTAAATAATAAAAAACTTAATTTTTATTAAATAATACTTCAAATTCGAGTCTTGTATATAAAAAAATAACGTTAAAAAAATTACTTTAAAAAGAATTTGACAATTACTCAAATTAGATTAATTAAGATCAATGTAATTTTTAAATATCAGAATTTTATAAAAAAAAATACCTAACTTATTTTCTCACTTACTAATTTTTTATATTTTTCCTAAATTATAAAATTAATCTACTAACCTTTAACAAAAAAAAAAAAAAGTACCAACCATGTTGAGATGATCGGTGTCAGCCCGTTAGGCACGTGAAGTTCTGGTCATTTTATTGGTTTCCCAGTGTGGTGTAGATTACGTTATCACAACCTTTGCACGTCTAAATTCTTTCTCTAATCTTTACATAAAAAAAAATAATTTTACCCTACAACATACAATTAATTAAAAAAAATTTATTTGTGCAGAAAAAAATTAAAAAATTTATTTAAACTATAATTCATTAAATTTATTATATAATTAATTAAATTTATTATATAATAAAAAATAATTTTTTATTTAATTATACTTATAATTAAAACAGTTATACAATAAATATAATAAATTATATTTCAAAAACTTTTTTAATTAATTTTTCCATCTAAATAATAAAACTTATTAATTTAATATATTTAACAATTTATTTATTTATTATTTTTTAAAATTCAATACATAATTTAACTTATCGCCTGTTTATGCAGTAACATGTCAAATCATCAACGAATTTGACAAGTTGCTTGTACTGCCATGTTAGGGTAACAACAGACGAACAGTAAAATTGCGAGAAAGAAGAAGCCGGCAATCGTCCGCCGCCGCCCTTAATCCGCCTACACTGTCGTATTGGGCAGGGCTCCTGTGGCTGGAGGCCCAGTAGGACCTGAACCTCGTGGGGGTTCTCGGGTCGGGGCAGGGGTTTCAAAATAACAGCGAGACGAGGCCGCCAAGACCCGCCGTTTTTTGATTTTACCATTTTCCCTGAGGTTTTCTCGAGAAAGAAAACGCAAGAAAATTAAACACTTTCTTTTTTTTTTTTCCAGTTATTAATTTTCCCCCCTCCCGCCCATCCCTCGATGAGGAAATAATTCTGCGGAAATCCTCTTTCTTCTGTCTTTTTATCTCTCTCGCTCTGACTTGCCTTTAGGGTTTTTCTCAATGTATTTCGAATCTTGAATTCTCGGACTTTTTTTTTTTGATTCGCGTGCCCTAGAATTGTGACCCCCGACCTGAAGGCCTTCCGATGGAGGAGAGGAGTTCCAGCGGCGGTGGCGCCGGCGGTAGAGGAGATGGAGGAGAACCGTCGTCATTCAAAATAAGACCGTCGTATGTGAAATTAGGAGAGAGACAAATATTCACGGTGGAGCTCCGACCCGGGGAGACGACATTCGTTTCCTGGAAGAAGCTTATGAAAGATGCCAACAAGGTCAGTAGTGGATCCGCGCCTGCCCCCGAACCGCCTCCGGTCAACGCTCAGCCCAGCTTCGATTCTCGCATTGCCCCTGTAAGTCCCTGTAGTGTTATGTGTACAAGTACACGTTTTTCTTCTCATTATTACGGAGCAAGCGGTATTGTCTGCTGATTAAACATAGTTTGCGTCTTCCTGGGAGCTGTAAATTGGTGTTGTATGGCACTTAATTGTCGGTATTAGTGATTGTTTACGAACTGGCAAGTATTTCTCTGGCGTTGAGGTTGTGGGCATGTGAAGGAGGGACTGGGGTTCGAACTCCAGTTATTCGAGTGGGAAGCACACACTTTCTACCACTCTAGCTAAATTGGATTCTCTAGTCGGTAAGATACGAGCGACAAAAGGGATCAAAAAATTAGCTTAGTATCTTTCCTTTCACAGCTTTGATCATTCTTGTTCCTCATGGGATCGGTGGATTTCTGCTAATGTAATTTTTTTTTTTTTTTGGTGCTTAAAGTCAGTTGCTTTTTGTTCAGTGTGGCATTCTAAGTTATTCTTGACCTTCTGTAGGGTCAACCGGCAGAAAAAGAAGTGAAGGATGCGAATCCTCCAAATCGCTTCAATGCTGTAATTGAGAAGATTGAACGTCTTTACATGGTGTGTTACACTTTGCCTTGTTTCTGGATTGCTTGGACATGCACATCTGTATGCAGTGTGCGTTGGCCTGTTAGCGGATATGGTAGAACTTGTTTGTGCTAAGATGATTGGGTATTCATAGGGCAAAGATAGTAGTGACGAGGAAGATCTAAAGGATGTTCCTGATGATGATCAGTATGATACAGATGACTCTTTTATCGATGATGCTGAGCTGGTGGGTGTTGCTTTCTATTATTACATATTTTTCTGTTTCTGTCTTTTTAATTGTGCATTTTTACTTCTTGCAGTTTAAATTGTGGAAGAGAATTTGAATATGTAGAGGTTTTACTTTATTCATCAAGGATCACCTTTTGTGCAGGATGAATATTTTGAAGTTGATAATGCAGCAATAAAACATGACGGATTCTTTGTTAATAGGGGAAAGCTGGAACAAATGTGAGTTGTTTTTATCCATGATAAAGTCGTGAAGTGATTTCTTATGAAACAGCTACGTGCGTTCCCATTTTTGGTTTGCCACACAACCGTAGCATATGTCTTTATGTCTAAAGTCTTGCTCAATCTGGTGTTGAACTTTTCCATTGGGATAAAATGTTTTCCAAATACTTCAGGGAATAAATCTCTCAGCAATTTATTTTTTATCTGATTTATTGTCAAAGTTAGGGATATTGAATTCAAAGAACATGCGAGAGTATTGAGAGGAAAATCGAGTTTTACATTGTTAAGAGTATAAAAATCTGCATTGATAAAATGAAAAGATCTGGCATCTGAGCCAGGTTTTGCTATCAGTCAGCTATAGCTTATCCTTTTAGGCATACATGAGGTTCCACAAAACTATTTGACATCCATTGCATGCGATAACCTCTTATTATTTATGTGTAGAAAGATGGTGTCTTCTTTATCTATTGATTTCTCAATTACTAGCATGAAACTGGAGACATGGCAAAAGGATAAAGACGAGGATTGGTTAGCTGGGATAACGTCAATGTTGAATTTAAGTTTGATTTTAAACAGGCATTGGTTGGCGGGGATGGTGTCAACATGAATTGCAGTTTGATTATGAATAACTGATCTGTATATTGAGGATCAGTGCACTCTTTCATGTTACTGACAATGGGAAATGACTAGAAGATTAATGGACGGCTTTGTTCTGGGCATTTCACCACCAAATTGGGTTGCAAATTTTAGCTGAGCAGTACACATGTGCCCATATGTTTTCTGCTGTCAAACGGACCCTTTCACCTTTCTGTGCTCACATGTGAAGTTAACTTAGTAAAAGAAATGATTTGCTGAATGCTGTGTTTCTCTATTCACTGATTTCTTCCACTTGCTTCTTGCCAGAAATGAACCTACTGTTGTTCCTAACCAGCAACCGAAGAAAAGGCGAATAAAAGATGTGACAAAAGCTCCTGGTGAGAGTGATGATGGTATTTTATCAAATAAACATGCTAAAATAGGTAATCAGCAGCTGAGAAGCCTGCATCTTTCCTTTCATTTTGTCTCACTTCCAAAATGTGGTTGTGACAAGGGAACATAATGAGGATATGTGATTTTGGAATTTGTCAAGTTCACCTAGAATTTATTTTTAAGAATATATCTGCTGAAGCTGAAATGAATTTGGATCCATTTTTATTTATGGAAGCCTCAAATGGTGATGCTTGTGTATTTTGGTAGAACTAAAGAATTCTGAAAAGCCAAAAACAGGAGTCCTTCCTTCAAAGAGTCTCTCAGAGAAGTCGAAAGATTTAAGTGGATTGTCTGACGGTTCACGTCAGAGATATCTTGATAAAACTGCTTATCCTCAAACCAAGTTGCTATCTGCAAAATCAGCGAACAATGCTGACGAGCATGATCTATCAGTTCGATCAAAAGAAAAAAATGGTGTCTGCGAATTGCCTGACCTTAATATTCCTGAGGGCAAGGTTCCCGTGCTGGCAGCAGTGAGTGTTACTACATATTTGTTACTCTTTTTTGAAAATTCCTTCTTAAAGTAATTTTTAGGCTCCACAACACACTAGCACAGATAGGAAATTGTGTATTTAGTGCCAAGAAGCGTGCATGCGCTTGAATATTTCTTGGTAATTTTGAGGGGAAGGTTGCTTTGATTTGCACCCATGATTTTCCTGCTTAAAATACTGGTGATGGAGATTAATAGTCTGGACACTTGTTATTTGTTTTCCATGTGAACAAGTTGAGGTGAATTCTGAATTTATTCAGCGTCGATGCAATAACTTGTATTTTTTGCTCCCAAGTTATTGGTGGATCAGCTTTACTGAGCAATATGGCTCTAACGCAACATGGTTCAGTTAGAGCCTTATATTATTTGCATTTGTGATGCTCAGAAAGAATATTGAAGCATTATTCATGTGTAGATTATCCTTCTAGAGAATCTAGTCCGCAACTTAGGCATAGATGATACTGTAAATGTGGCTTAATTTTTGTTCCTTTCCCATGCTTTAAAATTTTTTTCTTATTATGGGAAATATAGATTTACTTTTGGTTTGTTTGGTATCTCTACATTACTATGCTTGATTTCTAATGCAATATTGTACAGAAAACTTCCAACTTCCACAAAAAGGATGGGTCTGTGGTTAGGCCCAAGAGTTCAATGCTTGAGAAGGCTATCAGGGAGCTAGAGAAGATGGTTGTGGAGTGTAAGATTAGCAATTCTTACCACTTAGTCCCTATAATATGATTACTTTGGAAAGTTCCTTGCAAATTGAATTATTTTATTCTTTATGTGGAAAAATCACAGCAAGGCCACCTACTGTGGAAAATCAAGAAGCTGACATTTCCTCCCAAGCAATTAAAAGGAGATTGCCCAGAGAAGTAAAGCTAAAACTTGCAAAAGTTGCTAGACTGGCGGTTGTTACTCTGACAGAAACTGTTGATTATAATTTTGTTTTTGGTTCTGTTTTCTGTTAGTAGATATATTTGAAACTTAAAAAATGTAAGATTTTTACTTTTTGGTATTCCAGCAAGCAAGCCAAGGTAAAATATCAAAGGAGCTAATCAATCGCCTTATGAGCAGTCTTGGTCACTTAATACAGCTCAGAACACTAAAGGTACCTTTTTCTAGGAAATGAAGATAATAATTGAAGACTGTCTCTTTTGATTTTTCTCTCACTTTCTTGCATGCCAGTTTTCATTTGAGACAATTTTATTATTGGCTGTTGTTGGTACAGGTTAGGTTTGTAAGTATGAACATTTGATTTTAAATCAAAACTTTTTGCTGTGTTCTTTGAGTTATCACTTTTCCTGTCTATTTTTGACATTCAGTTGGATTTGTTTGACTTAATTCCTGAAAGTTTGAGGTTGTGATAAGACCTTGTTAGTATCAAAACATATTCAAGCCCAGCTTGGAATTTTTATTTATGTGAACAACTCAGCACTTGCAAGATTGCAACAATTAAACTCGATTGGAGACTTAGTTGATAAAAAATTGCACAACGAGGTTATAATTACTTTACACTTTAAGAATGAAAGAATGCGATCTTATCTGTATAACAACATTATTTAATCATTGGTCATTACCTGTCATGCACCTTGTACAAGATAAGGTCGATGATGTTGTTTATATAGCGTCTTCTTTATATTATGACCATGGCAAAGTAAGAGTGCACATATCCTCTTTGGTACCATGCATTATCAATTAACTTTCTAATTGGATGATTGAAATGTTGCTAGGACGAGGAGTTCTATTGGACGAGGTTTTGTTTTTTTAAATTTTTTATTTTGGGTACATCTATTGGACAAGTTTGAAGTAAGTGTCTGTTGAATTTTTTGCCAAGTGCAGAAGGTTTATTATATGTTTTACTTGGATTTTTTCTTTTCAAAAAAAAAAAAAAAGTTTAAGCTTAGATATTATGTTGTTGCATCCCAGCTGTTCAATTAGTTGATCTGATTTTCAGATCTTTGGAAGACGGTGCCATAATCCATTAATTTCCTCTATGTTGTTGTGATAGACTCAAATAGAAACATTAATTTCCTTTCTCTTGTTCCATCAGAAAAGGGAAGTTACCTTGGATTTCAAGATCGGGATAGTTGTCACCAATCCTACTATTTTAAATATTGTTTGATAGGTTGCATAAAATTCTTGACGGTAGAGTGATGATGCACTCCTCCTTATTTTTTTTGTGTTACAGAGAAACCTAAAAGTCATGATCAGCATGAGCTTGTCATCAAAGCAGGAGAAAGATGATAGGTTTCAACAGATAAAGAAGGAAGTTGTTGAGTTGATTAAAACTCATGTCCCTTCTTTGGAGTCAAAGGTATTCTTTTCAAATCACAGTCTCTCTCTCTCTCATCCCCCCCTTCAAAGAAACCACCTTGGATTCCCATCTTCTTTTTCTTTAATTTTTCCTTTTTGTTCTTTTTTTTTTATCTAGATTCCTGCCATTTTCTTTTTAATGGCTTATAGCCACCATTGTTCATCACTTTTGAGTAATCTTAGATCCCAGATGGGTTATTCTCTGTTTTGTAGTGAAGATTTAATTGCTTGATGTTCTTTTTGTTTTTGTTTTTTTCGGTTCCTGAGGAATTCATTTTGTTACCGTTATAAGTTAGTTGAACAGCACCCCAATTGTGGAACTCCGAATGTTTTCCTGAAATGATGTGAAATTTGTGCCTCACTTTCTTAGGCACTTGAGCAACAACCTGGAGTATCTGATGACTTTCAAGAAACTGTTCCCAAAGAAAAAGGAGCCCTTAAAAGAAAATTTAGCATGGATGCTGTGCTGGAGGACAAAATCTGCGATCTCTATGACCTTTTTGTTGATGTAAATACTTGAACTGTCCTTCTGCATCACTATTTTCCTTTTCTTACGAGGAAACCTTTTCCTCAGTTTATCTCGCCCTTTGTTTTATACCTTTGATGATAACAGGGACTAGATGAAGATGCGGGCCCACAAGTCAGAAAGTTGTATGTTGAGGTTGATTTTTGTTGCCAAATATTTGTTGTTTTGGTGTTATTAACTTTGATATCTTTTGAAGTGGAATAATGCAAGCAATTCTTTGCCCCTTTGCAACAAGGCGCTGGGATCTGAAATTTTTGTTAATGATTTATGTGATTGTTACTAGCATTGAGAACTGGGCCAATCCTTGCTGGTCGATTCTGTCACATTTGTATATAAATGTTTGTTCAGATGTTCTTTATGCTTTTGTCACTCAAATCTTGTCTGTCATTCAGCTTGCAGGATTGTGGCCAAGTGGTTTCATGGACAACCATGGGATCAAACATGCAATTTGTCGGGCAAAAGAAAGACGCAGGGCCATGTATAGCCGGCATAAAGTATATACTTACCTCCTCTTTCCACTTTCTCTTATGTGTGTTCTAATGCTATTGTTTAATTGGGTGCAATTAGGCCTTTTATGTCTGGACTTTGAGTTGTGTGCTTCTTACTTTTTCTACTTTTTGTTCATGCATGCGTGGAAAATGCAAGGGGAATGGTGATTTTCTTTTTGACACCTGGGTCATTTGAGTACCCAAAAACTTGTATCTGGCTAAGCTGGAATCTCTGCAAAGTTGACTTGAACCTGGATGTTGTGGACGATGTAGCATAAATTAGGAGTACAGGGTTTTTTAATGTTAAATATCAGTATCCTTTTAGCAAATTGTCTGTTGTTATTACTTGAAAATGTTTGTGGGTGTGTTCAAATCAGTGACACTGCTGGTAAATGTTAGCTCTGGTTTTTGTTTTGGAAATATTTATTTTCTTGGCCATTGGTATAATAAACTCTTTCTGCATCTTTTTCCAGTTTTGCATGAGGGTCATGTGCTATGCATCTTTTACTTTGCTGTGGGGATGTGCTTTAGTGCTTTCTGAGGGTTGATTTTTTGTCTTCTGTTTGTTTTTTTCAGGATCAGGAGAAAATCAAGAGGAAAAAGATGTTGGCACCAGGAATGGAGGAAACTGTTCGGGTTGATGCTGGTTCATTGGCACGTTCACAGTACCCGCAGGAGAGGTTACCAACTGATACAGGAGGACCTGTTCTGGCTTTGGCTAGCCAGCCAATGCCAAGTTCATCAACATCATCTATTTGGGCACCCGGCACTGCAGGGAATGCTTCTAACGTGGAGAGGTTAAAACACGAGAAGCCAAAAGGTAGTTCAAGCAGTTTCATGGACGAGGCAAAGCAGGGAGCAGATGGTGCTGCGACTAAGAAAATGACAAAAAGGAAACCAGAACACGAGTTAGATGAAACTCATTTGCGTTTAGAGAAGTTTCATCCCCAATCTAGCGAAGAACGAAATAAGTCCTTAAAGCAGCCATCGGGTTTGAACCAAAAATTAAGCCTTCAGTTGGCTGCTCCTTCAGGCTTCGAACAGTCTAGCTGAATTAATTAGATCGAAGTAGGATGCTTACACCATAGAAGTGATTACTTAACAGGTTTCTTTTTTTTTTTTTCCAATTATTTTTGACTAGTTGATTGTTGCCTTTCTTATAATTTGACGTCTTTGAATAGTGGATTATGTACTTTCATCTTTATATAGGAGAGGCAGAAAGCTGTATTTCCCTGTGTTAGCCTGGGTATTTGGAGAATGGTGCGACTGATACTACAAAATATCTTTACGACGACCAAGCATCTCCTGCTATGAAACCTTCATTCAAACATCGTCTAAACTCCATTAATGTGCAGAAATTTTGAATCCAAAGCATATCAGACTCGATATCAAATTCTCAAAACAAGGCAACTCAACAAATGTGTTGTGTCATTGCAACCTTGGCCTATCTGCATCTGGTAGCCCGTGCGTGATTCTGAGGGTTGTGCCCTGGTTTTGCCGTAATTTGGAGAGGTTAGAGCCGCCACTCAAACTAACTGTTACACTATGATTGAGAATTTTCAAATGAAAATGAAAGGAAAATGAAAAGATTTTTATTTTTTACTCATTTTTTTTTCTATTTATTTTTTATCTATTCAAACAATTATCTTTTATTTTTTCTCTCATAAATTATCATTTATTTTTTTCTCATAACTTTCTAATTATTACTTTTTATCAATTATAATATCATTATTACTGTACTATTTTTTATTCATTTTCTTTTTTATTTACTTTCTATTCAAAATCTTACTATTCAATCACAGCATTAGAGTTTAGTTATAAAATATCAAATGGAAAAAAAATTTTGCCTACAAAAGTGATTTAGAAATAGTAACAAAGTAATTCATGAAAAAAAATAAATGTATTATTAGATATTAGATGAGATTGCATTATTACTTGTAGTTATATAGTTTTATTCATAAAAATGTCCAAGGATTGACTTTGCTTTTCAAATTTGTTTCATCTTCTTTTTAATTGTGTTCCTTGCGTAATTTTGGTTAATAGATAAAAGTAATCTGGAGGTGCAAGGGCCATGGACAAGAGTACCAGTCAATTACTATTTTTTACTGAACTTTTTTTTTTTTACTATTTAAAATGATTAACGATTAGTCGATCAAGTGTTTAAAGGAATGAAGAAGAAAAACTAAAGAATACCGCGTAAAATGCAAGGAACCCAATCCACGTAAATGAGAAAATCCTCATATTGGAGGTATAAAAACAACCTACGCCCCCACGAACCGCTAGAGCAATGCTCTAATAGCCAACTCAATTAGGTTGAGTTGGTTTTTTCAATGAATTAAGAACTGGATCAGACCGGTCGGTTTAATTAAAAAAATTGGGAATCAGTCATAGGTCCAGTCTGGTTCAAGTCTAAAAATGAAATTTAGACCGAACCGAAAAAAATCGATTAAAAATCAGAAAAATCGGTCAAAAATCGGGAAAACCGACAAAAAATCGGACCGGTTGAATAAGTTCAATTTAAACCAAAAAATTTTAAATTATAATTTGACCCAAAACTTTATCTAAATTATAATTAAGACTCTAATTTTAAATAAAAATTTTAATTTAGTCCTCAATTGATTAAAGTTTTCAATTTAATCTTTAAAATTTAAAAATTAATATTTAATCACTATTTATAAATATTATTTTTTCAATTAATTTTTATAAATTATATTTTGTTAAATATACTAATTGTAATATCCTTAATATATGTAAATATTAATATAATTCTTAAAATACACTTTATTTTATATATTTATTATCATTTTTATATAATATAATATTTTATATAATTATATAAGCTATATAAAAATTTAATTTTTATATATTTAATATTAAATACCGGTTTTACCGGTTTAACCGCGGTTTTACCGGTCGAATCAGTTGAACCTTAAACCTCTCAACTTTCCGATTCAATGACCGGTTCGATTCTGAGAACTTTAGATTTTTTATAAAAAAATTAGAAACACACACACACACACACACACATATATATATATATATATAGAAAGAGAGAGAGAGAGAGAGAGAATGTAATGTATATTTTTTAGCAATGAAATAATGTTTTTTAAAAATATTGTATTTTAATTATTTACATAAAATTTAAAACTAAAATAATAATTTTTTAAAAAATTCTTAGTATCTTTACCTAAATAACCTCAAAGCTATAATGAAATAATATAAGTTATTAAACTATTAAATTTATAAACTCACAAATTTAAATATTATTTAATGAGACCATCTTATTATTTATTATAATTTATTTAAAATTATATCTTAAAAACTCTAATGTTATTTTTCATAAAAATGCTAATTAATTCAAAAGCAAATAAAACAAAAATCCCGCGCGTTGTGACCGAAAGACAGAAGGCATATGGTTCCACAGAGGGAGCCACACGTCGTCACCAAACCCTAAAATGCAGGATTCCTCGACGAAAGCTTGAATTCGCGAGCGCGCGCGAGAGCGAGAGGAGCTAAGTAAGATGTTGACGACGAAGACATTCAAGGGAGCAAACGTGTTCATGTCGCGAAACCTGGTGCCGCCGGAAGTTTTCGACGCGCTTCTCGACGCTCTCAAGCAAAACGGCGCCGAAGTCTTCCTCTGCTGCGATCCTTCCCGAAGTGGCCCTAACGATTTCCATGTCATCTCCTCTCCTGATCACGTCTGTCCACGAAATTCTCTTTTTGAGTTTTGAATTTTCCTTTATTTTATTTTATTTTATTTTCTGATTTTCTTTCCTTTTTTATTCTGGTTTATTTAACCATTTACAGGAGAAATTCGAGCTTCTTAGATCCAAGGGCTGTAATTTGCTAGGTACGATGCTGTGATAACACTAATGTTGTGAGTTTTGAATGCCTTTTTTATTTTATTCTATTTTAATTCATCGTTTTGGGTTTGTGTGTTACTCGGTAGGTCCTCAATGCGTGCTTTCTTGTGCAAAAGAGCACAGAGCCTTACCGAAACAAGGCTTCACTTGTTGCCTCGCAATGGATGGTGTCAAAATACTTGCATCTGGCTTTGACATGGATGAGAAGGTACGCCCGCTAATTGCTTGATTTTTACCATCAATGAGTCCTTTACCTTTCTTCTGGATGGAACTGCTTACGTTATATAGGTTTGTTGTGTGTACTGAAGTGACTGAACCGAAAAAATGGTTTTCTGTAATTGTTTTGGTAATGTTTCCGCTTGTCGTCATTGTGTTGCAGGTTAAGATAGAAAAGTTGGTGACTGCAATGGGAGGCTTATTACATACTAGAGCATCATTGGATGTTAGTTTTGTTATTGTAAAGAATGTTTTGGCGGCAAAATACAAGGTCTGCTGCCCGAGGACTCTAGTTGTCTATTGATTGTTTTACTTTTGAAAGTTCACTTATTCATTCTCTCCTATACTCTTTGTGTCCGCTGAGTTTATGTGTTCGCGCATTTGCATGATTTTGCTCATAGTGATGCAAAGCGAATTTACTTCCAAGAGTTGGAAGCTTTGAAAATAATTGGATGGTTCGAGTGATGCAAAGGGAACTGATCTTGCTCTTTTATTCTCACTTCAGACTGCTGGAGCCAATTCTTTTAATTCTTTTCCTTATACCAACCTTTGTATGAATGATGCTCACTAAAGCATGAGTTGAAAAGGATATTTGGTTGCTTTATTCTTGGAAATTATATTCTCTCTATTTGCTATTCAAGGTCTTACTACATTGCAGAAAAATATAAGTTGTCAGCTACTGATAAGTCTTCTGAATGGGCATTTCTTTATGCAGTCCCCACTTGTAGATTTGTGCCTACGTATTGCCTTTAGAAATACATAATCCATACCAGTGCACGAGGCAATATTTATCGCCAATCTGCTTTCAGTTCACTGAGGTTTTATATACATATCAGAAAAAATTTGAAATATTGGAATTGGCAGGAAGATTATTTGAATATCAATGTTTAACTTGGTTAGAATGATGACTAATTTTTTAAAAATTTGCAGTGGGCTTTAAATGTTCTCAAGAAACCAGTTGTTACTGTTAGTTGGTTGTATCAATGCTGGAATGAGCATCGTGTTGTTCCTCAAGAACCATACAGGGTTCTTCCTTTCTCTGGATTGACAATATGTGTCACCAGGATTCCAGCAGGTTATGATGTAAGCTATCTGTTGTTTTTACTTCTGATGAACCATTTATGTGTGTAATACTGGTTTATTTGTTCTTTCAGGTGAGAGGAAGGAGATTGAAAAACATATCATACAAAATGGTGGAAAATATTCACCAGAACTAACCAAGAAATGCACACATCTGATTTCTGATATATCCTTTTTGCTTGGAAAATGTGTTTGAATGAGGCTCTTTTTTTTGCTTTGCTCCATCAGTTTCAGTTTATATTACTTTTCCATTTTCCCCTTAAAAGACCATATAAGCTAAACATTATTTCTCTCCTCTCTTTTTTCCATTAACGAAATCCCTTTTCTATTTTCCTGTGAGGATGTATTTTATCTGGTTCATTTAGACCTGTCCTCACGTTTCCCACCATAGACTAGGCGTCTATACCACATGCATGTGTACTGCTAGCTGTTGTTGTTTTTTTTTTTTTGGAATCTTCTATACTTTTGGAGCTGAATCCTCCTTAGTTCTCTCTTTATGCTGTGTTTTTTGTATCTAAAAACATTACTATAGGGATTTTATGACATGCATATGTTTTCCCATTACTAATTTCCCAAGGCTCTATGAATTTTTTGAGTCAGTCTGTTAACTGCACTGATTTTGCTAGAGTTGGATGCCAAAGGTTTTAAATATTTCTAATGGTGAAAGTGCTTGTGGTGTTGCTATTTGTTGCGTGCCTTCAGGGACTGATGATAGGCTTTTTCTCTGCAATTTTCCACTTTTCATTTTATCTGCAAAATGCTTATCTAGTGGGCATTTCTCTTTTACTCTCATAGATCCATCTGCATTTTTTTCTCTTGTTCACTCCCCTGCTAGATTTTAAGCCATCGCTTTATTATTATTATTATTAATTTTTGCATATTAATATTTATGCATCTTTATTTCCTTGACTGCATGCACGCTCCTGAAGGTGACAAATACAAGGTTGCCATAAGATGGGGCCACATTCATATTGTAACTAAAAAATGGTTTGATCAGTCAGTCATGCGAAAAGGTAAATCACTAAATTGATTATGTGCTATATGTTTCTTGAGGAATCTTAAACATCATTTGAGCTGTATCTAACTTTGAATTTATCGGCCTGGTGAATAGCGTGTCTTAATGAGGAGGCCTATCCTGTTCAGGGTGCTTCCTTATCAATAAAAAAAAGTTTGAGGCATTCTTCAATGACACAACACAGCCAGGACAAGTCTTTTGGGAACTCGGCATCGTTTGCATCGTCAGTGGCTGCAGATTCAAGTATGCGAGCAGTTCCTTGTGGCGCATCATTGGATCCAGATTTAGAGGCTACTCTCTCGCAGAAGAACATGTCTTCTATGTTTTCAGATCCTCCAGTCTGCAACAAAGACGGGCTTAGTGAAATTCCTGCCGTACAAGCTGTGGATGAAACAAACTTTAATGGTTGTATTGCCAATGACTCTCAATCAGAGGATAACGATTTGTACTTGTCAGAGTGTAGAATATCACTTGTTGGCTTTGAAGCTTCTATGCTTCGTAAATTAGTTGGTATGGTGCGTAGAGGTGGGGGTTCGCGGTATATGTCTCTCAGTGATAAATTGACGCACATCGTAGTTGGAGCTCCATCAGAGGCGTAAGTCTATTAGGAATTCAATTCCCTCTCTTTCTCTGTCTCTTCCAGTCACACACACGCACGCCATACCCTTGCTCAACATGTTTTCATGCTTCCAGTGAAAAAAAAGAGCTTAGAGGCCTTGCAGCTTCTGGTGTTATTAATGTGGTTAGAACTACTTGGCTTGAAGATTGTGATCGTGAGAAGAAAGAAATGCCTGTTCTACAACAGCATGTTGCCAACAATTTAATTCTTCCCAAAGGTAGTAAGTTGCCTATTATTCGCAATTTCCTAACTATTTTGTGAACATGTGCTGATTTCTGTTTGTTCAATTGTACCCATGTTCTGGATTTAGCTTTATTTGTTGTTTAACATTGGGTCAGTTTTATGTTCCCTTTAGTAACTTCTTTCAGGATCTTTTGTTATGCATGTTTGTTTTGTTCATGAAGTTTCCTTCCCCCATCATGCAGATTCAGTGGGCAACAATAGAGGGATAGCAATAGGCATGGCCAAAGGTGGTATCTCTACTCATCAGAGCATTCACTCTGATCTGTCAGTGGGATGTACAAATACTGCCAATGGAATGACATCATCTCTGGGGAATGCCAGAGTTGAGAAACCAGAAATCAGTTTGAATGGGGGAATTTCTCTGGAAGGAACTCTGAAACAGTCCCACCAAAATTTATTATCTGCTGTAAATGATAACAAGGACAGAAGGGGGATGCCCAATGTTTTAAGTGATCAAAATCTTTCACTCGGGAAATCGTCAACTGTTTTCAAAGGAAAAACATTTCGCTTTTCAAAATTCTTTCCTGAAGATAGGGTAAGTAGTTGAAACTCATGTTAATGTGGTCTGAATGCTTGATAATGTGGCAGCTTCATTAACGTGTTAATCATTTAGATAACATTCTCTTGATACTTTAAACTCTCTCCATTTTTTTGCATATCTTAACCCGTTTAGCCTACTGTATTAGCTTTCTTTTTTAGCTGATTTTGTTTTGCACTATTGGTCAACATTGTCAGTTTCTTGAATATTCTTTCAATGCCTATCATATTTTTGATCTCTATGTTGACTATTCTGCCAGAAAGCTGAAATCATTCGTTGGATTGGTCAAGGTGGAGGAGAGGTGATCAATGACTATCTAATAAAGAGTGTGCACTTTATCATAGAATGCCATGGAGTTATAGTAAAAGCTGCAGATGTCTTGCAAACTGCTTATGTATCCAGCCACTGGATCCGTTCTTGCTTGGAGGTACTCGTGACTGAGATGTACAAAATTTAACTGATGTTTTCAGCAGCTTTTCTTTACATTGTGGCTTGGTAATTATTGACTAATCTTAAACATGCTGCTTCTAACTGAGGATGGATCGCATTAAATATCAATGACTCACTTCTGCTTTATGGACATAATTTCTGAGCTCAAGTGTTCCTTTGAAAGTGTGAAATAGGACTTGGGTTATGGAGAATAGAGATTGGCATTATGATATTTGTGTGATGCCTTCTTACCCTTCTTGGCCTATGCTTTAGATGGTCGTTAGTTTTAAGTATATGAGCCCCTCTTATTTCTTTCCCCTTTTTTTTCTTAAAGGAAATCTCCTTGTATTTATTTATTTACTCAATGGTAGCTGCATGTTAGAAGGAATGGAAACTGAGAACTGCAATTTATTTATAGGGCTTCTTGTGAAACCTTCTTTAGGTACCAATTATCGTTGTTGTGTTGCTGTCTGTGCTCTTTGCCTCCTCTTCTTTTTTGTTTCCACCTTTTTTCCACAAATTACCTTGAGCAAGACCTTCATTGTTGGCTTAGGTTGAATTGCTAGATATTTTCAGAAGTCTATTTCATTCCGTGTGCTAAATACTGTTGCTGCATATTGCTGCCATTGCAGGAGGGATGCTTGCTTGATGTTGGTAGTCATGTTATATATTCTCCAGTTCAATGCCAGATTCCTTTGCCTGGTTTTGAAAATTTTCGGTTTTGCATCTCACAATATGAAGAGAAAGATCGGTTGCTATTAAGGAACTTGTGCTTCGTTCTTGGAGCTAAATTTGTAGAGAAGTTGACTAGAAAGGTCACCCACTTATTATGCAAGTTTAAGATTGGACCAAAGTATGAAGCTGCTTGCAAATGGGGCATATGCTCTATTACATGTGAGTGGATTTATGAATGTATTAGGCAGGTAAATTCTCTCTCTCTCTCTGTATTTGTTTGTTTGCATGTACGTGTCTGCTACATGCACGTATGCATGCGTGCGTGCGCCTATGTAATTTTTTGTTTAAGAAGGGATTGTGCGTAACCAGCTCAATTTGGCAGAATGAAGTTGTTGCAATGGATCCATTTCGACCAAAAGAAGTTACTTCTCAGGATGAAGAGGCAGGATTGTGTGCTGTGAGCCAGTTTCCTACTCAGGCTGGTCCAGTGGTATCTGGAGAATTTCCATCTCAACTCATAAGTCGGTCACAAGACCTAAGAAACACTTTGGCTCCAACTGAAAGTAGCAGAATTGACAAAGAGGCCCTGCAATCTCTTGATTACTCTAAGAAGGCAAGGCTTTTGGAAGAAGATGAGCCCAAGGGGGCAGTTTATTCTAAAGCTCTCTTAAGTGACTCTGTATACAATATGAGTTCCACTGGAGTCGTTAATCATAAAGATAGTGCAGAATCTTCTCATAGTGTTCCTGATGTAGCTGCTGCGATTGAGGACTTGTTGGAGCAGACAAGCAAGGTACAAATTTTTATGGTTTGTAGCTGCTTTTAAATATTCAATCTATTGATTAACTCCTTTGTTGTCTGGATTCCTTACTAGATTCATGAGCAGATGTCTCCTGGGAGGACTGAATGTGATAAAAGTGTATCCTTTTATTCTATATCATCTCTTTAGTTTTCCGTGCATGACTTTGCCCTGGTTAGTCCTTGATGGTCGAACAGCTTTTTCCTTCTGATTGTTCCATGCTTGGTGACAAACATGGAGTTGGTCACTCTGTTTTCGGATTGCCTAAGCACTGGCTGAACAGGTAATTGTTTTCTCAATTTTTTTTGTCATTATGGTTTTTGTTTGCTCAAATGATAAAGTTTTTCATTCTATTTTTATTCTTTGCATAACGTGTATTTGAGTACCTAATTGTCCCACTTGGTAAATTAGTCTATTTTGCGATGTAGTAATAAAATAATTAATGGTGGCCAACAGACGCGGGGCTTCTTGGTCATCTTATATGAAAGCTGTCTTGTTTTATGGGCATCTTGGAATTTCCTTTTCTCTCTTTTTTTTCTTCTTTTTTTTTTGGATCAAATGCATATTTGTTGGTGTTCTTTGGACTTCGCTATTATCTATTTTCAGGACTGGAAAGAAAGATGAAGTAACAAATTCTTCTAGAGATGCGAATGAAGGAATATACGATGGTTTCAGCGAAACGCAGACCGAGTCTCAGGTCCTAAATCCTTCTTCTCTGCATCTTAACTGGTCGTTTAGATAAGTCATTCGCCCGTTGCTTATACAACTGCTGTTACTATCACTAATAACTTATCGCATCTAGGGAGGTCACTATAATATTTACTTTTGCAAAATCCAGGTTGTTGGATATGAAGAAGATCTGTCGGGCAGGCAAATGCTCATAGACAGAGTTCGAACTCGAAGCAGCATGGCGTAAAGCGTAATAGCTGCCAGCAGGCCTCGCTGATAGCAATCTTCCGTTGCTTGTAGTCGATGAGGTTAAGCGCTTGTTTCAGCCAATGCATCTTTGATCTCTTACCATTTTATCTGTGGGCTGTGCAGTAACAATTTTTTGGAATTTCACCTTTGAAATAAAGGTGATTTGTATCTGGAAAAGTAATTATATCTTTCAAGTGTATAATGTGACATTCTGGTTCCAATTATGTCGAAGGAAAAAAGTTAATGCCCATATATTTTTACCAAACGATTTGGTTATATTACAAATAACATTTACATTTTTTTGCAACAATTTTTTTTTTCAACAAAAATGCACTTTATCTTTATGTTGTAAATAATATGTATATTGCTGTAGTATAATTGAATCGTATGGTAAAAAATGTATACTTATGTAACAGTATCCGAAATGGTTTTAAATTTTTTTTTGTGGTCAGTTAGACTGCTGCCTGCCCAAAATCAATCGCAATTGGGCTGAATGGAGATGGGAACGTAGTAGTGGCTTGACATGCGAGGTTTTGTACCCTTATGATTCCAAAGTTTGAATATTGTTTTCCTTTTTTGTGTGAAGAAAATTTTTAAAATTAATCGGCGTACAATTTATTAAAAAAAAAAAGAGGGCGACTACGTAGCTGAACAAAAAAGAGCTACCGACGCCACACGGACAGATGGCAAGCCATGATAGCGCAGGTGTGTGGAGGGTATATGCGTCATTTACTACACTTAAGGGTATAATGGTCATTGACGGTAGAGGGTCAGAAGGGACATTGGACATAAACAATAGGGAACCGAAATTGAAAATTTTGAAGTGAAAATCCCCAAATCTGCAGTGTTTGTCCCTCTGCTTTGTCTCTTCGTCTCTTCGACTTCGAAATTGCGATCGTCAACATTCTGCCTATGTGTGTTTTTTTTCTTTTGAAGCCAATTCGACATTGAGAATAGAAATTGAAATTGTAAAGTGAAAATCCCCAAATCTGCAGTGTTGTCGCCCTTTTCTTGGTCTCTGAAGCCTTTTTTTTTTGTACTTCTCCTTTTTCTATGTAAAAATGCAATTTTTTGGAGGATTTTTCTTTTCTTTTTCATTTTGCATATGTGTTTCACAGATGCTATGAAGATCAGCAAGAATGGCCACCAGGGGTAACTTTTTAATTAATTAAATTAAATTAAGCGTCTAAAAAAAAATTCATTTATTTATTTATTTTATTTCCCACATTGTTTTGGGGGGACGTGTCTCCGTGTTTTTCTTTTTTTATGTTCTTTGATTCCTACCTTTTGCTAATATCATAAACCTTCAATAATTTTTGGGTTTTTTTTTTTTTTGAGGTTGTTTGTAGGTGTTAAGTGTGGAATTTTATCTCTGCAACTGGAGGTATGCTATGCTACTCTCTCTGTTTCTGACACATGGGTGGGTTTTTATAAAAGTCTACTTCTTGTCCGCTTTCTTGTTTAATAATAAGTCCAAATGGTTCAATTTTTGTAAATTTAAGGAAAAAAGATTGATGATAGAGATTAAAAAAAAACCAGTAATGAGGCGAGTTTTCACCTTCTTTTCAATTTCTAACATTTTATTGTTTCATTCAGTTATTGTTGGCGATAGTTGGAAACATAGGAACATACGATATGCCTGTCATTGTCTATTGTTGCTGTTGCTGGGTTTATCCCATGTTTTTTTTTTTTAATTTCATGCCAAAAGAGAACTTTTTATTGACGAGTTTCTCGAGAGGGTCTTAATTTTGTTTCAGCGCTGGTTTTTGTGTGTGTGTGTGTGTGTTTAAGTTATTTACCTAGCGGCAATTACTTTTACTCAGGCTGCTACTAGAATCTTAGCTCGTCAATTTGTCTGGCTTCGATAACAAATTACGAATTTGCAGGGAGTCGTGCCCAAATTAGAAGTGTGGCCACTCATACTCTGGTCAATTCCCACCTGCAAAGTGTATTTGGAGTAAGCTGAAAACTGTTGTCCCCACTGCCTAGCACTAATTGCTTTCTTGTCGTCATCACAGGCACTATATTGCCAGTACTTCAATTTCTACTGGGATGAAAGGGGCGACTAAGGCAATGGTGGCAATGAATGAGGTTTTTTACTTCAAAGCTTTATTTTACTTCTCTATTTGCAGTGTTTTTATCCATTTTTTTAAGCTGCTAATGTTTTGACAGACTGATAAGTTTCAGAAATTCTACAAAACATGGCAGTATAATGTAATTTAATGTTTAGATGCTATCTTTTGTGCGTGGATGAGTAAATTGGAGCTCTGTTACATGCACTGTACTTATCTTATATGATTTTAATTCTTCATCTAGAATTTAATGTTTATTTTGAAAGACTTCTTTTTGGATGCATGCTTGAGCATTATATAACATTAAATTGTAATTTTCAACAAATGGCTCCCACAAAGCAAGCTATAGTGATTAAAGAATTCCATAAGCAATCAGCACAAATGGATATGACATTAATATTTCTCTTTCAATGGTAGTTCCTTCTTCTAAAGTAACTCCTTGTCCAATCCCACATTTAGCACTTTCCTGCTATTTGAAAGACGGTAGATGAAGTTTGGAGGTCATGATGCTTATTTAGCTGCCATTTGCTTACCAAGTCTTACCCAATGCGAGATGGCTGTTTGCTGTGATTGTTTAAACGGTTTTGCTTATTGGAACTTGGTGATTGAAGAATTCTATTTATAACATATTTATTTTACAATTTGTTCTATTTCCAGATGAGGGCGACTACGTAGCTGAAGTAATAAGCGCCACAAGAGCCACACGGACAGTTGGCAATCAGCTGTTCTCCAAGCATGCGAAGGATATTTTTGTCTATGCATGAGGTAAAGGTTGGAATGGTAATTATGACGAAAGGGTAAGAATGAATTTTTACAAAATTACTTAATTAGATTTTTTAAAACAAAAATCCTCATCCTCTGCTGCTCTCTCTCTTCTCTCGGTCTCCTTCTTCAAATTCATTTGGCCTGAAACTTGATTTGTGTGTTGTTTGGAGAATCAAAAGGCCAACTGGGCTCCTTCAGACATCAATCGAGTGTAATCCTAATCCATCTTCTTCGTCGATACAACTTTTATTATTTTTTCGTGTATATTATGTTCTCCAATCTAATTGTTTTCGGTTGGTGGACTGTTATTTGGCAGAACGTGCATTGCAATTGCAGGAATAGAGTAGATAGTAATTGTAATGGATACTCAAATGTGCACTTGTTAGAGCATTCTCACTTGCCATTACTCTAAAATCTGCAAACTGTTGGTCATTCTTTCCCTCCTCCCAAATTAATTCTTCCCTATCTTTTTTTGTTTTGGGTTATTTACTCACCTTGCCTGATTTAAGTAGGTTTGCTTGGTAGGTTGGTTTTCAGGCATTCCTTTTTATTATTTTTTTGTCATTGGGTATTCATGGAACTTGCAGGGAAATTGGGAATTTGTCCATTGGTTTGATTAGTTATTCTTGGGCTTCAGTGATGGAAAAAATAGCTATTTTGGGTGCATGCATTCAGATGGATTGACGAATGGTATTTCAAAATTTGTCTAGATTTTGTTGTTAATTAATTTTCCTAATAAGATATAACATCCTCTGAGGATAATGGGGATTTATTAATGAAGTATTTGTCCCCTTTAGGTAAGGTATCTTAACTATGATCTTCCATATTTTCTTAGACCAACTGTCTTTGCAATAATCTCCAGGATGCTTCGGGTAGGGAGGAAGCCTGGAACCAATAACTGATACATATTGTGCTTCTTTTAAAGTGCCTGTATGAAATAATAACATGTTGGGACCATTGCTTGTTGTTATTTTCTGATTGCGAGACATTTGCAGGCTAAGATTTCTAATTTCCACTTTATTGCCCTCGATAATTGATCTCCTTTTTCCCTGATGCTTGTCTTGATTATACAGTTATCCTTGTCAAATTTCAACTTAAGTCCATTATGAGCCTAGTTTGATAAAAATCAATTTCAAACCTCATATTTTGTGCATTTTACTTGATTGTCAATGTTCTCAATTTCGGATTGTTAGTGTTCTCAATTTCGACAACTAGTCACGGGTGCGTTAATTGCTGTAATAAACCATAATAGATTCAAATAGTTTTGATGCTGATCTAATATTTTTCCACGAGACGTGTGAATCCTTGCCCGATTACAAATGAAAGTCTGATATCTTACTTCACAAGCAGCACCCCGCCTAACGCCTCTCTTAACCACACCGAATCTTTTCGTTCGGGCATATTTCTGGTAATATTCTAAAATATCATCAACATTATCAAAAACCATTCCAACCATAGGAATGTGGGCTTCTGAATCTTGTATCTGAAGCTGGTGCTCAGAGTCGTGATCAGCGTCAACAGCCATTTCTTCATCTGGTGTCACTTCATTTGTGTCATTCCCAAGGGCATTCATTTCTGCAAGCTGTGGAACCAAGTCACCATGCGTAGACCCGATGGTAGCCATCATCTGCTACTACTGTTGACACAAAAAATGGTATTGTCACCAATCTACTGATAAGAGTTAGCATTTAATGTATAAAACCTAACATAACGTCATCGGAGATTTCTATGTCTTCCATACCATTTGTATGAAAATGCACAATTCAACTCAATTTCCAATTTGTTTGTAAAAAATGCAAGTACCTACTAATAGAATGAGTAAAGGATGTATACAGAATGCCACCATAATATAAAGAGCAGCAATGTTTCCCTTCCCACGTCCCAAACTTCATACTAATATAACCCAATGTTTGTGGGTGAAGTGAATGGAATTTTTTTATTTTAACTGAAGTAAATTGAATGCTTGCCTAACAGTAATGTTGAAAATTAGGAGGGAATATGTCCTCATTGCAGAAGATGAGTATAATTATACCGTGGTTTCTAACAAACCCATTGAATGTACGCTTCATAACTATAAGATTAGAGAAAAATTTTGATGGAAGCATTGGCATACCTGGATGAAAAAGGGTACAAGATGTTTGCCTTAACTTGTGTGTGAATGAAGAAGCCGAATCCCAACATAAACAAGGGAAGACAGTTGCAGAGACACATCAAATGATTGAATTTCGCCTATTTTCTCAATGCTTTGGGGTTACAGGGCCACAATCCTTCTCCTCTGCACAAATCCTTCATCGACTCTACTCTTCTTGGAATTTGTCGCTGGGTGGGCAAGAAGGGAAAGTGAGCTTTAAAAGCAATTAAGTTTGGGGTTTAGTAGTACAATAAATGGACGCTTATACCTATTAGCTACTGTCACTAGTTAAATCTCTACCCTCGATAAACAAGTGGATCGATTATAAGGGCCAATGTTTGTTTTTTGAGCAATATAAGAGCCAATGTTGGCGCTGCACATTTTCAAGCGGGAAACCTTTTGTAAATTGAAATTGCCCCTTATTTCATTCAAATGTCACTACACTCGTATACTATATGCTAAATTGCATTCGTTTTGTATGATCAGTGGTAGATGTAAAGAACATTTTTAGAGGGAACAATTATCATATGTATAAATACATTAACAAAAATTAATATAAAAACTGATATCATAAAATTTATTAATTATTGTAAATTATTAATATTGTTATTATCTCTTGTCAATTTAAATTTTTTAATTTTTTTACTACTATTAAAACATATTTTAATATACTTTCGTATTTAATTATTCATAGCAACAAATTTTTAACTCCAATGGTTATAGCAAAGGAAATTGAACTAAATTTAATAACAACATACATTTTTAGATATACACAAAGTTTTTAAAGATTGTTTTCTTGTTAATAAAAATCACGGGTAATACTTTGTATCATTAAAACAAGTATTTGCGCAAAATGCGTGTTCTTTTGAATTGAAAAATAACATTTTAAAAAATTTTGTTAACTAAATTAAATTAATTGTAGTCTATACATCACAAATAAGTTAGTAAGAAAATTAAACGAAAAAAAAACTAAACGAAACAAATTCAATAAAATATAATCAACTAGTGTCTTTAAAAATTCATAAAACAAATAACATTATATCACAAAATGTATTGCAAGAGGAGAAGAGAAAGCCTGAACCCCGCATTTAGGTGGGCCAAGCCTTAGAGTTGAAGGTGGGTTAAGCAAAATTTCTACTTGACTAAACTCCAAATTTTCCACAAATTAATTTAAAAAATTATATTTCTTAAACATTGAGGATGAGCAATTGCCTACGTCGAATTGCTTATCCTTAGCTACCACTTATCAAAATATTTAACTATTTGTCCAAACGGCCACTTCAAGAACAGACAGAAAGTGTTTCGTATTAAATATTTACTTTCATCATGCTTTCAGCACCACCTTATCAAAATATGTAAACATTTATGAAATTACAATATTTATTATTTTAGTGTCTTACCAATAGTCACAACATTTACTTCAGATTTTTAAATAACTGTTTCGTGTCTGCCACATACGACAAAAAATCAAAATATAGGATAAGATTGAGAAATTATATGACACATACGGAAAATTATGTGACACTTTTTACAAGCCATTAACAAAATTTTTATAATTCTTAGTAAATCTTGTCATATATTTTACATGAAATATCATATAATTTGTCCTTTATATCATCTATTTTTTATTAATTATGTCATACATTACGTTCGCCAAATGGCCACTTCAAGCGCAGTCAAAAAGTTTATCTCATTACATATTTACTTGCATCATACTTTCAGCTTCTACGTATCACAATATGAACGCATTTATGAACTTACAATATTTATTATTTTGGTATCTTATCAATGGTCACAACATTTACGTTAAATTATTTTTTTCTTTCTCTAGTACCACTACATGGCTGTCTTTTCAATGACTGTTTCGTGCCTGTGACATATGACAAAAAATCAAAATATAGGACAAGATTGGATATTATATGACACATACAGTAAATTATATGACACTTTCACAAGCCATTAACAAAATTTTTATAGTTCCCAGTAAATCTTGTCATATATTTTGCATGAGATGCCATATAATTTGTCCGTCATATCACAATTTTTTTTATTTATGTCATACATTACGTTCGCCAAATGGTCATTTCAAGCATAGTCAAAAAGTTTATCTCATTACATATTTACTTGCATCATACTTTCAGCTTCAACGTATCACAATATGTATGCAGTTATGCGTTTACAATATTTATTATTTTGGTATCTTATCAATGGTCACAATATTTACGTCAAATTACTTCTTTTCTTTCTCTAGTACCACTACATGGCTGTATTTTAAATGACTGTTTCTTACCTGTTACATACGACAAATAGTCAAATTATATGACAAGATTGACAAATTATATGACAGATACATAAAATTATATGACACTTTTCACAAGCCATTAACAAAATTTTTATAATTTCCGGTAAATCTTGTCATATATTTTACATGAGATGCCATATAATTTGTCCGTTATATCACAATTTTTTTATTTATGTCATACACTCCGTTCGCCGAATGGCCATTTTAAGCGCAGCAAAAAATTTTATCTCATTACATATTTACTTGTAGCTTCTACGTAACACAATATGTACGCAGTTATGCGTTTACAATATTTATTATTTTGGTATCTTATCAATGGTCACAACATTTACGTCAGATTACTTCTTTTCTTTCTCTAGTACCACTACATGACTGTCTTTTAAATGACTGTTTCTTACCTGTCACATACGACAAAAAGTAAAAATATATTACAAGATTGAGAAATTATATGACACTTTTCACAAGCCATTAACAAAATTTTTATAATTTCTGGTAAATCTTGTCATATATTTTACATGAGATGTCATATAATTTGTCCATTATATCATCTATTTTTTTTATTTATGTCATACATTACGTTCGCCAAATGACCACTTCATGTGCAGGTAAAAAGTTTATCTCATTACATATTTACTTGCATCATACTTTCAGCTTCTACGTATCACAATATAGACGCATTTATGCAATTACAATATTTATTATTTTGGTATCTTATCAATGGTCACAACATTTAGTTCAAATTAATTCTTTTTTTTTCTCCAGTACTACTACATAGTGGCCCTTTAAATGGCTGTTTCGTGCTTGCCACATATGACAAAAAGTCAAGATATAGGACATACTTGGGAAATTATATAACATATACGTAAATTATATGACACTTTTAACAAGCTATTAACAAAAATTTTTTTATAATTCCTGGTCAATCTTGTCGTATATTTGACTTTAGATGTTATATAATTTATCCGTATATTTTTTATTTATGTCATATATGACATTCGCCAACTAAGCACTTCAAGTGCAGTAAAAAAGTTTATCTCATTATAAATTTACTCACATCATGCTTTCAACTACTACTTATCACAATATGTACGCATTTATGCGACAACAATATTTATTATTTTGATATCTTACCAATGGTCACAAGATTTACTTTAGATTATTTCTTTTCTTTCTCCAGTACCACTATATGGTTGTCCTTTAAATGACTGTTTCGTGCCTGCCACATATGACAACAAGTCAAAATATAGAACAAGATTGGGAAATTATATGACACATACAGAAAATTATATGACACTTTTTACAAGCCATTAACAAAATATTTTATACTTCCTGGTCAATCTTATCATATATTTTACGTCCATTATATCATCTATTTTTCCAATTATGTCGTATATGACATTTGCCAAATGGGCACTTTAAGCGCAGTGAAAAAGTTTACCCCCTTCTATATTTACTTGCATTATGTTTTCAGCTACTACTTATCACACTATGTACGCATTTATACGATTACAATGTTTATTATTTTGGTATCTTATTAATTGTCACAACATTTATTTCACATTAATTATTTTCTTTCTCCAGGCCCACTATGACTGTCCTTTAAATGGTTGTTTCGTGTCTGACACATACGACAAAAAGTGAAAATATAGGACAAGATGAGAAATTATATGACATATAAGGAAAATTATATGACACTTGTAACAGACCATTAACAAAAAATTTTTATTATTCCTCATCAATCTTGTTGTATATTTTACTTTAGATGTCCTATAATTCCTCCATTATATCATACATTTTCATTTATGTCATATAATTTCCTTCTAGTATCTTATATTTTGCCCGTATATAACAACCACGAAACAGCTATTTAAAGAACAATAAAAAAAATTTTCTCTTTCTTTCACAGGAAAAATTAATTACATTAATCTTTTGCATGCGTGACCATTATATAACGACGACTTCAACACAAACGTACATACTTATTGTCCATTGGGGGATACTCTAGTGGTTAAAATTTAAAACTTTTATTTTAAAAGTCTTGAGTTCAAATGTTGGGAAGAGAGGGGAGGGGTTTATAGAAGGGGAAAGTTACCCCCATCGTGTATTTTATAGTGCAACAGGCCTCTTAATAAAAAAAAACACTTACATATTTATTCCTTCTCAATTTTCTCTTCATTCGTTTTTCTATTCTTACTATTTAGTTTTGTTGTGAGGGATTAAATATTAACTCGTCAAGTTATGTTATGCCTCTTGCTGTGCTTTATTTTGAGTTATAATACTACTGGATGCTATACAATTGAATTATAATAGAGTGTTCTCTGAATATGTGACACACAAATTTTACTACAAATATCAAATTATTTTAGTATTTTATAGATGTCTAATATGTAACTATTTTATTTAAGGGACATTTACTTGCTCAGATCTTTTAAATGAGATCAATATGAGATGATAGTTATATGTGTCAGCAGTACATTGAACTTAATAAACTCAACTATGCTATTATAGATCATTAGATGTATTTCTATAATATTGTCGTACTATTTACAGTTAATTCCTCTTGTTGAGTCCTAAAAATCTAAATTTCATCAACAATTGAATTTCCCGCGCCTCAAACAAAAAGAAACAACATCTCTTTAGTGCAAAAAAATCAAACTTTATCTCAAGTTATTTTACTATTTTGCCACTCTTCGTTTACCATTTATAACCTTCATAATTAAATAATCAAAAACCAAAAAAGAAATCTTATCATTGGTTACATGCGTGTGTGGCAACCATGTTACTCTCATTGTATCAGCTACTTAGGATTTCCCAAAAAAAAAAAAAAGCTTCTAACCATTGTCCATTTTGAGTCATAACCTGACATAAAACATCACATCAAAAGATCAAATAACAGGCGCAAGGACGCCACGACCACCAATTAATAGGCCCCAAAATTCCGTATAGTTCTTATATTCCGTGGCGACATTATCCACAAGAGCATTTTATTCGTTTATTTTCTTTTTTTTGGGGATAAATTCCAATCAAGGCTCTTTTCCTCTTTTGCTTTGTTTTTTTATTTTTATTTTTTCTTCATTATTATTATATAAAATAATACAAAATAATTTTTTTTAAAAATTTTTAAATTTAATTTAATTAATTAAAAAATAATTTAAAAATTTAAAAATTTAAATTTCTGATCTCAATTTTACGTATTATTAATATTATTTAAATTATAAATTCGTAGTTAAAATAATGCAGGACTTGCCAAAACAAAAATGAGAAATAAATGAATAAAACAAAGTAACATTGCGGTGAAGAAATTAATCGAGCATATCGCTCACGTATGGTGGCATGACTCTTGAAGTGCCAAGTGGCAATGGTCGACGTGAACCGGTTAACGCCCGTCGCCGGAGTACTGGTCTCTCCGTGGTCTTGTAAGCTGTGTAGAGATAGTAAGCTCGTGGGTTTGAGGTTTGGGTTGGAGTTGCCGAGGAAAGACCGGTTGTGTAAGAGAAAGCTTAAGTTTAATGTGAGTGCGGAGTTGTCCGATACTTTCTCTCTCAATTTTGGTCTCGACTCTCAGGTCTCTTTCTCTCTCTTCTCTCTTTATTCTTTTTTGCTTGTTCGATATCTGGTGTTCGATGAAATGGCTGAGAGACTTGAGTGTGAAAAGGAAAAGCTTTTAGTAATGAGGCTCATTAACAATGGCAAGTTTTGGTTTTTTTTTTTTCCTTCTTTTACAAAGGGATTGTGCGTTTGCAAGTCCAATCTGTGTTTTCGCTGAAATAGAGTTTGGGGTGATTTTTAAGTAATAAAGTCCGTATGCGGACGATTGAACAAAATGATTGCGATATTGTGGTCGTAAAACCCTTTTTAGTTCAACCCATTTCAAGATTTGGAGGTGTCTATTGGGTTGTTTGATTGAAATTTTTTTGACTCTTATAAGACTTATATCTAACAGTTAACGATGTTGATGCTCAAATTCGCCCGTTTATTTTCTTGTATTGTTCATGATTGCTGGCCCATTTGTTGTTTGGTGAAAAAGCGGTTTCTGTACTTTGCTTAATCTTAGCATGTTGTGCTTCCTCTTATTTGACCCCAAAGCTTCGGATATAGACTTAACTGGCTTTGTTTTGATTTGAAGGTTATCCAGTCTTATGATGGATCACAGTTTCCCTGGGTTGGTCCAGTTCCTGGGGATATTGCTGAAGTTGAGGCATACTGTAGAATTTTTAGAGCCGCTGAAGGGCTTCATGCTGCGTTGATGGATACATTGTGCAATCCATTGACCGGTGAATGCACAGTTTCTTATGATTTCTCACCTGAGGAAAAACCATTGTTAGAGGATAAAATAGTTTCCGTGCTTGGTTGCATACTGTCGCTTTTGAATAAAGCAAGAGAGGATGTTCTTTCTGGGAGATCTTCCATCATGAATTCCTTCCGTGCTACCGAGGTACCCATTTTGGAGGATAATCTTCCACCTCTTGCCATTTTTAGGGGTGAGATGAAAAGATGTTGTGAGAGCTTGCATGTTGCTCTTGAAGACTACTTGACACCCGAAGATAGACGAAGCCTAGATGTCTGGAGGAAACTTCAAAGGTTGAAAAATGTTTGCTATGATTCTGGCTTTTCCCGCCATGATGATTGCCCTTCTCATTTCCTGTTTGCAAATTGGAATACTGTCTATCTATCTACTTCAAAAGAAGATGTTGGATCCAAAGCATCTGAGGTAGCATTTTGGAGTGGTGGTCAGGTAACAGAGGAAGGCTTGAACTGGTTATTGCAGCAAGGATTCAGGACTATTGTGGATCTAAGAGCAGAGACTGTAAAGGATGAATTTTATCAAGCAGCTTTGGATGATGCCATCTTGTCTGGAAAGATTGAGCTATTTAAGATTCCCATTGAAGTTAAGACGGCACCTTCAATGGAGCAGGTTGAAAAGTTTGCATCTTTGGTTTCAGATTGCAGGAAAAGGCCCATCTATCTCCACAGTAAGGAAGGAGCTTGGAGAACCTCTGCTATGGTCTCCAGATGGAAGCAGTACGTGACTCGTAGTGCGTCTCAGCCCACCATTCCCCGTGATCTGGTACTCGAAGAGACAAATGACATAGGCCAGCTGCAGGCATCTTCTGATGAAGAAGAGGATACCAATTTGGAACAGGGAAATGAATTGTTACTGGAGGATGTGGATAGACTTCGTAATTCAAATGGTTTGTCCTGCAAATCAGACTCCAGAATTGAAGCTGGAGAGGGTCAGAACAATGGTGAAGCCTACCATGGAATTGATTCTCTCCATTGTTCAACATCTCCAGAGTTAATTGTTAATGGCGTTGGAACTTTGACAAATAACTACAGAGTTACTGAGCCTTTAAAGGCTCAAGTTCCACCTTGCAATGTCTTCTCCAAAGCAGAGATGTCCAGATTTTTCAGGACTAAGAAAATTTCACCTTCTACTTACTTTAATTGTCAGCCAAAAAGGTTTGAAAAGTTGCGTGTCTCGAGAAAGGCAAATAATGGTGCTGTGCAGGCAAGTGACATACTTAGTACTGCTTCTGCGTCAGGAATTGTCCAGGCAAAGAGGAACAACGGATCGGTTAGTGGTACAAATCTATCTATGAGGCCTCAGAACTCACCTGCAAATTTTGAGAAGCAGCTAAATGGAAGTGATTCTGTTTCTGTTGCTTTGGATGTGAATACAGTTGATGTAGTAGAGGAGTGTTCTGTTAGTGGAATTTATGTCTCTGCTGCTGAGAATAACAGACTAAGAAATCGTGTTGCATCTCAACCCATGAATGAGAATCATAGAAACAGTAATGTGGGCTTTAGTTCCAGTGATGATGAGTTGGAGTCAATCGAAGGAGATATGTGTGCGTCTGCTACTGGAGTTGTAAGGGTGCAATCAAGAAGGAAAGCAGAGATGTTTCTAGTTCGTACTGATGGGTTTTCTTGTACGAGAGAAAAGGTTACTGAATCTTCCTTGGCCTTCACTCATCCTAGCACCCAGCAACAGATGCTTATGTGGAAATCTACTCCCAAAACTGCGTTATTGCTGAAAAAACTGGGGCCAGAACTAATGGAAGAAGCAAAAGAGGTATTCTGAAAATATTTCCTTGTGTGATGGGCTGAGCCTCCTGGTATCCAAATAAGGGTTTGTGAAGGGAAGACGAGGGGGAGTGGGAGTCTGGAAATGACATTTGCACTCATACTTATGAAAATTTATATTATATAGATAGATGTAATATTGTGAAAAAACAAAAAAAACTTTTCTTCCTCAAGCAGCAGGTTTTGATTCCTTTATTGATGAACATTTTCCATAGAATGGTGGTTGTGAAATGTTGATAATGGCAAAACAATCAGAATCTACTCAGTGTGTCTTGTCTGGGAAAGGGATACCTTTAGCTAAATTTTGTGTGCTTTTGTTTTGCAGTTATATTGAAGCCTAAATGACTCCTATATTCAAAGTTGTTTTGATTGACTAACAGTCATCTAGTTTTTGTTTATGTTTTTTTTTTTTTTTTTCCTAACTGCATTTTCTGCATCTTGATGTGCAGGTTGCCTCTTTCTTGTACCACCAAGAGAAAATGAATGTACTTGTTGAACCTGATGTACATGACATATTTGCCAGAATCCCTGGGTTTGGGTTTGTTCAGACATTTTATAGTCAAGATACGAGGTGACGAAAGTTGCCGTGTGGTGGATAATGACTTTGATTTAGACTTCTAACATCTATTTTCTCGTTGGTAATATCTGATGCCATTGATGCAGTGATCTGCATGAAAGGGTTGATTTTGTGGCATGCTTGGGTGGAGATGGGGTTATACTCCATGCTTCAAATATATTTAGAGGTGCTGTTCCTCCTGTTGTATCCTTCAATCTTGGATCTCTTGGATTTCTCACTTCCCATAATGTAAGCTCTGAGATCACCTCTCATCATTTTTATTTGTTATCGAATTGTTGTTTGCTTGAATTGCTGCGCTTTTTTTTTTTTTTCAATGCAGTTTGAAGACTACAGGCAGGACTTAAAGCGGGTTATCTATGGGAACAACACCCTGGATGGCGTTTACATAACTCTTAGAATGCGCCTTCGCTGTGAAATTTTTCGCAATGGTAAAGCAGTGCCTGGGAAAGTTTTTGATGTCCTGAATGAAATAGTTGTTGACCGGGGCTCTAATCCATATCTTTCTAAGATTGAGTGTTATGAACATGACCGACTTATAACCAAGGTAAGCTCAACTATTTATTTTCTTAAATGCGCTATGCCTAACTATTGATTTGCTTTCCTTAAATTTTGACATGAGTGCATTGAGCTATATTGGTTTCTTAGCTCATGGTTTACCTTACAACAGAAATAGGTGCTTATTTCACCTTCTTCATATGTGCGTAGCATAGAAGAATTTGATATTTTCTATGATCATTTCCATTGTATTGTTTGATGAGCACACTGTCTTCTAGGTGCAAGGTGATGGAGTCATAGTGGCCACACCAACAGGAAGTACCGCTTACTCCACAGCTGCTGGGGGCTCCATGGTATGACTGCAGTTTTATTTTGTTGGGTTTCATTATCTCATGAGGTCTCGAGTTCTTATACCATCTAATTTAAGTTGGGTTTTAATTCCTAAATATTGATGTTTTATGTATGATAAAAAATTATTTTCTTCTGGAAATTTTGAAGTAAGCTTCTTTAGCCTTTGCCTTTAATTTACTGCCTAAGAGAATCCTTAAAAATCCTAGTTTTTATGCTGCCAAAATATCTGCAAACATTCTTGTGATACTGGCCAGCAAAATTGACATCCTGAAATACAGTAAATGCAGTGGAACTCTCAGTGTCTTTACCTGCTGACTCTCAAATTCCTAACGTACTGCAAACACACTGGGATCTATCCAAAATTGTCCTACATTAGCCAATCTCCACGTTTTGGCCCCTCTGAAATTGAACTACAAACCATAAGTTCAATTGCTCTTGCATCAGTTATGATTATGCTTTAATTTTACAAGTATTTGCTTTCAAGACATGTCTGCTTAATAATTTCTGGTTTTTGTACTGCAAGTGTCTTGAATTTTCTTCATGGATCACATTTTATGGATTCATATATCAAATTTGTGCTGTTAACGGTAAAAGAACATGACCATTGTAATTGCAAGTTAATTCCATCTAATGTCTCTCCCCATTTAACACAGTAAACTGGAATGCAGGTGCATCCAAACGTTCCTTGCATGCTATTTACCCCAATCTGCCCACACTCTCTCTCCTTTAGGCCAGTTATCCTCCCAGATTCTGCAAAGCTCGAGTTAAAGGTAACTACCTGGCTTCAGCACTTAGGTTATTTGTTATCCCTTTCAGCTTCCTTCTTTAGCGAGACGATTCTCATTTAACAGATTCCTGAGGATGCTCGAAGTAACGCTTGGGTTTCTTTTGATGGGAAGAGAAGGCAGCAACTCTCCAGGGGCGATTCTGTCCGGATAGCTATGAGTCAGCATCCACTTCCAACAGTCAACAAATCTGACCAAACGGGTGATTGGTTTCGCAGCTTGATTCGCTGCTTAAATTGGAATGAAAGACTAGATCAGAAAGCCCTCTGAAACTCTTGAAACTGAAAGCAAACCTACTCCATTTACTCAGAATGAAGGGACATGTAAACTACTGCACAGATTGTAAATTAAAGTATTTACAGCGAAGCCATATATGGAGTAAATACTATTTTTTACCAACATTGGCTCCTACGTGAGAATTGGGTTTGCCATTTTCCTTCTCTCCCTTTTTGCCAGCCAATACCAATAACTGTAATTATACAATTTCAACATAGTTACGATAATGAAAAGTTAATCATACAGCTCTTTTTCTAGATCGTGATTAGTTGATTGCCTGCTTGCTTGTGCTATATATTTTTTTCCTCATGTTTTGCCGTGTTATGTGCATCATGCCTCCTGTGCAAAGGTATAGGCACAATAGGACGTGCTGCGGGTGTTTCTGTTGGCTGTGCTACTGGCTTCAGTTATGGCCGTTCTTTATTAATTCTTTTAAGATGTAGGTGGGCAAGGTTACATTAGGTTAGGAAACAGGCTACTGCACCTGGCCGAGGTGTATATTGAGCTTTCTGATAGTGAAGGTTGGGCATTAATCAGTTTCTTCGACTGAATGCATCCAACCGGTTAAAGTATTTCTCCATCCGCAAAAGTCAGAAAAGGGACCAAAGATAGTTGAATTATACGAGGAAAATGTTTGGTGGACGCAGGTTTTTTTTATGCAGGAGTAGCGCTGAAACACAAAATGTATAATGCTTTTTGAGTTACACATTTGTGGATGCTTGCGCAATCTGATTTCCACGTTTTTGAGCCCGCATCACGCCCGTGTTAAACGCCCAGGTCTTATAGAGAGATATAATGCTTCGAAGTCACAAGCTAAAATCAGACATAGTCACAAGCTAAAATCAGACATTGTGTGCTGAGGTCTTATAGGTGTGTCATAATACCTTGTCTACGTGGTCTGCAAGATCGCTGCGGAACATCTTCCGCATGGAGATTGTTTCTGGAGCCGTCTCCAAGAGAGCGCAAGATAATTACAAATCAATAGAGTCGGCCGTTTGACTTCACTTTGTCTACTGTATAGACTTCATTGTCAGGTGTAAATGAGAGTCGTACAAATGTTCTTCTAAATCAAGGGAACTCCAAAAAGTCTATTTACAAGCTCCCTTTGGAGAGACGAGAATAAAACAAGACCCTTGCTAAGTTTTTTTTTTTTTTTTTGGTATATTAAAATTAGTAGTTTAGCAGAAGGAGGAAGGTGAACTTCAAAACCTTAGACCTAAGAGTTGGAGCACACATCCAAATTAACTGAGTTAAACTCAGTAATTTATTTATTTTACCATTATAGCGACACTTCCATCGTATCAAAGTAAAAATTGGCTTGCTATACAGTAACATTGAACAACCATAGAAAATTTGCAGTCTTGGTTTGAAAAACGAGATAAAGTTCATATTAGTACTAAATTTTTTAGAATTTTTTCAATCTAAACCGATACTTTTTTCTATTTTTATTTTAGTCTTATAACTATGATTTTAATTTTAATTAAGTCCTAACTTAAACAGAATTAGGTTAAAACATTAAAAAAAATATAAGTGACCCAATATAATATACACATACAGTTAAAAAAAGAATTCTATTGCTAAAAAAAAAAAATATCACATTAGATACGTTCTTGAAAAGAAAAATGCACTATTAAGATGATATTTTCTTTTTTTTTTAACAATGTATTTCATTTTTTAGTTATATTTATGTATTCTGTTAGGTCAAATTCTTTTCTTTTTTTAATGTTTTGAGTCGATTTCATCCATGGTAAGACTTATTAGAATTGAAACGGTAATTATAGGATTGAAGTGAAAACAAAAACGGTGTAGGATTAAATTAAAAAAATCTTAAAAATTTTAACACTAAAATAAGACTTATCCTGTGTGAAAGATTTACTGTACTTACTAACTTTACTCTTTTTTTATAAGTAAAACACACTTATTATCTTATACTATACAAAATTATTTTTTTATTTTAAGTGAATTACACTCATTTTATAATATAAAATGATAAATAAATTATACTCATTAAAAAAAAATAGAAACCAAATTAGAGATCCCAGAACTCACCACCGTTCGTCATTCATCTCATGTTGTAACTCTGTGGTTAAACACATGTACAAGCCTTTCTCCTTTCAAAGGGGGGCTGTTGGTTTCATTTATATTCGTTTACTTTCATTGTTGGGTTCGTTTTAAAAAGCTTTCCTTATGAAATCTCATCGAACTATTGGCCAAAGAAAGTACAATATACGTATGAAATTGCTGAACTTTGTTTTTAGTTTCTTGTTTCATAGTTTAGGGCATCAGTGATTGAATCTGGCAAAAAGATAGACGGGGTGAAATTCTTAGAGATAAGAGCTTGCTACTGAGAAAGCTCAGTTGCAGAATACTATTGTACAAAGCAAACCTTAGCAAGTGCAATAAGCAACTTTCGGATCATAAAGCAAAGAAAAGATAGCAGCATCCAAGCAAACACACACGCACACACACAACCCAGCTTTCTTTTCTCTTCCACATGTAGAGTTAAGAGAAAGAAGCCTTATGCCATGAGTCAAACCTCTGTCAATGGCCACCAACTAGCAATTAAGGAAAAATCAACAAATTAATGTAAAGGGTGTAATCTCCTTACATGGCCCTTAGAGCTTGGAACCTAGGTTCCTTGGGAAGGAACTTCTGTTCCGCATAAACAGACATGTAATCGCCAAACACGAATTTGGGGTACGTTTGAGCCATTTCCTTGTTTGGGCTTTCCAGTAATTCAGGTGCAGGAGCTATGGTGGCCTTGAGTGATGGGTTGTAGAATGAAGCAATTGACCTTCTGTTTCCATCTGGGGTGGCCAAAACCCTGTGCCAGGTACTCTTGTACCAGCCATTGCTTAGAACCTCAATCTGATCGCCGGTGTTGATGACAATGGTGTTTTTCAGTGGCTGGACATCCGTCCATTGCCCGTCTTTAAGGATTTGAAGGCCTCCCACCTGATCGTCTTGGAAGAGCAAGATGACACCGCCTGCATCGGTGTGAGCTCGAAGGCCATTCACCATCTCAGGGTGAGGACATGGGGGATAGTGGCTAACCTTGGTGCCAAAGAAGGCGTTTTCTCCTTCCCCACCATTGAATGCCTTCTTAATGTATCCTTTTGGTAGGCCTAAGTTCTCATCCATCACTTCTGTAACTCTCTCAGCCAATTTCTTCAGTTCGGCACGGTATTCAGCCATGGTTTCCCTTTCATGCATCATTATCACATGGTCAGAATTTATCATATTACATGTATGGGTTAATCTCCAAATGAAAAAAAAAATAAACTTTTTGATTTTTTTTCAAATTTATAAGAACTTTTATTTATTTATTTTTTTAAATATATCATGAACTTCAAATCTATCATCCTGTCATTCGACAATAACAAATTTCGTATTGATTTTCAAGATTTCAACCTTAAATCTCCCCCAAAAAGCATATATTTTGGTTTTTAAATTAGAAATGGAGATTTAAGATCGGAATTTTAGAAATGAATATGAAATTTATTACTATAGAATGATGACATGATAGATTTAAAACTAATAGAAGAATTCGTGATATATCCCAAAAAAAATAAAAGTTTATGATAAATTTGAAAAAAACTGAAAAATTCATGGTTGTTTTAAAGATTAACCCTACTTGTATATTGCCAATTTGCACCAAGTCTGTAATTAAAGATGCTATAAGAAGGTGAAACTTGATACTAGCCTGCAGATACAGTTCAAGAGAGCTGCAGGAGGAAAATCAAGCACACATATATACGACACTATGTCATATTGTTGGATCTGGGAAGGGTTAGTCTCACTCTTATTTTTCACCCAAAGACTATTTTGGTGACTCAAAGCTATGACCAAGGGCGGATGTATATGTTGCAGAGTGGGAGCAAATGCCCCCACTGAATCCACAATTTGAGATAATCATTAGTTATAATCTTTAGTGATGGCCCCACTAAAAGTTTGTTTTTGCCCCCACAAACTTTTCAAAACTTGGAAAGTTTTCTCAAGTAAGAAAAAAATTTGGCTTCAAATTATATTGTTGGTAGTAATTATGAATGCAAAAAAGGGAAAATTTTCATTTTAATGTAAGTGCATTCAAAGAAAAAAGGAAAAATGGAAACAGTTTCTTTTGTCATACCTTATAATAGAAAACCAAAAAGGAAAAATTAAGTTGAAAAGCTACAATAATTGAATACAAAAAGAATATTTTGTCAAAATATACTTTATAATCTTAGAAGCATTTTTATATTTTCTTCTAAAGAATGTTGTTAGATACTGAACATACCAGAAAGAAACTTCGACATTATTCAAGGTGTGAAAACAATAAAAGTTTAAAACCAAAAAAAAAAATCTAAATAGTATATTTCTAATATGAATACTAAAAATTTAGAACTCTTACTTTTTAATTGTGAAAAGGTAAAATTAATGTTATAAATTTTCATATATATGTGTATCCCGACTAATTCGGTGCGAGTTAGGTAAACTCAATATGTGCACACTCTTTTTTTAATGCCCAGAACCCCTCTTCCAACCTTTTGGCAAGCCCGTTTCTTGTATATATGGACTTTAAAGTGATAGATGCTTACTTGAATCCAGGAGTTTTTGATGGCCATTCATTGTCGTCCAAGAGAGTGATGACATCTTCCCAGTCCACATTCTCCAACTTCTCACCGCTCTTGTTCTCCTGTACTAAATCATTCAGTGACTTCACCACAGCGGAGTCCTTGAAGATTTCCTCTCTTTCTATGTTGTAGTACTCTGAGCAAACCTTCTTCACCCTTTCAAGTAGCTCCTCCGGTATTCCGTGGTTCACCAGCTGCAAACAAAGCATTGCTCGTAATGCACGTTCTAGCAAATTCTCAAAACCAATGACCTTATTCTAATTAATAGTATAGGAAGGTGTCCCCGTTCAAGGATCAAGAATTTACAATCTTACTTATCACTTATTTACAATAAACTCTAATGAGATTTGAATTTTGAAATGAAATATATCAAAAGTCAAACTCTTAATTATTGAGTTTATTCTCGTGAATATAAAACAATGACTCTATATTATCTGAAATTGATAGAAAGTACCTGAAAGAATCCCCATTCCTTGCACCCATTGGCGATCTCAGCCATTGCCCTAGCTCTCTCATCACCGCTGGCATTGACCTTAGAAAAATCTATCACCGGAATTGCCATTGAACCAAATGTCAAGGAGAGGAGAGAGAAGAGAGCTTTTTTTTTTTTTTTTTTAGTGTGTATGCTTTAGTTAGGCTTTCTTTGCTGTGGTGTTGAAATGGTGTGGTGCATGAGGGTCTATTTATATTCATCAGCTCCCGCTATCCTGAATTAGTTGTCAACTCTTTACTTTGAAGCCTCATTTTACTCCTTTTTTTTTTTATTCCCCTTATCCATTTTCTTTATAAAATTAGCCGTTGCTTGTTAGGTGTTCGGACGGTGAGATTCACGAAAAACTATGCACATTCAAGGTCAATTCCTCCTTTTTGTTCTTAAACAAAATTTTGGTCAATTCCTCTTTTTTTTTTTTTTGGCTAATAAGGTAGGCAATTTCTAAAATTAAATAACTATATATATTGTTTAAACTGAACCTACAATATCTTCATGAAAGAGACCATGTAGTTCTATTGGAGACTATCAAAAAGTAAGGTCGGTCCTAGACTCTGCATGTGAACAAATTGTATTTGTTAGTCAATGACTCTATTCTCTTCAAGATAAATATGAATCAACTGTATGGACCAATCCTTCCACAAAAATTTAAGATCAATTAATTTTTGTTAAACAGCTTGTAACACAAGAAAACTCAATGTTTTCAGGTGATGCATGTGGGTATGACCTTCATTAAATAACCCATTTGTTTGCATAATCCTATTGCCTATAGCTTATTATCTAAAGTGTCAGATTAGGATTGTCGACCATCAGCTGGTTCACATTTGATGATCTCTTAGATGGGTAGACGGATGTCGATCGTTTGATGCCGTCTATTTGATTTTCCATGATATTCTTATCATAGACTAAAGCAGTACTTTCACCACATCAACCTGCCTATTTAGTCTTAGTAAACATGTTGACATACCTATATGTATTTGAATAATAAAAATGTGGATTATAGTTATGTTGATTATTATATATATGGATTGAGATTAGTTTAACTATTTTTTAAAGACATACTCATTATCTAAATACTATTAAGTTCAAATATATCTTTCCTACATCTGTTTGCGGTGTTAACAAATCCTAAACTTACAAGTGTCTTTGCAAAGCCTTTTAATGTGCCTTAAAAAATCACTATATATGTGAGAATTTGAACTCACAAATACAGGAAGAAAACCATCAAATTACTAATTAAACAGCCACCTTTGACCTACCTATATGGGTATAGAAGTCGACCAATGAGATGTACCTAATTCTTTAATTTGCCAGATAATTCGAGTCTGCATTTGTGCCAAGTGTATTGGTACCACGTCAATTCATGTGCAACTCATTAAAATTGAATCTTAATGATGAATGAAATTAACGAAATTTTCTATTTTGTATTCTACTCTCACGTTCAATTTTACGTATAATTGAACTCTCTGCCGGCAACCCCTCAATCGTGTTGACTACTCTCCCATTAGATTGTACGAAAATGCCCCACCGGCCACCCTTAGACTTTTATACACATGGACGTGCCACTTGTAGGGCCAATGATCATCGTGACTAGTTAATTAATTAATTTATGATACCACCGATTTGCAGGCAGAGTTTGAGGGCTAAGGACGGCAAAAGTTTTTAAGACTTTTAATTACATGGACATTGCTGCCCTCGAGCATTAACGTAATATATATGTGGTTAACTCCCATCAAATTAATTCGCCAATATCTTATCACTGTACACGCAATATCTTTGATACCACTTTTTTATTTGTATTAATTTTTTTATGACAAAATGTGGAATAATGAATAAAAATAAACAAATAAAGCATAGCAGAAATAAAGAAAAACATTATCCGTCTCTTATTAGTATTGCAACTCCAATTGTGTTTGCCATTTGTATTTATTTTTTTAAGCCATAATTTATAGTAAAAGGGAAGAAATTATAGTAATTATAACATAAAAATTAAGTATTGTTTAGTTTGGGAATGATCTGTAACTGAACCAGCTATGTCTGTGAATGCACTTCGTGGGTAAGGTTGGCCTTGTGATTTGATTGTCATCAAATGAACGAATATTAGCTAGGATGCATTTCTGAGAAGACAGACAATCATGGGTTTTAGAGGTGCCAACAATCATTGGTATTAACAATCATTTGTAGAAATAATTACAGGAAGGGATCTGGCTAGCTAGTGCTGTACTTGCCAGTACTCGCAGATTAAGTGTTCGTCGTTTGCATTAACATGGTAAACCTGGATTATATGGATAAAAATATAAAATAAAAAAAAAAAATGTAAACCTGGCTTATGACATTTGCTTGTGTCGATGCCTCATACTTAAGTCCTTGAGCAGTGGTGAAGGGCATCACAATAAATTGGAGTGACGCGTTGTTATAGTGAGCATTGGTAATTGCAACACTACGGAAGGCAGATCGAGGAGAAAGAGACACAAGCTCGTAAGAGAGTGTGTTTGTTTGAAAGAAAAGAAGCAATATATGGAATATGGACACGAAAATGAAAAAAATTACATTCTATCAGTATGTTTTTAGTTATTTTTAAAAGTATGGAATATCAAATATAATTATGCTTACATATTAAAGTGTAAAATATAATTTATCTCATGAAAATGATGAAAATGACTCCTTACAATTAATAAAATAATACAAATATCACTATAAAAATTGATGTAAAAGAAAATTTGACGAAGAGAGAAAAATATTTTATTAATTACATCTAGCTATTCATCACTTATGTATTAATCAAATGCTTTTTGGAAAATGGGAAAAACAACGAGACGTGGAAAAAATTAAATGTGAGAGTAAACGCATTACAATCAACAATTTTGTTTTTGGAATAAGAGACTTAAATTTTGTGATAAAATATGAAAATATTTTTCAATTTTTTTTGTTTACAAAAATTAAACAGTTTGTCATAAAAATAAAATCATCCGTTGTAATATAATAACTCTCATATCTATTTTTTGTCTGTACGTGTAACTGGACTCTTCCAAAAAAAAAAGAACTGAGGACGAAGGGGAGTAACTAGTTATCTTTACACTGTACTTAAGGATCAAACATCAAGATCTAAGCCAAATATTTGTCCAGTTAATTTGTTCGAGGGTGAAAGGGTCAACTCAAAGTACATGCCATTATTTTTAGATATATTTCAACATGCCGCGGTCATTAGTTTGTCAAAAACCGAAGGGATTGCAAATTAAATAGCGTTTCCCACAACCGTGATTGCTGGCAATTGGCCAATCTAAACTAAATTTATGTTTGTTAACCCAGATCAACACAGCTCTTACTTTAAGGCTTGTCTTGTACATGTGCAACAGGAAATTAATGAGGATTCACTTCTCTGCATGATTGCTTTCACTGTCATACTTGTAATTAAAGCAAATATGTTACGAAACTGTAAAAATAGTAAGCAACATTAAACACAAAAGTTTAAATTGTTAGTTGTAATTCACTTTTAAATCTCAACTGTCAATTACAATTAAAACGACTATAAATAGATGATGAGTTATCTATAACCAACGGATTAGATTGGAAGGCTGGAAGCTAATTACAATGAACCATTCAGATCTCTTCATGTTTAATCTTGTGTCCATTTTTGTTATTAAAGCAGTAAAGCATGAAATTAAAAACTAGCCTGGCCGGCCACCTCAGGGCCTCCGAGAGGCTCTGGGGGGAAGATGTAACCGGTTCTTCCCTGAAAAATGCTACTAAAGATGGCAATTAATGGATTCCCTACTAATAAAGTGGTACTCTGTGTGTGTGTGTGTATCTATTGCAATATCTGGAAATTTACATGTCTTCATTCTTCACTACATAGCTTAAAAAAGAGAGTGAAATTTCAGAACTATTAACGTTTTAAGTGCATGACTAGCTACAGAATAGAATAATAATGATGTTATTCAGAATTTTATTAGTACAGTTAGACACAAAACTTATTTACAAAGAGTAAAGCTAATACTGCGATTGCATATATAACGGCCGCATGGAAACAATTTTATCGAAACAATCATTACAATAAGTTAACCAAAAAGGAAAAAAAAAATTATTAAAATGATAGAGGACTAACTAAGACCGTTACTATTTTTTTATGGGGGGTGCACAAAATGGTCGTTTATTTATATATTTATTTTGGGTCAGAGCATAAAATGGTCATCCAAATGCATTCCCCCATGACAATATTATTGTCCATATGGAAGAACATTGAAAGAAGCGAAATCGTTCGATATTCATGCATCTTGGTTAATTATGATTCCCTTTCTTCCTTTTTAAGAACTCTCTCTCCCCCTCCCCTGCAACAAATTAGAAGAAAAAATTAAGAAAGAAAAAGAAAATTCCCCCGCGCCCCCACCCCCTCTCTCTCTCTGTGGTACACATGGTGATTGAGTAACAGTGTCTGTAACAAGGCATCCATATAGGCAACATTTAAAGGAAATGGTCTAGGGTGTCTGTATGTTATTTTGGTTTTTGGTCTCTCTCTCTCTTCGGTCAATTAATTTTTTACTCATCCTTATCATTAGAGGGAAAAAAAAATTAAATCTCCCCTCAGACAGTGTATTATTTTGCTAAACTAATGTAAGTAACATGTTGGTGGTGGTCAGCGATCAATTTTGGCCAAAAATTTTCCCATTGACATTATCAAAATTGATTAAAAATTTGGGGAAAGCAGCATTAGATAATACCTACCGACATAACTGTTACTCGTATAACCAAGCAACCTCTGCAATTGAAAAACTAAAAGGCATCTCTCTCTCATATATATATATATATATATATATATATATATATATATATATATATATATATATATATGTGTGTGTGTGGATTTAGAAATCTTGTTAGATCATAAGTTATATAATAATATTAGTTCTTTCACACATATATATCTCACACTCTCATTTCCTAAGTTTAAAATCTGATACATCAAAAATAGAATTCAAAATTCTAAATGCAAGGTTATCCCCTGAGAAATGGTTGCAAAATGCTACATTAACGGGTGGTAGACAATACAAATTATGTATTGTATACAAAGCAGCCTGCGCAATTAAAGGGAAAAAAAGATAAATTCTTCACTCTTGATGGTATCTAAGCCACATTTTTGGTACATCAGAATGGTTACCTAAGCTAAATTAACGGCAAATTATGCTAACCACAACGAATTCCAACTAACTTAGTAATTAATCATTGAAGTAGACATATCTTGCATACGTCAAGATGCCTTTTCTTTATACCCGTTTCTTATTATTATAAAAAAAAAAATTTCATGGTCATATTAAATTAACAAGCTTATGAATGAATGCTTATGAATGAATTAATATTAATATAATAATTAATATTAAACTAAAATTCATTAAATGTGTGAATTCCATAACTACATATTATTTTAATACTTCTAATTGTTTTATTTTTGACCATGTCAAATTTCCTTTTTGGTGGCAGAAGCAAAACGAAGACAGCCGGCGATGAGTCCTAAGAGTTGTCCCTTTTTAGGCTGTGGATGGATTCTAATGAAAATTTGAACAATTGGTTAGCTGTGATAAGAAAGAAAAACATCATGCACAAAAAAAATAAAATAAAATAAAGGAGATAAGAAAGAAAAACATCATAAATAATAATAAAAAATAGATTACGAACCAATGATTAATAGGTTTCGGATATTAATAAATGCCCCTTATAGTTTATGATAATGTTGCAAGATATCCCCTATTCTTCCTTTTTGATGGTTTTCCTCCTTTTTTTTTTTTTTTTTTTTTGAGATTTCGACCTCTAAACTTAATATATTAAAAAATAATTACAAACCGATGATTTATAAGTTTCGGATATTTTTTTGATTAATAAGTGCCCCTTGTAGCTGCACACCAATTCTTTTTTTCCTCCCCAATTCAGATTAAAACCTCTCGCTGCTCTCAATGCGCCAAAAGTACCAAACCCGTTTGCAGGGGCAATAGATGAGAGTCCAATCTTAATTTGTTGGGCATAGGCTATATTTCGGCCTAACATGTGAAGCGAAAAAAATTATATGTGCCGGTTATTTAAGATTCAAAACTCTTGATTTTCTTTTTTTTTTTTTTTCTTACTTTTAAATTGGAATTCATCACTGAGCCCATGAACAAGAGTCTTGAAAGCCCATGAACAAGATTCTTGAAAACCATCTTGTGCTTATATATATATATATATATATATATATATAAATTTAAGTTTATAGAAGAAATAGTAGTCGATCATTAAAGAGAGACAAATGAGAAAAAAGATTGAGATTTGAACTTTTGATACTTCAATTGAAGGCACATACATACAAATCACTCTAACTAAAATGGATTCTCTCACTCAATCTTCATTAAAAAAAAAACAATAATGAAAATATTAATAATAACACCCTCAATTAAAAATCGGGAAAATTCTCAATAGGCCTCATCCTTCAGGAATTCAAAATAGAATTAGAGCCTTACGCGTGCAACAAAATTCAGGCCATCTAATAGACAAAACTACAGCGGATTTTCATTCAACAAGTGAAAATTGTAAAATAATACGGTTTTTGCATGATACGAGGTTTACACTCGAAGATACTTGGACTAAGCATTAGGCTCGCAATTTGCAAGAAAGCGTTGGAGGGAGTTCTGCTGTTAGCAATCTAACAATAATCAAGTCAGACAAAAAATGCAATAAAGATGGCTGAAAAAATGCAAGTCACCGGTCCCGCCAAAAGCTTCTATCTTAAGTAACATTGCATTTAACAACACTCAAATTTAAAATTTCTCACTTGAACCATAGTTATTAAAACCAGCTCGGACACTGACCCGGTCAGGCGACTGGGTCAGTGGGTCATTAATTCAACCAGTGGGTTAATAATTCAACCAGTGGGTCATTAATTCTTAAGAAAATGAATATATCAAATAATATATATAATTTTTTTGTATAATTTAACACAATAATTATATTTTCATAAATTAAAAAATAGTTTATACTAATCAAAATTTTGATAAAAATTCTTTAAAAACTATTTTTTTAATATCAATTATAACATATTATTTGATATATAAATAATATTAAATTATTGCATACAGAAAGATAGATAGTAAAAAGTAAAAAATTCTTAAATTGTACAAAAAAAAATTGTGTAATATTGTTTAGTATTATAAAAATATTATTTTTATCATTCACACGGTAAAAAGTTAAAAAAATAATAAATTTTAGTGTGTAAATATTATACAAATATTATTGTTCATGTAATAAAAAGTGAAAAAATATATAATTTTTACTATTTGAACACTGTTTATCATTAAAAAATATTATTTTTACTGTTTATACAGTAAAAAGTGAAAAAAATATTTTTTCGGTTAAAACACTGTTCATCATTAAAACAATTATTATTTTTACTGTTTGAACAGTGAAAAAGTACAAAAAAATAATTTTTTATTACTCAAATGACCCAGTTACTGTTCATGAGAACCGGCCCTACCCAGTGTCCGAGTCACTGGGTCACGAATCCAACCGACCGGGTTGGGCCGGGTTTAATAACACTGACTTGAACCTGAATACTTTAACCAATTAAACCACACTATTAGTGGTAATGAGATCGAAACATTACCTTTCAATGAAAGAGATCTGGACTGTTTTTAAGCCCATCAAGTATTGTTGATGGTGAATTTAATGACGATGAGACAGGTTAGATGATTGGGCCATCGAAATAGGTGTTGGGTCTAATATAAGGCTTTAGGCCCATGATGATAGATGTTTTGAGAATCTTGTCTGGGTCTCCTAGCTGTGTCACACAGCTCCAGAGTCACCTCGTATTTTCCGAGAGTGGGCTATATGGGCCTAAGGAGGTCGGGCCAGATCCAAATGCCCGTTCTGTCCATCACTTATCAGACGACGTGTTGAAATTTGGGAAATTTATACTAGGCCTTGTGCCTCCTATATGGCCAAAAAAAAAAACAAAAAAAAGGGGGAAATTTGGGTAGCGCACGTCAGCTCGCTTTTTTTCTTTTTTTTTTTCTTTTTTTTTTTTTAAAGAGTTACTACGTAGGCAGCTTAGAATGCAATATCAAATCTGTGATATTTTCAGTGGTTAGGTGCGAAACGGTGGTTGGTGTGGCTGGAGTTGGACCGTCGTTTTTTCTTCAACACGTTCCCGTTCTGTTTCCAAATTAAAAATGCGAGACTTAATTTTATTTTGTTAATCAAACGCAATCCAAGAAATCGTCAAGGCTAAGCACTTTGAGGGTGCAAGTTAGACCAGCCTAGAGAATAACTTGGACTTGCAACAAGAAAGGGAAAACTATTTGGGTTCTTTAGGGGACATATAGTAGTTAAAATTTAAAATTATTATTTTTAAAGATTTTGAGTTTAAATTAAAAAAAAAAAGAAATGTGAAATTTATGAGAAAAGAAAATTATACTTATTATATAACTTACAGTTTAATAAACATTTTAATGAACAAAATAAAATACCTGAAAAAAAAAAAAGTAATATGCATTACTTTAACAGTGGCACAGTTTAGTTAATCTTTATTACAAGAAAGTAAAATAAGTGATCAAGACCCACTTAAACTCATACCAATCAACATTTTATGGAGTGGTGCTAATAGTCAACCTAATAACAAGTTGTAAACGATCCGACTACCTCGGATAACCTTAATGGTGTGTTTGGAGTGTATGGAAGGGTGGGGAAAAGAAGAGAAAAGAAAATAACATAGAGAGAAAATAAAATTGTTTGGAGTGATAAAAAAAGTGGAGAGAAAAAAAATGTGGTGAAAGAAAAATGAATAGTAATTTGTGAGAGAAAAAGTGAAGAGAAAATAAAATTGTTTGGAGTGGTAGAAAAATTGAAAAAAAGAAAGTATGGTGAAAGAAAAAATGAATAGTAATTTATGAGAGAAAAAGTAGAGAGAAAATAAAATTATTTAGAGTGGTATAGAAAATAAAAAATATATATATATATATATAAAATATATGATAATAATTATATTTTTTTTTTCTCTTTCTTTTTCCTTCTGACGACAAATACGCCGTAATGGATAATAAAAGGGTAGAGCCACGGCCCACGGCCACCTCGTCCATAGTTTCTCATTTTGTCGACAATAAAGTTTGGAACTCCGAAATTTGCACTACAAGGTCTTAAATCGAAAATTATTTTTTTAACTTTGTAAAAAAAAATTCCTTAACTTTTTTATTTTTCGCAAAAAATTCTTCAATTTTTTTAATTTAGTACGTGTCATTTAAATTTATATTTTAAATTTTAAAATAACAAATATTTATATTTAAATTTTATTTTTAAAAAATAAATAAATAAATAATAAAATAATTCCTTGGTATGCCCCTCAGATCTCGGTGTATGTGCCTTGGGGTCTGTGCTCTGTAGTCAATCCCTTTTGTTAATTCTATTCTAAATCCATATCAATGTGCGGACCAAAATATCTAGTTTGTACGTATGACCTTAAACTTGAAAAATGGATATTACCACCCAAATTCCAAGGCCACTTTTTTAGTAATGAAAGTGAATATACAAATGTAATAAGTCACATCTTAGCATGCAATTGGACAAACTGAAATTCAGACTTTTCAATTGCCCAGTGCCAGACTTGTTTTACTGTCTCTCTCCCTTCGACTTGGACTTGGACTTCGTACAAGTGAAGACAAAGGCCAAGTGACAAAAGGACAGGCTGAAGCGAAGATTATCACTTTTTAGTGCAATTGGATGAACAGCGTCGTTATAGTATTAAAAGAATTAATATTTAAAAATTTATTTGAATGTAATTACATTTAATTTTTTTATGATTATTATAATATTTTTTGTAATAAAAAATAATAGCATATATTTATCTTCTTTTTTTTTAAAATAACATGTTGCTTGCAAAAACTTAAAATTCTATTAAAATCAGATAAAAATTTGGACGTAAATCCTCTCGTATTATAATTTTTTCCTTCCTACGAAAGAAGGGATCATTTCCTGATATAAAATTTCGCATGTTGTATTGGTCTTAGCATTGACTTTAGACGATGTTCCAGTCAGAACAACTGGTCTTTTGTTTATATAAACCACATGGAAGAACTGGTACATATATATATCTTAACATTTGAGTGTGATTGAGTTGGTGAAAAATTGAATAGAAAGTAAATATAAAAGAAAATAAATAAAAAATAGTACAGTAATAATATTATTATGATTGATAAAAAATAATAATTAGAAAGTTATGAGAAAAAAATGAATAGTAATTTATGAGAGAAAAAATAAAAAGTTATTGTTTAAATTAATAAAAAATGAATAGGAAATATTTTTTTCTTTTCTTTTCCTTTTCTTTTGAAAAATAAACAAACTTCATACATATTTCAAGTGAGATTCTTATATATAATACAGTACTGCTTCTGCTGTTAGCTAAACAAGGAAATCTCTCTCTCTCTCTCTCTCTCTCTCTCACACACACACACACAGAGACACGTAATGGGTTCAACAGAAGAATATGCAACTGTGCGAATAGATTCAGGAGAGAAGCGTCTAAACGAGCTTGGATACAAGCAAGAACTTAGAAGGGAAATGGTTAGTATATTAATTATAGTCATCTTCTTCTCTTTTTTTTGGTTAAAAAAACACAAAATCATCTGAAATTATAGCTAATTATAGATATTGTCTGTCGACTGATGCTGTTTTACGATTAGAAAAGTTTGTCATGATTTAAGTTTCTTGAATTTCTTGTTGGCAGACTCTTTTCAAGACACTTGCTATTACATTTTCAAGCATGGCAGTTTTTACTGGGACGCCCCTCTATGGGCCTAGCCTACGTTATGCTGGACCTGCTCCTCTGGTATGGGGTTGGGTGGTTGTCACTTTCTTCACCTGGTTCGTTGGAGTGGCCATGGCTGAAATTTGCTCCTCTTTTCCTGTATGTCTCCTTTCTTATTTTCGTCACCTCCTCTTTTTGCTCCGACTAAAATTCGAACTCGATACCTTAGCTTTAGTACCAGTGAGCTCTCTTCTGTCAATCTTCACCACTAGCAATTCTTGAATAATTATAATTCATTACAAGCTAAATTCAGGAAGATGAGCTAAATATGGAAATTTTGCACCTACAGTTCAGCAATTTGAAAATTCTTCATGATAGTAGAAGTCTTGGCTGTGAGGCTAATGGATGCAATCCAGCACCATGTTTGGTGTTGCATATTTGCACCAGGCAAGACTTCTTCCCTTACTTCCATGTGCAGCTAGTTTTATGCAGTACCTTTTCAGATTCCACGGAGATTCTTAAGTGAAAAATAATCACATCGCGGTCAAACAATGTGTACTCGGGCAAAATATTGTTATGGCTGAGTATAAGATTGTTCTCTGTTATATTTATATGTATTTTTATTTTTTTATGTGTAATTGTGAATGTTTTTTATATAATTAAAAATATAAAAATGTGTAATAAAAAAATAATAATACTTTTTATATCACTTTTTATTTTTGTGGTTATACAAAATATACATGTGATTGCATAAAAAAAATTATGTGTAGAAATAATAGAGAAAAATTATAAGCCCATAAATATTTTTTTATATTATTATATGTTTGAAAAACGCAATTGAGTGTACGAGTTCTAAGTGGGATCTAAATGGGATCGCACCATTTCAATATTCATATATCGGATATAGAGACTTTTCCTCTTGTTTATTTTAACAGTAGTCATCAATGTCCGCTGATTTGAAAATGACCTCAACAATAAATTTCAATAGACTACAGGTTCGCTTTACTTCTGGGCTGCCCATTTGGCCGGACCTAGGTGGGGGCCATTTGCATCTTGGACCTGCGCCTGGCTTGAGACAATTGGTCTCGTTTTCGGAATCGGTGCTCAGGTACGGGCACACATTTCTTTTTTTTTTTACTGGATCAATTTGTCGAAAAAAAAATTTTGTGATGTAACTACATAAATTTGTTGTGTAATTATATTAATTTTAAGTGTAATATATAATATATTTATATAATTACATAAGTACTCGTTGTATTATGAAAATTTTTTTGATAACTTTTCTTTAGATATTTTTTTTTTCTTTTGTTTTTCTCACATTGGACATAAAGTCTGAGTGACAAAGATTGGGCGTTAAAAGATGTTTTATTATCTTGAGATCTAATTTTGAGAAGGGATGTGAAATTTATAAGAATGTGAAGAATTATTTATTGTATAGTTTATAGTTTAATGTAATTCTTAATGTACAAAAATAATAATAATAATAATAATAATAATAATAAAATTATGTAACTGGGACAGATTGGTATCACAAAGTTGACGTTTATCACCAGGCATATTCAGCATCACAGGCACTACAAATGATCATACTTTTGGCCACTGGAACGAACAAGGGTGGGGGCTATTTTGCTTCAAGGCCGGCATTCTTATGCATGTATATTGGCTTCACCATCATATGGGCAGTGCTCAACACTTTTGCATTGCAAGTCATTGCATTCCTTGACATAATATCCATATGGTGGCAGGTTTGTTCTGTGAATATATATATGATTTCTTTTCACTTTTTTAGGGCCATCATTCCTGATTGCTCGTTCGTGCTTGAAATTTAAGCTTACAATTGCTCTGCTGCACACAAATTAAAATGCAGATTATTGGGGGCCTAGTGGTGATTATAATGCTTCCATTGGTAGCACGACCTAATACACAATCTCTTTCTTACGTGTTCACCCATCTCCAAACAGCACCTGAGGCAACTGGAATAAGTAGTATACCTTATGCAGTGATTCAATCTGTGCTACTAAGTAACTACTGCCTCTATGGCTACAACGCTGCAGCACATTTAACTGAGGAAACAAAAGGTTCTGATAGGACCGGTCCCATTGCCATTCTTTCTAGCATTGGCATCATATCTGTTTTCGGATGGGCGTATAACTTAGCTCTCACTTTCAGCATCAAGGTACAATATGCTCTTACTCAAAGCTCTTTGATTTCTCCTTTTCAGTGGCCTTTCAACCTCCTAAGAAAAAAAAAAAAAAAAACCAGAATAGGGGCTCAGATGTTTACGTGAGATCTTAATTTTCAATGCAGGATGTTAACTATTTGTATGATGAGAACAACGAGACTGGTGGTGCGCTAGTCCCAGCACAGATAATCTACGATGCCTTCCATGGAAGGTATCATAGCTCTACCGGAGCTGTTCTATTCCTGTGCATCATCTCTGGCTCTTTCTTCTTTTGTGGTCTTTCGGTAACCACTAGTGCTGCTCGAGTGGTATGAGGAACTAACCGGTCTCATTCTTCGTCATTGTGAAGTTAGCTTGATGTTCTAGGGACCAGAAGTTCAACTGTTAAACAACTTAACACTTTTGTGTTTCCCTTCTAGGTTTATGCTCTATCAAGGGACAAGGGAATCCCATTTTCGCCTGTCTGGAGAAGAATACACCCAAAATACAAGGTTCCAATGAATGCTGTGTGGCTTTGTGCAGCAATTGGCATTATTCTTGGACTACCCATATTGAAGCTTGATGTAGTTTTCACTGCCATCATTTCTATAAGTACCATAGGATGGGTAGGTGGCTATGCTGTGCCAATTTTTGCAAGGCTGGTCATGGCAGAAAAGGACTTCACACCCGGACCCTTCTATCTGGGAAAAGCGAGAAGGCCAGTATGCTTGGTAGCCTTCTTGTGGATATGCTATACCTGCTCAGCCTTCCTGCTGCCAACAGTCTATCCAATCAAGTGGAGAACTTTCAACTATGCACCAGTGGCACTTGGACTGTCGTTGTTAATCATTATGCTTTGGTGGCTATTGGATGCTCGGAAATGGTTCAAGGGACCTGTAAGGAATATTGATATGCGGAACTGAGAGGTACTTATTGGCATGTTTTTAACATTTTGCTGCCAAAAGAATTGACATCGGGGAGAACAAAAACATGTAGTAGTCATGTTAAGGAAGAAAAATCTTCTATAATTTTCGAAATATCATTATGACCTACTTGTGCATAAATTTTTTTGAACAATTTTCTTTTCTTTTTTTATACAAATTTGTTTTACTATTCAATCAGAATATAATTTTAAATTCCTACTAGTATCATTATAATTAAATGTAGAATAACCAATAACTGTAATAGTAGTTTGGCTGACACAGATAAAATGTTTGATGTCCACTGCTAGGCGATCCAGTCTACAGAACCACAAGATGCCAACCTCAGTTCCTTCAATGGATAAAGAAGTATTCAATCCAAGTTGGCGTCTGCTACAGAGCATGTGACAAAAACAGTTCAGTTACCATCCTTTTTCTCCTGATTCCGTTGAAAATAGAGCTCAGCTTTGTTGCGTCAACCAATTGCAGAGCCAGAACAGGGGTTTGCTGCCTCCAGATTGCTATTTGAAAGTTAATTAGTCCCTATTGAATTCAAGAAAACCAAGACATTCATAACAGCGTCATCTGGATTTTAGTTTATCAGAAAGTTTGCACAAGGGTGCATGAAAATCAAATGTAATCTACTGCAACTAATGCATAAATATGTTTACAATTTCAACATATCTTCTTCAAGAATACAGCAGAGGGAGAGGAGAGAGAGTAGAAAAAGGGAAATACCAAGGTCAGTCATCTTCAGATAAAATATTTTGGCCAATTAGGAGGATAACCCTGCTATTCTGATGTCACGGCATTCCATGGTTACACCATTTTGAACGTGGGTCACTGAATCAACAAGCATCCACAAGACATCATTCCTTCTTGAAGTTCTATCTTTAGCCAATTTAGAAGAAAATTTTGTAATCTTCGTGATAACAAAAGAAAGAAAAATTCTCACCAAGGCCTTGACGTGAACCTGATCCCATCGCATAACCAAACAATGCTGCAACCAGTTAATTAACACCTTCACAACATGATAGAAATAGTAACACAAATAAGCCCATTTCAGACGAGATTAGACAATCCATATCAGAGGAAATGGAACATACTATATGCATGATGGGAGACTCTGCCTTTACAATGCAAAGAGTTCTTGAGACTCTAAAGGGGATGACCAATACTGTAAGAGAGTTTCCACAGTTAGCCTCCTAGTTGCACTGAGCATTGAAATGAAAAACCGACACCCATCAATTTTGTATTCTTCAAGAGGATTGCGGTGCCCAAAACTTCTCACGTTTACCTGAAAAATATTCTGCATAAGTTTGTGCCTATTGGACAGACAAAGAGAAATCAAAATCATTATGTTAAATACCGCTGAACTGAGCCTGTTCATGTTTACAAGGTGATCCCTCCAGAAACAGTCCAAAGTCTTCAAAAGAACTGCTTTCTGTATCCAATTGGTGTTCAAGAAAAAGTCAAGAGTAACAAGGTCCAAGAAGAATGGCAGTGCTCCTTCCGGAAGCAGAAAATTCAATAGTATCAAAAAAATTATTCCAATACAGTTGATTGACGATTCTTTAGTACCGGAAAAGAAGTATTTGACTGAACAACAAAAGGGTTTAAGGCATATCAAACTGTTCAGCATGCGTTCTTGAGAAATCCACACAATAAAATGCAAGTGTTTGATTAATTTTCTCAAAGCAAAACAAAAAACCAAGGTTTCAACTCTACAGCTGCCAAACAACAACAAAAACCTTAATCCCAAATTTAATTGGAGTCGACTACATGAATCTTTTATCGTCATTTTGTTCTACCATGCACTAAGTTCATATGACATGAACTCTACAGCTGCTCGAGTATATGAAATTCCAACCTAACAGATGATTCAAAAAAATTCAAGTACATTTTCTTTTCCTCCAAAATGGAGAAGGTCATTCTGAAGTTGTTATTTTTCTTTTTTTCCAAAAAAAATGGTCAGAATATAGTTAGCCAAACAAATATCCTAATCCAGGTTGCAATTTTGTGTTTCATGGACATAAATAATTTACTGAATTATAAGATAGGCCCATGGAAGAAGAATGAAATCAAGAGCTAACCTCAATTTCCTTAATATATGTGTCATCATAACCGGATTCTTCCACAACATCCAAATATGAAGCAATCACAAAATCTCCAAGGCATTTTCGTAGAAGGTTAATAGTTGTCCGGAATTTGCCATTCCTGCATATTACAAAGTTGGATAAAAAAAAAGTGATCTTCATGAATCGCTAAACAAAATGCAATCTTCAAAGACACCCAGACAATCATAAACTGCACTCACTTAATCGAATCATCAGAGCAAATAGTAAGCCAACGTTTTAGTGAAGAACTCTTCTTGCGAATGCCTCTAAATGCATTTGGAGGCTTTGGCAAGTTTGGAAGGTGAAAATTGTTGACATCAATCGAACCGAATTCATGCAGTTGTGACAGGGAACTCAGCAGAACTTCCTCTGTGATCCCTGCAAAGGAGCCTAAAGGGACTGCCATTGCGTAAGAATATATCCTCAACTACTGAAATTACAAAACTATAACTATCAAAATAGCCAGAAATACATCACAACACCAAAGAAAGATCCCAGGCAAACTAACCCTCCAACAGCTTTCCCCCAACAGTCATAAACTCCTTCAACAGTTTACTCAGACTCCAGCTTTGTGGATGCTATTACAGGATTTAAAGAAATTAGTCAAAGATATGCAATCACAATGCACAACACTGTTTATGAAAATTGAACTACCTGTAGGGGATCGACATTGGCAAAGATAATTTCATCTACCACTGCTTGCATGTACCTGAAAAGCTTCTCTTTGTTAGTTTGATGGCACAAAATATCTATAAAATATCTCCAAAGGGATGTCTAAGACACCATATGTAGATATGGACTAATGCAACGCATATTAACAACCACGGTTATAAACAGATCTTGTGTTCACTTGTAGCATCTATTGAAAAAGAAATGGCACATTGAAAATATACGTGGCACATGCTGCTACATGAAAAGATTGTAGTGAAGCCATTGTTTCATATGAGTTTTGTTGATAAGATATGCCACCGTGCAATTTTCATCCATATAAGCTTACTCCAGGACAGAGATTTTTGTACAGTACCCAAGGACACACTCAAACATGAACACCCACGTGACAAGTTTGCAGCAACCAAGGTCAAAAAGGTACTCACTGAAAAATGTGTTGGGAACAACTTTCACCGTCCCCTGTCAATATCAATTGCCTGAGGTCATAGACATGTTTCCTTTGCACCTGATGCAAAAAGAATTAAACAAGTAATTGAGCTAATAATAGACGATTCTTGCTATTACTTATTTCAATGTCCAGAATCAGTTGAAAGACAATCAACTATCAACAGTTTGCCAATCACTTGTGTTAGATAAGAGTAAAACCTACGGCATATTTTTTCATATGAAGCATACCATAGTTAGAGAAACTTCAATAATAATATTACATAATGTGTTGATAATATGGTTGTAGCAATGACCGCTATCCCAAGTATGGCAACTCTGCTCTCAAATCCGTACCTCTAATACTTCGTCGAACTCAACAAGGCTCTTTCTTATGCTAAAGAAATACTTCTCGGCATTGATTTGTAGTGCTAGAAGCTAAAAATATAAGACACTGTTAGCAATAAATATCTCAATAATTACAACATATACAGAAAAGAACAAGAAAAATTGATGGCAGACTTGGGGCCAGAGCTAAAACATCACCTGTTTTACAATCACATCCCCTTCAATTGGTATATCTTCATCGTTATTAATCCTTGAGATCAGTTGTACTGCCCATTCAGTATCAAAATTGAACTTTTGAAACATTTCATCTTGCAAGCTGTGCCATTTGAGGTTTTTTTCAGCCAGGGGGCGTGGGGGGGGGGGGGGGGGGTGTGGGGGTGGTGGGTTGGGGGGAAGAAGAGAAGGAAATCAACTAAAGAGTGCTTACAATAAACAGCAGATTGAGATCTTAAAAAGTTAAAAATAAGAAGAACTACATAGGATAAATGTTTCTATTAGCATACTTTCAACCACATCACCAAGCAAGGAATTTCAATAGAACCAATAGCTTTTGTCTAGCAGTTTCTACCAATGACATTATCATCTTTGAAGTACATACTCCACTTGCATTCCCTCATATGTATGTAGTATATGTACATAGAAATAATAACAATAGTAACATTCATAAACAAATAAATGCACGATGCCAAACAAAATGGCCGACGATATTGCATATCGACTCATCATCATTCATAATTCTCATCTCGTGATATGCCACTATTTCCCTCATTCCTCAAGCAAACATTCTTGCATGACTTCATTGTCATTGTTGCATGACAACAATTTCCAATTTAGGCATTTAGTTCTGCAGTTACTGCAGCAGGCTAGTGCTAGTCTTTGGTTTTTTTTAATAAGTAAACCAGTGTCAGTCCATTGAAAAACCATAATGCCTGAGGAAGCCCTAAAAGAGATGAGCCAGGAAGCTGAGGCATTGAAGAATGTGACATAATAAATCTTTAGAATAAACATTTGGGTCTGTTCCTATGCTCAAATGTGGAATGAACGTTTACTTGTGCTAGTTTCAAGGGATGTCCTATAGTAAGACAATAGCTTGTAGTAAGACACTAGCTTGGGTGGCCCTTAAAAGTTCATACTTTCAAGGATGATGTTTACACAGCAAGGCTATGTTACCTATAAGCAGCCACTGTTTTGCAAGGAATCTAGAGTTCCTATACAGAGGCATTTGCCCAATGTAACATTATAATGTTAAAACCAATTCAGGAACCAGATATGACAGATACAAAAATCCAATATATACTACCTGACCATAAACCGTGTAGAACCAGGATCTCCTTGTCTTCCTGCTCTTCCGCGAAGCTGTTCTTGGTAAGAAAATTCAGGGAAAAAAAATTAGAAAACACTTCAAACTCAGGAGTAGATGTTGTCAAACATCCATACCTATCAGAATCAGATACTAAACCACTGCTAGGCAATCTTGAAAGCTACTCAAAGTTATTAAATGTAACCGCTTATATTGCATTATTTTGCTGATAATCTGATTCCAGTTCATGACCCACCTGATTATCTATTCTTCGAGACTCATGCAAAGATGTCCCGATCACGTGGAGGCCCCCAAGTTTTTTTACTTCATAACCTTCATTGGCACAATTTACTTCACAATCCTCGAGAACAGACAAATAGGCAAGTGCTATAGTTGGGCCAAGAGGGTACATCTCAGACTGCTCATCAACAAGCTTATGCAGCTCCTTCTCATCCATTGACTGGCTCATTTCCACAGACCTTAAGATCATTGATTTTGCTTCCCGATATGTCCAGCTCTTACCCTCACTTTTACCAATGTATTTAGCTGGCCAATTCAGATACAAAGATGAAGAGCATCTCAACACAACATGAAAGAAGGTAGGACAAAGGTTTTAAGGTGCAGTGGCATACCCATTAGAGCCGTCTTTTTAAGCAGAGCTAGTGATGCTGGCTTGACCTTTATTTTCAAAGGTACCTACAACCAAAACTTTGATTAATTTGAAGAAATTGTTCTAGCAGCTTATAGTCACTGGCAATGCAATTTACCTTTTGTGACATCGTCTCACCATCTTCTTCAACATTGGGAGATTCTCTCGTTAGAAAAGGGAGCACACTGTCCTCTATAATTTCCTTCGAGAGCATCTACAAATATTGTGACCAGAAATGGTGAAGGACATCACTACCTCTGCCACCGCTTCAATGAAAAAAATCACATGGAAAAATGATGCAATGTGCATGCATGAGCATGTTATCATTTCAGTCTGACCCCATTACCCAAAAGGGAAACGGAAAAAAACTGCAGCACATTTCTCCACAGGATAATGACTGTAACCAAATTATGTAGAGCCACCTACTTTTGGGTTCCCTCCCAGAATTATATCAGTTCCTCTGCCAGCCATATTTGTAGATATGGTAATAGCATATTTTCTCCCTGCTTGGGCAACTATTTCAGCTTCCCTTGCAGCATACTGATGGAAAATGTAACAAAAAACACCAGTTAGAGGACTGGACCAAACCGAGCATAGTATAACCTTATAGCTAATAATGACAAACTCTGAACCACTGGCATGCCATTCTGATGGAATTTTACGAACCTTGGGTCGTGCATTCAGGACATTGTGAGGGATTTTCCACTCCCTGAGCAGATCTGAAAGATATTCAGAATTCTCAACACTGCATTGAGAAGAGGGATCACAGTAATAAAATTTCTTGATTCTAAGGATCAAAATTCTGACACAGAGATGCAGCATCAAAGAATGAACTCAGACTAACCATCCCTACGCTGATATTATAAAACATTTGTTTTTCTGACTAGTCAATAAGTATTTATTCGTAACTAACCCTATATGGTTCATGCCCTTGTCCTATCCCATCTTTGGTGGAAACTGTGACTCCCACCAAAGTGAGCTCTTGGGGAAAATCAACCACGCAAGCGAAAAAAAAATCCAAAATTAACCCCAAAAAAAGAGAGAAAATCCACATGAACAATATATGCTGTCAACATATTGCACATATGCATGTCTTTTGTGATTCATTTAGTACTGAGAACATTCAAATTCGGCATGTCAGGGCCATTGAAACAAACAAGTAGTTTTATGTCCAATACTACCCAGAGCTGTTTAAATAAATTAATCTTCACATTATAGCCACTGCATCATCCTAAGATTGAACATCCTAAGCTTAATACATGAAAAAGCCATTGCCTTAGGTTCTGATCCTCTTACTGTATCAAGAGGATACGGGAGTTGAAAAGATCGAAAAAAAAAAAAAATGATTGAGCCAGATATTCATTCTTCACAGGAGATAGGAATTATCAAAATAGTGATAAGCAATGGAGATGCTGGGAGTTAGAGAAATGAAGATCTACCTTGTGGTACCCACTAAAACAGGACGGCCCTGTCTAAACATGTATTCAACTTCCTGGCGGACATACTCCCATTTGCCTCGAGCAGTCTGAAAATATTCACAGATAAAATCGAAGACCACATAAGTAGTAATAATCTATTAATCATTAGAAAATTTAAAAAAAAAAAAAAGAAAAAAAAAACCATGAAAGAAACAACCTTGATCCTGGAAAATTTTACATCTTAGAGTTGCACCAAATATCAATGCTTACCGCAAACGCTTGTATAGGTAAGTCATTGCGAATATTTGGTAGATTTGTTGGCACCTCAATGACAGGCATCTGGAACATTTTCAAGAACTCCTTCTCCTGAAACATTTTGATCATAATTTCTGCATCAAAAATAGTGATCCTAATGCAGCCAAACATCAAAGGAAAAGCTGCGTGCAATGAGAACCAATTGATCATTCCTACTTCAGTTTTTGCAGTCCCGGTCATTCCTGACAACTTTGGATAGAGCTTAAATAGTGATTGGTACGTGATCTGTGCCACAACAATGGAATCGGCCTAAAAAGTTTACAAAACACATATCTAGTAAGTAACTTTCTTTATAAAGGAAACATTGAACAATAAGCTTCAGAAACAGTAACCTGAATCTTCAGGCCTTCTTTAGCCTCTACTGCTTGATGAATCCCATCAGACCACCTCCTTTTTTCTTCAACTCTTCCTGTCAGCTGCATAAATTTTAAGTATGATATCAAAAATATATTTTTTCAAATTGCACTTCAGGTAAAAGACTCACAGTCTAACACTTATTTGCTCTAGCACATTAGAAACAACATGAAATCTCAACACGCATGACATGGAGATACCTCATTGATTATGAGAGCCTTCCCATCTCTAACTATGTATTGAACATCTCGCCGATAGAACTCTTTAGCTTTTAGAGCATTCATCACAAATCTGCAGCATCAACTTTCTTATTAAGAAATGGCAGAGCAACAACAACAATAACAAAGCCTGAATCCCAAATTTCATTGAGGTCAACTGCATGAACCTTTTCCCTTTATTTCATTCTATAATGAACTGAGTTTGATGCAAGGTGTAAGTACTATAAAACCCTTCCTAACCAAAGATTCCCAAGTCAAGGGAAGTGGCAAAGCAAATGATGATAATTGGCCATCCCTCAAGGAAAATGACCTAGACCAAAATCATGTTAAAGATAAATGGAAGAACGATTCCCCACTTCATGGAACATCCCATCCCATACTAACTTTACTCCACTTACCCACCTCCAAAGGTTTGAATTCTCAATCACTATAAGTATTGATGATAATGAACTAAAAAGAATATGGTTCGGTATAGCTCAATACAATTTTTTAATAGTGTTTCCCTTCAAGTATGTTTACATGCCTAAAAAAGCAGTAAAGAAGACATCAATCAAAATATCCTTTTTACTTTTCTCAACCATATGAAAGCACAACACGGTTTCCAAAATAAGGGGAAAAAAAGGAAAATTATTCACCTAGCCCAGGGATCATTTTCATCCCACAGATCATTTGTTTCAAGAGCCATCTCAGCAAGTGCTATGCCTTCCTCACTCAACTCTACTGAATTATCTTTAAGCTCCACATTATAATGCTGTCACCGGAATTGATTTGTGAAACATATAACTCTTTGTTTGTTTGATGAAATGCATATAATCTAATACAAACTAGGAGTCTATATGAAAGCAGTCGAGACTTACAAATCCTCGGACGAGCAACTCGGCTACTCTAGCAGCAACTGGATATCGTGCAGCATCTTTACTGGCCTGATACAAAGACAGAGATGAACCAATAACTTTAAGAAGTTATTAAGAGATTGCTATATTGGTGTTTTGAGAAAACACATCTATGAATACCATTAAAGATTTCCAATTGTAAACAAGGAAACCTAGATTACCTCACCACTAATTAACAGTGGATTTCTTCCTTCATCAATGAGAACCGAATCAACTTCATCAACGATTGCAAAATGAAATGGCTTTGGCCTATTTGTGCACGGTCCAATTTCACCAGTGAGGTACGATATGGATATAACAATGTAAAAAAACATACAAACAGGAACAATGGTAGGAAGTAGAACAAAAATAATCAGAAGCGAGAGAGGGAGGATGGCTACAAGCTTACAACTACAACAACAAGATAAATGTTGAAAAGAGCTCAATATACCATCTCATCACAAGTTGGTCACTGTTTCCCGCAAGATTATCTCTTAGATAATCAAAACCAAGTTCCTGTGTCAGAAAGACAATCAATGGAACAGGGAGGAAGAGAGCATTAATTGCAACTTTCAAGTCAACAGATGAACCAATATCAACAAAGAAAATCAAGCAACCACCACCAATGCAGAGGACAATTGCAATATTGGCAACATGCATGAGAGTGCCACAAAAATTATTGGAATGACTTACCGAATTATTTGTATATGTTATATCACAGCTGTAACTGGACCTCCTCTCTTTAGCTGTCATCCCTTTCTGCACATGTAGACAACAAGTCATCAAAGCTATAGTAAACTGCAACTTACTTCTGTTAAATTAGTCATCATGTTAGGTTTTCCTTGCATAGAATTTTTTTTGTGGTGAACCTTATACCTGAATAAGACCAACTGAGAGACCTAGAAAGCGATGAACACGACCCATCCACTCAGCATCACGTTGAGCCAAATAATCATTCACAGTTACCACTGCCAAGAAGAAACCAGCATCTCAAATCTAGTAAATCCTAGGCTTAATCTCAGCATTGAAAAAATTGGATAAAAGACATACCATGGACACCCTCACCGGTCAGTGCATTAAGGTATGCAGCTAATGTTGATACCAGTGTCTTCCCTTCACCCGTTTTCATCTCTGAAATTGACCCATCATGAAGAACAGCACCCCCAATAATCTGGCATTAGAATATGCATTGAATAGATTAGAAATATGTACAGGGTTTTCTATTACTTAACCCCAGTGTTTGCAGGGGCATGAAAGCGTGTTAACGAATGAGAATCCACACACTAAAATTGAGATGCTACCATATGCGCATGCATCAAAAAACCAAAGCAAAACATAAAAACCTGCACATCAAAATGACGCATTCCAAGTTTCCTTCTTGCTGCTTCGCGAACTACAGCAAAGGCCTCTAAGAAGGAATCCAGAAAAGACAAAAGAATATAAAAATTCTCAGATGAAATTTTCTAGATGTCATAGTCTATAACATTACACTTCGGCAAGAAATAGAAGGGCTTATTAGGTACGAACCAGCTTGGATATCGGCTAGTGTCTCCCCTTTTCTCAACCTGTTTCTAAACTCCAAAGTTTTTGCCCTCAACTACAATAAACGGAGACAAATCATCATCTACAGTTCCAAAGAATAAATAATAATAATAATAATAATAATTGAATACTTCAAGTTGATGCCAACCAGTGAAAAAACCACAAACCTGCTCATCAGAGAGGTTCTGAATCTGCGGCTCAAGGGCATTAACCGACTCCACGAGCCGATAATAGTCCCTCACAACCCAGTTGTTCAAGCTCGTAAAATCACTAATCTTTTTCTTCAAGCCACCTAAATTCTGCTAAAAAACCCCAACAGGTGCACAAAGAATGATCAAACCAATCCCATATAAGCATATCATCAAACAGGTGGCGGCAAAACAAAAGACAACCTGAAGAGAAGCCTTCGCAACACAAAAACGGCGCCGTTGAAGCCGGCATAAAGAAGACGAAGAGAGAGGGACCAAAAAAGGGGCATTAGAGATGAGATTGACGTCGAGGCAGCGGCGGCGACGCCCCGTCGTTTGCTTCAGTGACGGACATGGAAAGGTGGGGTTCAAGACCGCAGGAACAATAGACATATCACAAAGTTCTTGGTTTCGCGTTTCTCAGCCTTCTTCTTCTTCTTCGGCTTGCAAGAAATCAAGAATCGAATTGGTGGGAGGCGGTGCTGTTATTATTTGTTTTTTTTTTGTTCTTTTAGGTTTTTGTGACCGTTGCTGGAGGGGGAAAATAGTCAACAAGCGAAGTCAAATGCTTCGACAGTTTTTCTTCGTTCTTGCAACTTACGACTTCAGAACTGAAGTTGTGTTATGTTTTCCCCCAATCCAGGGTCCGACTGTCGGACTCGGGCTTGCCGAACGGACACTCTGCAAAACCGACAATTGGTTGCGAATTTACTAATATGCCCTTCATACGGGACCGACATTTTCACGCTGCGTTTTTTTGTGAAGCCGACGTTCAAGTAATTTACTAGTTTGCCCTTGTAGTATCGCCCTTCGTAATTGATAGACATTTATGCCCCTACCTTTCTTATTTAAGCCCGAAATAACCGAGACAGCCGATTCGTTTATGTTCTCTCTTTTAGTTCGGAGCTCCGCCGCTAGTGGCTTGGCCTGAGCAGACGGATCGGTGGCGCTAAGGTACGTAATCTAACGTATGTGGACTGTAATCGCTTAATTTTCCGTTTTATTTTTGATACAATTGGTTTCCAGGGTGCTACCAATTTTCTGTTTGGTTCCTGAGAAAAATTATAGCAAAAATCAGAAAAGGAAATTTCGGATCTTCTGGAACAACAGTAATAACAATTTACAAAACTTGAATCTGAAATCTTACGCATTCGGAACCAATTTTCTCGGTTGTGACACCGCCTGCGGATCTCTCATTTTGTCATATTCAGCTGCGGATTTCTTTCTTTATTTGCGAGTTCGTCGGTATTCATCAGATTTCTGTTCATTTGTGGTTTTGAAGCTGTAAATCGTGTCTGTCGCTTGTCATTGATGTGGTAGATCGAACAGCAGTACATATGTTGTCTTTTATAGCATGTTTCATTTGCCAGTCAACCCTGCGTTCATGCCTTTGCTGTTATTTTATTGGATTGTTGTATCATTGAAACTATGCTTGAGAGTTTTGTGGTTGGAGCTGAGGATAAAGTGCCGTTTCGAGCCCTCCAGATTGTGCACTCATCAGTAAGAGTCACTTCTGTTATGGGAGGAGCTGGTCCAATTATTACTGCACATATAATCTTGTGCTTCTGCATTGACCTGCATTTGGTTGAGTTGATATGGTTTGAAGATGGTGTTATTTTCCGGTTCTTAACCTTGTCTTATTATGGCTGACTGTTTGTTTCTGCCACTACTAATTCATGTGACAGGAGGACAATGGCTGGCGCAGGAAGCTCGATGCTGTATTCGTTACTTTTGTTCACAGTCATTCTTTCACTGCAACAGATGTATAGGGGACAGTTGGCATCCACTGAGCTATTTACAATATTGGGAGGCTTCATCAGCTCTTTACTATTTCTTGTGCTGCTAACGGTGGGATTAGATCAGGACTTTCTATTCTTGCTGTTTGTATGTCATATCATGGCAATCATGACATGAAATTTTGTGTTATTCAGAGAAATGATGTCAAATAATCAGTATTGCCATTCATTGGTGATTACTGTCAAATGATTGCTTAAAATTGATATGACATCTCTTCCATAAAGTTTTTTCATGTGGAGAGTTGCGACTGTGCAGCGCACACATGCACATATTTTGGGACCTTTCAGGATGAAATTCTGCTGCATTCATTTCGTTCAATCATGCTTCTAATAGATGGAATTAATCTCTCTGATGGATTTCTTCTTAATACACTACTTCTTTTTCCGATACACCAGCTTTATAAATCTTTTATAGGCTCCATATTTTACAGTTCTCTGTTCTCTTTGAGCTGCATATTTCTTAAGCGCTTGTTCTGCTTGATGTTCTTTTTTTCCTGTTGCCAATTTTTCAACCATTTGCCATAGAAATGCATTCCTGAATAGCACAGGATGCTTACATTTTTATGCCATTCATAGGCATGGAATATCATTATGACTCAAGTTATCTAATATTTATCATTATTTTACGATTTTATGATTATGTACAACTGCTCTATAAGCTGAAACCTGCTTATGATCTGAATTCTTCAACATGCTAATTGCATTTTACTGATTTATATTGTGTAGTTCATTGGGAATTTCCAGGAGAGCTGTGGCATGAAGACTGGGTGGGGTGCTGGTGAGTGCACTTTGGCTTTATGTTCGCCTTGTCTCTGTTTCTCAATAGCCGCTAATCGAGCTATTATTGATTGAATGCAACAAATGAAGTTCAACACTTCTCTATATCTTTTGCACGTTCAGGATAGTTTTAACGCTTTTGGCATTGGTAAATTAATGACATTATTTCTTTTGTGGGATTTTGCATGCACCGGCTACTCATTCTCAAATCCATCATCTGCTTCAATAGTGCCTATTATTCATTCACATTATACATGTCTAAGCTGGCATTGCTTCTCCTGATGGTATTTGTCTGCATGCTTGTTTTTTTTTTTTTTTTTTCATGCATCTCTATCACCAATTTACTTTTCACATTTTTTACTAGCAAAAAGATCTCAGAATTTCTGTGATTGTTATCACGTCTGTCATTATTATCATAACTTGCATCATTTTGCTCTGTTTGTTTGAAGCACTCATTAGTTCTGTCACTTGTAAGCATAGGGTTCTCACAAAGTTTGTCCCCACTTATACGGAGGATGTAAAATGCTGGGATGCATAGCTTGATAACTTTTGTTTCATTTTATTTCCAAAAAAAAATATTGCAGATTAATGTTTGCAACTAACTTTTCTAAGTTATTGGCCCGTAAATTTTGTCTCTGTGCATAGTTGCATACCATATCAGATTGCTACATTAGGAAAGGATCCATCCCCTTAAAGCCTTATAAGCCTCCAGATGTTGGGAGGCTCCTTATATTAACTGAAGTAATAAGCCTCCCACTTTATATGATGTAAATGGTATTTCTTTGGATTAGTTATTTAAAAAATTGCAATAATGCATGAGAATTCTAGCTTCTGTCTATAATTATGCTACTGAATTAAGCGCCATCATTATGCAACTACTCGAGACGCGAGCATTTGTTGTTCAGATTAGTAGTGTTCACTCATTTTTGCTACTTTTCTTTTGCAGTTATACTGGCCGAAGTTGTTGCTCTAATTACTGCTAGCACTGTCCATCGAGTTTGCATCACAACATGGTATTGTTAGCATTTGATATGGTTTCTTGTCAATACATGCTTTGATTGAAAGAACCTGAATTAATTGGATTCGAGTTCCGTAGTTCAATTATTCAATTCACAACCAGTTTGGTATGCATGTCTTGTCAAATTCATTTAGATTAAAAATAAAAAAGAAAAAATTTAAATAATTGACTGAATCTTTTTATTTGTTCACTGCAAACTTGACATTCAATGTCTTTTCAATTTCTGCTGATCACATCAAACCTCGCTGTGCTTGTGGCAGTTTTTTGTTCTCAACTGGACTACTGTACGAGGTGAACAAGCTGTCTGGAGCAATACTCTCAAAAAGTGAGTCTAAAACAAGAAGGCATTGACAGGATATCATAGCTATCTGCTTGTAAGGAGTATAAGCTTTCACTAGTAGTAGGATGTATCAGAGATTCTTCAGCAATGGAAACAAATTTTTAGACAAGGACAACACATTTTTGTCGAGTATGACCAAGGGGTAGGATGCCCACTATAAGGTATGGAGAGATTCTTAGACAAGGACAACACAGTTTTGTCAGGGTATTCTGAATTTATGGACCATTTTCTGGATTCCTTTTTCATTAATTTCTTTGTTTCTTTAAGGCTGTGCTTTGTGGTGAAGTAGTTCTAATTGAAAGTCGAGGTTAATTGCGGTGAAACAGTTGCAGTGGCCCAGATATGTGATCACTGGAGTTGTCTTATTACCAGTAATTTTGGATTACTGCGTTTGGTTTGTCGGCCATTTGATGATAAAAAATTATTGAGAATTCTATCAGTGTTGCATGGTCTGCTAGTAGAGTTTGCTCCAAACAAGCAAACATAATTATTGAGATTCAATCATCAATGTCCATATTTCAACGCGACAATTGGAATCTCTCCCGCTCCCACCACCCCCAACCCCAACCAAACAAAAAAAAAAGGGTTCTGGATCCGCGGAGATTGCTTTGACATTGCAGTTGCAGTAATTCTCCTCATAAGCTCTTACCTGCTTCGAGTTCCAGAGTGGACTTTCTACATCTTTTCCTTGTCTATAAAAGCCAGCATCTTTTTTCTCTATCAAAATTTCTCACAAACTTTTTACCAAAAATTGCTGCTTTAACACTGTGTTTGGATAAAATTCTTGAGGGAGAGAGGGAGAGGAAAGTGAGGGAGAGGAAAGTGGAAGAGAGGATCACTAGAGGAAAAGAATATTTTTTATCCTCTCTTGTGTTTGGAAAGAGGTGATGGGAGGGAAGAAAATTATAAAATCTTTTGTTTGAGAAATGGTGGAAAGTGGGGGAGAAGAATATAAAATATGTTGAAATAACAATTTTATCATTCATAATAAATTCTATTAAGATATTTTATTTAGGTAAAATTATAATTTTTAAATTATGTAAGGGTAATTGAGTCATTTAATAAATTTAATATGAGAACTAACAATTTTCCTCCTATTTTTGGGAGGATTGGTTTTGGTGGGATAGGGAGGATTAGAAGAATTAGAAACTTTCATTTCCCCAATTTTTCAAACATTTTCCAAACACAACAATTTATTTTAATTCTCTTACTTTCCTCTCCCTCCCCCCACTTTTCCCCCTCCCAAATACAGTATAAAAGGTGGGAGCAAACCTACTATGCAAAGAGAGTAGGAAAAAAACGACTATAACCCTCTTCGTACGTGATACCCTAATTACAATGTGGGCTATGATATGGCACCAAGTAATCAAATGAACAGAATTCTTTAGTGAACATACATATGTGTACAAGGATTGATTTGAATATTGATGGGACGGCTAAATTATTGAAATTTCGATTTTTGTAACTTACATATATTCCTATGCCGAGAAGCATTAGTTTGGTGAAGGAAAGGAAGGTAGTCCGGAAGCCAATCTACACTGTGCTTATGCCTGAACTGCTGATTCTTGATCTCTTGCCCGTTGATGAACTATTGGGCCACAAGGAAGATCTAAAGGACTCGTGACTGAGTGGCAATGGCCTGTCTGGTAATTTGGGGATGTCGATATCACCCTCCAGCATTTTGAGAGCATCAGAAATGGTAGGCCTAAAAGCCACCATTACATGAGCACAGAGAATCCCAACGAGAACAAATCTCTCCATGACCCCTTTAGGCCCTTGCTCTCTTATTGACGCATCAAAGATTTGTTCCATTTTTCCTGATTTTGCCAGCGTCCATGCCCAATCTGTAATCAAAAGAAACGAAGAGTTAGATGTCTCAAGCACCTTCCTTCCACTCATAACTTCAAGTATCACTATTCCAAAGCTGTAGACATCGCTTTTCTCCGTTAATTGCCCGTACAAAGCATACTCGGGTGCCAAGTAACCGTGTGTTCCAGCAACCCTTGTGGTGAGATGAGACTGGCCCTCTAAACTCTGCTTAGCCAACCCAAAATCCGAAACTTTTGCTTTCAATTCCAAGTCAAGTAGTATGTTAGTTGCCTTAATGTCGCGGTGGTAAATGGCAGGTTTGATCCCATAATGCAAGTAAGCAAGCCCTTTGGCTACATCCAAGATTATGCTCTTACGCATAGGCCATTTCAATTTTTTCCTGCTGTTTTCTGTAGACAAATGGTCACTTAGGCTGCCATTGGACATGTAATCATAGACAAGAAACCTCCTTTTACCTTTCAAGTCATCACTCGTTACACAACATCCGCGAAGGGACAGCAGATTCCTGTGCCTTATTTTGCTTATGATCTCAACTTCGTTGCAGAATTCTTCATCTCCCTGTGAGTCCATATATTGCATTTGTTTAACTGCAACCAATGTTCCATCTACAAGAGTTCCTTTGTACACGACTCCATATGCACCTTGTCCTATAAAATTCTCCTGAGAAAATCCATTAGTCGCTCTTTCGAGTTCCGAGGGATGAAACCATTTCGCACCTGATTTAGGCAACACACTAGACCGTAAAGTGTTAATATATTCTTCGTGTGAAGCGTCACGCCTCCTCTTGCCATTCCATTTTCTATACCAAACAAGTAGTCCAAAAGCAAGCAAAACACCTATTAGAATGCCCAGTAACCCAAAAACCAACTTGAGTAAGCTGTCTTTGCTGAATCGCTTTGATGACTTATTATTGGCCTTCAATGGCAGAGCAAGGGTGCAAGCAGCAGTGTTAACATCCATTGGACCACGATCATTAGCAATACCAGCAGCATATAAGCAGGCGAAATAGAAGCATTTCGACGAAATGTTAGGCCCGAAACTCGTCAACTGGGAAGTCACCTTGAAGCCAGCATCAAGGCATGGACTACACTCAATTAGTCGTCCAGACAAGTCCCCTTTGCAAGACGTATCTAATGGGGTCATTGGGCCAACCTTTTCAATCCAATCTTGCGTGTTAATCACTCCAACGCAGCTAGAACTGTTGGAAACAAACTGGGTTGCGTTGTTGAAGCATAGAGGGACTAACGATGGGTCTATGGACAAGGCGGAAAGTTTGGCTTGAAGATCGGATAGGCAAGAGGCGGAGGCATTTGCATTGGGAAGTTGAAACATGGAGGTCTCTCTCAGATGTTGAGCAAGTCCCATGCCAAAGAGGCTGCGAAGGGCCTGGCAGCAATGTCCGCTTCCATCTTGTTTCATACAAAGGGAGGCATCCCATGGAACCGTTTCTACGTAGCTGAGATTTATGGGGCATGAAGAAGAAGAAGAGGCTGAAATGGAATCAACTGAGACAATAGCGACGAAGAAAAAGCAGAGGAGCTGAAGGGCAGAGAATTGTATGTTCTTGCCCATTTTCTCTTGCTTAGTTTCCTTTGTGTTATTGTTGTTCAAAACAAAAACCTATAACGTGCTTGGACTATGAAGTTAGCTGTAGCAGTCAACAGTCAAAATTGGCTGCCCTGTGGTCAAAGTGCACGTATTTCATTTTTTTTTTTTTTCCCCTAGTTCATCCAAAGTCGTTGATGGTGATACCGGTCCTCGAACTCTTGACGTCAGGCATGCTCAATGTCATGCCATCCAATCAAGAGGAGGCCGGTGTATTTCATTTTTTTTACTTATAAGATATTGTCACGAGAGCATGTGTATCTCTTTCTAGTCGGAAAAGTTGCACGCGAAGGATAAATTGCAGTTTACAATTTAAATATGGAAAAATGTTTATGGCCAAATAAATTTTTTTTATTGTCTTTATACGTAATTTTTTTTATGCAATTATAAGGATATTTTGTGCAATCACAATTATAAAAAGTGATACAAAAAATATTATTATTTTTTTGTTGCACATTTTCTGCTCTTAGTTGCACAAAAAATACTTCTAGTTGGACAAAAAAAATTCGTGTGAACACAATAGGAAAAATTTGTTTGACCATGTAATGGAGCCCTTTAAATATTTTAACATATAATCACAGATACAACAAAAAATTAGAAATATATACGTAATATTTTTTTTTGGGTTAACATATATATCTAATCATTATAATAGTGTCAAGTGAGTTTAGATAATTCATATTGATCATATTCGTGTTATAAAATTTATCATAAGGAGGTATCAAACGATTGTAGTACTTGATAATTTTACAGAAAAGTAGACTTAACGCTATTTTCTCTAGCTTAATAAATTTACGAAATTGGATAAATAAATATTTTAAAACAAGCTTTAGGTGATTGGCAAATGGCAAACAAGATTAATAATAGGAAACAAAAGAAAAAGAGCAACAGAAAAGGGGAAAAAAAAGAAAAAAGGCGCCTACTTAACTTCATTCATTGCGTCACTCAAAAAAAAAAAAATTCATTCATTGCCGGTAAATCAGCATACAACAGCGTTGATTTGATTTAGCATTTTAGCTACGTCTATATTTTGATTTTTTTTTTTTTTTAGAAAAAAAAATTCTTACAGCCTTGCCTTCTGAATAAGGGGAAAAAAACGAAAAAGAATCTTCTAATCCGTTCGAGAATGGACACAGAGAGCTTCGACGAAATTTCCTCGGCCGGCACCAGCACCTGTCGGAAGACGCTAATAATGACCTTAAAAAAGTGAGACTTCTCATTCCTCAAACCCAAAGGACAAGGATTGCTTTTTTAGTTACAAGCAAGCTATGTTACTTTTATTGAATTTATTTATTTAAAAAGAGTTAAATTTGAACATCATTCAATTTTTAATCTCTTTTCAAGTATAAAATTGATTTTTAAAAGAAATGGAATGTTCTTCGTGAGACATTTCCTAATAATTAGAATTAGAGTTCTAATTTTAAGGAAAAGATAATGTTAAATTTATGAGAATGAAAAAATTATTTGTATCGTGTACTTCATGTCCAAAAAATTTTCTAATAGGAAATTGAAAGAATTCAATTTTACAATTAAATTTGAAGTAGTAATAAATAATAAAACAATTTATTTCATAATATTTAATAATTAATTTATTTTTTAAAAAATTTTAATTATTTAAAAATTTATATCACTTTATTGTTGTTTATTATTTTCCAGGATGAAATTGAATGTTAGATGAAAGTACTCCGCGTTTGCTATAGACAATCCTTACTTTAGCAATTCCTTCCCTTGTTCTTTTTTCTTTCAATTTCATGGGAGCTGTTGCCTGAGCTACATCTTTCCAACTCCACCAAAAGATTTCGAGAATATTGTGCTCTCTGAAACAAAAAATATATCATTCAAATTCGAAACCAAAAAACAAATAAAATTCTAAATAAAACTATTCTTAAGGAAAACAGACATTTTGTCAATCTTTTTACAACAGCAATTTCATCAGCACAAGGTTAGGCAAGTTTTGTCTTACTTGTTGAATTAACGACGTTTAATTTTGTAAGACTCTAAATATCATCAAGAAATATAACCAACGGATGAGTTGTTCCATAATATAATAAATTATACAAAGGCTATAGTGCATTTGGATTTGAAAGAAAACGGAGTAAAAAAAGGTAATGATAAAGAAAGTGATTGAAAAAAAAAATATTTAGACAAGTTGGAAATATATGAGAAATAAAATAGTGAAAAAATAAAACTGTTATTTGGATATAATGAAAAAATGTAAAAAAAGAAAATTTATATATACTAAATAATAGTTTTGCCTCTTAACTTTATGTTTAGAACAAAAATATTAATAGATTTAAAATAAGGGTAATTTCATAATTTTATGTGTGATAAGTTGACTTTTAAATTTTTTTAAATTGGTCAAAAGGTTTGTTGGTGGCCATAAGTAAAAGAGTGTAATTACGTATCTCGGGACTTTTGTCTCCGGATTTTGTGTCGAATGAAACCGCAGTTGTTATTTTTGAAACTGCGACTGATATTTTTGAAATGTAAAAATAACAACTGATTCAAAAATATCAGTTCTAGTTTCAAAAATAACAGTCCCAGTTTCATTCGGTACATAATTCGGCACAAAAACTACCGGCCCACCAACATTTATTCTAAGTAAAAATTCTCGTGTACTTTTATTATGAATAAAGAAAAGTCCTTTTTCTTGCGTGTTTTCTTTTCTTTGGAATTCTTTCCTCACAATTTATTTTACTGTGTGTTTAGAGTGAGTGGAAGAGCGAGGAAAGGAAGAGAAAAAAAAATAAAGAGAAAATAAAGTTGTTTGGAGTGGTTGAGAAAGTGAAGAGAATGAAAATATGGTAAAAGAAAAAGTAAATAGTAATTTATGAGAGAAAAAGTGAAGAGAAAATAAAATTATTTGGAGTGATAGAAAAGTGAAGAGAAAGAAAAGATAGTGAAAGAAAAAATAAATAGTAATTTGTGAGAGAAAAAGAGAAGAGAAAATAAAATTGTTTGGAATGGTGTAGAAAGTGAGAAGAAATAAATATAAAAAAGAAAAGTATATAATAATGATTATACTTTTCTTTCTCTTCTCTCATTTTCATCGCACAACAAACACACCCTTAAAGCAAACGGACTATAAGAGAAAAGAATATATTTAATTGACAAAAGAAAGTATTTAAATATTTTCACATCATAATTGCTGCTTAAATTTTCATTACATACAAGTTTTTTTTTTTTTTTGATCTTTAAGAAAGGATAATTCTTTCCTGTATTTAAATATTTTTACTAGATAATTGCTCCATAAATTGTCATTGTATGAAGTTTTTCTCGTTATTAACAGAAGAAAATTGTGTTGCAAAATTGAAAGCCCAATAGTAAGAATAAGAATGAGTCTCATTAAGTAGGCACATATTATTGGATATAATACTGCGAGAATTAGGTGGCTTGTCAGTTTCACAATATAAAAAATTATTTATTTATTTTTTTAATTTTAAGTCTTTTACTGAGAAATGCATGACATGTAACAAAGATATTACAATGTACAACAGATATAAATACAATATATGTTGGATTGAAAATTTTCATTTTTTGCTAGTTCATTATAAAATAAAGTAATGCTTATTACAAATTATATCATTCTTATTGCATAATAATGCATTTTTGGCAAAAATTTCTGAAAAATTTCAAGCAAAAATTTTGACATATGAATATCACATGCCACATCGTCTTATAACTTCCTTCTATCCACAAATCTTTTCCAAATAAGAATTTATATGAGAATTCCAGTACACGAATTTACATTAGTACGTCTTTGAATCCAAAGTCCTTTATTAATCTCTGCACAAAAAAAAAGGCAAATATATAAATTTTACTTACTATCTTTACTTTTTTTTAGAATTTTATTTATAACATTTTTTTATTTTAAATTATATCCTTAATGTTTCTGCCGTCAATCTTTTTACTTTTCGTCGTTAGTTTGCCGTTAAATTTAATATTTAACAGTCCAATTATTATCACGTCGTCTAATTTAAATAACATATGAGTATACAGTGATGACCTAATATCTAAAAATTTTTTTTAATTTTTTTCAAATATTGTGACTTTTAAAAAATCAAAAGAAAATGTTATTTATGGTTTTATAAAGTTGAAAGTAAAAATAAAAATAAAGAATCTATTATCTGTATACACTATAATAAATAAATGCTTAAACAGGATTAACCATAAAAGAACAAGATATGACAGATCGTTACTTTATTAAATGTCAAATCATCACTTTATGCTGACATGTTATTCAAATTAGACGACATGATGATAATTAGACTGTTAAATATTAAATTTAACGGTAAATTAACAGTGGAGGGTAAAAAGATTGACGACAGAAATGTTGAGGACATAATTTAAAATAAAAAACGTTGTAAGTAAAATTTTTAAAAAAAATTAAAAATAGTGAACAAAATCTATATATTTACCAAAAAAAATCCTTTATTAATCTAACAATTAGTAGAAAAAGTTAAACGTAATTTAGCAAGAAAATTGAATTGAGATGCGAGAGGAAAGTATCTATTTATTTATTTAAAAAAAAAAAGGAAAGTCCCATAATTATTCAAAATGGAAATTATTTATAAATTAAAGATGATCTACATGTTTCTCAACAAAAAAAAAAAAACAAGATCTACATGGCCCACCACTTCAATTTGCCAGTTGTCTCCGCGCCGACTAGGTTGCTTGACCCCGAACTTTTTTTTTTTCACTTAAAAGGTCCGGTGATTTAAATAATAAGGATAATTTTTTTTAATAAATTTTATATTTTATTTTTAAAATTTAAATTTAAAATTTTTATAATAAAAATTTGAGTTCCCTATTAGATTCCCCTATTAGATTGTTTTTTAAGTTGTTTTTTTAAGAGAAGATCCCGAACTCTTACCCGCGCAAACGAAGACACAACCAGGGACCGACCGATAGAGACTCGGATAGAGAGAGAGAGAGAGAGACAGAGACAGAGAGAGAAGAAAATAGAATCTCCTCCCTCCCTACCTGCAAAGCGAAATCGCAATTTTCCAGGAAAATTTTCTCATCTCCAATTCTCCAAACTATCTTTATCATCCAATTCCCGCCATTTTTTCTGCGCCGTCTAACACCCAAATTCACCCATTTCTCTCTTAGTTTTTTTATTTTCCCTTTGATGCAAACAGAAAAAAAAAGAAATGAAATTTTTTCCAGAAAAAAAAAGATTAAACGTCTCCTTTGATTAGATTCCCTTTTGTAAGCTTGAATTTTACTTCAATAGTATATCAAGGTCCGTACTTTGCATAGCTGTCGTTCATAAATCGTCCATTTCACTCTTTTTTTTACAAAAAATTTTCTCTGTTGATAGTTCGTTTTGGTATCGTATTATGGACGAGTTTGGTGTCTTGACGGAGCGTTATGGGTTGAAATCGCAAGGGAAATCGGCTCCAATGGCCGCATCTAAACGACCCAACGACGCCAGCGGCGGCCAGGCCTGGAATTTTGCTTCCAATTCAACGAAATCTGCTTACAATTCCAATTCTGCTCATAGGGAACTTTGGTGATCTACGTCAAAAGATGTAATAAGAAATAATAATAATAATAATAATAATAATAATAATAATTAAATATCATTATTTAAAATTTTTTATTATTTATTATTAATTAAATATAATCATACAAATTTTGTTCATATAATAATTGCCTCTCCCACATGGCTGTACAACCATTAGTTCCCAAGTTGTGGCAGTGGGCCATCAATTAATAAAATGAATCCTTCAAAGTTCAAAGGGATTCTGTCAATGGGACATTTGAATTAGTCTATTTATATTGCTTCCCCTTTAGCCCCGAGGCTTGTCACTTTGATGACATCCTCGACGTCAAGGGTTCAAGCAACACCTAATGCCATTTTAAAATAATACATTTTTTTTTATAAAAAAAATTTTATTACGGATATATCAGTTATCATATTTATAAAATAAAGATAGATTAATTCTCATTTATTATATTTCATTTAATTATCTTTAAAAAGTAAACTCACGATCCTATTATTATTAGACCCAACAGGTTTTCTTCACATCTAACTTTAATATTAACAAGTCATATACCTTTATATAATCTCATTTATTCGAAGCAGGTTACAGTACAAGAACTCAAACTTAAATCATTATAAAGGATGACGTACTTTATTACCACTAAATTACTAATTCAAATAATATTTTAAATAATATTCCACACCAATGTTTTCTCCTCCATCATCTAGGCAAGGAACTTACTAGTCACTAGTCATTGCACTTAATAATTATTTCGGGAACTTTATGGAGAAAATAAAGAAACTTTGGAACGTCCTCATTCTTCGGGGAATCTTTTCTCATTCTCTCCGTTCACTTAAATAAAGTAATTGTGACCTCTGTAATTGGGCAATTTGAGAAGAAGAAAAAAAAAAGAGAGAAGAAAATCCCAACACCAACCCACTCAAGGCACGCCGGCTTAGACTTTGGGGAAAGTAGCGGAATCCCACGATTGGAGACGCCGGACGGAGGTCCCCACCCCCACAACTCCAAAAGCCAGCCGTGGGGATGACAGCCGCTGACCGGGCTTCTTAGCCCACAGCTGCCACTAGAAGATAACCATTTGCACCACGGCTTGTGTGGCTCAGAGGTAAAAAGATTCAGACTAAATTTACTGGTTCGAAAAATACAGGTTTGAATCTAATTAAAGTCACTAATATGATTAAATATACGATTTATTATCTGACGTATAGGTTATTGTAAATAATATATAGAGCTTGGCTAGTTATTTTAATTGAAAATATTTCAAAATAATCTTTTTTTATCTTTTTGAGCAACATATTTTCATAATTATTCGAAGTGATAATATAGTAATAATTTAACATATTTTTCTTACGTATGACTCAGATTCAAGTCCTTCAAGTCCCAACGCCAACACTTTGGAGCTAACAACCTCTGTTACTTTTCAGCTTATTTGTGTCAATAACCTCTGTTGCTTGTCAGCTTATCTGTGCGAGGCGCAGCGTTAATTTTAAACTTGTTAATACTGTGGTCAATTTAAATTAATAGTATTTGGATAGTAAGTCTATCTTTTTAAAAATGATTAAATGAAATATAACAACGGTACAAGTATTAACTTTAACTCATAAGAATTATAATTAACATACTTATAAACCCTTTTTTATCTTAAAAAAAAGAGACATATTTTCATAATAATCTAGAACATGTACTTGTACTTATAACTTTTCTTTCAATTTTATTTCTAAAAACAAGAAAACAAAAAAAAAAAACTGCAGATTAGTGTTTGCAACAAATTTTGCCCACTTATTGGCCTGTAAATTTTGTCTCTTTGCGTATTTGCATACTGTGTCAGACAGCCACATTAGGAAAGGAACCATCCCTTTACAGCCTTATAAGCCTCCAGGTATTGGGAGGCTGTTGGAATGGATGTTGTCTCGCACCGGTTGGAAAAGTAGAGAACTAAGAGAATGTAAATTTTGGGTAAAAATGATTTAAATTATTTTAATATAACAATAAATTCATAAAATAAATTTAAACCTAACATTCTCTTACCTGTTAAGTCTTACCTGTTAAGGCTTATGCCGTAAAAAAATAGATAAATAAATAAAAAAGCCTAAGGTTATTTAGGCAGATTTAACAAGTTAAAAAAAAAAATATGAGTAGATATTTAAAACAATATCTTAAAATAAAACCCTTATTTAAAACGGTAGCCTTAATTAAAACTTGTAATGATTAAGTAAGTGACAATTAATTGTCAAAGATTTAGTTGCATTTGAGGAGAAATAGAGTGTTGGAATGAATGTTGTCCTATTTCGGTTCGGAGAGTAAAGAATTAAGAAAATATAAATTTAAGAGTCAATTACTTATAATGACTTAAGTCACTTTAATAAACCAACAAATTTATAAAATAAATTCAGATCTAACACTTTGTTATCCATTAAGACTCACGTCACAAAACAATAATAGGCTCATTATCTTAACTGTAGTAATAAGCCTCCCACTTCCTTCATATGATGTAAATGGTATTTTTTTTGGATTAATTATGTGAAAATTGCAACAATGGATGAGAATTCTAGGTTTTGAGTATAATAGTGCTGCTGAATTAAAGCATCATCATTGTGCAACTCCTCGAGACGAGAGCATTTGTTGTTCGGACTGACAGTCTTGACTCATTTTGGTTAATTTTCTTTTGCAGTTATATTGGCTGAAATTATTGCTCTAATTACGGCTGGCACTGTCCATCGAGTTTGCATCACAACATGGTATCGTTAGCATTTGATATGGTCTCTTGTCAATACATGCTTTGAGTGAAAGAACCTGAATTAATTCGATTCGAGTTCCATAGTTGAATTATTCAATGCACAACCAATATGGTATGCATGTCTTGTCAAATTCATTCAGATTAAAACCAAAATTCAAATAATTGACTGAATCATTTTTATTTGTTCGCTGCAAACTTGACATTCAATGTCTTTTCAATTTCTGCTAATCTCTACATCAAACTTCATTGTGCTTGCGGCAGTTTTTTGTTCTCAACTGGACTACTGTACGAGATGAACAAGCTGTCCGGAGCAATACTCTCAAAAAGTGAGTCAAAAAAAAGAAGGCATTGACAGGATATCATAGCTATCTGCTTGTAAGGAGTATAAGCTTTCACTAGTGGTGGGATGTATCAGAGATTCCTCAGCAGTGCAAACAAATTTTTAAACAAGGACAACACATTTTTGTCAGGGTATTCTGAATTCAAGGACCATTTTCTGGATTCCTTTTTCATTAATTTCTTTGTTTCTTTAAGGCTGTGCTTTGTGGTGAAGTAGTTCTAATTGAAAGTCGAAGTTAATTGCGGTGAAACAGTTGCAGTAGCCCAGATATGTGATCAGCGGCGTCGTCTCATTAAGAGTAATTTTGGATTACTGCGTTTGGTTTGTGGGCCATTTGATGATAAAAAATCATTGAGAACACTATCAGTGTTGCGTGGTCTGCTAGTAGAGTTTGGTCCAAACAAGCAAACATAATTATTGAGATTCAATTGTCAATGTCCATATTTCAATGCTACAATTGGCGACTCTCCCGCTCCCACCACCCCTGTAGTAAAAGTTGATCCGACTCGAATCATCTGATTTAATTTGATTGAAATTCGACTTAACCCGACTTACTTTAACTAAAATGTTAATGATCCATAACTTGAGAAACCCGAAATCGAAACAACCTCAAACCGAATAACCTGAAACCCAAATGACCCGAAACTCGAGTAATCTAAAATCCGGAAAACCCGAACCCTGAGCAACCCAAAACCCGAGCAACCCGAAACCTAAGTAACCCGATTAACCCGAACTCATATTTCCAACAATTTATATACTTAATTATTATGTGTTTCTTACTAATTAATTGTATATTATATTAACTATAAATATTATTAATTGAATTATATCATTAAATATTTTTAAATAATTAAAATTTAAATTATTTACATTTTGATTAATTATTTTAAGTATTATGGTAAAACATACAAATATAATTTTTTAGTCTGGTAAAAAAAAATGTTACAATGGATTAACCCGAGACCTACTTGAATTAAATTCGAAAATTGAAGTAACCCAATTCAAAATAACCCAAAACCCGAAATATTCGAGACCCGATAAACCTGAGACCCGATGAACTTGAAATCCGATAAATCTAAGACTCGAATGACTCGAGACCTGAAAAACCCGAAACTTGATAAACCCGAGGCCCAACAAATCCGAAACTCGAATAACGTGAAACCTAAATAATCCGACTTAAAACCGACCCAACTCGCTCATTTGCCACCTCAAACCCAACCCCCCTCCCCCCCGGTTCCAGAGTGGATTTTCTACATCTTTTCCTTGTCTATAAAAGCCAGCATCTTTTTTCTCTATCAAAATTTCTCACAAATTTTTTAACCAGAAATTGCTGCTTTAGAAGATAGGAGCAAACCTACCATGCAAAGAGAGTAGGAAAAAAAAAGGACTATAACCCTCTTCGTACGTTATACCCTTAATTACAATGTGGGGTATGATATGGCAACAAGTAATCAAATGAACAAAATTCTTTAGTGTACATACATATGTATACAAGGTTTGATTTGAATATTGATGGGTCGGCTAAATTATTGAAATTTCGATTTTTGTAACTTACATACATTCCTATGCCGAGAAGCATTAGTTTGGTGAAGGCAAGGAAGATAGTCCAGAAGCCAATCTATACCATGCTGATGCCTGAACTGCTGATTCTTGATCTCTCGCCTGTTGATGAACTATTGGGCCACAAGGAAGATCTAAAGGACTCGTGACTGAGTGGCAATGGCCTGTCTGGTAATTTGGGGATGTCGATATCACCCTCCAGCATTTTGAGAGCATCAGAAATGGTAGGCCTAAAAGCCACCATTACATGAGCACAAAGAATCCCAACAAGAACAAATCTCTCCATGACCCCTTTAGGCCCTTGCTCTCTTATTGACGCATCAAAGATTTGTTCCATTTTTCCTGATTTTGCCAGCGTCCATGCCCAATCCGTAATCAAAAGAAACGAAGAGTTAGATGTATCGAGCACCTTCCTTCCACTCATAACTTCAAGTATCACTATTCCAAAGCTATAGACATCGCTTTTCTCTGTTAATTGCCCGTACAAAGCATACTCGGGTGCCAAGTAACCGTGTGTTCCAGCAACCCTTGTGGTGAGATGAGACTGGCCTTCTAAACTCTGCTTAGCCAACCCAAAATCCGAAACTTTTGCTTTCAATTCCAAGTCAAGTAGTATGTTAGTTGCCTTGATGTCGCGGTGGTAAATGGCAGGTTTGATCCCATAATGCAAGTAAGCAAGTCCTTTGGCTACATCCAAGATTATGCTCTTACGCATAGGCCATGTCAATTTTTTCCTGCTGTTTTCTGTAGACAAATGGTCACTTAGGCTGCCACTGGACATGTAATCATAAACAAGAAACCTCCTTTTACCTTTCAAGTCATCACTCGTTACACAACACCCGCGAAGGGACAGAAGGTTCCTATGCCTTATTTTGCTTATGATCTCAACCTCGTTGCTGAATTCCTCGTCTCCCTGTAAGTCCATATCTTGCATTTGTTTAACTGCAACCAATGTCCCATCTACAAGAGTTCCTTGGTACACGAACCCATAAGCACCTTGTCCTATAAAATTCTTCTGAGAAAATCCATTAGTCGCTCTTTCGAGTTCCGATGGATGAAACCATTTTGCACCTGATTTAGGCAACACACTAGACCGGAAACTGTTAATGTATTCTTCATGTGAAGCATTACGCTGCCTCTTGCCATTCCATTTTCTATACCAAACAAGTAGCGCAACAGCAAGCAAAACACCGATTAGAATGCCCAGTAACCCAAAAACCAACTTGAGTAAGCCGTCTTTGCTGAATCGCTTTGATGACTTATTATTGGCCTTCAATGGCAGGGCAAGGGCGCAAGCAGCAGTGTTAACATCCATTGGACCGCGATCATTAACGATAGCAGCAGCATATAAGCAGGTGAAGTAGAAGCATTTCGACGAATTGTTAGGCCCGAAACTCGTCAACTGGGAGGTAACCTTCAAGCCAGCATCAAGGCATGAACTACACTGAGTTAGTCCAGACAAGTCCCCTTTGCAAGACGTATCTAATGGGGTCATGGGGCCAACCTTTTCAATCCAATCTTGTGTGTTAATCACTCCAACGCAGCTAGAACTGTTGGAAACGAACTGGGTTGAGTTGTTGAAGCATAGAGGGACTAACGATGGGTCTATGGACAAGGTGGAAAGTTTGAGTTGAAGATCGGATAGGCAAGAGGCCGAGGCATTTGCATTGGGAAGTTGAAACACGGAGGTCTCTCTCAGATGTTGGGCAAGTCCCATGCCAAAGAGGCTGAGAAGGGCCTGGCAGCAATGTCCGGTTCCATCTTGTTTCATACAAAGGGAGGCATCCCATGGAACCGTTTCTACGTAGCTGAGATTTACAGGGCATGACGAAGATAAAGAAGAGGCTGAGATTGAATCAATATTGGAGACAATAATGATGAAGATAAAGCAGAGGAACTGAAGGGCAGAGGATTGTGTGTTCTTGCCCATGTTCTTTTGCTTAGTTTCCTAAAGCCTTGATGTCCATGTTCCCATAACATGTTTGGATTATGAAGTTAGCTTGAGCAGTCAACAGTCAAAATTGGCTGCTCTGTGGTCAAACTACACGTTTTTTTATGTTTTTGTTTTTTTTCAAGGGCTAGCAACAGACGAAATTTGCTTTTACTTTTACCTTCGTCTTCTTAATTTGCCACTTGTCACTTGCTAATTTGCTTCAAACTTGCAACCGGGGTGATACAAGTTAGGGACTGTAGAAATTAAAATGGCTCAATAGTAATTAGCTTGATTTTTTAAAAATTATATTAAAATTAATAAAATTAAAATTTTATTTAAAATTTGATTAAAAAGATATAGAAAATAATTATAAAAAAGTTATAAGAATAAATTTAATTTTTAATTAATAGTTAAAATTTTATTTTTTTAAAATTAAATTTTAAACGTATTTAATGTTATCTTATATATACTTAGTATTGCCGTAAATTTTGATTTTAAATTTTTCTTTTCAACATTTTTTTGCTAAAATTTTTTTGTACTACCTATACATAATTTAAGACTATTTTCTATATTTCTTAATTTTTTCCCTTTACTTATTCCTTTATTATTTGTGCTGACATCTGTTAAAATAAAAAAAATTTATTTGTGCTTTACCGTTATGTCATTTTAATTTCACAACTTTCTTTTTTTTTTTTTTTTTTTTTGTGTTTTGTAAGTTGAGTTTACAAGGACGAATAAGTAATCGATGTCAGCACAAATAATAATGGAATAAGTAAAGGAAAAAAATTAAAAGATATAGAAAATAGAACTTAAAATATGTATAAGCAGAAAAAAAAATTTTAGCAAAAAAATTTTGAAAAAAAAAGTTTGAAATCAAGATTTAAGGTAATATTAAATATATCTAAAATAATATTAAATATTTTTAAAATTTAGTTTTAAAAAATAAAATTTTAACCATTTATTAAAAATTAAATTTATTCTTATAACTAGTTTATAATTATTTTTTATATCTTCTTAATCAAATTCTAAATAAAATTTTAATTTTATTATTTTTTATATAATTTTTAGAAAGTCAAGTTAATTAAGATTGTGCTATTTTAATTTCTATGCCCTCTAACTTATATCATCCAACTGTAAGTTTGAAGCAAATTAGCAAGTGACAAGTGACAAGTTAAGAAGGCAAAAGTAAAAGTGAGGGCAGATTTCGCCTGTTACTAATAATCTCCCTTTTTCCCTAAATAGAAGTTTGCCTCGGGATTATATATATTGTTTTGTCAACTGGGAAGAGTCTGGAGCCGCCGGAGCAAAGGAGCACAAGGAATTATATATATCTTATGAGTCGAAAAAGTTGCACACGAAGGATAAGTTGTAGTTCCATTACTATAGGTTACATATTTTAAATTTTTTAATATACGACCGTAGACACAATGAAAATTAAAACAGAAAAATTACGAAGATACACAAAAAAAAAATAAATATATAAATCGACACATTACAATTGAGTACTCGATTTATGCAATAAGTCTCTTAATTTTTGTAACAAAAAAACAATTGAAAAGTGTTTTCAAATATCATTATAAAAATTGAGGGATTTGTTGTATAAATACTATTTCTAGTTGTAACGTATTAACTCACACATTTATTTTTTTGCGTCTATGTACCCATGTCCAAATAAAAATTATACATCTAATAATTATAATAGTGTAATGTAGGATCAGAACACTTTATATTAATTATGTTTACGTCATGAAACTTATCTCCATAATTTATCAAACAATTATAATTTTTGATAATTTCATGGAAAAGTGGATTTAATTGTCTTTTCTCCAGCTTAATAATTTTACAAAATTGGATAAACAAATATTTTTAAACAAGATCTAGACGATTGGCAAATGGCAAACAAGATTAATAATAGGAAACAAAAGAAAAGAGCAACAGAAAAGGAAAAAAAAAAAAAAAGAAAGGCGCCTACTTAGCTTCATTCATTGCGGCTAAATCAGCATACAACGAATTGACTGTGTTGCTTTGATTTAGTTACGTCTATCTTTTGATTTGGGAAGAAAAGAAAAGAAAAGAATCTTCTAATCCGTTGAAGATAGAGAGCTTCGACGAAATTTCCTCGGCCGGCACCAGCACCTGTCGGAAGACGCTAACAATGACCTTTAAATGGAGACTGATCGTTGCGGAAGCACAACTGGTGAGACTTCTTATTTCTCCATCTCAAAGGACAAGGATTGCTTTTCTAATTACAAGCAAGTTTTGTAACTTTTATTGAATTTATTTATTTAAAAAGAGTTAAATTTGAACATCATGCAATATTTACGCTCTTTTCAAATATAAAATTGATTTAAAAAAATAAAAGGAATGTTCTTCGTTGAGACACTCTCCAATAATGAGATATGTAATTTTGAAATTTTAAATATTTATATTTTTTTATATATGAGTTCTAAATCTTTTTAAAATTTTATTTAATTTTTAAATTTTTTAATTTTTTATCAAATTAGTACATATGTTAAAAACAAGTGATCAATTTATTAAAAAAATATTTTGAACTTATAAAAATTATTTGAAAAAAAATTAAATACACTAATTGAAATTTTTTTCTATCAAAAAATATGTATTTTGTATATTTAATTTTTGTATTTGTTGATCAAAAAAATATTTTATGTACATATTTATTATTAAAAAAATATTTAATTCATTTATTTGATTTTTTTAATAATTTTTATTAAATTAAACTCATTTATTAATGAATTGACCATTTTTTGTAAATGAAATGATTGATTTGGCGAGAAATCAAAAGATTTACGACTCAAATAAAATATCAAAAATATATAACACCTATATAAAAAAATTACAAAAATTTAGGATCAAAAAATTATATATTTTCTCCAATAATTAGAATTTGAGTTAGAGGACGAGGGAGTTATTTGCATTGTGTGCTTCATGTATAAAAAGTTTCTAATAGAAAAATGAAAGAATTTTATTTCGCGGTTGAATTTTAAATAATAATAAAATAATAATATAGTTTATTACATAATATCTAATAACTTATTAATTTTTTTAAAATTTTAATTATTTAAAAATTTATATTACTTTATTACTACTTATTATTTTCCAATTGAATGTTAGATGAAATTATTCTGACAATCCTTATTTGAGCAACTCCTTTCCTTTTTCTTTTTTCTTTCAATTTCATGGTAGCTGCTGTCTGAGCTACTTCTTTCCAACTCCACCAAAAGATTTCAAGAATGTTGTGCTCTCTGAAGTAAAAAATATATCATTCAAACTCGGAACAAAAATAAGATAAAATTCTAAATAAAACTATTTCTTAAGGATATAAATATAATCTATAATGAATTAAAAATTTCTTTTTTTGCTAATTCATTATAAAATAATGCGATATTTATTATAAAATATATGATTTTTATTGCATAATAGTGCAATTTTTTAGCAAAAATTTCTGAAAATTTCCAAACAAAAATTTTTGACATATGAATATCACATGCCACATCACCTTATAACTTACCTTCTATCCACAAATCTTTTCCAAATAAGAATTCATATAAAACTTCCGGTTGACGAATCTGCATTAGCGCGTCTTTAAATCCAAAGTCCCTTATTAATCGAGATCTAATGGGAAAGCGTCTGTTTATTTATTTTTGAAAAAAAAAAAAAGAAAGTACTATAATTATTCAATTTAAAAATTATTTTATAATTTAAAGATGGTGGAGCTGGCCCACCACTCCAATCTGCCAGTTGTCTTTATGCCGACTAGGTTGCTTAATCCCGACCGACCGACAGACACAGAAAGAGAGAGAAAGAGAGAGGGCAGAAAGTAGAATCTCATCCCCCTCTACCTGAAAAGGAAAATCGCAATTTTCCCGGAAAATTTTCTCATTTCCAATTCTCCAAACAATCTTTATCACCCAATTCCCGCCATTTTGTCTGCACCTTGTAACACCCAAATTCACCCATTTCTCTCTCAATTTTTTGTTTTTTTCCTTTGAAGCAAACAGAAAAAAATATATATAAATTTTTCAAACAAAAAAAAAAAAGATCAAACGTCTCCTTTGATTAGATTCCCTTTTGTAGGCTTGAATTTTACTTCTAGAGTGTTTCAAGATCTGTACTTTGTATATCTGTCGTTCATAAATCGTCCATTTGACTTTTTTTTTTTCCGAAAAATTTTCTCTTTTGATAGTTCGTTTTGATTTCGTATTATGGACGAGTTTGGTGTCTTGACGGAGCGTTATGGGTTGAAATCGCAAGGGAAATCGGCTCCAATGGCCGCATCTAAACGACCCAACGACGCCAGCGGCGGTCAGGCCTGGAACTTTGCTTCCAATTCAACGAAATCTGCTTACAATTCCAATTCTGCAGATGGGTCTTTCTCTGGCAGCCGCGAAACCCCGTTTTCGAACTCGAAATCGCACAATTTGGGAGGTTTAAGCGATGGTTTTGACATTTTTGGTGGTTTTCAAACGAGTTCGAAGCAGTCAAATAAAAGTAGCAATGGCGCTTCTTTTGATTACGATTCCATTTTCTCGAATTCCAGTTTTTCCAGTGCGAAATCTTCATTCGATGATGATGTATTTGGTGGGTTACCCAGCTGGAGCTCTGCTAATAATGATGACATTTTTGGGTCTTTTGCTTCCAAACCACCAAAGCAGAGTGCACCGACTGATGATTTATTCGGAAGTTTGGGCTCAAAATCGAAGAATCCGAGCCGGAGTGGATCAGTTGGTTTCGATGATTTGATACCGGGGTTTGGTCCGAGCAGCACGTCAAGGAAAGGGTATGGAAGTGTTTTAAGGAAGTTTGATTTCATTGATTAGTCAATAGGTCGTTCTATCCTGTTAACTAGATGCCAATGGTTTAATTTGCACTTTTGTGTTTGTCATTGGTCTCTACCTCTTATGAGGATTTGCATTGTTCCATTATTGGTTATGTGAATATGTTTTGTACCTTATTTGTTCAGCATCTCACGCATAAAGCATGGCGAGCATACTTCAAGCATTTGTTTTAGTGTCACGGATCCTCACGAGAATGTCGATGCTATTTTTAGTGGTCCATTCCCTGGCAGTGAAATTGAACTTGAAGTGATATACATATTGATTGTAAAATTCTCTTAGTTTGTGCATTTACGTAAATCTTTTGAAGTTCATTGGCTAATGTTTGGCATGATCAAAAAGATATGAGTTTGCCGCATTTAATACTCTTCTAACATATTCGCCACAGAGAAAATAATGGGACAGCTAAGTCCACCTTCACCTCAGCGGAGGACCCTTTTGTGGTATTAGAATCAACTTCAACCACCACAAAGTCAACACTCATAGATCCACTTGAAGAATTCAGTATGCTCAGTAATTCTAAAAGCACAAAAACTGGTGGCTCGACATTTGTTTCCCCACGACTGAGGCCCCCTCCAAAACCGGGTCAAGTGTTGAAGACAGAAAAAGGTTACTCTGCTTCCTTGGGTGGAACTAAAGGATGAATGCCAGTTCTTTTTATTTTTTCTTTTTCATTCCGCAGAGAACTTTGATAACAGTAAGATGCTTTGCAATGCAGTTAAAAGTTCAGACGTGTCTCCAATGGATGAACTTGAGGACTTTGCCACGGGTAGAGTACGAAGAAGTGCAAAATCTAACAAATATAAAGAAGCTGAAGATGCAGAACGACAGCCACAACATTCAAGTGCAGTTGACCTGGAATCCTTTTTTGGCATGGCCTCTCGATCCACCAGTGTACCAAAGTCAAGGCCTCTGTCGTCGGTAAGCACCACACATGTGAAAGATGACACTTGTTGTGAGATCAAAGGGCAATAGCATGATTATCTGATTCCCATGCCTTGGTAGGACCCTGTGTTTGATGCAAAGATAAATGGCAAAGGAAAGCCTGAAGTGGCACAGAGGAAGTCTTCTGGTGCTTCATCCGGCATCAAGAAGGCTTCTTCCACAACAAATTTAGGCGATGAGCTTTTGGCAGTTTTTGGAGGTAAATTTCTACTAAATATGTGCCTCCTTCATAGCAGAGCAAATGCCTTGATGTGTCTGTTGTCGTGCTAATATTTATTTTTGTTCCTCAAAGATTCTCCGTTCTTTGGGGAATTTGAGGAAGTTGAAGGAGAAACTGAAGAAAGACGGAGAGCTAGACTGGAACGTCACCAGAGAACCCAGAATCGTGTGGTATGTGTATTTCCCCTGTATAAATAATGCTCTTTTTTTTCATCATTGCAGATAGACTTATTTTTATGGATGGATGAACTTCTTTTTTGCTTTTAAGTTATGCGAATGCCATTGGCTCATTTATACCACCTTATTGGAGCAGAAGGAAAATTACTATGTATGAGTTACATGTTTGTCAATTATGATGTCAGAGAAATTTAGGTTGTTAAATGCAATGGGCTATCTCTTCAGCATATCCTGTTTTTGCTATGCCAAAAAAAAAAAAAAAAAACTTTAGATTGGCTAACATCCGAGTCTATAAGGAACTCAGTATTCCATGACTTGAGCTTCGCCTCAATATACTGATGACATTGTGTGGCCATTAATGCTTAGTTGTGTCTTCTTGCTTGAGGATCCAAAGTACATTGCCATTGTGCCTTCGTACTATAATTGAATATATTGCTGCACATCAGATAGTATTTGTGTTTGCCTTCACATTGAAATATCTGAGTTTTTGAAATGCTGTATCCACAGGCAAAAGCAGTTGCTGACATGAACCAACGTGATCTTCAAAGTCAATATGAGCAAGAAGAGAGGCGTGTAAGTAGTGTTGCATTAGAATTTTTATTCCTTTGGGATGATCTTTGGCACTATTCCACCTTTTTTGACCATCACATATTCCATATGCATACAAATGGATCAATCCATGTGTGGATGTGCACCCTTGCATATGGATTCAGGGATGGTTGATACAAGAGGAGTATTAGTTACACATGTATACGCATGTCCAATGCATGTACAAGCATAAGTGTCCATTTTTTCCTTTTTTTTATTGAATATTGTAGCATATTGATAGTTGGCTTGTATGTGTTATATGTGTATACATATATATCTATATACAAGGTTATATTCTTTCAGATATTCTTTGGAATCCATCCTCTTAATTTTCATTGGTATGTCTAGTAACTTCTAGATTCTATCGGATAGTGATTAATGAGTGTTGGGCTTTCAAGTGACAACATGTCCAAAATATGGATATAGCAGAAATGAAAATGCTTAGATGGATTTATGGTCACTCCAAGGACACATTAGATATGAGGACAATCATAGCAAAGTAGACGTAGCATCAATTGAAGATAAGTTCAGAGAGTGGCATTTGCATTGGTTTGTAAATGTGCAACGTAGACCTACAAATTTTCCAACTAAGAGAAAGGACTAAATCTAGGGGATGATGCTAGGAGAGGGAGAGACCGACCTTAATTGACTTCAGAATATATGGTTAGGAGGGATTTAGACTATTCATAATAGAATGGAATAACAAGAAAAGATGCATTCATTTGGTTCCAATTAAATTTGGTATCATGGCTTTGTTGTTGTTGTTGTATCTCTACTGACATCTAACCTTAATTTGCAGATGATCGCTGACCAAATGGACACCGAGATAAGGCGCTGGGCTACAGGGAAAGAGGGCAATATGCGCGCACTCTTGTCATCATTGCAACTTGTATGCTGTTTAACATTATATAAAGATGAAAAACTTCAGTTTCTAGTGCTTTTCAATAGTTATCTCATGCAGAGACAGTCACACACCGAGCTAGAAATATTGCTCCCAATGCAATATGATGAGAAAGTGTGGTGGATGCTTATTATAATTCACTGAAAATAAAGTGTGCTCTACATTGTCAACTTTCAGTAGATAGCTTCTTAATATGTATAAATGATGCATTGAGACATCTGACATATCCTTTATATGTGAAATATGAACAGGTTCTTTGGCCGGAATGTGGTTGGGAGCCTATATCACTAACAGATTTGATTACTTCTTCTTCAGTGAAAAAGGTTTATAGAAAGGCAACATTGTGTGTCCATCCTGATAAGGTTCAGCAGAAAGGTGCTACTCTTCAACAAAAATATGTTGCAGAGAAGGTCTTCGATATTCTCAAGGTGCATTCTCAATCTCCTAGTATTTGAGAGAAATAATGAATGAATATAATTCCTGTTAAATGGTCTTGACAGAGCATAAGCAACGTACGATAATGCCCTGTAAATTTGAGACTGTCTATTACGGGTCTTTCTTTTGCCATAATTTCCCATCCATCAGCTCAAATTATTTGTTTATTTAACAAATAATTTTCCAACTAAAGTATGCAAATTATTACAAATTTTGTACAATATTTGGTGGTAGACTCTTGCTTTCAAATTCTTTGTCTAATTGTGTCTATGACTTTTGTTTTGGTTCAAGACCCGCAAAGATTGTTCTGTTGTTTTGCAATTCATGTTTAGCCTCGTTTTGCTCTAATACAGGAAGCGTGGAACAAGTTCAATAAGGAAGAGCTTTCTTAGAAACCTTTGTGGGCTGAGCCTTGAAATATGTGTACCATCCCTTTTGGCAGTTTATAACTTTCATTCTGATCGATGTTTATGGGTGGACTTCCAATGCCACTTGAATCATTTGTCCGTAGCTGAGGGATGCACACTAAAGATTACTATCGTTAATGCATGATGGCGTAAATCAATCTTGCATTCGAAAACATTGGGATTTACAGGATTTATGGACCCAACTCCTAGAAATTTTGGAACAGCTATTTTTAAATGTATTCATGGTGAGAATCTCTGCTCCTCCTTCCCCATCTTCTTTTCTTCTTTATCAATTTTGTGGGTTTGCATCAAAATGGACAGCAAATTTATTACGAGTTGTAATAATTGTATTTCATGGAAATGTGCTATGTTACAGATGTACAGTCGTGTCTCGCACAGATGCAGTCAAATTTATGATTGTTGAGTTGCAAGCCATTGTTGAGTTAGAAACTTGATATCAGGTTTGGCTATGTTGAATTTGTTTATTCTCTCTTTGTCCTCAATCTTTTCACTGAGTAGCTAATAGAGAGAGATGGTTTATTTGGCTAGGTGTTCCATTTTGCTTGCTAAGTTGCCATGGCGTTGCATCTTCTAGATAACAATTTTAGATGTTACTGAAATGGGCATTCAACCTGGGCTTTTCCTGAGCTTTTAGTTTATGGATAGCTACCTCTGATCATGCAAACAAACATATGATAAAACTAACAAAAGATTGCTACTTTCTTAATCCGGAGAAAACTGAGGTGCCAACTTAAAATTACTAGCCGTAACCCCATAACTAACAGTTCCCCCACGTTACATAAATAAAACTCTAAAATACGCTAAATAAGACGTAAACAAAAGTTTGCTGACGTGCATAAAAAAAATGTAATAAGGAAAAAGCTTTTTAAGTTTACAAGAATAAGTTTAGAGTAGTAATAAATTGTTTCAAATCGTTAAATGATTGATTTATAAATAAAGAAAATAAAGTAATTATTAAATTTAATTTAATAAAATTATGTAATTATTTATTATTATTTAAATAAAATTATATAATTTTATTCACGTAATAATTGCCTCGCCATAAGTGGTTGTACAACCATTAGTTTCCAAGTTGTGGCAGTGCGCCATCGATGGGACAGTTAAATTAGTCGATTTATAAAAAATAAATTTTAGATTATTATTACATATTACGTAATTTATAACATGTAAAAAAATATATAATTAATTTAATAATTTATTTATTTTTTTAAATTTAATATATTTTTTATAATTTAATAATTTAAAATTTTTTATATTAATTTTATATTTATTATTACGTATTTAAATAATTTTTTCTTAAATTTTAAAATAATATCCCCCTCCAATCTTTTCTACTCCATCATCTAGGCAAGGAACTTACTAGTCACCATTCGTTGCAATTAATGATGATTTTGGGAACTTAATAAAGAAATTAAAGAAACTTTCAAACGTCCTCATTCTTCGGGGAATCTTCTCGCACTCTCTCCGTTCACTTAACTAAAGTTATTGTGACCTTTGTAATTGGGCAATTTGAGAAGAAAAAAGAAAAAAAAAAAAAAAAGGAGAGAAGAAAATCTCAACACCAACCCACTGAAGGCACACCGGCTTAGACTTTGACGAAAAAAAAAGAAAAAGAAAAAAAATGACAAAAGGGACATTAGCGGAATCCCACAATTGGGGACGCCGGACGGAGGTCCCCACCACTCACAACTCCGAAAGCTAGGTGTGGGGATGGCGGCCGCCGACCGGGCTTTTTAGCCCACAAGTGCCACTAATAGATAAGCATTTGCCCTGTAACTGTAACGGTATGAAAAATTATAAATTTAAATTTTATTAAAATTAAATTATAAAATTAAATTTATGATTCATTATTTAGTGTGTGAGATATTGTCATCATTTGGTCACTTTGAGTTTTCTGCAATACTTTCCAACAAAAAATCGTCAGACACCATGGTTCCTACACAATTTGAGCAGCAGTAAATGAATATATAGATTTTAATTGAAAATAATATATTTTCATAATAATTTTTTTTTTAGCAACATATTTTCATAATATTCTAGAGCATGTACATTGTACTTATTTTCCCATATTAAAGAAAGTGATTTCAACACAAGTTTTGAGATTGAAGAGTAATAAATACATTCTGTTCCCTTTCCAAAGTGGAATAGCTACTGTGAAGTGAACATGAACAAACTTGAAAGTGTATTAAATGTGCATTGAAGGGGTAGGACAAAGCATTAAAAAAGAAAAAAAAAAAACAGCGAGGCAGCTATATTAATTTTTCCCATTAAATAGAAGAAAAGGGTAGTTACGACTTTTAATAAGTGAAAATCCCACCAAATAATCACAGAGATCTTCTCAATTATTGTTTTTTTCCCGTTAAGAATTAGGATCTTATTTTGTAGCCGCATTAAATATTGTCACCTTATTATATATAAATTACGCTAACACGGACGAATCAAAATGTACTTATTAGTTGTCATCCATAAACAAAGCATAAGCATGATGTGAGAACCGAAAACAGTCTCAATTAAGGTCAAATAACCAAAAAAAAAAAAAAGAAAAATGGCACTGATGTTGCTGAGCTGAGTAAATATATAACAATATGTATATAGAAGAACTGAAAGAAAAATTAATTAGAAAAACTAATAGAGGAAAAACAAAAAATTGATAATCATATATTAAAATAATGAGTCTTTTTTTACGAGGGGTTGAACGGAAGACTCTTAATTTCGATCTAAATGTACGATTGATTAACATATTTATTATATATTTTTGTAATGATAAAAATATTAAAATAATTGATTATATATATATATATATATATATATATATATATATATATATATATATATATATACAGAGTAAACTTTTATGATTAAATAAAAAATTAGTTAAATAATATTCATAATATAACAATAAATAATATTTATATAATTATAATAATAAAATATGTAATAAAAAAATAATAATTTATTTTTAATTCATAATTTTTTGTTATTATTACATAAATTATAATTATTATTATAATATAAATATTATTTAACCAATTTTTCATTTGGCCACCTAATGAAGTCCATAAGTCAATCGAGTTGTGCACAGTAGCAGTCCAACTGTCAATCGATTTCAATAGATGTCTAAAAGAGAAACACACTAATTCTCGAATCTTTCTTTTTTCCTCCAGTCTAATCTCAGAGTGCCATTTTAGGAATCCATTGCTTTCACGATGCTCGGCATTGGCCAAGACCTCATATCGTTATACCTATGAATATCATCTCTCTGTTGTCTTTTTAATTCACCATTGTTCTTTCCTTGGGTCCGAAGACTACACTTCGGCGATCACCACCACCCAATTCTTTGTGCCGTTGGTGGGGGCGATGTTGATGAATAGTCGATGCTTTTAAGAATAATTTAATATAATTTATCTAAAAATAATTAACTTTTTTTTAAAAAAATTAATTATTAAATGACATACACCATTGTGTGTCTCCTCATAAAATTGTACTCTTTAAGAGTTTTTAGGAAAAAAAATTCTAAATAAATTTTGTGCTAACTTAGAGTCACTAGCTTACGAATTCATGTGATGTTAATCTAACGGTTTCTTTTGAACAAAAAAAAAAAGTGATCAACTTGGATTTCTCAAAAAAAAAAAAAAAAAGAAAAAGAAGAAAACAAAAGGTCACCAACTTGGTTATAATTTGTGTGATTTATTATTCCTTTTTTTTTTTTAATTTCAAGTGACATGCTGTATAGTCAACGAAAATAATAATTGCGTTATAACTTATATATATAATTTGATTATTTCTTTCGAGAAAAAAGCTATATCTGTTGATAATAAATTAGGAAAAAAAGAGTCACACTATGGCATACAAAAGAAAAATTTATATAAATTCATAATCTTTATTTACAAAATTCCATCTAAATTACGGTAGTTGAAATCGAGGCACCACAAATAGAAACCATCATCATTTAGTTGTTCCAATTAATGGCTCACCTGGCCACATCCAGCGAGACTGTAAGTTATCTCTAAAGAAAATATTACTTAAAATAACGTAAATAATTTTATATTATAAAAATTTATTTTATTATTCTTTTAATTAGATTCAGTTAATTTTTTTATATTCATTTACATTTGACAATAAATTAATTTAATTCACTTAAATGTTGAGTAAAATTAAAAATCTCTTTGCAAAATTCTATTAAACTTGGATTTCTCTTATTTTATGACTCTCCTCCTGCCTCACTTCTCATTAATTATTATATCAGAGATACTTTTTAATCACGTGTTAGGAACATAATAATTTAAATCGTTAAATTATGGAAGACATTATATTTTAAAATATAAATAAATTATTAAATATTATTAAATTAATAACATATTTCTTACCTGTCTTACTGAACTCAAATAATAATTTAAAGTTGAAACGTCTGAGTGAAAGGTCTCGATAGTTTTGTCTTAAATGGTCTCACATGTTAATATCCTCACACCATTCAATTCAGTCGGTCACCATTGATTATAACTTGACCATGTTCTTGTGTCTGTATAGTTTTTTCTTTGGCAGATTTGCTACGATTGGCTGTGGTTCAATCAAAAAGCATTCAGTGGATGGTCCTTATGGTACAATTTGCCCTTTTTGTCGCCATTGATCAGAAATTTTGCACTTTCAATGGTTCTAATGAAGATGCCAGACATATCATATAAGGGGGCTGCTACAATATTGAAAAAATTTGTCAAAAAAATATATTTGAATGTATTTATACTTTTAATTTTTACAATCATATTTTTATTTTTTGTTAAAAAAATAATTAAATATATTTCTTTTATTATAAAAAATAGAGATGTAGTTACAAAAAATAAATGTATGATCACATTCGAAAGCATCTTCAGGCACCTCTCCTCTAGCTCTGTAATTTTTTTATCATATAAGTCAAGGCCGGCCAATGAAAATAAAAAGCAAAAGGCACAAAGTAAACTAGAATTTATGTCTCAAGATGCCATTTTTGAACAGCTAAGAACACTAAATTTCTCGTACCCTACAAATTACATGTCTGTGAAGCCAATTTGAGGAGCCGAATTACAGTTGGATGAAGTATGCGGACAAAGCATTTGCACAAAATGTTTCAACTTGCATTGGAAAATAGAAAATTACAAAGCAAGGATAGAGAAGTAAAGACCCCCCCCCCCCCTTTTTTTTAATATCAATTTGGTGATTCTGCTTACAGTACAGATACGTTTCTGGCTTTGCTGCTGAAGAAATTGCGAAAATGGAAGACTAATAGAACAAAAAATATAGCATAAAGTTAAGCTGACCACTTCGTTTGTTGATATGAACATTGAAATGACTATTGTTGATATGTTGCTTTGCTTCTGAAATGGCCATGGATGCTAATATCAGATAGAAAAACCCCGCTGATCTAGTAAGTGGTCTTGAAGGGCTTGGCAGTCTTGAGATCATCAATAACGCCAGCAATAGAGCCAGCTGCAGCAGCAATGGTGATAATGAGGCAAGCAAGGCTCAGGATTTGGAGGCAAAGCCATCTTGTGCTCCATTTTGGTATCTGCTTTTGTCTAATATACATCTCAACTGGGAAAAACACGGTTAATGGCCAAAATCCCAAGGCCCCCAGAAGGCCAACGATGTCGTTGAAGAAGGGAAGGAGCATTGCAATCACAGTGGTAGTGATCACAAAACCTGTCCTCCAAACCAACCTAAAGAGGTTGAGATTGTAGTCACGGAAACCCGGAATTGGGACTTTGATTTCTTTGGTGATGAACTCATTAGCTGGGAATGCCTTGGCTGCATGTTTTTCGACGAAAGCAAAGATGGGTTGGGAGAAGACTTGGTATGCACCGACAAGGTGGACTACTATGGCGGCATTGGCAATGTCAAGTAGCCAGTACGGATTGTAAAAGCCAAAGCCAGTTAGGAGGTTTCCAGGGGCCAAGTCTCCAAATGCAGCATAGCCAAAGCAGCCACAGAGCATGTAGAAAAGGGTCGTGACGGCAATGCTAACCAGGGCTGCTTTTCTCATTGTCTTGTGTTCCGCTGGTGGGGACTTGATTGTGTCCTGAATCTCAATCAGGATGTTGGAGAAAGAATAGGCAAAAGCAATGTCGCCAAGTGCTTGGAAGCTCCTCCACACCTTCTGGGTTTCAGTAACAGTTCCAATGCTTATTCCCGTTAGACTTCCCCTGATTCTGTGTGTTTCCACAACTTTAGCAACGCCCAGCCCGAGGCCGATCGAGGAGTAAGTGAAAGACATGACTGCAGCAACAATGGAGAGCCACCATAGCCGATCAAAGTCAGGAATTTGAGAGAAAAACATCTCCGCGATGCCAAACGCAATCATGTAAGGATTTGCATTCATATGGCACGGATTTTTGGCACCACTTGAGTGGAAACAATTAGACCTCTTGATAGCCCTGGTCCATAGTTAAATTACCCAGAAAAATAATCAGCCCACAGAACTAAAAAAAAAAATAAAAAAAATAAAAAAAAACAAATTTATCATTATAATTGAAGTTATAGAACTCACATCATGCTTATAGATGATGCTATTGTGTAACCAACGGCAACTCCAAAAAGGTTGGCGTACTGAACAATCCCACATATTTTCATGTAGACACCGCCTGAAACAAAACCGAAAATTAAAATGTCAAGAACAGGTTTTTTTTTTTCAAAAAAAAAAACCCAAAATTTTTTGGTCGTCAGAGAAATATATACCAAGATTGGAGCGAACGGCGTCGACGTAAGTGTAATTCCTCTTGCCATTGACAGGGTCACCGGTACGATAGCAGGCGGCGAGCAGAGTAGAAGTATAGTAGGTTACAAAAGAGAACAAGAACATGACAGCCGGACCAGCGACCCAACCAAGCTGAGCAGTGGCCCAAGCCAAGGACAGAACTCCGGACCCAATTACAGCTGTTATGATGTGAGCACTGGCAGTCCAGATACTTCCTGTTAGAGAGTCCAAAAGAAAACCGACAACATTAATTTAGGAATCATAGAGATTTCATCTTCAAGAACAGACAAATGTTTTGACGTAAACATTTCAAGATTGTGAATTTGCTTGTCTGTTTTTACCAGTTCGCTTGGGACGGCCGTCGTCGTCGAACCACTTGGAGGCAGCTTGCGGTTGCACGTCGGCGGAGACTTGGAAGACCTGGTAAGGAAGGGGGCGGCTCTTGGGGGGCGCTGGTGCGGCGTTTTTCTCAGCCATCTTTGGTTCAGCCTAAAAAAAGCAAGTCTTTTGCTTTATCTACTAATCCTTACTGGACTAGGATTTAGAAAATTAAAAAAAAAAAAAAATCCCAACTCTTATATTCCAAGAAGAATTCAAGGAAGAGATAGAAGAAAGGGAAGTGATGGGTGGGTCTGGTCCAGCGATGGATCCAAGTCTAGTTATGAGTTTGGTTTGGGGGTTGTTGCAGTAACTACTTAATACACCTTCCAAGAAACACCAATAGACCCAAATTGGAAACAGAGCCTTTTTCTTAATTTAGTTGCTTCAAGAGAAAGAGACAGGAAAACTGTGTTTAAGAACTTAGAGACAGACACAGTTGCTAAGCCTAGCAGCAGCTATTAAATGAGGGGGGAGATACAATGGTTGGGAGTAGAGGAAGTGGGAGTATTTATAGAGAATAAGTTTGGCCCAGGACGAAGAAGGACTGAAGGAGAGGTTGGGCTATAATGGAACTTTGAACTTTGAAGAGAGCGTAGCCACGTGGTGTAAAAGACTCCCAAATTAAAAGCGACTGCACTAGTCAACCACACACGCATTAAACTCTCCGCCCTGAGTGGCGGTGCTCCTCTCCTCCTCAGTGGGCGGAGGCCAGCCCCAAGCCAAAAGTAACATTAATGTATACGCTGATAAAAGTTTTAAGAATTGAATTGATTATTAAATCACAATGTTATTATATTTAAAAATTTTAAATATATGTAATTTATAATTTAATATATGATAATATTAAAAAATTAAGTAATATAGTATAGAGGTAAATAATTAAGGACAAAGTAATTTAATATAATTTAATATATGTTAAGATGATTAATATAATGCATTTATAAAGATAACTAAATTAACTTTTTCAATTAAGGATAAAGTATATTTTTATTTATATATTTTTTATTTTAATATAATATATTTGTTTTTATTTTTTAAAAATGAATACACTGATAAATAAATAATTTAAATTATAAATTTGTGATAAATTAGCAAAATATTTATTTTGAGGAAGTAACTAATTTATGTCAAAAAAACTGAAGTATAAAATATTTTATAATAATATGTTTTATTTTAAATTAATGTAGATAAAAATATTTTAATCTAATAAAATTTTCTATGTTAAAAAAATTAATAAAAGAATGTTTTGTATTTTCCTTTTTTTTGAGTTATTTTTCTTGAGATAAAGGATTTTTAAGGGCAAAAAAAAAAGAAACACAACACTAATATATATTTTATTTGTTATGTTATCACCAAGTGGGAGTTCATGGAGTAGTAGTAATCCCCTTGTTAGCTATCTTTGAGGAGAGGAATTTGGGTCTTTTTGAGCTCAATTTTCATTTTTTACAAAATGATAAGCATCAACAATCGAACCAGTAGAACTGAGATCAGTTCATCGATTCATGGTTAAACTAGTACAATTTATCGATTTTTAGTTAGTTCTTAGATCCGTCGATTTTATGATGAGAACCGAATCAAACATGAAACCAGTTTCTTAATTTTTTATTTGATCTGCCCGATCTAATTCGATCCTCATAACCATGATACTAATATACACAAAAATACATATATGTAACATTCATGAATAAGCGTATTTTTTGATGAAAAGTTCAACTTAACAACAATTAATATAATAATCCATATATCATTATACTAATACAAAAAGTGAGCCACTAAATAAAGAGAGAGAATAAAGAATTATTATTTTGTTAAAGATAAATGTTAACGTTGCTATTGTTGGTGGTCTAATGGTTATCCGTAATACAATAATATTTATAATTTGTGCAACAATAATGACAAGATATAAAATAAAAAAAAATAATTTTTTCTTTTTATTTTTATTACGTATTTTGTGTGTACGGTTGAAAAAAAAATCCTTTATTATTATATTATAGATAAATTTTTGAATTGAGGCCTCTTTTGTTAATTGTGTGGAACCGTGCTTATTACACCCAAGATTGTCAGAACCGGACCGGTCATCGAACCAGAAACATTAGTAGGTCAAGGTTCAACCGGTTCAACCGGTCGAACCGGTATTTGAACCGGTATTTATTAATATATATATTTATAAAAATAATTTAAAAAATAATACTTATACATGATTATTAAATATTACTTTTTTAATTTTTAAGGATTAAATTGAAAATTTTGATAAATTTAGGACTAAATTGAAAGTTTTGATAAATTTAGGACTAAATTGAAAATTTTAATTAAATTTAAAACTCAAATTATAATTTAAATAAACATTGGGATCAAATTATAATTTATAAAACTTTTATACCCGGTTTGAACCGGTTGAATCGGGTCCGGTTTTTGATCGGTTTTCACCGATTTTGACCGGTTCAAACCGGTTTTGATCAGTCCGAGTTAAGGGGTAACTGTAACCATAAATCGGTCCGGACCTTTGGCCGGTCACCGGTTGAACCGGTCGGACCGACCGGTCGGAACCGGTTTTTACAACATTGATTACACCCACCTCTTTTTTTTTTTTTTTTCCCTTATCTTTATAAGATCAAACCCATCTCTCTTGTGTAGGGTAATGTTATTAACATTTACTCATTAATTGTTGTGCCATCGTAACTGAGTTACTAGTGCTTATTTTCAGTCAAAATTAAAATCGTAAATAAGAATCTGGGTACGATATGTGTTAATTAGAAGATATACCATCGTAACCAGTAAATAACTATTAAAAGTATATTAGCACCCTTACCATTATAATTTCTTTCAATAATTTTTATTGCACAAGTGAATTTCCTTCAACAATCTCCTAGGATATATTCATTAATATACATAATTTGACCAACGACGTCCGATGATGTTTCAGTCTTTTATAATCTCTAGGCAATTCAATTAATAAAAAGTTGTGAAAAATCTGGGTCTGTAAAACCTACGAGATGAAAAATCATTTTATAAGTTCGACTTACTTTCGTTTGTTACAAGATTTTAATTTATTGTGCTTTTTTCAAAAATATAAAAAAAAAATTATTACTTTATCGTCATCGAGAATAAAGCGGAAATAGGGCTCTTACTCATTGTTCTATACTTCGTTGCTTTGCTTGAAATAAGAGACTCTTGTGCTGCTTCTTAGCTCTTACAGGCTATTTAAGAGACATTAATTATATTATTATACTATGCACAAAGTCAAACCAAATCGGTTTAATATATAATTTCTAATATATATATATATATATAAAAGTTCTATGTCATCGTAATGTCTGGGAACACCTAACTTTTGGGATCAGGCAATTATATGACTCCATTCAACAATACAATCAACTAACAAATATGTTCACGCAAGTGAAAATGTCATCAAATTTGTCTCTTTTCTGTGTATATTATACATTTCGGAGCATTAGAAGGCAAGAGACACCTTATCAGAGGGGGGCAGAAGCCTTCTATCTCGCTCGGTCTCTCCTTTCTGTATCTTTTTTTTCAAAGAAAAAGAGGAGAGAGATAGAGTGCTTATAGTTTTTTTAACTGGGGCCACTCCTGTTTCGAACTTTCGTGTACACTCTAGGAAATCATTCAAAATTTCCTTTTTGTTCTTCTTTTGTTTTCCTGGTATTTTACACGTATCCAAAATCAATGTGATAGTATATAACTTGAAATATTAAGAATGGAATTGGGGTAGAATGAGATAACGTCTCATGTTTAGAAGAGAGCCCTGGGCCTTGCCAAAAACCATTTCCCCCTCTTTTTTGTTGGGGGGGGGGGGGGGGGGGGGGGAAGGGGAGGGGAACGGTGTGGATAGGGGATTGACTTTTCTTTTTTTTTTTGTAATTTTAAATAAAAAGTTATTTTTTTGTTCGTTATTTTTATTTTTTATTTTTTAGAAATAAAATTGATAATATGACATATATTATATTTTTTTCTTACATTATACTCATTTTTAAATAAAATAATTTTAATTTTCTTTCTTCACATTGTATTCTTTTAAATATAGGAATGATAAACCATATTATTTCCTTCTACCGTTCATTTTTCACACATTCATTCCTTTCACATTTCTTCTGCTCTTTTTTTTTTACCCAAACAAGGGGTAAAGAACGAACTCGATGTCTTTTACATTTCTTGCTAGTTCCTTGGCTATGAACAAATTAAGCGAAATTATTTATCAGGCAAAAAATGAAAGAACTATTGATATTTTCTCGGTAAGTAAGCACAAAATTATTTCACGTGTAATCCAGACACTAGAGCCAGCCAAACGTCGGTCATGGCCGCCGACAGAAGTCTGTTATCGCCTGTAGATGGAGAATTTACCGCGTTCCTTGAATTCTTTCAATAGAGAAAGCATGATTTCCTTGTTGGGTATTAAGGTGGCTTCGAAATCTTTTTTTCCGTTTACAGCCAACTTTGCATATGTAAGAGTCAAAGTTCACACTAAGAGAAGTAACATCAATTGAACGTTAATTAAGATGTTTTTATCTTTTTGCTTAATTTTGGGAGTCTAAGAGATGCTTTGGAAGACTTCTACACAAACAACAAGAACAGAGACATAAAAATATGAATTCTAGCGCTTTCTCCAATAATATATCAGCAATGGTTTTTATTCATGGCGAGAGGCAATGTAGGCAGCTAGAAAAACAATAAAGCTGAATACACAAGAAATATTAAAATTATGGGAATTGCATCAGCATTGACTAAAAGTATTTAAGGATTATACTTTAATATATATAACATGTACTTTATAGTTGTTATTTCATCGTATAATTACCTTTATAAAGCATATTTATTCCATAGCTAAACAAACTAGAAATAAATTAACAATAATATTGTAATGCATAATGGCTTGTATAGGAAAGTGGAATCCTAATAAAAATAATATCCTAATCATATGCGCCTCTTTAAAAGACAACCTCTGAATCGAGATTCTCACGTGTATGGCTTCTCCGCCATCGTTGTTGTTAGAGAATATGGTTCCCTTTGAACTTCCATAATTCGTTCCATATTAAATGGAGAGTGATGGAGCGCACAAGAATGAGTCAATGTTTTGTTTTGTGGTCTGGGCTTAATAATCCGGACATATTGGCGTATCCACTTGGGATTTCATGATTATAATCAGGAAAACATTGCCATTAATAGGTGAACGAGAGGCATCTAATTCTTAAGCTTTAGCTCCCAATGAACGAGGAAGAAAGGCTGTAAAGGCTACATATATGGAGCCAGCTCCCAGTGAACGAGGAAGAAAGGCTGTAAAGGCTACATATGTGTAGCCAACTTCCTCCAATGGACCATTATACTATCTTTGAAGTTCTGCCTTTCTTTCTTTCCTTTTTTTTTTTTTTAATGAATGAAATGGAGGACTTGAACATAATAATGAACTTGAATGTTTGAATATCCCAATAGTAAGTAGTCAAAAATATTTTCGAAAGGTTAGATTAAGGAAGTAATGAAGATGACAACTTGGAATATTTTTTACTCTTTCGAAATGCAAAATTTGAATTATGGTTATTGGAATTAAGAGTCGTCATACATAATTCCACGAAAGTAGCATATATATCCAGACCAGGGATGGAGCTATGTATAATATTGCCCCCACTCAAAAAAAAAAAAAAAAAAGAATGAAATTTAAATTTATAGTATTGTCCCTACTAAAATTTATAATTTTTCTTCACTATCCCCATTGAAAAACAAATAAAAAAATTAATGAAATTTAAATTTATACTATTACTCTTACTAAAATTTATATTTTGTTATTACTAATTATTTTATTTTATATTTTACTCTCGTTTTCTTATTGTTTCTTAAAAAAACACAACAAATTTATGGTATTTTTATTAAAATAATATTATTTTATTTTATAAATTATTATTTATTAAAAAATAATAATATTTTGTTATTTATTTTACTGTTTATTATGAAAAAGTTAAAAAATTAATTTTTTAATACATATGTACACCCACTGCCTCCAATTCCTGACTCCACCCGTGATCCAGACTCAAATGTTAGCCATTATTTTTCATTTAGCGTCATATCAGTGACCCTACTATTTTCTATCCTTTCTTTAAAGAGACAAAAACAATCAGTTAAGCGCCTTAGCCTAATAAATCGAGTACACCAACACAATTTTATATGAGTCTCGTTATATTTTTAAAAGAAATATTATTTGGGAAAGCACCGAAATATAATCAATTAAATTTAATATACAACTAACTACATTTAATATACAATTAAATAAAAAAATGACTATCATTTTTTTATACACTGGATATAACTGATTGCACATTACATTCGATCAGTTGTATTTGACAGTTTTTTCAGACTCATTTTTATTCAGAAATATACTTTTTTCCATTTTATATAGGAATTAAAAGTCCCGAAACAAACCATTAAAAACCTTGCAAGGGAGAGTGCTAGGGAGAGTGTATACAGCTGAGCTATATAAACCATCAACAGTTCTTGTCTGCTGCATATTGTACACGGGATCGAAAAAAATGAATCAGCTGTCTTGATCATATATATATATTATTTATTTATTTATTTCGGGTTATTTTGAACCTCTCTCCAGTCAAAAATTCTTTTATTTTTCTGTTTTTCAATCCTTAACGAAAATGAAGCTTCTGCTGTCGATTTCGTATGTGTTACAAAGGTGTATGTATTGAATGCCGACCAAGAGAAAGATGGGGTGCTTAGGCCAAACTGAACGCGATCGTGATTCTGACTCTTACGTCTCCGTCAGACTCCGACTAAAGTTTCTATATTGGGAAGTGGTTACGTGTGAAATGAAAGTAAAGCATTTGGAAGTTACACAACTTTAATTTTATGGAATTTCATTAACCCCCAAGGGCCGAGGCCATATTTAAAGTAATAAGGGAAATGCAACTTTTCTAAGACAACAATTGGATAATGAGAAATTAAATAAAAAGTAAATAAATAAATAAATAAATAAAAAATAATACAGTAATGATATTATAATTGATAAAAAGTAATGATTAAAAAGTTTTGAGAAAGAAAATGAATAGTAATTTGTTAGAAAAAAAAGTAAAATGTAGTTATTTGAATTGATAAAAAAATGAATCGAAATGAAAATAAATAATAAATAAATAATTTTTTCATTTTCTTTTCCTTTTCAATAGAAAATTGCCAATCAGAGGGTAAGTGAAGTATTCGAGAGTTATTCTACAACCAATGACAATTCGTAGTTCAGAAGAGAAAAAAATTGCTCCAACTCGTCATCTCCTTTTGCTCTTTTGTTGATTGTGATTGGCTTAAAACTAATTGAAAGAATTTTGTTATGGGTGCAATCAATAATTCTTCAAACAAACAAAAGCATTTTGTTAGAAAAAAAAAAAAAAAGATAAATGAGACAGCAGAAGCTGGACTTTAGTCATGCAAATGCATTATGTGTCAACGCAAACAACTTGCTGTTAATAGGATTTAAAAGATGGAACAATGATAATCTTACTTTTCTCAGATTCTCACAAAATGAAGGCTCCAATTCCCATTTAAAAAAAAAAAAAAACAATCGAAAGAAGAAACTCGTGTAAAATCATCTCATTCCATGTAAATTTTTTAGTAAATCTTCTGAATACAATTTTTTTTTCTTTATTATCCGTAAATAAAGACGAGTATTTCGTACAAAATAAGGGAGGCCTTTTGCAACATTTATTGCTTAAGTTCAGTTACAAAATGCATTTAAATGCTCTCCCAGATAAAACAAAAGGCATTTAATGCCATATTATAATTATGAATTATCATCCAAAAGAAAAATCATACGTTTAGACTAAAAAATATACAGTACGTATTAATTCATTAATTCTGTATATATATATCTCTCAAATTTCATTCCAAGCCACTTCAACAAGACAGTTTACAATTCAAAGTTGTAGTTTGATTGGTTAATTAATGTGCTTCTTTCACTTATAATTTCGAATCAAGTTTCATAAATTGTGCTTGTTGAGTCTTGACTTCTGAAATTGTCCAGTAATATCTAGTATTCGCGCGCTACGATTCACAACTCATTGAGACTTAATCAGTTAGAGAAATTCTTGCTCAATCTCAACTGTGTTCAAAAAGCAGATCCTCTCTTATGAATGAGATTAAATAAGTATAAAACGGATAACTCCTAACTTAATCCTCAAATTTGATAATTAATATACTCAAATAAATTTTTTTTATAAAAAAATAGATAGACAATTTGCTTTCCGTACAATACCTAAAAAGAACAATTAATTTAGAAATTTGATATTCAAAATTTTTATCGCGTCCACTTGGGGCTTTTATAATTCCAATACCAAATCCTCGCCCCACAAAAACTCCCGTCCAAATGCAATACAATACTGAACATGTGAAAAAGTTTATGTGCTTGTAAAATACGACTCTGGAGAGGCCATGGATCAAACTAATAGTAGTTAAAATTTGGGGAAAGATATGTTAATTTACCAAATAATTAGCAATGACTTTTTTGTTTCCCCTTAGGCGTTAGCCGTTAGGGTTCCTTCTCTCGTTGCTTGAAGAGAAAACAGAATTAATGCAAGGCATCACTTGTAATTAGTCACTCGTCTTCGATATCAATAAGAAACCACAACAAGATAGCCCTAGTCTCCTGTCAAAAGTCCCAGGTCCATGGAACTCCGGTCTGCATATGGGCAATATATACCGACCACTGCTTTTTGTGATTTAGTAGTCAGATGTTTTGTTCATATTATATAAGTTCGAATATTTTAGCTAAAGAATTTAACGAAACCCAACGTACTTAAATTTAAATCTTGAAAGAGATTGATAACCTTGTATTGGGCATTACACAATTTGTTTCTTATATTAAACTTAAAAATAAATTGTACCAATAATTGTGTGCGTCACTCCCAACATGATGTATACATCATCAGTAAAAAGTTGCTACCCTGAAACAGCTGAATTATTTGACTACAAGGTCTTCAGCCATCGTGGAAGCTGAATTATGACAGGCTTGTCCAGCACCCACAAAGAGAATGCTTATCTTTCTTTCTTCATATACGGAACATGGCTTCAACTTATTAGAGGCTACAGCTAATATACCCGTTTTGTTTGTCTTGCTGTGACTAGATGGTGTCGTAGTAGAGTAACACACTAACACTTAATAATATTCATCCTCCAAGTTTACCTCTTTGAATTTTCCTTCTTTCCTCCTTTGGTATTATGATTGGATGATACTCCAAACTTCAAAGTATCTTCCTCCATGTCATCTAATTCACCTTTTTTTCAATTCATTACAAAGTTCAAATTATACAATAAGAATAATTTTATTATTCTTTTATAAATATCTCATATTCCGTTAAAAATATAATTTTTAATTTTTAATCATTGAAATATCTACGAGACTCTGGTTTTCCTTTGTCAAAGGAGTTAATGGTAAACCACCATGTTTGTATTTTAGAACATAGAAAATCCAGTAAAGATTGTGCCGTAATTTCTTTCCGTAAAGGCAGTTTGGAAAATTCATAAAGAGGCGTCACTTGTCTATCACCATTCCAAGCCGCTCTTATTGAGGGGTCCAAAGGAGCACTAGGGAAAATATCTACAATTTATAAGAAGTTTTATTTTTTAAAACTAACTTTAAATAATAAATAATAAATAATAAATATATATAATGTAAGATTATGAATAAATTATAAATAAAAAATGAATGAAATAACAAATACCTAATTAAATTGCTGGATAATTAACTCTTCCACGTAAAGAAAACAGCTAATACCTAAAATTGAAACTTTCTTTCTTTCGTTCTTTGTTATTATGATTGGATGATATTCCGAGCCTCAAAGCATCTTGCCCCATGTCATCTAGCTCACCCTTTTTCAGTTCCTTACCAAGCCTCTTGTATTGCGAGGTGCACAATGAAAATAACATACTCCCAAAAAAAAAAAAAAAATTAATTACTTAACTATTGGAATGTTCCACGAAGATTCCAGTTTACCTTTTCAAATGAGTTCAAAGGAAAACAACCATGCATGTATCTCAGGGCCTAGAAATCCAGAAAAGATTGCTGGAAAACTCACAAAGAGGCGTCACGTTTCTATCACTATTCCAAGCTGCTCTTACCGAGGGGTCCATAGGAGCACTAGGGAAAATGTCTACTTTATTATTAGAAGTTTTTGCGGTAACCACGACGGCGAAAATATGTATCATCTCGCTAGTTAGTTAATTAAATTGCCTAATAATTAACTCTTTCGGCAGAAAGAAAGCTGAGGAAAACGATACAACGTGCCATCACTCTTAACATTGCATTTTGGTCTACATCATTAAGCACTTACGTGCGTAGTTCATGTCTTCATATATAAAATATTTTTGAACTTTATTATCATATAAAAGGTGTTCATAGCTTTTAGGGATAAACTAAAGAATTAGCATTTCCAAATACGTGAAACGAGAGGCAAATTCGGTGTGATTTGCTGCACGTGTACAAACTTTTTTGGAAGGATATAAAGAACTCGCTTATCAAAACGGGAAAAAGAAATCATTGAAGCAATTCAGAAAAAAAAAAAAAACTAGAAAAAGAGTCTGCTTTAATTATAAAAAATATAAAATAAACTCACTTTGGAACGTTTTAGCTAAGCAACTAACTCGATAAACTCACACACAATAAAAATAAAATAAAATTCGACTTAATGCTGATCCTACTGCTAAGTTTGTCCATGAAATTAAAATCGCACGAGCATAAATTCTTCACCGAACTTATCCAAAAAAAAAAAAATCATTGGATAACTTCACACCAAGTTATTTGTTGGCTAATGTTGTCAACGTTTTTTTTTCAACTCTAAGCTTTATATCTTGGTCCATGACACTAATAATGAGTGTAATCTTTCAATGCTAAATACAACTCTAATAAAATTTAATGAAATAAAGTTACACGTTAATCAATAAATTAAATTTTTAGTATAATGACAAAGGTTTGATCCTCGATATCATTGTTACATTTTTTTTTCCTCAAGAAGATATAATAATTTATGTAGGATAAAATGCACATAACCACTTGCTGTTCTACCCGGAGACTGATCAATGAGATGCATTTATAAATATACACCCACCCCAGCGCACACTTTTGACAAACAACAGCATATGGACATGGATTTTTCAGCAATGATACACATATGTTAAAAGATGAAGACTAACTTTTATTTTTAATTTTTCCTTTCACTTTTGCTTGACAAATTAAAAGATGCCTATGACTTTAGATTATATGAGGCACCCCTTTTGAATAATTGTTGCCGAAACAACCACCCTCTTGAATAATTGAACCATTGGCATTTGGCGATCAAAATTGTCGGTCTCTTCTTCGCTCTTATAAAACAACGCGTGGCAAGGCATGGATTTAGAACTTTCTACGGGGACCAAAATGAAATCCTTTATAATTTCTAGCCTTAATATTTTATGGATAGTTTGTTTTTTTTTATAAAATTTTCTCGGTGGGCCTTTGGCCAGCAACATGACGTAACATGGGTCCGCACCGAATGTGAAAGGATCTGGCAGCCTAGCCGTCATCTTCTAAGAAAAAACAAACTATAGAGAGATTTAAATAAAAAGGAAACAAAAATAATTCTTAGACAAAAACAATAATTTAAAGTAAAAAGAAAAGAGATAGAGAAAATTTTCTGAGACAAAATTCTCAGTTGTTGGCCACAAAAAGCTTTATTATACGAATAATATTTACATAACATAAATGAGACTTATAATGATAAAGTAGATATTTATATAAATTTTCTTTATATTATATAGAAAACATTATCTGTGGACTATAAAATTATTATATATAATATAATTTGTTTTTGATTTAAATGGGTACATAGAATTGTATGTCCGTGTAATCTTCAACAAAAAAAAAAAGAAAAAAACGGAGAGGAGGGAGGTGTTGTTCTCTATTATTGCCAGTTAAACAATGAGGTTTTGTTTGTTAATGCCTGTAGGCCGAACAAAACAGGCTGGGAAAGATAACGGGGAAAAAGCGTACGTTGAGAACGGTCAACATTTTGTGCAGATTCGAAATCGAAACCAACATTATTTTTATTTTAGTTGAAAATCAGTGACCTTTGACGCTGGGTGTCCACAATTATGTTGACTTCTTGATCAAAAAGGTGCCTCGCTTACATCATACTGACTTTTCTTCATCATTATTATTAAAAGAGTCTCGCTAAAAACGTACAAAAAATTAACAAGAGAGTAAATTTAAAAGAGTATGTATATATATTTTAGAATAAATTTATTTTAAAATAAAAATTAATATTTTTAAAATATTTATTATTTTTATATTTTAAAAATATTAATTCTTATTTTAAAAAAATAAATTTTAATTTTATCAAAAATAAAACTTAGAACAAATTCACCGAAATGCAATTTTTTTTTCAACTTAAAAATTAAACGTTGCACGCATCATTACTTAAAGGTTGCAGGCGTAGATCCGTTGGAAATTAATTAATTATTAAGGGAGATCTTTTACCTGATTACCGGGCCATAAATGCGCGATTGCTTTACTCCTATCTTTTTCCGTAACGGACAAGGTACGTCATGTGCGAAATTCAAATTATATGATATATAATTATTAGAAAGAAATCTCGTCGTAATATGATAATAATTTGAAATATTTTTATTATTTATGATTTGTGTTTGAATTTTAACAGTAACATTTGAGAGTTTTAGTTTTTGAATTTTTCTAGTCAATGACAAATTACATACTATTAATTTCAAACTCAGCAATTATCATGATGAGCTTAAAAGAGTAATGTTCAATCTTAACAGTATTTAAGTAGAGTATCCCTTCTTATAAATTGAATTAAATGGAGCATACAAAAACAAGAAATTACTCCTATCCTGACATGTAAATCTGATAGATTCACAATAAATTTGTTTTTGTTAAAATAATAATAATTATTAAAAAGAGAAAACCAGTGGCAAGACTTAGAAAATAATATTGCATCAAGATTAAAAAAAAAAAAAAGAGGTAGACTAATTACATTAGTTACATCACATTGGCAAAGCAAACAATTAAATTGAAATTGAAGATAGCAATAGCTAAGAAAAGAATAAAATATCAAATCAGATTCTAAATTCTTTTTAATATGCGATTAAATCCCTAATTAACGTCATCAATCGTTGAATTCAGCTATTTCTAGCCTAACTGCTTTGAGTTAGGCTATTTTTAATACGTCACCATTGTTTGTGTTTCGTCAAGCGAGGGTGTTTATGGGACCCACGTGGGTTACCTTTACAACAACAAGTTTGCTGTGTCCAAAAATCAACAACAAATTCTAGATTGCTAGCAGAAGATAATCAATGATGTTGAAGGTCTAAATGAATATTAAATTGGTAGTCATTAAAGATTACTACAAATTAATATGTAGTCAACAAAATATATATTATCTAAAACCTACAAGCTCCCTATGCCACCCAAATCAAATCATTCCTAAACATGAACATATCTATCAATTGTTAATTGGTTGTTAAATGAATATTATCCTTATTAATGTAACCATGGATGGTAGGAAAATTAAGACAATATATATACATATATATAAAATCACAATAACTTCACTCAAATAGTTTAAAATAATAACAAAATGATATAAATTGTTAGATAACTAAATTCATGAAAAAAAAATAAATAAATTATCATATGTTATTGAATGAGATTATAGTACTATTTATTATTATTTATCTAAAGTCATGTAATATTACGCTATAAATAATTCCCCTAGTTGGTGCTAATTAAAGCTTTGAATTTGTATATATTGTTGCCTTTTACTAATGTAGCCAGCTTTTTATTTTTTTTTGACCAAACGTAGCCAGTTTTGACATTGTTTAATAACTCGAATGTATATGGAAAGATATGGTATGCATCTAAGCACCTGAAATAGTGGGTCAGTGACAATTTAGCAGGTCTCTTTCACTTATAAGTTAAATTTGAATTTTAGTGACTGTATGTTGAACAATACCTCCTTTAATCCTTAATCAGTGAGTCACGTGGTTGCTTTAAAATTTAATAATTGTCATGATCGAATTGGGGGACACTCGTTAGGCCCAATAGTACTTGAGTGCGGAGTATTTACTTATGGATAAGATTAAATGAAGTACTCATACGAGAGTTATTCCATCTTTAACTTATAAATTTTTTTTTTTTTTAGACTATAAAGTGTGGAATTTCATTAATAAGTCAAATCAAAAAATAATAAACAGGCCAAAACTTGAGGAGAGTTACTCACCCCGTCCTGAGAATAAAAAATTTTCTTGAACTGTCGCGTAATTCAGTCCGAGATGTTGTTCATACTTCTAAAAATACAAAATACATTACAATGGTTAACTGAACGTAGATTAAACTTAATATCACCCAAAATTGGTGCAATTTTCCTCGGCCAATCTTCTTTTCTTCCTTGGAAAGCTGAAAACAGAAGCATGGAATCTATCTCAATGTAACATCTAGAAATCCTTCTAGAAAGCACCCAGTGGGAGGCCAATAACATAGCTTTTGCATCAGCCTGGAGTGCCGATCGTGCCTTTGTTGCCTTAGCACATCCGTCTATTACAACCCCTTCCGAGTTCCTACAAACAAAGGCCAACCCAACTCCGTTGGAAACTGCTTCATAAGAAGCATCACAGTTAATCTTTAAATAGCCAGGAATTGAGGAAAGTCATCTGCCCCGAACAGTGTCTTGAGGCTGAGTACTAATATACTTATAATAAATTTTTTTTAATATATAAATTTAATAATTAATATATCTATAATAATTTTTTTTATGTTAAGAAAAAATATATGGTATATATCTTTGGTGATGTAGAGCACCTTTCTCTCTCGATGGACTTTAAAAAAATCCTTAAAGATTCATAGAGACAGCTTTAAAGCACGGGATGGTTGAATCAGACATTATCAATCATTAAAATCGGAATAAAGGTGCTTCAATGAATGTCTAATTATCCTTTTGGGGAATCCAATGTCCTGACCAACCGATATCCAAAAAAGTGACCAACCGAGATCAAAATCTTAACCATGCCAAAAAATATCTCCAACAATTATGAGAGCTATTCTCTACTCTTCAAAAAAGTATAGAATAAATAATAATAATAATAATAATAATAATAATAAATAATCATAAAGGTAAAGCAAAGATCATACATTCGGACATGCTGTAAACAATTACCTTAATTCCATTCGAATTTCCGCCCAAATTACACTTAGAATTAGTATATTTAGCTTTAGTTATTTAATTACCTAGATTTTAGAGAAATTTTTACGTAAATCCGAATAACTAACATGACCCATATATACCAAGAATCTAGAATGAAAAGAATGAATTGTGGTAAAATTCAATGTAAACAAAAAAAAAAAAAAGTTAATGGCCGGCGTTGCCGACCTTGAAATCGGCAACGCCGGTCAAGGAAAAATATTTCAAAAAAATATTCTTTTTCCATGTGATGTTCACATGAGAAAGGAGTACTATAAATAGGCTCTTGGCCCCCAGTTCAAAGTATATTCAGCAAATCTGTAAACAGAAAAATTCAGAGAATTTGAGAGAAAATGAATATTTTGAAAATCTCTCAAAAAAATTTCTCCTTTTCTTACGTACTTTTACTCTGCAGTATACTCTCCTAACTCCTTTTTGAGAGATATTTCAGGGGTAAGTCCCAAAAAATTTGCTGTTTCCATTTCTAAAATTATTTTTAGGTTTATATTCTCGGATCGCTCAACAATTGCAGGAAATGATAGCCAATACGATCCGACTGCAATAAACTACATCCTTCCAAGGATCACAGATGTACGTCAAACTGTACACCAGACGGATCGAAAGTTTCAACATGCCTTTGGGCTACCAGCCGCCCAAATTTCAACAATTCGACGGACGAGGCGATCCCAAACAGCACATCGCCCACTTTGTTGAAACCTGCAACAACGCAGGGACTTACGGAGATCTCTTGGTAAAGCAGTTTGTTCGTTCACTCAGGGAGACCGCTTTCACTTGGTTCATAAATCTTGAACCAGAATCGATCGACAGTTGGGAACAGCTACAATGAGAGTTCCTCAACAGATTTTTCAGCACTCAAAGGACGGTAAGCATAATGGAGCTTACCAGCACCAAACAAAGGAAAGGAGAGCCCGTTGTCGAATACATCAACAGATGGCGTGCCCTCAGTTTAGACTGCAAATATCGTCTGACGGAGACTTCTGCCGTGGAGATGTGCATCCAGGGAATGCATTGGGAGCTGTTATACATCCTGCAGGGTGTCAAACCCCGAACTTTCGAAGAATTGGCGACCCGCGCACATGATATGGATATAAGCATCCAGACTTCCGGAGACACGGTTCCCATCCAGTTGGACCAGCAAGGGGGCAGAAGGGAGATTAAGAAACCCAACAGTTCCAGAAAAGGAAAAGAAGTGATGACTGTTGAAGCCGCACCAGTAAAAGTAGGAGTTAAAGCTAAGGTAAATCCTCCGACTCAAATAACTCAGCCAAAACAACAGGAAAGGCGGAAGGTAACATTGCGAGAGTTGGAGCAGAAGCAGTATCCGTTCCCCGACTCAGACGTCCCCGACATTCTTGAACAACTCTTGGAGGCGAAGCTGATCGAACTCTCAGAGTGCAAGCGGCCGAATGAAAAGGATCAAGTCAGCGATCCGAGATTCTGCAAATATCACCGGATAGTAAGTCATCCAACCGAGAAATGTTTCGTCATGAAGGAGCTAATCATGAAGCTCAAGAGCCAGAATAAAATCATTCTGGACCAGGAAGGCATAACCTCGGCAAACCAGACCACCATCACTTCAAAACCATCAGAAGAGGTGACACACCGTAAGGAGGAGCCGCTCGACAACAAAAAATCGACAACGGAGAAGGTATATGAAGCTCTCCAAACCCTTCTTGCTAACTCTCAGCTGTTTATAGCTTTGCAATCAACAGAAGTGTGGCAAAATCAAGTCAACAATACTCTCCAGACCTCGGCTGAATCACAGCCATCAAATGATTCTAACTCAGCGGAGCAACAGACGGCCCAAAATCACGTTGGATGTTACTCTGCTATCTCATTTTCAGATGAGGATCTCCTGCTGGGGTCCAAACCCCACAATCGGCCGCTTTATGTATCAGGCTATGTGAGAGAACAGAAGGTCCGACGTATTCTGATCGATGTTGGTTCGGCAGTCAATATTATCCCAAAATCCACCATAAAGGAGCTCGACATCGGCATTGATGAATTATCAGACAGCCGCTTGATGATTTACGACTTTAATCAAGGAGGACAGAAAGCAATTGTGATGATTCGCTTGGAGCTAACTATCGGTAATCTTACATCTAGCACTCTATTTTACGTGATCGATGCACGCACCACATATAATATGTTGCTAAGACGACCGTGGATTCATGGAAATGGAGTTGTGCTTTCAAGCCTGCATCAGTGCTTCAAATACTACAATGGTGGCGTTCAAAATGTCAATGCTGACTTAAAGCCGTTCGATGATGCTGAATCACATTTGGCGGATGCAGTCTTCTACACCGACATAGACAATCCGGAGATCATTCCATCAAAAGCTACTTGGACTGGGGGCATCCACAAAAAGGGAAAGAGCTGTCGAAGAACCTGCCAATGCTCAACCTCAGACTCTAACAAATGAAAAGCTGCCACAGCCTGCTGAACTTCGTCCGAAAGATGTTGCATCTTCAAGCTCCACTCCAGTCCTACGCTATGTGCCGAAGTTACGACGGTCAGAAGGTCAACCCCCTTTTTCTTATTGTATTGATCCTAAACAGGAGCAAGGACGTAGCCAACCCAAAACAAAGGAACTGCACAACCTGAAGGAGACTTACACTCTGTCGATACCAAAGATTGAGCCGGTTTTGTCCTCAAAACCATTAAAAGGTTTCGTCAAACCACACACAGCAGCAGTCGAAGGCGGCTCACTTCCAGAAAGAAGAACACACGAAGGATTTGATCCTAATGCGTACAAGCTTTTGGCCAAAGCGGGCTATGACTTCTCAAACCCGAGCACAATGGGTACGCTGCCGTCCACACATGGCGCCGCTTCTCAAACATCACAGTCCCGACCTGGCTTAGGCTATCAGGAGAAGTCACCTGTGCGGATCACGCTAAAGAGCCGAAGCAGAGCAGCTGATGCACGTGCCATCAGCACCACCACCAAACAAGATAGGCTTATCCAGTCAAACAAAGAAGGTGAAGTCAGAGGTTCTGCATTTCATGTCACAATTAGCGAGGAGGCTGATTCCGACTCATCAGATGGTGAAGTGAAGGAGGCTCCCCCGAAACTCGAAGATGGTGGCCAAGCAACTGTTGATGAACTCAAAGAGGTCAATCTTGGCTCTCCGGAAGATCCTCGACCTACATTTGTAAGTACTTTACTTACTGCAGAAGAAAAACAAGAATATGTTCAGGTATTAAGTCAATACAGGGATGTGTTCGCATGGAGTTACAAAGAAATGCCTGTACTTAACCTGAAAATTGCGGTGCATCGTCTAGCAGTAAAGAAGGGTGTTCGTTCTGCCAAGCAGCCACAACGACGGTTCCACCCGGAACTTATTCCACAGATCGAGGAGGAGGTTAATAAGCTGATCAATGCTGGCTTCATCCGAGAGGTCACTTACCCAACGTGGATTGCCAACATAGTCCCGGTAAGACAGAAGAATGGACAGTTGAGGGTATGTGTTGATTTTCGAGATCTTAACAGGGCCTGCCCGAAAGATGACTTTCCGTTGCCCATAACGGAGATCACAGTCGATGCAACAACGGGTCACGAAGCATTGTCCTTCATGGATGGTTCTTCAGGCTATAACCAAATCAGAATGGCACCAGAAGACGAGGAGTTGACAGCATTCCGCACCCCAAAAGGTATATACTGTTCAAAGTTATGCCGTTTGGATTAAAAAATGTTGGCGTCACTTATCAACGTGCTATGCAAAAAATTTTTGATGACATGCTACACAAGATTGTAGAATGTTATGTTGATGACTTAGTTGTAAAGACTAAGAAGCGCAAAGACTACCTCGAGGATCTCAAGACGGTGTTCGAAAGACTTCGCAGGCATCAGCTTAAAATGAATCCTCTCAAGTGTGCATTCGGTGTCACATCAGGAAAGTTTCTAGGGTTCGTAGTGCGCTATCGTGGAATCGAAGTTGATCAGTCAAAGGTTGAGGCAATTCAAAAGATGCCTGAACCTAAAAACCTGCACGAGCTGCGAAGTCTACAAGGGAAGCTGGCCTACATTCGCCGTTTTATTTCCAATTTAGCTGGGTGATGTCAACCTTTCCATCGGTTGATGAGGAAGGATGTCAACTTCAAGTGGGACGAAGCATGCAGCAAAGCCTTTGAGAGCATAAAGAAGTACCTTTCCAATCCACCGGTGCTAGGTGCTCCAATTCAAGGAAAGTCGTTGATTCTTTACATTGCAGCGCAAGAAAGATCTTTGGGAACCCTGCTTGCACAAGAAAACGAGCAGGGAAAGGAAGTTGCCCTGTATTACTTGAGCAGAACACTAAACGGTCCGGAGTTAAGTTACTCGCCCATTGAAAAGACATGTCTAGCACTGTTCTTTGCCATTGACAAGCTGAGGCACTACATGCAAGGTCACACGGTACGTCTCATTGCCAGAGCTGATCCTGTCAAATATATCTTATCTAGACCAATCTTCTCAGGACGACTTGCCAAGTGGGCAGTAATCCTACAAAGTTACGACATTGTCTACGTGCCTCAAAAAGCAGTCAAAGGACAAATATATTGAGACACTGCCACCATGGACGATATTCTTTGATGGTGCAGCAAGGCGTGATGGTGCTGGTGCCGGCATAGTATTTGTCACTCCTCAACGACAAATATTACCATATGCTATCATTCTCGGTGAGTTATGTTCAAATAATATTGCTGAATATCAGGCTATAATCATTGGTCTTCAAATGACTGTCGATATGAAGATTCCAACTATAGAAGTCCATGGAGATTCCCAGCTCGTTATCAACCAACTTACAGGGTTGTATGACGTGAAGAAAGAGGATCTTGCGCCTTATCATCAATGTGCTCGACAGCTAATGGATGAATTTGAAAGCATCACCTTAGAGCATGTGCCTCGACGAGAAAACACTCAAGCAGACGCGTTGGCTAACTTGGCCACCTCTCTTGCAAAGTCAGAAATCCAGGCCACAGTTGTTGCCGTATGCCAGAAATGGATAGTGCCACAGAAGGATGATGAAGAAACTACAGCAGCCAACGCTGTATCTGTACGTATCGCGGAGGATGAGGATTGGCGTCAACCAATCATTGACTACCTACAGCACGGGAAGCTGCCCGAAGATCGTCGTCATAAGACAGAAATTCAACGACGAGCTCCCCGCTTCATATATCTCAAGGATGCTCTGTATCGAAGATCTTTTGATGGAGTTTTACTTCGCTGCCTAGATAATGAAGAGGCAAAACAATCTCTCGCTGAAGCACATTCTGGTGTTTGTCGCGGACATCAATCAGGGCCTAAGTTGCACTTCCAACTCAGAAGGATGGGATACTACTGGCCAATCATGGTACGTGATTCCATTGAGTTTGCTAAAACTTGTCAAGCTTGTCAGTTTCATGCCAATTACATACATCAACCACCAGAGCCACTGCATCCAACTGTCTCGTCTTGGCCCTTTGAAGCTTGGGGTGTTGACTTAGTGGGGCCCTTGCTAAAGTCATCCCTGGGTCACTTGTACATCCTTGCAGCAACAAACTACTTCTCAAAATGGGCCGAAACTATTTCACTTAGAGAGGTAAAGAATGAGCATGTTGTCAATTTCATCCGGACTCAGCTGATCTATCGCTACGGAGTCCCTCGATTCATCATCACTGATAATGGCAAGCAGTTCTACAACAGCTTGATTGACAAACTCTGCGAGAAATTCAAGTTCAAGTAGTACAAGTCATCCATGTACAATGCCCCAGCAAATGGCTTGGCTGAAGCATTCAACAAGACCTTATGCAACCCGTTGCGGAAGGTAGTCTCTAAATCCAAAAGAGATTGGCATTACAGAATTTCGGAGGCATTATGGGCGTATCGTATAATTTACCGGACTCCAACACAGGCGATGCCATACTCACTTGTCTACGGTGTCGAAGCAATACTGCCGTTGGAAACACAGATTCCATCTCTGCGCATGGCTGTTCTAGAAGGACTCACACAGGAGGAGAATGCTCGCCTACGTCTGGATGAGTTAGAAGCTCTCGATGAAATAAGGCTCGAAGCACAACAGCAACTTGAGTGCTACCAAGCTCGGCTCACCAACACGTTCAATCGCAGGGTCCGCCCTCGATCTTTTCAAGTTGGAAACCTTGTTCTTGCAGTGCGACGGCCCATCAACATGAAGCATCGGCCTGGTGACAAGCTTACTTCCAAATGGGACGGGTCATACCTAATGCAGGGAGGCCTATACTCACAACGCTTACATGCTGTCAGACCAATAAGATGTCCGAATCGGCCCAATCAATGGTAAATTTCTGAAACAGTATTATGTGTAAATATGTTTAAAAAAAAATAAAAAGAAAAGAAAAGAAAAAAAAATCAAAAAAATCAAAAAAAAAAAGAATAAAAAAAAATCAAAAAAAGTTGGGAAGTCCCGATCTGAAAGCCAAAGCAAAAACTCAAATCCAAAAGCCCAAATCCAAACACTCGACCCAAATCCAAAAGTCCAAATCCAAACACTCGACACTCGACCCAAATCCAAAAGTCCAAATCCAAACACTCGACCCAAATCCAAAAATCCAAGTCTAGAAGCCCAAACACTCGGCCCAAATCCAATCCAAAGCCCAAAACCCAAAAATTCCAAGTTCCAGACACAGTCCAGAACCCAAGTTCAGAATCTAATCCAACTCCTGGCCCACATGAGTATAAACTGTGAACGGCCCAAAAATATAAAAGCGACGGAGGATTTGAGTCTGAAACTTAGCATCAGTCTCAACCGATCTTCACCACACACCAGACCTTTGCTCCTCTGCCACAAGAAAGATGGAACCAGTTGCAGAACCTCAAGACAAGGGAGAAGAAAAGTCACCCCGCACAAGGTGGCAACCAACCATGACACAACTACAAATTTTGGAGGAAGTCTTCCACAACAATGGAGGTATTATGCCTAATGCATCTCAGATTTACCAACTTGTCTCACGATTGCGTCCGCTCGGGGCAATCGAAGGAAAAAATGTGTTTTATTGGTTCCAGAATCGGAGAAGCAGGAAGAAACCAGGACTGAGAGCTACTTTTTCCAAGGAACAGTCTGTCGTTCCGATGGTAGATCCCACCGGTACAACTTCGCCATCAAATGCAGCAGGTCCAAGTTCTACCACTGCAATGATCTCTTCAGGCTATAACGATCAAAGCAGTAGCCTGTGGGAGCATGCGTACTGGTCCTGGTGGTCTTATGGAGTCAGTCAAAGGTTCATCCCTCCTAGGTACTTAAGTCTAGGAGGACTTTTTCTAGCAGAAAAGAGTCATTCCGGCGAAACTTTTCCTCTCTTTCCAGAACATTCCGGCAGCATCAACCAGCTGGAAAGCGACGTCAACATCATCGGCCCACCAGACGAGGTCGAGCTTGACTTGGAGCTGCGCCTCGGGCCCCGCTAGGAGGGCCGACAAGATAAGGTGCAACGAATTTGGCAGCACACGGTAACGACTTTCGCAGCACACGGCAACGACTTCTGTAACACACGGTAACGACTATCGTAATCTGCATCAGCCGCTGCCTCTTTTGTCTCTTATGGGGAAAGGGACGTGGAGGACCCTACTCGATTCTACGTACCTCCTTTTTTACTTTTCAAAAAAAAAATCTCTTTATGTTATGTATATATATCTTGCATATCCAAGTCATAATACTCACCCCTCAGTTCTTCTTCTTCTCAAAAGAAAATGGCTAGTCTCTGCACTTGCCCCAAGAAGTTCTTTGATCAAGAAGTTGGAGGCGCACGAGCTAAGAAAAGAATGAGTAGTCTTCCTCGAGGGATCCCTAAAAGCCCTCGAAACTCAGTCTCCAACGCCATCGGTGTCATGGAGTTCCAACTACTCTCCTTAGTTCACATCTACCACAGAGGGATGAGACGCTGCAATCATCCTAATCTTCCTTTGGATGCGGCGACGTACAGGGAAGTTCCAACTACTCTCCTTACGTCGAAGCAGACTTGGGAATCATCACTACAATCAGTCTCTGTGTGTGCCGGTTTTGAAGTTCAATTTTTATATTTGCTGGGCTGCTAACTTCCTCAAGATCATATCGGTTTCCATTGCGATCCAACAACAGTTGGGTTAGTCGGAGATAGAAGATTTCAACATTCAATGTTCATCAGGACATCTCAAGTTTCAAACTGAACTTCAAGACTCGGTTCGGATCACGCCCGTAAAGTTCTTCCTTACCGACCCTTAAAGTGGGGACATTTGTAAACAAAAAAAAAAAGTCAATGGCTGGCGTTGCCGACCTTGAAATCGGCAACGCCGGCCAAGGAAAAATATTTCAAAAAAATATTCCTTTCCCATGTGATGTTCACATGGGAAAGGAGCTCTATAAATAGACCCTCGGCCCCCAGTTCAAAACATATTTAGCAAATCTGTAAACAGAAAAATTCAGAGAATTAGAGAGAAAAAGAAAATTTTGAAAATCTCTCAAGAAAATTTCTCCTTTTCTTACGTGCTTTTATTCTGCAGTATACTCTCCTAACTCCTTTTTGAGAGATATTTCAGGGGTAAACCCCAAAAAATTTGCTGTTTCCATTTCTAAAATTATTTTTAGGTTTATATTCTCGGATCGCTTTAGATCTGAATTTATGAGAATATAGATCTAAAAATATCAAATTACTACAAATTCGGCTGGGATTAAGTCTCATACGGCCCTCAGCAAAATCCAGGCAGCTCATCCGAGAACAAGTCCCTTCCACCCTCGGTGAAATTAAGCCAGATCGGCTCAGATCAGGTTTCTGCGGTTCTTAACCGTAGTCAAAACGTCCAAATCAGGTCCGGTTTCAGTCTACCCAGTTAAAGAAAAAGCTGTGAAAATTATTTCTGTGAAGATCAAGCTCGTACAGCTCTTGACGGAGTTAAAAAAGGAAAACTAATCGGAAGATTTACGGAGATCGACCTCACGTAAATTTTCTTTTATTTTTATATTTTTATTTGTAATTTATTTTTATATTTTTAAATTTAATTATTTTAAATTTAAAATTTATCCGTTACATTGAATATAAATTTGTTGCAACTTAATTTAAAATATCCAGGGTGTGAGATAAACTAAGCTCGCTAGTAGATTTCCGAAACATTATCCCAGAAACAAGAACAAGACTTGTTATTGGAGGATTAAGAAAGGGAAGGCAATTATTGGGCCAAGGAAGCTGGTTTGGTCCTCAATGGATGGTGAAGGGACGGTCAACTTGTGTTGGGAAACAGACCCTATTTGAGAGGCTACAGGTCCACACTATGACCAAGTGACGCCGGTCAAAATCGGCTGTCTATCAGTAGTCAAACTGCTCTTATTATTTTCTGCAATCCCCAATTGTTCTCGAGCATTGATATATATATATTTTTTAAAATTTGTTATCTAAAAATTATAAAAAGATAAAAAAATTTTAACACTTATCTTTTTTATATAAAATTTAAATTTAAAATTTTAATTAAAAAAAACTGAACTTTTGTCACTAAAACTAATAGGTGTTAATGTTTTCGATCAATGATCGACAGAGTTTATTTATTAATGTTTTTCAATTTGTAAAAATATATATAAAAAAATCGTTGGTTTTCATGGTCCATTGCAATTTATTGCAATACCCACTACAGTTGAACTGAAACTACCACATACGTGTTGAAAGTAATGTCTTCTTTTTGGCAAAGAAATATTTGTGTTTGTCGTTGAAATATTGGTAATGATCTTGACTCGGTGTTTTGGGAGGGTTTAAACTTGAAAGAGTACTAACGGAGACACGTTCTTTGACTCGCCGCTTCACGCGGCGAATTGAGCACGGTTGGAGTGGCGATCCTGGAGGAGGTGGAAGTGGAGGAGGAGAAAAGACTCCTCTTGGAGTGGAAGGGGACAAGGGTCAAGGTCGTTGTATTTACCGTGTTGTGGAGAGGCTTATCATCAACCATTTAACGCCATGTTTCTTGTGTTGTTTAGGATTAGCTTGCTAAGATCTCGTGCTTTCGATACAACCATTTGAAATATTTGATTAAAATTAATCAAGTATTTTAAGTTTTAATGACTTTATTTTTTTTCTTGAACTTACAGTCTTTTTTTTTTTTGTAAAAGAAAAAAAAAAGAAGAAGTAAATAGTAATATTTAGGTAGTAATAAAGTAATATAAATCATTAAATTATTAAAAAAAATTTTAAAAAAATATTAGATATCGTTGGATAAACTGAATAATTAGTTTATTATTATCTAAGGTTAAGCTGAGGACGAACCTGCTAATTACATATTATTAGTAAATGTGAACGGAATGCCGAAAGATCAAAAGTATTTGGGTCCACACGAAAATTTGTGAAGCCGACACAGTTTTAGGATTGTGTTTGTGCGGACGATGGAGAATGCCGGACAGTTTTGGCAACTGGCTTTTCACAAGTCCCAATCACATGCCTTGTCACTAAACGAGCAATTCGTCACTAAATTTTACTGTGTTTTTTTGGCGCAGTTAATGAATTAACATGATGTCAAAGGTGTTATCAGCAAGAATCACAGGGAGATTTACCCATTACTATTAAATATTGAGAAGCTTTTAGCTTCGGCTAATCACTGTACCCTCTCGGATGTTCTTAGTAATGCTAGTAGGGCCACTGATTGTATTGCTAAGTAGTCAAGAAATGGCTTATATTTTCTGGACTAGGTAAGCGACCCACCTGCTCACCTATCTAGCTTGTTAATTTCAGATTCTCTAGGTTAATGCAAGCATATTTTCATGTCAAAAAAAAAAAAAAGAAAGCAAGAATCACAGGCAATCAGAACAACCAAAAAGGGAGGATCAAATCAGAAGGCAGACGGTGGATAGCTCCTCTTATTCAAAAAAATATTGTTGTACGATTTTGAGAAAATACTCTAATTGTTGAAAATTTAGAATTTTATTTTAAAAATCTCAAATTTTCCAATCCTAAAAAGAAACCAAATTTACAAAAATGAAAAGAATTAACTTATTATTTAATTTACGACTACCTGGATCTCATTATGAAAAAAATGGTGGTTCTAGGTCAGAAATATCTACAAAGAGATGTCTCCAACAAATTATAGTTTCTTGATCCTAGCTTTTAATTCATTCATGTATTAGGTTGCTTAATTTATGCCAAAAGAGGAAATCCAATGAAGTATCCTGCAGTTTGCCTGACTTATAGACACGTGAGCCACAAGGACCATGACAGGTCCAGAAAGCAGAAAGTTCATTATTTAGTTGCAAGACTGCCAAATTCGTGAGTGGGAACTAGGAAGATAGTGGCATGACTGTCTGAATTGGTAACTGAAGATATATGATATCAGATATTTATAAAAAGCTCCCTTTTTACTGCACATGCTTGCATGATCTGAACATGTTGCAACCTTTCTTTACCTTCCAAAAAGTGGCCTGAGAGCTTTTGCACCTAATTCATTGAGATGACATCACTTGAAACTAAGCACCCAAATTTGAAAATGGAAACACTCAATAGCCATCCCCTTTGTAATTCAAGCGTTTAACTAATTTTCTATGCATTTCAAGTTAGATGATTGGCAAAACTTTCGAAACAATGGTGTGTCACCATGTGTGGTACACGTTCCAGTGATCCCTCATTCTATACTTTTTTTTTTTTTTTTGGTAATCTTTTGTTAATTGACTCTGACAAAAATTTAAGTTCGAGATCTTCAATGTTGAAAATAATTCCAATAACAATTGAAATATAGAACATTAATATTCTATAGAAGAATGAATAATGAAGGCTGCAAAGGTTTGGCACCCATAAAATGGCATAGATGAAGAAGTCTGCAGTAAAAGGGGTTTCCCAGGTGCTAATGTGTAATAAATGACCATAATCTATCCGATTGATTATTTGATTCCAAAACAGATTTACTGGATCTTTTTGTGAGGCCTACTAATAGATTATTATACTCAGAATTACCAGTGAAACAATATATTTCCCGTTTAATCAGAGCGGACGCGGATAAGATTAAGACGTGTTAATGCTGACACGTGTTTTCTAGCAATTTAACTAAATAAAAACGTGTCCTTTCTTTTTAAATTAGTGCTTAGTGCTCCAATAATTTGTCCCAATAGGCAATTGCAATTATGATGCACAAAGAGCCAATTGAGCACTACAGCTTATCCATTTAATGGTAACTTTGAGCTTTGGGTTTTGGGCCATGCCGATCCACTCCTTTAGTGTGGTCTTACAACCTTCGAGAAACTGCCATACAGAGGACTTTTCAAAGCCTTGTTTTTTTTTCAAAGCCCTTTTACAAGCTGCTGGGCCGACTAACGGGCTTGCCGATGGCCCAAAACGATTTTTTGTTTTACAACTAAAAAGCAATCGGGCTTGGCTGGCAAATGCTAATTGAAGAATTTAGGAAAAAAAAAAAAAAAACAACAAAACAAAACAAAATGACAAACACTCTGGTGTGTAGAGTTTATTTAGATTTATATTCTAAAATTTTTTGAGTTCTATTCTCAGTAATAGTTATCCCATTATATAGCTCAAGGTCCTACAGTCTTTTTAATGAAAAAAAAAAAGTATACAAAGAGAGAGAATTGGAGACCCTTTTTCCACTCAAAGAAACGAAAACGACCAAGCCTGTTGATAAAGATAATCTCTTTTATATTTGCAGTTTTTTTTATTGCACTTTTATCTCTTTCAAGTGTTCTACATATATCCAATTATTTCAAACAAGCCACTAGTTTAGATACGATGATAGAACAGCTCTAATTTGATTAAGAAACTACCGCGCAATTTTAGTTTAGAAAGCAACTTCCACTTATGCACGAACCTCCTACATTATGAACTTTAAAGAAAAGTGAAGTATAACATTTTTTCACAAAGAAATTGTCTTCTTGTAAATTTATGCTAATGACAAATATATTACCTAGCTTGGTAATATAGTTTCAAAGAGTTTAATTTAAGTCAGAGGATTATGCAATCATAAATAAGTTGCAGCGTCTTAACAGAAAAGGTCCAAGGGCTTTGGTCATTGTAAGAAGAAAATAGTTAAGCTTAAGGAACAGTTTGGATTTAGATGATTGGTGATGAAAGAATTAAAGGAAAAAAAATTGAGATTCTTTGTTTTTATTTAGATTGAACAAAGTAGATAAGATCAGATTCTGACGACACTCTTTTGCATGAGATCCACATACGTAATCTTTTTTTTTTTTTTTTTTCTTGGTTACATAAAAGCACTGCAAAACACATTTTTAAAAAAACTTTTAAAATTACTAAAAAGTCTATCACTCATTCATTTACCACCACTCATTCTCAACTTTCAACGTAAATAGACTTCAACAACCAAAACGTCCATTCTCAACTTTCACCTATATGTTTATATAACAGTGAAGGCCAATTTTGCATTCCTAACACTATTGGACAACCTTACATGCAATAAAACAAGCCTCATTCTTGAAATCTAAAAAAAAATTATAAAAAATATTTTAGTCATTTGGTATAACTTAATACTTTCTTTCTCCCCTTATTCAAACAAAAAATTTACTTTCTTTTATTTTCTTTCTCATTTAATTTTAATATATCCAAACAACTATCATTAAAATTCTTCTTTACCTCTTCATTTCTTTCTCACTACTTTCTGTCTCACAACTTCTTTTTCTCCCCCAACAAAATCCAAACACACTATAAGGGCCATTAATTACGGAGCTTAGCAACAACAGAACCATGAGAGAAGCCTTGAGAACAAGGAATTATTTTTTGTTTACTTTCTTCGATTTTTTCCGTGTTGAAGTAGCGAGAACATTGCAATAGAAACTAACAATGAATGCAACAATTGAAGATGTCATACAAGGTCGTCATCTTCATTCAAAGTTGATCTCTGATGAAAGGTTGGACTTCAACACTTAACCCTCTAAATAAAGGTACTAAACCAACGTACACTTAGAAACAACCTATCACGACGAATCGGAGAAAAGTGAGGACCAGAGGGAGGGCCACTGGTAAGGAAAAGATTCATTGAACGTTTATCCAACAGAGCATTGGAAGAGTTATCCCACTGCTTAGCATCTTTGATTGTCGAAATACTCTTGAGGTATCGAAGGAGGGCAGTACTTCTTTGCTACAAACTTGTACTGAGGCAAGATTAAACAAGTATTGATTAAATTATGACCTTTGAATGCTATTAAGATAAAAGAAAATCAGATGAGAGTGGAAGTTTTGTAACCTTATGTTGACTGTATTTCTCCCTGATTGCAGGTAATGTAGAATTATTGCTACCACAGCATAAGCGATGAAGTTCCCCAACACATCCAGACAAATCAGAAGGCTGGTAAAGCGTGTAATGTTGTAAGGTAGGATTCTGTTCCAAAACAAATAAAGGATTATATAATAGCGATCAAGAGATACATTAAGAAATGCCATTGGGCACCATAAAAATCTAGCAACTGAGCACCAATGAGATGCCTAGGCATTTTGTTAAACATACCCAAGGTCTCTTTGAGGGAAAAAGTATATATTTAGCCAAGAAGATAGCCGAAGCGGCTATGAGTGATGGAGCATAGCAAAGCATGCTGTACTCCAGGAGAGATAATTCTGTGATGTAATTGGCTAAGCACTCCAACTGCATTGACGGAACCTATTAAAAGAGCACATGAGTAGAACAAGCAAATCCTTTAGATGAAAGGATGAAAGAATTAAAAAATTGAGTAATTTTCTAGGCATTCATTCAATAACATTTCAAGTGTCAAATTGTTACAGATTGTGTCATTTTGCTTCTTGGCCTATGTTAGTGACACAAATGAACTTTACTTCAAGTAATTAAAGAAGAAAACCTCTGACATTCTAATAGGTACTGAAGTTGAAGAGAGATACCTCATTGATTCCATGAGCAGCACGAACAAATCGTCTACAAGTCATGCAATATATCACAGTCACCAAAAGAACTATGTTATTAAACACATGCATTGCTGACCGTCACGAGTTAGACATTACCTTAAAAAACATTTAGCTGTTGGGGCAGTCATTTCAAACTTCAAGTAGTTCAGAATAGCAGATTCCATTTCGACAACCTGCAGCCATGAAATGCCTTAATGCTTCTACAGATTTCATTGCAAGGTAATGACGCAAGAGTGTCTAGTAGATGCACATCAGTAAGGTAATGATGGAATGCATATACTGTTCAGCAAGAAAAACCATACCTCATCCCTGAAATATGTGTTGTCTGTAATGTAGCAGAACTCTTCTACCTGTGGCGCACAGATTTCCTCATATTTCCTGTTAATAAAATAATCCCTTGTTAGTAGATAAAATCTTATAAAACTGCTCCATGCAAAACAACTTGATGGGTATAAGAAAGGCATAAAAGGGAATGTGTTTCCTACGCAGCAATCATCATGCAGGCCACACCAAGTAGCTGCAGCTTTTGCCTACTCATCTCATTACCAGATAGATACCGGTCTATGTAGTTCACAGTCAAGTATAGCGTGTCAGGTACAAGCCTATACTCTTCTGCCACCTGCATTTTTGAGCCAAAGAAAGCAGCAATAACCGATAAGGCTACTGTTGAATATAGATTTTGGAAATAAAAATCTTGGTATCTCCTCTTCCAAAATTCAAGAGCAACAATAGAAGTCCAACATTCTTTAAATCACAAATAGCATATGTAACACAAAAGAAGTGAGTTACCTCCACAAGCCAATCTATTAATATTGCACGCATGCTGGCATTTATATCTTTCTGTACTCTCTCCATAAAATCTGTGGAAGGTCTTTTCTTTAACTGCCAAAAAGAATGGAATAGGTCAGAGCAATATACTAATTCAAGACATATTCTAGCTGGAGGGCCATCATTTTAACTTGACGGAAGTTTGTAACTACTATCAAACTTCCATACCACATTAACTTCAAAGTAGCCAGCTGGAATACTTAAAATTCTGAAAGAAGGCTTAGAACATATTACGCACAACAAACAATTAAAAACAGTTGAAAATATGTTAAAGCTGCATAATACAGAAACATTGAAGGCAGATACGTGAAGTTTAGCAATGAAGCAAGATGAAAACCTCAGATGCACGCAAATGCTTGTAGATATCACAAGCAATGGTTGCACAAAGCTGTGGGTCTTGGTCGTTATTATCAATATTGACAATTTTGTGATCTGTTTCCATATCACCTGGTATTCCCCTGCTGCAAACAATTTCTGCAATCACATATAGAACGGAATGTGAATAATGCACCCAAGAAAAGGGATTTTTTTTTCAGTGATGTAAATAAATTGCCCAAGAAGAAACTGAGGGCATGTGTGGACAAAGAAATATTGGAGAATGTCAACAAACTTAGATTCTCTTGGTCAATTAACCTGCTGCTGGTTCTGAGTGGTCTGAGATGTGCAACTTGCTGATTGTCTTCTTGTTGATAGAATCAATTGCTGGAAGATCATTCGTGGTATCTATATACTCAATATCAGGACTCTTGAAGGACTCACAAGTGGACATGCTTTCATCCAAAGAGACCGAAATTCCATCCGATTTGCTTGGAGAAACATCCATGTCACATGAAGCAGGAACAGCAGAAATAATAGGGCCATTGTCATCACACCCAGTGACGGATGTAACCTTGAAAGGACCAATCGTACCCGGTTTCACATTTAAGGATGCAGGTATAATTTCCCCCGAGAAGCCAGTCCTACTAATGCAAGCAGGGGTTCCCTTTTTCACCTTGGCAATCTTACTTGAACTCGGAGCCTGGACAATGAAAATGCACTTAGGAACATCAAATATCCAAAATCGAAAAAACGATACAAAATAAAATCAGATATCAAAGTTCTCCACAAAGACTAACGCTAAGAGTGTTGAAAACAAAAATCAGATACAAAATCCTTTAATCAATTCATAAGAATAAAATGAAACTTATGTCTTTGCACTTGGCACTTGACATTGTCATCAAAATTTCAATTTTCTCCTTGGGTGTAACTCACTGCCACTATTTAAGCCCTGTTTAACAAGGTAAAGGAAGTTTCAAAAAGATTCAGAATTTATTGTGGCCCTTGTTCTCAAACTTTTTTTTTTTCAAAGTTATTAAAATACTAAATTGAACAAACAATACAAGCAATGGATGCCTATTTTCACATTTTGTCACCTCTTGCATAAAATTTTTCCCTTGGCATAACTAAAATTAAACTGGCACAAAAAACAGATCAAATTGGAAATTGATCAACCCTTTATATACGATCCTATAAATATTTATTAAGCGAATAAAAGCAGATAATGAAGAAAAGCCATAAAGACTAATATAATTCATATGAAATTGAACCAACGATCTTTGGAAATACCCATAATCAAAAGAAGAAAAATTTCAAGAACCAAGAATTAGAAAAACCTCTGAGGGTCAAAACCCATGAATCAGAAGAACACTTCTCATGAAATTGCCCCAATTCAACCCGTCAAGCTACATGCATGGAAATATCAATTGAAACCCCCCCCCCCCCCCAAAAACAAAAAAGAAAGTGGCTCAGACCCATTAAAATTCTTTCACTTTCCTTCATTTTCTGACCAACCAAACGGACACAGCATTACCCAAAAAAGATTAAAGAATAAAACCCAAAAAGAAAAGAAACCCAACAAAGCAGAGGATAGAACGGAGGTTCTGAACACCTTTTGAGGCACATTCTTGTGATTGGTGATGTCGCCGAGAGGCGCTCGCTTCTTTCCCAAGGAGGGAGGAGGGGCGGCCGTGGCCTTTCCCGCATTCTCCGACGCGTGCCGTTTCGCCATAGACGAGGCCGTCGAGGACGAGAACGATGGCCGTCGGCTTTGCGTCGACATTGCTGATCAAACCCTCAACCCAAGCAAGCACGCACGCACGCACGCGCTCTCTCTCTCTTTCTAATTTTCAGTTAAAAAGGGTTTTTTATAAAGAGGATAAAAAAAAAAAAAGGCAGAAATTTCTCGCGATTTTCGAACGTAACAATGATGAGAAACAAGGGACTGCTTTCTTGAGGGTTTTTCGGCAGAGTGAGTTTCAGAGACGAGAGACAGTGATTGTGTGCTTTGGTATTTACTATTTGTTCAATGCTTTTGAGGCGGGGAATTGGGTTGATTTGAATTACTGAGACATCGTGACCGTTGATTTTGACTCGATATTCGTTTGGGAGCGTCCGGGAGTGGGCCCCGTCCTGTTTCCACGTACATCGAATCCTTTGTTTTTCTCTGGAATACAGGCAAATGAAATCCTGCCACCTCAACAGGATGATCTTTTGATTTTCTCGATTGCAACGGATGGCTGTTGATTTAAAAGTCACAGGCCTGTGAACAGAACTTTGTAACTTTTGAATTCGAAATTTAAACGGTCACTGGATCTGTCTGTCTTTGGTGACTTAACTAACAAAGATCCCCAAAAAAGAAAAAAGCACAAAATTTGTTTTTATGACTTTGTTCAAACATATGGTATGTTTGGGTTTTGTTGTAGAATCAGAAAGAAAGTGGTAAAAAAAAATTAGTGAGAAAGAAATGAAAATGAAATGAAAAAATTTTGTTAATAATTATTTTGATAGGTTAAAATTAGATGAGAAAGGAAGCGTAAGAAAATAAATTCGTTATATGAATATGATAAAATATTAAAAAGAAAAAAATATAATATATATCAAATAACTAAATTGTCTTGGAATATATTTATCGAATATTGACAAAATCCTTGGGGATTGATCCCCGAACATCACCAACTTCATTCTCAAAATAACAATTTGATGCTGATACTTCCTAGTCTGGAGTTGGTGTGAGTTCATGGGTGCCAACTTGGTGGGCAACTAAGAAAAAAAATCATGTTGAACAATTTATTTCTTGGGCAAGTTCTGAATTTTTATGGCTATTTTTTAACCTAGACGGCTTCAAGCTAATGAACAAGGAAGAAAAGATCTCTAACCTATACAAAGCGAGTTCAGTTCAAGATGATAAGAAGGAAATTAGAAATGTGATAAGGAATAGAGATTGGATGTGTTCTTCTTTTACGTTGCTGGTTTTAGATTTAGAAGGAAACTCCAAAATAAGAAAATGTTAGTAATACAGCAGAACTCAATGATAATAAAAGGATATGATTCAAAAACTTTTTCATAATTTTATCACTCTTCTCAAATGTTGTGTATTGTCAGCTTTTCTTTCTAAGCAAAAAAAAAAAAAAAAAAGAAAATGAATTTGCAGATTCTATTGGAACCGTTTTTTTCTCACCCATCAATCAATACAAACACAAAAAAAGAATCTAATTATTTCTCAATCAATTATTTCTTAACCAAATCATCCAATACAAACAGAGTGTTAAGGGCACATGAGCCTAAATTTTTGGTCACTATTTGTTGTTGGTAACATTTCCATTCAATAACAATAATCTCCTCTAAGAACCATATGGTACTAATTAATGATCTGGTATTAACTTGAAGATGGATATGGCAAAATGTAACTGGCGGAAACGAAATTCTTCAAAAGAGCAAAGAGAAAATAAACGAATAAAATACCTATCGTCATTACTAAAATATTTATTTACAATAAGGGAAATAGTTGAGTTACGTTTTTAACTTTGATTTGCCATTTCTTCGATAAATGTTGACTGATACTATAGTAACGGGATATCAATATTTTTAATTCTAAATTTTTAAGGTTTTTTTTTATGTTTGAATCATAATTTTTTTTGACATTTCATTTGAGTCCTAAATCTTTTAATTTTTTACAAAATCAGTCATTTTGTTTAGTAAAAGTGATCAATCTATTAAAAAATAATTTTAACTTTACAAAAAATTATTTAAAAAAATATTAAATATATGAATTGAATGTTTATTTTATAAAAAATATGCATGTTATCTATTTAATTTGTATAGTTGTTAATTAAAAAAATATTTAATGTGCATATTTTGTTGATGAAAAAAATATTTAATTCATATATTTAATATTTTTAAATAATTTTTATTAAATTAAACTCATTTATTAATCAATTGACTATTTTTTGTAAGTTAAAGGACTGATGTAGTATGAAATCAAAAGACTTAAAATTTAAATGAAATGTTAAAAAAAATTAAGTTTTAAACGTAAAAAAAATTTAAAAATTTAAAATAAAAAATATTGATATTTCCTATAGTAACTAATAAACACCCGTGATCAAACATCATTGTAGGACACTAATTTATCATTAGGATTGGATGGTCGTCATTATGCTTGGCTACCAACGAATTATTTTTTAATCTCTTCCAGCACGCTTTCCTCACTTACTGATGAAATAATTTCAAACGAATACTGAATCGATAGTAAAATGTATAGTACAAATGTTTTGAATTATTGTCAGTCCATCATTGATGATTACTAGAAATTACATGCAACAATTATTTATACATTTAGTTAATCCTATGAAACCTTGTCACGAAATTTTAAAAAAAAAAAAAAACTAGTGTTATTTATTTTTTGCGGTGCTGCGCCAATGACTGTCAAACTTACTTCACAGTCCAACCTGAATACTTACAGGAATTTCTTACACGATATTTAAGTGAGACAAAAATGATTAAATGATTGAATTTAATAAAAAATTATGATATACCATCATTGGCGGATGCACATTGAAGTGAGACTTTTAAATTATATATTTTGCAAGCTAACTTATTTCAACGATTGAAGCCTGGACTAGTGGAACGCTAGTCTTACCCACCCTCGCATTTTCAAAGTTTAAGCCTCCTCTTCCACACTTTCAATGTTTTCTTTTTCTTCTTTCTATTTTTTTTTAAGAAATGGTTTTTTATTCTATTTATATTTTTGTTTCTTTTCTATTTTTTTAAAATTTTCTAATAACCATTTATAGTATATATACTAAAATTATTTTCATTTACTTTTAAAATTATTTCAATATCTTTTTCTTATATTCATATTAGTATTCTTTTTAGAAAATACTTTATTTTTTAGTAAAATAAATTATTAGCAATGTTGTTACAAAAAATAAAAAAATATTTAAAATCATATTTTATATCCAAACATATATTTGTTTATAAAATTATCTTCAATTTTACCTGTTATAATACTTATAGTAAATAATTTTTCTTTTCAATGAACATTATAAAGAATCTATTGTATAATCGCATGAGAGATAATTGATTAAACAATTAAACGATTATTTATATAAAAAATGTATTTGATTGTAAAAAAATTAAAAAAAAATAAAACATTAGGACTCACGTGACATAATCGTAATGAATATTATTCAAAATAATTAATATAATTTTTTATTTTCATCATATATATTAATTTTTATTATTGTATCTATATATAAAATTTACTTTCCCTAAAACTTTTTGTTAGATTTACCATTATATACCATCAAATAAATTATGGAAAAAGTTTAGTATCCATATTTTAGTAATTATACTTGGTATATATATTGTGATGGACTTATTCATTTTTGTAACAAGATTGATAAAATATAATATAAGAAATTAGCACATAATTTTTTATCATTTCTTGTTACAAAAATAATAAATATTATTATAGAAATAATCAAGCTCATCATAAAAAGTATATTTATGTATATACCATCTATATATAAAAAAATATATACAAAACTGAACCCATAAATTATATAATTATTGTAATACTACATGCAATAAGTTTCCAATGTGTTGCGGCGCACGGTGAATCTTGTCTTGTGCCCATTGCGTTGCGTCCATTAGAATGGGATAAAACGCTGCGTTTAGTCCTAAGCCATGCCAACTTGCCAATGCAGCGAAGCCCCAACAACGGAATCTAAAGCTGCCGCCACGCCCTAAACAAAAGCGGGAAAAGTGAAATTTCCCTTTGTAAACTCCCCACTTTCTGAAACATCGGAGACAGAGAGAGAAAGTGGGGAAGAAGAGGAGGCATGGCGCCTGTATTGCAGAGCTCACAGCCATGGGTGGAGAAATAGTAATTCTCACTCTCTCTGTCTCTTCCTTTTCCTTCCCATTATTATTATTATTTTTGCGTAAGCTTATCTTTTTCTTTTTTCTTTTTTAATTTGAACAAAAATAATTTGTTGGTTATAATTTGTTCGAACTGAGTAGTCGACCGAAGAAGGTGAAGGACGTGGCTCACCAGGACGAGGTTGTCCGGGTCCTCACCAACACCCTCGAAACTTCCAACGTAGGAAAATTTTTCATTTCCAGTCCAATTGTTTGATTTCTTGAAACCCTAGTCATAATTTCGGTTGATTTTGACTCTTAACTTTTTTGGCAGTGTCCTCACATGCTCTTTTACGGCCCGCCTGGTACCGGAAAAACCACCACTGCTCTCGCCATTGCCCACGAGCTTTTTGGGTAGTTTGCTACTTCCTTCAATTCATTGCAGATATGTATATATTTTTTTCAAATGAATAATTGAACTGTATATTCTGAGTCTTTGGATAATTTACCAATGCCCCACGCCCGTGTTAAGAAACATGTCTTTTCTTGTGAACTCGAGGGAGTTGAATCTGATGGTTCTGTGCTTGCTGTCTTCCTTTGCTGTTGAGCTCAATGTGTGGTAAAAATGTTGTTGCCATTTAGGAAGACTTGCTTATTGTGCTGTTCTTATTGGTCACTGAACTATCAAGTATCTGTTGCAGGCCTGAATTGTACAAGTCCAGGGTTTTGGAACTTAATGCTAGTGATGATCGTGGGATCAATGTTGTTCGGACTAAGATCAAGGATTTTGCTGCTGTTGCTGTTGGTTCGGGTCAACGTCAGGGGTATGTATCCTTCTTTCTTGCAATGACTTCTATTATGGGTTTGTCTCATGAATGCACTTTGTCTTTTATAGTCGACTTGTTTAATCTCTAATACCTCAGGGGTTACCCTTGCCCACCATTCAAGATCATTATATTAGATGAGGCGGATTCAATGACTGAAGATGCTCAGGCATGCTTGTCTTAGTCTTTTGTTTTTTCCATAGATTGCTTGTAACTTTATTACGGAGGTTCATAGATGTACAAGTACTTACATTCTCTACTGCAGAATGCCCTCAGGCGTACAATGGAAACTCACTCCAAAGTCACAAGATTCTTTTTCATATGCAATTACATAAGCAGGTGCATCTTCTTTCCAATTTGCTTTGTTGTTATGCTGGTCCAGAGCTCTCTTTAAATTGTTCCCTCTTGTATATCCCGATTAATTTTGACTATATTAGATTATCAGCATTTGTTTTAGCAGGGAAGGAAGGATTTGTTGTACAACTTTGTGGATTTTTTTTTCTTTTCACTTGGGTTTGGCTCTGGGGAAAAAAAAATAATAATGAACCTGCATTATTAAAGCCTTAAGGAATATTTAGTGAAGAACCATGCAGCAGTAATTATTTAGGTGTGGGAAACAAATGGGTTCTGGTCTGTGCCAATTTTTTTTACTCGTTTCACCAGTTCATTGCATCTTATACCCAATTCTGCAGAATTTATGATTTCCATCATGCGTATTAAAAATTTTGATAATATGGCAGTTGTTGAACATAAGGTTCTTACCATTTTTGACAGGATCATAGAGCCACTTGCTTCCAGATGTGCAAAATTCAGGTTCAAGCCTCTTTCAGAAGGAATCATGAGTAATCGCATATTGTATATTTGTCAGGAAGAAGGCCTCAATCTGGACAAAGAGGTATACATGTCTAATGTTCAAATGTTTTATGATGTCAAGACCAACTTCATCAGTTAAATAGTATATTTTTACAAAAACTCATGATGTTCATTGTAGGCTCTTTCAACTTTAAGCTCCATCTCACAAGGTGATCTTCGTCGTGCTATCACATATTTGCAAGTAAGAGATGGTTTATTTTTACTCACATAACAATCTCTATGCTTGTTCTCTATGCTTTATCGCTTTAATGTCTTTCATTTTTTATTTTTGTTAACCAAGAGTTTATGCTACTAGTCTACTACCTTTCATTTTACCCATAGCCATGATTCTTTCTAAAACTCTTTAGCATGATGTAGGATGTCCTGGAAGTTCTAGACTACACTAATTGTTGGGTAAAAGCATCGATAATCATATTGGCGTCAATAATCTTATTGCATTTAGGCAGTGCTTTACGTTATTAATTTTTTTGTCTTCAATGTGTCAATTGTAGGATTTCCTTCCTTGAATTGCTTGGTGATCAGTGCCTTTTTCTTCAGCTTCATCAACTAGAACAATCTGTCTACTGAATTTTATTTGATGCAAAATTTTCCTTTTTGGTGCAAGTATTAAATTTAGAGTCTCGTGCATTTAAAAAGGTCTAGCTGTGATATTTTTAGATCAGGACGGCAAAAGTGAAAAAAAAGAACTATGCTGAGTTTTGGAATTTTCTGGTTTAATACGAATTGGAGATACGAGTCCTGCCTGCAAAATGGAGAATCATTATAAAATTGAAAGATCTGATTTCAAGAACTGTTGCATTTCCATTGTATATCAATGATATTTTGTTTTCTTCAGTCTGATAGTAATTTTCAGCTATAGGACCCTTTTTTTTCCCTTCAAATTATTTTATGAAGTAAAATGTTAACCAACCAAGCTTGGGAATGTTCATGTAGCAAAGTTTCTCACTTTTGCGTTGGAGTTCAACTTATGTATAATAATTTTCAGGGAGCTGCTCGCTTATTTGGGTCAACAATTTCATCCAAGGATCTTGTAAGTGTGTCTGGGGTAAGTTAATTTACAATCCCAAGTCTTTTAAATTTTGGGGATGGTTCCTGGAAGTATGGCCAACCCTCCCAGCCCCGGGAAGCCGCATGCATATGCCAATTCATATTCTGTGCACTATTACTAGTGTATTGATATTTGATACCATTGCAAAATTTTTTTTTTTTTTTTTTTTTTCTGCTAAACTCTTTTATTTTGACCTGACATGCTTTTTGCTTATCAGGTTATTCCACAGGAGGTCGTTGGAGCGCTTTATGCAAAATGCAAAAGTGGTGACTTCGATTTGGCGAACAAAGAAGTCAATAATGTCATTGCAGAAGGGCATCCCGTCTCTCAAATGCTTTCTCAGGTGCCCTTTTTGTTATTTTTATCCATCTTTTGCCATCATCTCTAATAAGTTGTAATTTATAATACCCATATATATTCCAGTTATTTGAAGTGGTGGTCGAAGCAGATGATATATCAGATGAACAGAAGGCTCGGATATGCAAGAGTTTGGCCGAAGCTGATAAGGTAATTTCATGCAAAACTTAATTTGATTGCAAGACATTGTTGTCATTTTGAGAATGGGCTTTTGTGAGCAGCGTTGTATAGCAAATTACAATCTACACTGTTTGAGCCGCCAAGATAGTCACTTGGCTTTTTTTTTTGACCGATTCATTTAAAAGGTTTTAACTTTTAACACTATTAGGCAGTTATTATGGATATATAACTGACAACTGTTGGAATTAACTTTTCATCTCCTCTCCTGCTTCTTTGCTTTTAACACTGTAGGCATTTATTAAAGTTACGATGACTGAGAATTCTTTCTGTTCTATTTTACTGCCATTCTTTGTTCTATTTATACTCTTGATTATTTGTAGTCTAAGAAGCAGCCAAAGAGGCATTATTTGGACAAAAGATTTATGTTTGATGCTTTTGTGGAATTGCAGTGCCTTGTTGATGGTGCAGATGAGTACTTGCAGCTGCTTGATGTAACCAGCAGTACAATGCGAGCTCTTTGTAGCATGCCACAAGAGTTCTCCTATGAGAGTTAGATTGTGTTGCTGACAGAGATGCTGCATCTCGTATCACCAAAAATTGTTATGCTGAAATTTTGTTAGCCTGTAAAAAAAGATGACCTTGTGCTTCGAATGTGATTCCTTCTGCGTGGTATCCTTTCAGAAGCTTCTCAGTACTCCAATTACCAAGGAGCTAATATTGTTTACCATAACGGATCTGGAAATGTTTATCTGTTTTCATATGGTTGATGGCTTTAAGCCTGGTCAAAGAAAGGTTTCTTCACTGCTTTCAAGAGGAATTTGGCTAAGGAAATTAATCATTTTATACCCGAGAGGAATGTTTGGCACTGGCCATTTGGTAGAAGATGTAAACTGTCTCCTTTCTGTCAAGCTCGGTAGATTAATTGGTTAAGCAGGTGGTCCTATTCTAGTTTTAGCTACCAGTAACACAAAAAAGCTACCTGTTTTAAACTTTCCCTCGCACCTTGTCCCAACTTGTAAGCCAGGGGCACCTTCTTAGTGTCCGCCCCCTTGTTTTTGTTGGCAGAAGTATTTTTGTCGGGGGGTTTGTGACGAAGTTAATCATAGGAACGGCGGTTCTAGTAGGATCTTTGGAAGTTTGTTCGGATGGGTGTATTGGCCGGTTTCAACGGTGTCCGCCATACTAAACGATAATAGTCTTTGTTAAACTTAGCTACACTACTTTCTTTGGGGCTAAAAGGGAGTAAAGAAAATGGTCAAAGACGACTTGGCACAACAAGTGCAAAGATGTTTTGAAAATAGTAACGTTGTCAATTATACATGATCAGTCAATTTTTAGGATTGAGACTTGGGATCACCTCGAAAACTGAATTAGCTCAGGCTCAGTCTTAGTGAAGTTCCGAGATTGGGATCTTGGGCTTGGATTGCAATAAGGATCTAGGTCCGAGCTCCTGCAAAGCAAGGATGCTAATCGGGAAGTCGGTGAATACTTAATATTAACATTCAGATACTTAAATTAGTACAGTATTAGAGTTAAACGATAATAATTGATACAATTAATTAGTCATATATGTGTCCCTTGAAGACTGCAGCATAGATAAGTATTTATAGTCAAGTATATACACTAATATCGTCATTCTTGAAGTATCTCTAGGGTATCCTTCTAAGAGGGATATCTACTTTCATTTTAAACTTTGAGCTTGATGGAAATTATGCTAGGATTTCCCCTAAAAATATGCTCAAGAATTTCGAAGCAACATGCGCATGGATGTCCGGATGACTCAGCAATCAGCACAACCGAAATCGAAGGATGTTGGACAATTTGTTTGTCGACAAGCATGCTTGACAATTAGTCCGTTAAAATGCACATGGGCAGCTTTACCTGCTATGCTAGGACAAATTTTTCCTCACTTGAAATTTTTGTCTCTGTCATCCTACTTTCATTTTTAACGAAAGTCTATGATACTATTCGATCCGAAGGAGTAGAAAGTTTGAATTTTTAGACCTTTTCTTTACAATTGCATATTTTTGTCAACAAAATAGTAGCCTCCAACCTGGGCCCACCAACCCCACTCCGTGCCTCTAATCCCGCCGAAATCAAATCTTTTTTTTTCTCACTTTGGTCCCTGCGAGGCCTATATAGTGTATATATATATATATATACGTAAGTAAGCTAAGGTCACAAGAGCAACAAAAGGAAGAGAAAAATTAGAAGTGCAGTCAGGAGTGAGTTAGTTAGTTAGTTACTTTGTTAGTTAATTACTTGCAGTTTGATCATTCATTCAATGGCTATAGATGATTCTTTCAAGAAACAAGGAGCTGTCCCATTTAAGTGGGAGATCCGACCCGGTGTCCCCAAAATCCAATGCCAACAAAGGCAACGAGAAAAACAACTGTGCCTATTGCCGCCACCGCTGCCATCACCATCTCCTCCTTTCACTCCCCGGCGCCACCGGTCTCCGTCTCCATGCTCGCAACAGAAGCTGAAACCTCCGCCAGCATTAGCTGGATTTGTTTTAGTTCCTCCACCGGAGCCCCGTACCCGCTCCTTCCGATCCACCCCACGAACCCGGTCTGAACGTTGGCGGTTCGAGCAACCCGCTCGGGTCCGAACCTTCGAGCAACCCGCCCGGGTCCGAACCGCCGAGTCTGTCTCGTCCGGGTGCTTCCCATCGCCTTTCCTGACGAAGAAGGGAAGCAAAAAGAGCACGATTACGACGTCCGACTGCGACTACGCGTCTGACCTTGAGACGCTTGCTAGATGGTCGGTTTCCAGCCGTCGATCGCTTTCGCCGTTCGGCGTCTCGCCGACGTCGCCGGCTTTCTCTTACTCGTCTTATTCGTATCAGTCATCGCCCCGACTGGCCGGTGACGCCGGCTGGGCCGGGTTTGGGCTTTTTTGAACCAATCAAGATCCAATGTACAGTTTTGTTTCTTTGTTGCTTAGACTGAGGGTTCGGAATAAAACGCTGTCGTTTCGTTTGAAACTGGCACTCCACGTGTTGTCTGTCACCTAATTGGACCAAAATATGTTGTCGTTTTAGCTTTAAGCTGGACGAGATTTGGGTCAAATCTGAGATCTTGTGATTGACGGCTATTACTTTTTAATTACTTGAATTATATTTAATCTACATAATTTTTCTTTCTGTATTGCTATTGCAGCAGCTTCAATTAAAAAAAAAAAAAAAAGGTGAAGATAGAAATCTGAAAAAAACACTCATGGAGTCATCTCCTGCTGTGTTATCTTTTTTGTAACTCTGTTCTCTCCTTTTCTCCCAGAAAAGGGCAACGAATGAAGGGGTAAGGAAATTGTTATTTCCCGGTTTATCTGATACAAAAATGTTAGTGTGTTCAAAATTTTAATAGGATTTTTCTAAACTAATTGACATGACGCATTTTATAATTTTTACCACTAATTCACCTATGAATTTTGATGAACAACTTACTAATTCATGTGACATGTCATGTCCATTTGTAAAAAATCATAATAAAAATTATTAATATCATCATAATAATCCATCAAATTTAATCCTGATCCGTTGCATTGTTGTTTGATTTATATCAATGTTACGGTGATTCAAAAAAAAAAAAGCGTTTATTCTCACATAATGTGTGATATAAACTTTAGGAAAATTATATCCTAAAAAACTAATTATTGAGGTGGGAGAGTACAAAATCCATATAAACATTACACTGAAATTCCATACAACTGATGTGAAACTAAAAGTTTCATACTTCGCAATTAGGATCCTTACAGTTATCTATTGCTTTTTTTAAAAAAAATATCTGAATGACATTCTTTCATATCCCATATATTTAACGAATGATGCACAACATACAAAAAAAGCTCTACCATGATAAATTTGCAGTGGATTTAAATGTGATATAATGATAATTTTAAAACGCAACACTTCACTTCCGTCATATTGCTTAAACAACACACAATGAAGATTCGACTTTTAATCTACGAACCATTAATTAGAAATTATTTTTACTATTTTAGTTCCTTCAATTCATTGTTATCTTTTCTTTTGGTCTTTAAAATAGATAAAGAAAAATGATACCCTACTATCCTATTAGAAAAATTTATTCGAATATTTTATCTAAAATATATTAGACAATTTACATTTAATTTACGAGAGCAAACGACGCAACCCACATTCTCTTTACGCGGCCCAAATGGCCCAATTTCCACTTCCAGATTTAGTACATCGTCCTCTCTTGTTTGTTCCTTCCTTCTTTCACTTTTTTTTTTCCCTTCATAAAATAGAAAAGTAAGCGCGAGGTAATGCCGGAGTCCCTCCGAAAATATTAAAATTCTCTTCCCATGCGAAACACGGGCATGATTTTAGAGACAAAATTTTTAATTCGAAAATCTGTTTTCATGGGAATAATATTATAATTCTTAGTAATAATATATATTTTTAAAATAATAATAAAATATAATTATTAAAAATATAAATACTATCACTAAAAATTAAAATTTTATAAATTTGCAATCACCTATGAATTAAAAATAACCGAAATTTTAAATCTTATCTACAAAGTAATTTAATAATTACGATATGTTTTATTTTAAAATCACTGTACCTAAAAATCGTTAATTTGAGTGATCTCTTTTAAGTAAAATTTTAAATTGGAGTTTTATGAACAAAAAAAACGGTGCTAAAAAAATTATTTTCAATATGAGTTTAACAGTATTCAAACTAAATTAATCTTAGGTTCAATAAGACCTACTGAATACCAAGAGAAGAGAAGACAAAAAAAAAAAAAAAAATCACTACATTTCACTTAATACCGACAAGATTCGAAGCTGTAATCCAAGTCCGAATCCAGCGCAGCGCTGTTCTTTCAATTTTTCTCGGGGTCAAGGGATGCAAAGGAGGAAACCAGTCTAAAAAACTAAGATGATCCCATCAAGGCCTGCAAGCCGCGGCAGCCACACTGGTCTAATAACAAACCAGGTGCTATCCATCATGATCCAAGATCGCCCATTCGATGCCCGCCTCGCATCCGCCACCACCGCCGCTGAATTACTAACCGTCGACTCCGTCTGCGATGTTCTCCGTTCAGTACCCAGGTATTTCTTTCTCTCCACGCGCTCCATCGGCCGCCAGCACACCACGCGCCACCGCTCCCCCTTGAAGCAACGCAACCTCAAACGAGAGTCCCGCAACAGCAGCAGCAACAACACCACCACCCTTCTTCTTCTCGGCCCGGCTGCTTATAGGGACCCACAAAGGGTCGCTCTAGGCCTAAACAAAGCGATGGAGTTCTTCAATTGGGTAGAGACTCATTTTAGCTTCGCACACACTGAGATGACGTGTAGAGAGATGGCTTACGTTTTGGCTAGAGGGAATGCGTTGCGGAATCTATGGCAATTCCTGAAAGACATGTTGTGGAAAGATATTGGCAATGGCGGTGGCAGCAAGCTTGTTACCAAGAATACGGTTACCTGTTTGATAAAAGTCCTAGGAGAGGAAGGGCTGGTGAATGAGGCATTGGCTTTGTTCTATCGAATGAAGCAGTATCATTGTAAACCGGATGTTTATGCGTATAATACGATGATTTACGCGCTCTGTCGAGTTGGGAATTTCAAGAAAGCGAGGTTCTTGTTAGAACAGATGGAATTGCCCGGGTTCAGGTGCCCGCCGGATACGTTTACTTACACGATAATGATCAGTTCTTACTGTAAGTATAGCATGCAAACGGGCAGTCGAAAGGCCATCCGAAGGAGGTTGTGGGAGGCTAATCATTTGTTTAGGATTATGCTGTTTAAGGGCTTTGTGCCTGATGTTGTCACTTATAACTGCTTGATTGATGGCTGTTGCAAGACCTATAGAATTGAGAGGGCTCTTGAACTTTTTGACGACATGCCTAAAAGGGGTTGTGTCCCAAACCGGATTACTTATAATTCTTTCATTAGGTATTATAGTAAGGTGAATGATATTGATAAGGCAGTTGAGATGTTAAGGAAAATGCAACAGATGAATCACGGACTGGCCACGTCAAGTTCTTATACTCCAATTGTACATGCTTTGTGTGAAGCAGGAAGGGTGCTGGAGGCTCTTGATTTTCTGGCTGAATTGGTTGACGGAGGATCAATACCTCGAGAATATACATATAAGTTGGTCTGTGATGCTCTAAAGTCCGTGGGAAATGATAATTTGCTGGATGACAAATTGCATGAAAGAATTATAAATGGTATAGAGAATAGATATAGGTGTGTGAAGAAGGTGAAACCAACTATGGCTCGGAAGATTGTGTAGAACTGTAGAAGAAGAATACGGGATTGTTAAGTCTATGTCGTGTAGAATTTGCTTATGCGCTATATTGTGAGCAGCATCTACCGGCATCCAGAGGTCAAATTTTTTGAGCATTTGGCATGACTACTCTTATGGGGTACAAATTGGATAACTGACAAGGGCTTTTTATATGGTAAAGCATAGCCTTTGTTTCCTCTACGCTATAGTGGAGCTTCAGGCAATGACAGGAATTATGGTGGAAAATGTTCAAGTGAGAATCTGACCTCTGTTTTTCAATTCCCTTCAGTTTTATCAATTGGAACTATATCTTTCTCGTAAATAAAATGAAAATAATATTATATGGTCATTTTTCGACAGGAGGCCGAAGGGAGTAAGATCCATAAAATTCTTACGTCAATCAAAAATGGGATGGTGAAGAAAATTCCATGTCTACCTTCTTTGATACACTGATCACTCTGGTTCAGGTATCATTCTGGACCGACAAGAAAGACGAAGTTTAAGTTTAGACATCATTTTCAAATCTTTTTGGGACATAAAATTGGTGGAATAATATAAATGATGTCACTCTATTGTGGCATTCGGAGGAGAGCCAGTTCCTCTCCCTTTGCTCATGGAGCTTGTTTCACCAGCACATTTTGACACCAGAGAAAACAAGGAAGTAAAATGCTTTGTCTCTGAATTATTTGACTTTGTAGAAGGAAAAAAAAAAAACTGTGTTCCTTTTATGGCTGACCGATTGAGTTAGGTTGTCAAAAATTGCCCAAAAAGTGATGGTATCAAGTATTGGGCCTATTGGCTGATATTTCGAGAAACAATGTTGAGTTGACAGGCAGAAACTTGTCTGGAATGTAGGAGGGCAGAAGCTAATGGGTCCTGGGCATTATCATTGGAAGAGCCACGGGGCCACGGACAATGGCACCATGAGAATTCTTGTAGGTAATTAATAATAATTGTAAGTAAGCTCAATGCGTTACTTCCTAACACACCTCTCTTAGTTGTCCCTCCCTTGTAGTTGTGAAGGCCCTTTTAGTCAATAGCGGACTTGAAATTGTGTAACATGGACCTTTGATACTTTCTCAAAAAAAAAAAAAAAAAAGGACCTTTGATAAGTTGGAAATAAACTATAGAGATCAATAATGTATCACTGGTCTTGCTCTAGTTGGGCAAGATCATGGTCATTTTGCAGTCACAAGAGATGTGGATTAAAATAGTATGTCGATTATATCATGAAATGGCTGTGGAGGGTCTCCACCGAATTAAAAATATGTAGACTTGAGGATTTATGTCCTCTTGTTCTTGGTCCGGGGGCAACTAAATTTGTCTATATTTTGGACCACTTCTCCATTATCTTAAATATCGGAGTTAATGCCTCAGATGGGAAAATAATTGGAAAGAAACTAATTCTCAAATCTATGAGAATAAATGTTAGAAATCAACTAAAGTCGAAGCTAAAACCTAGAAATACTTCTTAGTGGAGTTGTTGCACAAAATTTTATGAAAAGCAATAGTGAGGCAGACTAATTCGCCTCCTGTCTTCTTCTTCTTTTTTTTTTTTTTTTCTTTTTCTTTTTGGGTGTTTCTTTCTCATAGTGGCATACTCACATCGTGACATGGGGTGAGCTTGAATCATATCGTTGTTCTTTTCCCTTGCGTGCATGTGAGAAAGAATAGATAGAGGCATAGAGCTCGTATTAATGATCTAGTGATTTTCCATTGTTCGGTCGGCAATTAGTTAAATATTGTTAAGATGTTGATTGACCCTAAAAACTATCCGACGTACAATGACACTAACAGAGTGTAGATAAATCAAAATCATTTTTTAAGGATCATTTTTACCTACTTTTTGTTGTCTTTCCGAGTTCTAATAAACCAAATAAGTGTCTTTTAAAAACATTCTAGTGGCTAAAGAAATGACTGCTGCGCGCCTGCACATTATAAAGTTGGTGAATTTGAGATGTTTATATATCATTTGTTTGCTATTGACTTTAGTCCACTAATGTCCTTTTAAGGGATAGAGCTTCAATACGTGAGTATAGTTTAAAAATTTGAGTAAGAGCGGAAGATTTTTTTGGCTTTGTGTTTTTTTAATGACTAAAGGTTTAGACAGAATGAAAATGAAAAAAATTGTAACATACCAAAAAAGTAAAGAAACAACTAAAGATGACTGTCAATAGTTTTGAATGCTTTTACTAGATTTTTTAGTAATTTAAATTGGTTACTTAAAAAAAAATGTAAAAAAAATAAAGAAAATTCTGATTGGTTACTTTATATTGTAGCTCTGTATGATTTCTTAACATTAAATCAAATAGTTTTTGCCTATCTGACTCGAGTCTTCACACCTAAAACTCTCTCTAATCTCTGAAGCTCAGCCATTTTTCCCCTATCACTCTATGTTCTTCTCCATTTCCCCCTCTGGTGCTCCCTGTCTCTTCCTTGCTGTTTTCTCCTCGTCCGCGACTCTTTTCTCTTTTTTATGTTTATTTAGCTTGTTATTTATTTAAATCTAACTCGAAACAGGATACCTAAAATTAGGTCATCACCGGATCTATATCTGTTTTGTACTCATCGTCTTTTTCACTGTTTCCGTTGTCGTCTTTGGCAATGGTGCCACTGTGCCGACCCCATCGATGACAGTGCCGCTGTGCTAGTCACCTTGACTATTGAAGCCCCGAGCCCCCTAGTCACTGTTGTGGATGATTTCAGTGCCGCTGATGTAGCCCTCACTCTACTAGAGAAGACGCCGCCAACACCTTCGCTGCCACGGCCTGTTCCTCTGTCGCCGACCTTCTTGTCGCCTTTGCGCCTGTGCCTCCGTCCACTACTAGAGTTGTTGTCGCGTATGCAACTAGTGGCACCACCGTTGACACTACCACCGTCGTGACAGGCGCCACCGTCTCTTCCCTTGCTACCGCAGTCTCTATCGTTGCCACTAGACTAATGGGATTGGCTACTGTTGTGTTTTTTGGGTTGAGTGTCCCATTTTATTTATGGGATTGGATGTGTTTGATTAGTGAATTTTAAGACAAATGTTATATTGTGTTTATATTTCGTTTGTTTTTATCTTGTTGTTTAGATTTGGGAAAAATCGTTGTCGAGCATATCCGCTCGATTTTTGTCGTAAGTTCGCTGATGTGTGATATTTGTTACTGTGTGTAGTTTAATTCAGTTAGTTTGATTTGTACTCTCATCAGAAGAGTTTGTGGGTTTCAAATCTTATTAGTAAATGATTATTTTGAGCATATTTATTGTAAGTTATTGTGTTATTTTTTCCTATTTCATACAATTTTTTTTGAAACTTTCACATTAGTATTATATATAAAATTCAATTTAAATGAATTAATATAATAATTTCCTTCAATAAAACAAAAAAAAATGTTTTTGCCTACGTAAATTGTTTCCTTGCTGCGTGTTTTTTGTTACCGAAACCGGTTGTCACAAGTGATGCAAGCATAAAGATAACTTTTTTTGTTTCCATGCCGTTTGTCTTTTTTCTCGAGAAGTTCTGTTGTTTAGTTCAGTTATTGTTCCTGCTTTTGGTGGAAGTTCGGTTGAGGAATCCCCAGTTATTCCATGATGATGTTCAACAATATGTGAGTCCTACATTAAAAAGAAAAAAAAAAAAGCTTTGGTACTTATATTTTTTGTAGCTTTATTTATTTATTTTTCGTTTATTTTATATTTGTGCTTAGAGGACGGAGAGGCAGGCCGTCCAAAAAACTTGCATTCTCTTTCTCGCATTATAAATAGTGGAGTATAGTACCCAGTCCACTAAGCTAAGATACACTTCCACACACAGAGAGATGGCCAGCGAAGAACGGCAGGTGACCAGCGAGATAGGTCCTCCAACATCATTTCGGGGTGGACATAGTAACCGCATAGCAACTATTATTGAAGAGTGTGCTCATGATCAGTCTCCACCTTGCATTGATCTTGATCATGCTCAGGAACGAGCTAATGATGATCATGTTGACCACCAGCAGGTCATTCTCTATTTCATGATCGTTAAAAAGTTTAACCTATTTCAATTTAATTTCTTTATACTGTATGTTGATTAAATTTAATACATGTCAAGAGAGTATGTTAAAATGTTTAATATTGCATATTGATAAAATATAATTCTCTGCTATGACTTATAATAACCATAAATTTCTTTTCTCACGAGCTTAAACTTTTAAGTGGATTGTTTTATTTGACAATCATAATTCTATTAATTGCAATTTGCATGTGATCATATTCGTGTGTTTTGAGTCTAGCTAGCTCGTCCCTTCAACAAATACTTATTTTCTGGTTATTGTTGTGATGATAATATAAGAAACCTGGATGGAGGAAATTTCTCTCGCACGTAGGACCTGGTTTTCTTGTTTCTATGGCTTATATTGATCCTGGAAATTGTACGTTTCTCTCTCTCTCTCTCTCTCTTTGGGTTCGTTAATTACGTGCCTAGCTATGATTCATTACAAGCTTATTTATATTTATGGTGTTATCTGAGCAGTGGAAACTGATTTGCAAGCAGGAGCTAAACATGGATTTCAGGTAAAGCAAGCTAATCAATTAAGGAAAAGTGACCCAAATGAAAGCAAGGGGTTTAATGATCCCATTAATGTGAATGATCAAGAAGCCAATGGCAACAAGTTAACTAACCAGTGGGCATTGATCTGCCTTTTTTTTTTTCCAGCTCTTGTGGGTGGTACTGATTGGGATGACTTTTGCTCTCATAATCCAATCTCTCGCTGCCAATCTTGGTGTAAGCACCGGTGAGAAGCTAAAATACTGCGCTGCTTGACCTACACTTCTTCATCAATATGGTTAATTTTCGGTCTTCCAAGTGCATTTTTTTATAGGGAGGCGCTACGTGTACCGAGAGGTGCACCGGCTAAGCTGACACTAATATTTTAATATTTTAAATTTTTTTATAAAAAATTAAAATTAAAATTTAAATGTGTATTACGTTAAAATATAAAATGTAAATACTTTATAAAATTTTTTTTAAAAAAAAATTTCTTTTCAATTTTTTTTGTTAATGCAGTACAAAAATAATTATTATATTCATATGTGTACAAATATGTGTATCTAACATTTCCGTTTTTAATAACCATTAATTTTAGCATAGCAGGAGGCAGATGAATTTGGAAGTTATTAATAATAACTGTTTTTCAGTCCTTTATGGCATCGGGCATAGCAATATAGTAATGCATGTTCCATAGCTTTGGCATAATGTCAAGCATAATTTAAAGGTCACGCCAATGAAGCTAATTTTCATATAGAATCTCTTAATTTCAATGTAAATTAATGATGCTTTTGATAAGAGATAGATTAATCTAAATAAGTGTAAGCCGAGACAAACACTTAAAGATTAATCTAAATAAGTGTAAGCCGACACAAACGCTTAAAGATTAATCTAAATAAGTGTAAGCCGACACAAACACTTAAAATCAGTTATACTTCCTAATTACTTAGTTGATTAGGTGGTCCTATACATGATAAACATTCCCAACCTCACATTTTCCAGTTTGACAATAAATCGAAAGGAATAGGAATGTTTTGTTGAGATCCATCTGACATGTAAACGATTTTAAACAACTTCAAATTTGTTTGATGTCATTTTTTTAGCAAGTGAACATTCCAAACTAGTTGACTCAATTTGCCATAATATCATTGCTTAATTAAATCTTTATTATAACAAGCCTGTGCTTATAGCAGAATGATAAGAATATTCATTTGAGAATCTCTTGGTTCTTGATATAATTGGCCTCCATTGTACAAAGGGAAAAAAAAAAAAAAAAACTAAACTTTCTAATATTTGCTTCAGAAATGATACCTCACAAGTTGGATATATAACAAGATTAATTGTGGTTTAACTTGTATTAATGTGCTTTTGTCAAAATGAAGCTAGTTGATTGGCAAAATGTCTATTAAGTATACGCCATGTAAAAAGTTGATTTTGTTTCAAATACTAGTTAACATTTTTCTTATATTGTAATTCCAAAAAAAACAAAAAACAAAAAACATGTTTCTTTTGTTGCTAATTAATAATGTCTGATTTCGCATGTGACTCTCAGGCAAACACCTGGCTGAGTTGTGCAAAGCTGAGTACCCAAAGTATGCGAAACTTTGTTTGTGGCTACTTGCAGTGCTGGCCGTCATATCTGCAGATATACCTGAAGGCATAATTTCTTACCCAGTTTTCTCTTGCATTTTGCACCAAAAATTAAAAGCTTATATCTGGGTCGTGCATAATTTTTTTTTCATGATTTTAAGGAAAATTTATTAAAGAAATCAAGCGAGTCAGGCCTATAATTGTTAACTTGTGCTTGCTCCACTTAACAATAGATTCTAAAGGTTGTATTTATATTGGGCAGTGATTGGGACAGCCTTTGCACTAAACATACTATTTCACATCCCACTATGGGCTGGAGTTCTCATGACTGGCGCCAGCACTCTTCTACTTCTTGGTCTTCAAAAGTACGGGGTAAATAAATATATTATCCACCCATGTCCGCAAGTGATGAAAACTCTGCTCTATAGTTTGGCAATACAAAATTCCCTTCATTTTGTTTCATTTCTTCTTGTTGAGGAAAAAAAAAACAAGAAACAAAAAACAAAACAAAATAATATTCAGAATGAAAAATACAGAGTAGTAATATTTAGTCAAAAACAAAGTAGCAATAAGGTAATATAGGCCGATGGATGATTAAAATTTGAAAAAAAAAAACACATAAATTGTTGATACTATTAAATTAACTATATGATTAATTTGTTGTTATTTAAAATTAAGTTGTGTGGTAAAATTAATCAAGATATGAAAGGCACCATGAACACTGTAGTTTGTGATGTAATTTGATAGAATTGACTGTCGTTACGTTATTCTTTTCTTAGAAAAGCCGACTTTTTGAACAACCCTTATTCCTATTGGTTTACTACTTTACTGATTAAATAGACCAGCCTTGCAATTAGGCTTCTGTTAAAGGGACACTGACGTATACGCGATTGTAGATCATTCTGTCCAGGTCCAGCCGGTAGATTTATGTGCCTGTTCAATTTTTATTGGCTGACAACAAAGTTTCCCAAACTACTCCCATTCCATTCGTCCCAAAGCCAAAGGTGCCGACAGTTTGTCTTGTCGTAGTGCAAATAGATATAATAAAGGAAACTATAAGAATGAAGGCATATAACTTTAACGAAATTGTTTGAACAGCAAGTTACTTTAAAACCGACCTTGCGAGCGTCATGCCGAATTACTTTATTTGTGTTATTGGATTAACATTGATAATTTTTTTAAACAAAAAAACAATTAACTATCATTTTAATTTGATATTTGAATCTAATATCTCGTTTAAAGTTTTTAAATTAAGTTGCCATTAAAATTATACCTTGGGGTTATTGCATTGATATTTGGGAAACATAGGCAGCCTGCTTAGCAGTGGGCTTGAGCTTTAAAACACAGTGGTGGGATCTGGCCTCTTATAAGGTTAATTTGCTGTAAAAAGATCCGTTGCCTCCAGAGCTGATGGATATGCAGTTATTGGGCCACTGAAGAGGTGGGGATTCAAATTCTACCTCTTCTAAACTTTCTCCCTCTTGTTATTGAGTGGTGACACTCTCCCTGTAAACTAAAAAAAGATTTGCTGTAAAAAGTCTATGTGTTAAATGAACACGAATTTCTTTTAAAGGATATGCATTTTTGTACTCCTAAGTTTTTATGTTTATTTATATATGAGTCTTAAAGTTTTTGAGATTTCAATTGAGTTCTAATATTTTTTATTTCTTACTAAATTAGTTTATTTGTTGACGAAAAGTAAGCAATTTGTTAAAAAATGATTTTGACTTTATAAAAATTATTTTAAAAAAATTTAAATATATGAATTGAATATTTTTGCCATAAAAAAATTTGCACATTAAGTATTTAATTGGTGTATTTAGTGATTAAAAAATATTTAATATGCATATTTGTTGATAAAAAATATTTGATTCGTGTATTTAATTTTTTTTAATAATTTTTATTAGGTTAAACTCTTTTATTAGTAGATTGACCACTTTTTATAAATGAAATGACTAATTTAATAAAAAATCAAAATATTTAAAATTTAAATAAAATATCAAAAAATTTTAAAACTCATATATAAAAAAATTAAAAAGCTTAAAATCATAAATTTGTATATCCCTTTCCTTTAACCCCTCACTTATACCTATTTGTCAGCAATGCTATCCCTCAAGTAAATCAAGGATCAAAATGGGACTCTCCCTCTCTCTCTCTCTCTCTCTCTCTCTCTCTCTCTCTCTCTCTCTGAATTGGCTCCGATGGAATTTGAGCAGGAGACATCTGAGCATCTGACATTGGATATTTAGTTAGTCTCCAAGAACCTACGAGTAAATAAAGACCTCGAAACAAAATCATAAAATTAAAAAAACAAAAAAAACTGAACTTATCTGTGTTTAATTATCATTGGATCATTGTTACATGCATGGTTCAAGGAAGTCTTTCAATTAAATTTGTTAATTATTTATTTTTATTTCAATCTTTCTCATCTGGTTATACTTTTTTTTTTTTTTTCGCCCCGTATCTGTCCATTGAGATCAGGTCAGGAAATTGGAAATGCTGATAGCAGTGCTAGTGTTCATAATGGCTGCATGCTTCTTCGGTGAAATGAGCCATGTAAAACCTCCTGCGTCCAGTCTGCTAAAGGGCATGTTCGTCCCCAAGCTCTCAGGCCCTGGCGCCACCGGTGATGCCATTGCTCTGATTGGAGCCCTTATTATGCCGTACGATCCATCTCATCACATATGTGACAGATTATATATATATATCTTATTATTTAATTATCTATGCTTTCTTATGAGATAAATAATTTTTTAGTCCTAAATCTTTAAGTTTTTTTATTAGTTGAGTCCTAAACGTTTTTAACATTTCATTTGAGTCCTAAGTCTTTTGATTTTCTACCAAATCAGTCCATCTGTTTAACAAAAGTGATCAATCTATTAAAAAATAATTTTAAATTTACAAAAAATTATTTAAAAAATATTAAATATATGAATTGAATGTCTTTTCTATAAAAAATATGCATGTTACCTATTTAATTCGTATATTTGTTGATTAAAAAAATATTTAATATGCATATTTTGTTGATGAAAAAAATATTTAATTCATATATTTAAACTTTTTTAAATAATTTTTATTAGATTAAACTCACTTATTAATGAATTGACTACTTTTTGTAATTTAAAAGACTGATATAGTAAAAAATTAAAAGGTTTAGGACTCAAATGAAAAATTAAAAAAGTTTAGAACTCAAATATAAAAAAATTTAAAAGTTTAGGGTTCTAAATATACTTATCCCCTTTCTGATGTGTCTTTGACAGGAGATCATTAATTTACTTGGTCTGTGTTACAGGCATAACCTCTTTCTCCACTCTGCCCTTGTCCTGTCCAGAAAAGCACCCGACACCGTTCGCGGCATCAACGTAAGTTGCAAAATTATTGTAGCAACTTGTCTTGCACTAAGTTCGATTTTTCTCCAGATTTAGCATTTTTCCACTTTATGACGGCAATGTTAGTGAAATATTAGTTTTACGAATTAATTACCATAACATTTTCTCTTAAAAATAGGGACAAAATTAGAGAATAAAAGTTTGTAAATCTGACTTTCTTTCAAATCTGACAGTGTGAGATTTTCGTGTACTAGTGATCTTTTTATGTTTCCTACTACTTGATGCAGGATGCATGTCGATATTTTCTCATGGAGAGTGGATTGGCAATGCTCGTGGCATTTTCAATTAACGTATCAATCGTCTCCGTGTCCGGTACCGTTTGCTCCGCCACTAATCTCTCAACCGAAAATGCTGATCGGTGCAATAATCTTACACTTAACTCTGCTACTTTCCTGCTCAAGGTCCGGATAATATCTATATATACATAAACTATCATTAATAGTTAAGCAGAAACACATGCGTATATATTTAGGCTACAAAAAGGTATATGCATATTTATGTGAGAATTCATGTTTTTGCAGAACATTCTGGGAAAGTCGAGCTCGACCATTTATGCTATTGCATTGCTAGCCTCAGGACAAAGCTCTGCTATTACAGGCACTTATGCTGGACAATACATTATGCAGGTCTTAATTAATGCGACTGCACTTATGCTTAATTACAGTTAGTGAACTATTATTTCCACGTTTGGACTTCAATTTTTCAATGCGGAGTACACATTTTCAGGGGTTTTTGGATCTGAGAATGAGAAAATGGATTGGGAATCTGATGACCAGAAGCATCGCCATCGTGCCGAGTCTCATTGTCTCGATTATAGGTGGATCTTCTGGGGCAGGTCAACTAATCATCATTGCATCGGTAAGAGATACTAATGCATAATAATTGATTAATTAAGTATAACTAATTAAAGTTAAACTAATCGTGCTGACGAATGCGTGCTTTGAACAGATGGTTCTTTCTTTTGAGCTTCCGTTTGCTCTCATCCCACTTCTTAAATTCAGCAGTAGTTCCAGCAAGATGGGACCACATGCCAACTCAATTTATGTGAGTTTTTTTTTTTTTTTGTTAAACTAGCCTTTTTAATCAGTTTGTTAGTTGTATCACACTTATAATGGAAACACTATGTTGAGACATCTTGGTCTCCGACTTTTTTTATGCCCTTACAGCCTCACTTATAATAATAATAATAATAATAATAATAATAATAATAATAATAATAATACAGCTTGTCGGTCAAACAAATTAATGTAACAAATTTAAATATAAGTTGGGGCTTAACCAATTAAATTAATTTGCAGATTATTGTAATCGCATGGATTCTGGGTCTCTTTGTCATCGGAATCAACTTGTATTACCTAAGCACCGGCTTTGCGCATTGGCTAACTCACAACAATTTACCCGAAGTCGGAAAAGTGTTGATTGGCATCATCGTTTTTCCTATTATGGCCTTTTATCTTCTAGCATTGATCTACTTAGCATTCAGAAAGGACGCTTCAGTGACATATGCTGAGCCAGTCAAGAAGAGCTCTGCAGTTGTTGAACTCCAAGATAACTTGGAGAGTGGCCATGTTGGGAAATCTGTCCAAGCTTTGGACAAGGTTCAGCTACCTTACAGAGAGGATATAGCTGATGCACCTTTACCAGAATAATTTTGTATTGTGGTTGTACCGTTACCAGTCGTTGTTAACTCTACTGTTTTTCAATTAACTTAACTTTTCTTTTTTCCCTGTACTAGAATATGTCACCTGCAATAAGATGCATCGTAATGAAATAACTATTGGGTTGATATCTGTCCGAAAATTTTTTTATTGAGTATAACTTACCGAAAATTTTATACACATAAATTTATTTTATTAATTTTTATATTTTAAGTAAATTTTATTTATGTATAATATAAAATTATGAGTAAATTATATTTAATAAAAAAAATAAAATTAAATTAAAAATCTCTTCGGACATTATAAAACTCCTGAGGGTGCCCATTAAATCAATGAATGGTTTGATTCAATTGGGCAAATGATATGCTGCGTCTTTTACTTTCTTACTTCGGGATACTTTGTCTGATAATTTAGTACTATGTATTTTGTCCGACTTTCCCTTTTTTTGCTAAATATAACTATACAATAAAAAGTTGTTAGTTATTTAAGAAAATGTAGGAAATAAAGAAAGGCTGAACAGATTGCCGTTTTCGAACAATGGAATTAACGAGCGAAAGATCATGAAAACGACGCATCGTTGGACCCAAAAAAAGAAAAAAAAGAAAGTGATTATCTAATCTTTTATCCTCCTCCTCCTTTTTTCTTTTTAATTTTGCTGTACCAATCTGCCAAAACACACAGAATGTCTAGAGTAATGATTCATTGGCTTTATGTTAGAGAAAAAGTGCGACTCCCTACCTTTCTCAAATCCCCATCCTCTATTTGTAAAATGAGTTTTGACCATCCTTTGAAAAAATACAAAAAACAAATACCAGCCATCAGCAATTCGCAATTTCCTTGCCCATTCCATATTTGGATAAATCATCAGCAAAATATATTTTCCTGATTCATTGCAATGATTCATAATTCAGCCCATCCACTTAGCAAACTATCAGTTAAATGGCCTACAACTGCTACAAGTAAATATATTCATATCAAAACTACAATAAGGGTAGGAAGATTTTTTTTTCTTTTTTTTGGCTCCTCATCATCCTTTCCCCCAGTAGCAGGACAGAAAGTAAGCATCCAAAGGAACTGACCATGAAAATTCAACATTCAAACCTATCAACCTAAACCCGAGCTAGGCCCAGACACAGACCTCAGCATTTGGTTCAGACCAGGTTGTGAGTTTCCCGGGGCATTGAACATTGCATTTGATGAGCCAGATGAGGATGGTTGTATAGTGGAAAGGGGTAGTCTCGGCCCCGGCGGAAACATTGACTGTTGCTGGCCCCGTTGCATAAATGGCATGTGGGGATGGACTTGTTGATTGTTGTTGTATCCTGAAATGCTAGGTTGCGAAGGAGAAGCGGGCATCATTTGCGGCCTATTGTTGCCCACATTATTATTGAGCATGGAAGGAGGAACACCTGCTAGACTATTTTGAGGCGTCCCTCCAGGAGGTCCAATCCGGGTTGATAGAATGCGGGCTCGCTCAGCAGCAAATCGCTGCCTAGCCTTCTCCACTTGTTCACACTCTCTCATAAGAAATGATTCCACTTCTGCAAACTGCTTCAGCTTCAGCTCCAATCTCTTCAGCTGTCTCCACAGCAATTTATATAAGGAATGTATACACAATGAAAACATAAGATTAATTCAGACTAAAGTCTTAGACAAAGAGCGAAACAAATGCAACCGCAGTAAATATTGACCAAAATCCAAGGAAACAGGCTATTTTTTCTACACTGAACAAACTCGGTGAATTTTCATTTACAAGAAGTCTCATAGAGTGAAAATATCTTCAGATGGAGATGATCAGGGAAACTCTTCAATCATGAGATGATGTGGTGAAGTGAAGTGCTGAAACCTATAGGAAAAACTATAGCAGAACAATTCAACATGCTATCCGTGTCCAGCACACACACAGGGAGATGAAAATCAGAAATGGAAAGGAATCGACAAACTCAAGATTTCTTTTTTCAAGTTCCGAACGTGTAATTCCATTCATAACAACTGAGAAGACCACATGCAGTAAAATGTAGAACACAGTAAAGGCTTTCGCTAAGAGGCTCAATACAGCCACCAAGCAATGCACCCCCACATGCAGACACTAACAGAGAAGGGGCTTGAGAGAAAACAGAAACATAAAGAAATTAGATAAAAAATAGAAACGAAACATTGGCCTGGCCAAACCTGATGATTTATAATATTAGCAGATAGCCTCTGAATTTCTCGCTCTTCATGATCTGCAAAGAGTTTGGCCTTGGTTGCTGCAGCAGAAAGACCAGCTTTTGCTGCAGTTTCGACTTTTTCTATGGACAATGGAGTAAACTCTCCCTCATTTTGACCCCATGAACCCTGTGGGTTATCCTCTGAAGAATGACAACAAAGACGGAGTTAACAATAACTGGTGACAAAAATTTCAAGAATACTAAAAACCCAAATCCAAGCCTACCTTTCTGCTGAATTGAATTTGCAACTTCTCCCTGAAAACTTCCTTCTCTACTATGTGATCTCTCAGAATTCATACTGCATGTATTGATTGAATTCACTGAGATACATGCAAGCATAATGTGTTCAAAGATGCAGTAAAATTTCCACTATGCCGTACAAATTCCTAAACAGAAGTCATATGCAAATGTCATAGCCCATAATCACAGTGAACTCCCTTGCAGGGACAGATCAGGCCTTTTTTTAGGATACTCAATAGTCGAAAAAGCTGTGAAAACAGAGGCAGAAAAAAGGAGAGTATTCACAAATGTCAACGGTGAAAATTACCAGAAAATCATCTAGATGCAGACAAAGTGGACGAAGTGATGCAGAAAAAGTGGATGAAGTGAATTCCAAATGTAGTAAGAAGGAAACACACTCACCTAGTATCCTGGGACAATGCTGCCAAGGATGCATGGGCACATGCTGCGGCAACTCTAGGCCCAACGGCAGAAGCCAGAAAGGAAACCTGAAAAATTTTGCACTCGTTAGATTGACAGACTGCAAAATTAAAACTCTGAAGAATAGAATCCACATACAAATTGAGTAGTCTCTGCCAATTTGCTTCTGTTATTTCTCTGTTGTTTTTCGTCAGTACTGTTTTTGTTCACTCCCTATTCTGCCTCTGTTTTGTCCCTATTCACCTCTATTTTTTTGGCTCGATTTTCTAGAGATGAGTTCAATTTATATCTTGTTTTTATTTATCAGGTTCACGATACGAGGTTGATTTAGCTCTTATCTTCTTTTCTTTATCCGGCCGAATCTTAATTTTCACTACGAATGTAACTTTATTTATGCTAGGACTTAGCAATTGACATACCAATGCCATAACTGGATTAGCCGAATTTGCAAATGGGAGCCTACTTTCAGAATCAGTATCTTGGAGGCAGGATCCTACAAAAACAAGACAAAATGCAGAAACAGAATGTCAAACAGCAAATCATCATTCAAAGTTCAGAAATTTTAAATTAGCAATAGCAACCATCAGATCACCATTTGAAATAGACTGTTGTCTTCCATGTTCGTCTCTATTTGATGCATTGGACGACTTGGACATTTTTGGAACTTCAATGTTCTCCAATAAGCCATCCTCAACGGGTAGACGGAGGAAATGAAGAATGCATTGTGCTTTAGACTTGGTGCCCACATGTTCTGCAATTTCATTCCAATTCTCATTGTAAAGTTCCATAGCCTCAAGTAGCAGAAACGTTTCCTGATCACTCCAATTTTCTCCGTCGAGATCACCATAATCTTTTGTTGAATCTACCTTTATGAAATCCAAGCTGGAATGACTGGTCACAAATCTCCCCTCATGGAAGCAGTTGGAGCACAGAAGTATATCGACCTGTTATTGGATTCTAATTAGCCAAGGTAATGGGACCAGAAAAACAATTAACACCATGATTCAGGCTAACCAAGTTCTCAAAGGACTAAGCCCCTCATAAGGAAAAGGGAAAGAGCAGCAAATTCCAAGCTAACAGAAAACAATAAGCGCATTTTATTTTTTTCGTTTGGCTAATGAATCGCTGGCTATTAGCCACATGTCAACTTCAAAATTATGCCCTCTTGTGAACTCTCACAACATTAAAGCAATAAAAAATTTCTTATGATTCCCTTTGCCCCTAGCCTAGCCCCCTTCTTAATTCAAACCAATAACTTGTGCTCTATAAGATAAAATCCATCTGCTCCCTGGAAAGGGGAAGCAACTAGGTACCCCCAAAATAACATATAAACAAGGTTAAACATCAATAATGAGACCCATTTTTGAATATTTCAACTGCAATCAATTCAGGTAAGCTTTTCTTTTTTTTCAGAGATTCTTTGAGCCACAGGACAAATGATACATAGACAGAATAATTACGAAAAAGCAAGAAGTTGGAAAGGAGAAATATGTAATTTACCTCCTTCTGTGACTGGTAGTACACAGTAGGAATAGGCTGAGAACAAAAATTGCAACAATTTTCAGATAAGTGCTCTCGGATTCTGTTGTCCAAGTCAGAGAAATCATCATTGTGACATGACAATGACGCATAAATATCAGTTGCCTTGAGCCTACACTTAGGCCTGTCAAATTTGATCAAACTGTCAAGAGACTTTAAAGCAGCTGACGGCACATGAACCTCACCATTTGAATCCTCCCTTAGAAATGACCCGCCATTCCAAGGTTCATGAATTGGTGGAGCGGCACAGTAATTGACAATGCCCCAGTGATCAAGAAACCTAACAATGCGAGTTAGATCTTCATAATCAATGCCAACTACCAGTCCTTGACAATCAGGAACCGTAAGCCTTTTCCCTGGATTTTCCATGTATTTAGCAACAACATAGTTCCTACAATCCATGTATTTCTCTGGCGTATGCTCTGGTGATTTTCCAGAGAAAAAATGTGGCACAACTTGTCTCTCTAATCGATGCACTGTGGCAGGTGAAAACCAATCTGACAGTATAACAAAATCAATACAAGTATTAGCATATTTTTCAGACATACACAGAGAGAGAGGGAGAGAGAGCAACACTTTGACACATGTTTGTGAATAAGTGAGTGACAAAAACTTTATCTGCATTTGAAAATTGTCTACACTTATACAAACTTAAAAACTTTCCATACATATCATATGATGACTCAGACATGTCCTTACTAATTCATGTTTTTCTAACATGGTATTTGGCAGCACGCCATGTCTGTCATGTGCCAATACCAGTAAAACAAGTACAAGGAACTAAAATCTCCTACTAGTTCAAATGAGGAACGCACTAATCGTCAAATTCAATAACATTCATGAAGGCTGCAACAGCACTGTAATCAAATATAAAAGTATCGTCCCGCGGAACCTATCACTCCTGTTTTCAACGTTAAATTCAGCACAGGATTGCAATGAACACAATTTTGTTTTCCAAGCATCAAAATGCATTCAGACCTCCTCCATTTGAACAGGTATACATATTTAAAATCTCTAAATTTTTCCAGCATATACCTGAATGCATAGGAACTACATGAACTCTATTCCCAAACCGCTTGACAACGCCCTTTCCCTCCATAATCTGCGGCGGCCTCACGACATAGGCGGAATTACCACCATCGTTCCTTTCCGGATCGGCGGCCACAGCCTCGGCGGGCATAGACGACACTGCCTGCAGCTGCCCGTAAGACACATTCTCCAAATTCGGCACCACTTGGGCCCTACTCCCGCCACTCTCCCCGGCCAAATTCGCCCGCTCGATAGAGGCAATCGAGATGACCGAGGCGTGAGGCCGATTCACGACGTGACTGGTGACCGGAGGGAAGTCGGAAATGCGGACCCCACCGCCTAAGAGCACCTCGGCCTGGTTCGAACTCGGATCGGAGCCCGCCGCCACGGATTGAGGGTTGTGGTGCGGGTCCTCGGACTCCTCCCGCTGTTCACGGTCAAGATTGTTGTTATTGTTATTGTTGTTGTCGTCCTCAACGGCGTCGTCTTCCTCTTCTTCGTCGTCGTCGGGGTCCTCGTGCTTCGGTTGCTGCTGTTTTCGGGTGATTTGTGGCTCGCGCTTCCGCCTCTTCCATTTGCCTCTCCCATCTTGTTTGTGCCAAAAGCCCCAAAAAAAAAAAAAAAAACCAAAATCCAAACAAATAAATAAAATTCAAAACAAATAAAACTTATAATTAAGCGACTAAACAGAGAAAAAATACAAATTAATTATAGGATAAATAATTTTTCAAAAGAGGAGAGAGAAGTGGAAGGAGAGAGAAAGAGAGAGGTTTGGGGAGGGTTTTGTTTGAAATTATGTGAGAGTGTACCTGAAGGGAAAGAAGGGGAAGCTGGCATTGTTGTTGTTGTTGTTGAGGGGGAAAAAATGTAAGAGATTTGTGGGGTCTTTGATTGGTTGAATACAAATCAAAGGCAGAGAGTGTGTGATTTAGAGAGAGAGATTTTAGAGAGAGAAAGAAAGTTTTGGGTTTTGGGGGAAATCTGCTTGATGCTTAGCCTTTAGCTTTGTGTGTGTGCCTTTTTGCGCTCTGGTGGCTTTGGTTGCTTGCTTGCTTGTTTGTTGAGGAAAAAATAAATAAATATCTATCAAATACTGGGTGGTTTCCCTTTTCTTTTTTTTTTTCTTTTTTTTCCCCTTTCTTCTTATTGTGTGCCATTTAGGGTCTGACGACGCGCGACAATAGAGCGTGCAATGGAGTTTTTGGATGCAGTTGATGGAGCGTGAATCGCACGCACACCAAGTCGTACTTCTTTGAATTTGAAGAAAAAGGTTGTTCGTAAGCTCTTGACAAATTAGGAATTATAATTTAATAAAAATGATTTTGATTATTTTTGTTATTAAACAAAGAAATCCCATTAAAGGTTGGATGTCTCTAAGTTGAAGGCACGGGTTGGCACAAGATTTTTGATTTGTTAAAGTTCCCAATTTTGTTTTATTTTGATCAAAAAGTTTCCAATTTTTCTAGACTCTTGTCACTGAAATCATTATTATCCAGCATTCTTATTAGTTGATGATCGAGTGATATACAGCTCTTTATTGTCAGCTGTAACCGATTTCTCTTTGCTCTAAATAATGAACACTTAAAACATGCTGCTGGGAGTTAATCTTGATTGGGTAAAATTTGCTCCAAAAAAATATTGATTGGATAAAACTTGGTATTCAACATAGTGAAAATAATACGGTGAGCGTGTTTTGACATTGATGTAAAGTAATATATTAAAAGATCAATTAAATAAAATAATAATAATAATAATAACATATGAACTGCTAAAATGAATTATCTATATTGCCTCTTATTTTCTTGCTGCCGACCCAAATCTGATTTGTCAATTGTTTCGAGCTTCTATTGGGTGGGTTGAATTTTTTTTTTTCTTTTATCAAAAGGGCCAATTACCCCCAAATGAAGCTATATATATTTTTTTTAATAAAAAAAATTCTTAATAGACGTGTCAGTTATCAAATCTTTAAGGATCAGAGTAACTCTTATTTATTTGAATCTCGTTTAATAACTTCAAAATGGTCCACCCATCTCTCGAGTATTAATAAAATCGAGCGTGACTCAGTCACTAGAATCCTGACAAGTGATTTTGAGTACAACGCTATACATCACTACTTATACTTAAAAAAATTCTAACATGATTCAGTCAGGGAGGAAAAATGTAAATAGAGAGAGTTGAACTCAGGATATCTGCCAAACGAAACTATGTTGCTTTACAAAGTAGTCTCCAGTCCATAGGTAAGGTCTGGAAGCCGGTTTCAAATTGGGTAAAAAATTGATGTTTGAAGTCTACTGCTACTACCGCTAGTATGCAGTACAGAGCCGATTCCCTGTTTCTCAAAAACTGTACGAGGGCAGGGACCCAGTCCACTGGTAACATCGAGGATGCTCTTTTTTTTTTTTTTTTTTTTTTTTTTTTTTTTTTTTAATTTCTTCGGCGATTTATGTTCGGCCATTAACATTTACCTTCAAGTTTCAAAGACTCTTTCTTTTTTTTCTTTTTTTTTTTTTATTTTATAAATAATGTTATATAGCACGATAGTTATCACTACAAGAGATTATGAAATTAGTTATGATTTAGTTTAAATCTTATTTTTTTATAAAAACTAATTTTAAAAAATAATTCTAAAGTAATATTTAATATTACTATAAATATTATTCAGTGTTATTTTAAATATAATTTTTATAATAAAAAATAAAATTTAAATAATATTTGATATTATTTTAAACATAGATAATATTATTCTATATTATAATTTAAAAAATAAAAAAACCAATTTTTGGGTTATCAATTTCAAAAAAGAAACCCACTCCTTGACATTTGTGAAATTTCGTGTGTTGCTTTTTTTAAATATCATTATTCTTTTTTATTTTTTGTCAGAAATTTTTTTTTTGTAAAGTTATTTTGTGATACTTTGTTTTGTGCCAGACACCTTACTATGGAATTTTCGTTTTTCTATTATTATTCTTTTTTTTTTTTATGGCAGGAGAAGAAATTGAAAGAGGGAACTTTAAAAATCAATACTCAAGTAACCAACCACTGGGCAGTTATTGAATTCATTAAATTGCCGGATGGGTAATGCATTTGATTTGTTCTCTTCCTGTTTTTTTTTTTCTATTAAAAGGTCCATTAGACCGTGAATTACACCCATAAGGTAGCTCTTCTCTCTCATAACTCTCATCCCTCCCTTCTCAAAATTTGAATTCAATACCTTTATAATAAAAATCTTGAACTCTAACCATTGGAGCGTTTGCTGAAAAACTTGTTGTTATACCAAAGCCATAGGTGATTTTGTTGACTCTCCTCTGGATTTTCTAGCTGGAAAGTCTTGCTGGTACCTCAATCCCAATTCAATTACTTTCAGTGGCATGAATTTGGTCTTTGTACATGCACAAACCTTTTCTCCCTGTTTTGAAGTCATATTTGTCACATACAATCTTCAAAGCAGCAAGAATTTCACATCTATATAAAGTTTTTTCCCAATTGATGTGTAATTTGTTGGACTATATTTAAGTGGTCGATTTAAATTATTTCCTCTACTTCATGTTATACAATTTGTTTCTTGAAATTCAGTTCTGTTTGTGGCTCAACATGGGATTCTATTTGTTACATCGAAAATTTGTGTGGCTAATCTACTGAAGATGGTTATGGTATTGGCTTTGCTCTACATTGGTGAGTCTTTGAACATCCCCACTTGGGTCCATGGTTATTTATTAAAAGAAAAAAAAAATTGCCACACATTTTTTGTTTCCCCGTTACCTGTGAATGATTTTGCAGTAGTCTTGTATTAACTGGGCATTTGTCAGTGTGTTGGCCATAGTCTCTGCACAGTGGTATGGGCGTGCTTGGTTTCTTGGTTCTCATTGTGGGAGCACCATTGCATTCTTCTACGTGACAAGCATGTAAAGCCCAAAAGGACACGCCTTTACTGCAGAAGAGACTTCACAAATTCTGGTACGAGCGAAGAAGCTTCAGAGAAGAGCGGCTCACCGTCTCAGCGAATGAGAGATTGCAGGGTAGCTCATTTGAGAAAGTCTTTGAGGCCGGCCGGGAAGCCATCGGATTCGAGTTGGGTTAGTTAGAGTTTCTGGGTATAGCTCAGAAAGAAATCCCAATAAGCATGGCAATCATGTCCGCAGCATTAGAGTATAACTCACATATCAAAATTTGTGAGGAAAGGCACAATTTGCAAGAGAATGGTTTTTCTGAATGGGAGACATCATCTCGTGGCTTTGATGTGTGGGTGCCGCCACTTTTTCTGGTTGATTTTACGCATGGATAATTCTATTGAAGTTTTAATCTTTCTCAGGATAAATGAGATTTGTAAGCCGTCAGACTTGGTGTTTTATAAGCTAAAGCTGGTTGGCTTGGCTATCAACAAGGCATGATTGTTATGGGCTAATTACTACTACTTACGGCTGTAATCGATGTCTCAGCTGAATTAACTTTTTTTTTTTTAAATCAAAATTGTGTTTATAAAAAAAAGTTAAAATAAGGAAACCACATTGGAGCAATTAGATGCCAAGCTCAATTAATTCGTAGGCCATTTTTCTTAGTTAAACGTTTTATTGTTTGGGAAACAGAAATCCGCAGTCTCTTCCTTTTAATTCATTAATTTACATCTAAGCCTGTGGATAATTATCCTTGCAATAGTTATTGTGATAGCTCTACCACCAAATTGTTGGTAATGCAATTGACATCGTTGGAGCTATTAAGATGCATTTGCTGGGCAGGGGGTTTTTTACGAACTTAATTACGTGTATGATCGATAGACCATAGAGACGTAAACTATGTGTTGAATTTGGAAGATTTCCCAGACGCAAGGATTCTACGAAGCTTCCATAGGAAATTTTGATTTTGGAAAAAGATACGTGGGATTGTGCGTATGGGTACGTCTCTATTTGGACTCAAACATACATCATTGCTTAGGATAAATGGTTTTCAATTGCTTGTTAGGAAAAAGCTGACGTCTCCCAGAAGCAAACCCAAACGCCATTCTTAAGGTGTAGCGGTGAGGCAAGAATAGTATAACCTCCAGGTTTTGTATTTCAAAGCAGGAATCTGGAATCTTTTTAACGCATATGACAGTTTGGTTGCCTATTGATTGCTTTGTATTAAAGTTTGTCTTTCGTTTCATTCCATATATATTTACTCAAGATTTCTGTTTCTCTCCTCCGTAGATTATTTATCAAGCTGCTAATCTTTGCCGATGGACGACGAAGAAAATCGAAAACGATCAGAGGAAAATGAAGAAGAAGAAGAGAGAAGAAAGCAAGCGTCGAGGGGGGTCCCTTTTAACGTTCTCGATCAAGTCCATTCGGACTTTGCCATGGCAATGGCTTTGCAGGATCAAGACAGGGCTTTCACTGGCATCACAAGCATAGAAAGCGAAAGTCAGGATGATGAAGAAGAAGAAAGTGATGAAGCTTCAAGTTATGAAAACAATGACGATGATTACGAATTCTCTTTCGAAGGCCATGATTTGGAAGCCGGCGATTTGGAGTTCCTTGAAGGGCAAGATAGTAACAGCGACCAAGATATGGAAGGAGAAGAAGATGAGATTGATCCAGACGAGCTATCTTACGAAGAGCTGATTGCGTTAGGGGAATTTATAGGAGAAGAGAAACGAGGACTAACGTTAAGCGAAATTGCTTCGTGTTTGCGTCCCTATAAATATCAATCTTCAGGACGCAAAGCTGGAACTGATCGGTGTGTAATTTGTCAGGATGAATATGAAGAAGATGAATCGCTTGCAGCCCTTCCTTATTGTGAGCATCCTTACCATTCCGAGTGCATAAGCAATTGGCTCCAAGTCAAAAAGACCTGCCCCATCTGCAGCACCGAAGTTTCATCCTCACCTACCAGTTAGCTAATTAGGATTCTTTGGTTAATCATTACCAGTTGATTTGCATTGAAATTATCCTGACAACCAACATCATTTGTAACCTTGCACCAGACCCAGTTGATTGGATTGTACATGCATTAGGAAATCAAATCAAAATTCCAATGTTTAGAATTTAGTTGATTAGAATATGTTTGTATATAAATTTGTTTGTATACAGGGGCTCAAACTTTTCAACTCCATATTGTCATTGCCTCCTCTTAATCTTCAAATTTGTTCTGCTTATCCTAGCATCCCTTCTTTTTTTTTTTTTTTTTGTAAACAAAAATACGAGAGTAAGGGCGGTGTTTCAATGGTTCTATCAAGAAGTATTGGGTTTTTTTCCTAATGGTGCGAATGGTTCGAATAACTATGGTAGAACTCGTACTAGAAGAGGTTTAGGTTTAGCAATACCAATAAATCTTAATCCTAGAATTGCACTTGACGGCACTCAAACCTAACATCTCTTACTTAGACCCAAATACCTCTAACTAACTAGACCACACTGTTAATAGTAGCACCCCTCCATTCTAAACTTGCCAAATTGATGTCAACTAATTCGAAATGACTCCTTTTGCTCCATTTAGAAATGACTCTCCTTACGCCTCATCAAGTCATATATGGTCTCGGGGTTACTTCCCATTGGAGGCCCACCGGTCTGGGAAGTACAGACTCTCTTACTGGATTCCGCCAATGAGATGGATAGGGAAAATTTTCAACCAGCATTCTTTTGGACATCCCGGATGGGCATTAGGCCCACTAAAATCAGTCCTAAGGTGTAAAATTTTCAGCCTCATATACCTGGGCCCATCAACTTATAGCCGATGGCCCTCGACCACGCCCAATACCATAGGCTAATCAGGCTATGTTGTGGGTGGGTGTTAGCCCAAGTGGCGGGGCAAGTATCCCACACCACACCAGGCAGGCCTGGTCCACATCCCCCCCTCCCCCTACATACCCAAAATTGGGCTCCAAGCCACTTAAGCTACTGACTGAAAAAAAAAAAAAAGGGTTCAAATACAAAAGCATGAGATTTGTTCTAATAGTAACAAAATGTGTGAATTATTGCAATGAGCGAGGCTCTAGTGTGCATAAATAGTGAATGACGAAAGAAAAACGAGAGATGAGGTCAAGCCGGCAAATTAAACATTCGAATAATGAAAACAGCAACCATCTTTTCAAAGATTAAGCGGCCCTCAAAAGAAAACAAAAGACAAGCAGCTGATATTGCCACCTTTAAATTGTTTATTTTGCAAGTTGCACCCATTTGAAAGCAGTCATTAGATTCGAATGCCCACAATATGTCCCAACAAGTCTGCGAAAGCCGACGTAGCCGCAAAACAAATTATTTTGGACCGATTGCTCTACATCACAAACAGAAAGAATGTTACATCACATAAGTGTGAAAGCAGAAACCAACAAACTCATATATGGCGCTCCAAAACTTAAAAAAAGACGAAACAATTACATATGTTTGCGGTGGCTTGAAAATGTAATAGCAAAACTCATTCTTATTCTTATAAGATAATCTAGGAGTCCGAAACCTATTGAAATAATCGTTAGTATTTGCTCACCGTCTAATTTGATTACGGAAAAAGTGTTATTACTCATTGAGACTGTAATTTGTAGAATGTTTTTGCTAAGACATGTTTTTCGCAATTTAAGTTAGTATTTCTTGAGTGGAGTATTAAGGTACTAACTCCTTTTTGGAATATCTACAACTTTTAGCGAGTTCCATGGGCGGACTTTAAAATGCATGTAATCTGACTTCTTATAGCATAAAGCACAAAGTATATAATATGACCCCATTAACCTGACCACTGACTGAAAAAAAAAAAAAAACTGACCACTGACCACTGACCACTGACCACCAACTCGATGGCCGAAAGCAAATTGTTTTAGACTCTAGACATAACCCTTAAGTTTTAAATCATACGTTCCATGAATATGTCAGAACAGAAAAAAAAAAAAAAAGTTGGAAATAAAAAAATTGTTTCGAGTTGTGTAACAATGTCACTCTCTTTAAAGTAAAATTCGCTATCAATACGGTACAAGCAGGTTACAGTGAATTCTCTCATAAAATAAAATGAAAATCACTTAACTGCAAATTACATTACTGAAATTAAACTATCGAGAATAACTTTTGTAGTGTTGCAGAATTACTATTATAAGGAAATTAAATTGTTAGTTTTTGGTTAAGAGATGCGTTTTTTAATTCAATAGACACGATTCTTTTAACGTGTCTGTTCATCAATAAACATATCTCTATAACTATTAAATTAATTAGGGAACACGATTCTTTATATTTTGAAAATTTCCCAACTAATATATATATACAAGAAAAGGGAGACATAACTGAGGCTATTATATTAAGATATTATTGCTATGAACCGGAAAATATATTATTTCACACCAACTTTTAGATCTTTGTAGTGGTTGGCCGTGCTCTTTTTATGAACACATGCATATTAAATTCAACTTATGTAATGGATGTATGAAGTTCGCACCATTAAGTGGACACAAAAGGGATTTGTAAATGGGATAAAGCCTACCCTTTACTGTATATAAATGTGCGATTCCATTATCGTCCTCATAGAAGACCCAAAAAAAAAAAAAAAAGAGAGAGAGAGAGAGAGAGAGAATGTCTATCCCAAAAAACCTTCACTGTTTTACCATTTTTTTTCCTTTTTTTGGATAACTTGACTATGGATTTTTTTTTTTTAAACCAAGAATGACCCACTTATTTTACACCCAACTTGACCTTTCTAAAACCTTTTATTAAGATAATCAACTCTATCCTCTGATTGTCTTTATCTATGGAAATTATTTATTATTGTCTACCATTAAACAATGAAAAGGATGAATTAACGTGGTAATTATTAAACTAAATTCCAAGGGCTAACTCTGATGATGTGAGCCGGGCTGTCCCCTGAAATATTTGGCCCAAAACTACCCCTTAGCCAATGTTCGGCTAACTATGGGCGAATAGCCAAGACCATTAGAAATGAAGTTTTTTTTTTTTGTGCGGTAAAAAATGGAAAAAGATGGTTAGTGCTCTGTAGTCCTGTCAAGTAATATGATATTCTACTAATTTTTTCTTAAGGGTAGAAAACGTAAAATTATTGTACTACGTTAAGACCCTTTTTTTTTTTTTTTGTGATAAGTCATTAAATAGATGACTATATGAACTTCATGCATTTTCGATCACATAATTGACTCTGTTGGGACTAGCAATGGACCAAATTTGAAAGCTTTCGTGCGTTCGTGTCAATCGAGTTACCTTTAAAAAGAATGCATAGGGGATATTGGCGGCTAGTTAGACAACGTGGGCTGTGTCTCTCATTTTACAATGCTGGCGAAACAAAAGCTAGTGGGACTTCCATTGAGCATGGCCTCGATGAGTAGTAGAAAGTCAATTTTGACGAGATAAAGTAAAGGGTTCATTTAACTTGGACAAAAATCCTCCGTTATTGTATGTATAGTCGTGATCAACCCACTAATAACTGGCAAGCAAATCAAAATTTCGTGATGGGGACGATGTGATTGCTTTTTGTAACCCATGCTGACACCCCTTCTTCTGGATTCACACTCACACCCAATATCTTAGTCACATGGTTGTGAACCTTTTGTGTATCTTTATCATGTCTTTTGTCACTTAAGACACAGATATTATTGAAAATGAGCTCTCACTCACTGTAAAGTTGTCCAAACGTGTTTCCTTGCTTTAAATGGGTTTTTCTTTTTTTGGCTTTTTGATACCTATACCAATTGTTTGAAAGGAAAAAAAATAATTGGAGAGGTCAATAATTTTTACTATTGACCTTTCACTTACTAATATATTATTAATATCGTTTGAATTACAAATAATTAACCGGTTGCTTTAAATGTGTATCTTTGCTGTTACCCTTTGAATGAAATTTCATTTATGGTTGAATCTTATGGTTTTAAGCTCCACGTTTTATTGTACAAAATTAACTTTGTCAATTATCCTTTTTTTTTTTTTCATCGGTGCGGATTTTATTATTGAAAAGCATGTCGGCCCCACTTATGCGAAATTTTAGCCGTTCCTTGTGGTGTTCCCATTACATGTGCTGATGTGCACAGAAATAACAAATGAATCAGATAGAAATTAAGATAAATAGGAATAATATGTGAAAAATGAAAATTATAAGTAGGGGAGGGCAGGAAAACATATGTGATTATTACATTTGCGCCCCAATGAATTGGAATCTCTTACATATATATTGTGTATAAAATAAGTATGAAGAAGGATTGATTTCATACTAAGTAGAGAATATTATATTAATTATATCTACTCACGTATGGAGGTATCTTCACCAACTTATGTTGAAGCAGAAGTTTTTTTTTTTTTTTTTGTTGGTTTTTTGATAAATCAGTCGTGGCCAAAGTTTAAGACAATTCTGCAAAATAGGATGCTTGGACATAAATTTGCCACCTCGCTGGTGGCCGGTAACAAGATAAACCTACAACTTATCAATTGAGGTCCCATCCGCAGAGCACCTAAGCCCATCCTTAGGAGTATTGGCACTTATTTTTCAGTTAACTTACCATTAATTATATAAAAATTTTGTAACCAGGAATTATATAAAAATTTCTGGGCTTCTTTTTTATGTTGACTATAAATAAAATCACTCTACCTTTTTTTTTAATGCAAAAAATAATTAATAATTAACTTATTAATTATTAGTGGAGAGAGAAAAACAGATTTAGAAAGCTCACAAAAGTGTAAAAATTTACAAGTGATGAAAGTCGGCTACCTACCCACCCCAATAGAACAGTGGTCAACTGGTCTAAAACCAGTTGGGGGCTATATCCTATGCCCTTAATATAACTTGGGATATATTTATTGTACAAATCTTTGTTGAATGTAAATGTACACAATTAATTTATGTATTTTTGTAGTAAGGTATAGATTGTGTGCCAAACAATTTTTCTGAAAAGTTGTCCAAACATAATATAAAAATGCAACTATTCACTAATTTAATGTAACTATATTAAAAAAATATGAAACACAGTTATAAAATTAAAACTTAAAATTAAATATATGTTATCATACAATTTAAATTATAAATCTCACATAATACATATAAAAAAAAGTTCCTTTGAAAAAAAATTTTCTAGAAAAATCAATACAATTTTACTAAATTCATAATTTGCTATATTTTTGTAGTTTGTCTGGATAATTTCTCTAAAAAAAATTATTCGGAGCACAAACTTTTCCGGTGTTGTAATTGTGTCTATTATATTTAATAAAATTTCTGAGCTTTTTTTCTTTTCTGAGACAATAAAATTTCTGAGCTAAATATCACTGTTACTACCGAAGGGAATGCCTTCATGATTAGGTCACTCATTGCGACTGGTTAGTCCCTCATTATCTCCACATGTCAAACAGAAAGGTCAGAGTCGACGCAGCTGTTGGTGACGTGGAGCATTATTTGTTTGGAACGTTGCTGAGTGTGAACGGAATCTTGCCTCTGTTTCTTTCAAAATTTTACGGCTAAAGCACGAGGCAAAAAAGATGAATTATAATCGAATCGTCACAATCAGTTGCCGTTCGAATCATTTATATAATTTACCGTTACCATATATTTGATGTTATCTTGATTCTTGCATTACAAAATTTTACTGATCTCTGATCAAAAATAAAATTTTACTAATCAATAACATAATTAATTATTATTTGTAGAACTCTAATTACAAAAGTTTTGTGTAATGTTTCATTAAATTTCAAGTTGGATTTATTACTCCAATATTAAATTAGGACATTTTGATTTCCGAAAAAAAAATATGGAAAATGAGTAAATGAAAATAATAGTTGGGTACTAAATAAAGGGAAAAATTATAAAGATTTAGAAAATAACTATAGAGTAGCTACAAACAGTAAAAAAAATTTTAGTTAAAAAATTTGAATTTTTTTTAGTTAAAAATTTTGAATTTTTTTAAACCAAGATCTATGGTAATACTAAGTTAATTTATGATAACATTAAGTAGATTTAAATTTTAATTTTAAAAAAATAAAACTTTTTATTATTATTTAGAAGTTAAACTCATTTTTAAATTACTCTATGACAATTTCTTATACCTCAGACTATTAAATAAATACAATCCTCATGCAAAAAAAAAAAAAAGTAGAAACCCTCAAAAACCTAGCGTGGCACTACATGGTTGGTTTAAAAACATTCTAAGGTACAGATAAAGCCACTATTATTATCTGGGCAAGGATTGGGAATCATAGAATTTTGTTTCAAAATTTTGTCATGTATTTAAAAAGTAATTAATTATTAATTTTTTGTAGTTATATTAATAAAAAGAGTAATAAACAAATAAAATATATTTTATCATTTTATTTTTTTATTGTTTTAAGTATATAAATAGTCACAAAAAATTAATATTTAATTATTTTTTAAGACATATGAAGACAGCTTAATAAGAACAATTTCCCTGTCCCAAAACTTTTTCCTTGCTATTACTAGTACCATTACTATTATTCCTTTTACGGCCGCCTGAAAGGGAATATTCGACATATTCGCGTTCGGAAGTCATGATGTTAATTTAGGCCTGATCTAAGTTAATCTATACTTTCTTATCTAAGTTTTTTTTTTTTTTTTTTTTTGAGGGACTTTCTTATCTAAGGTAATCTATACTTTCTACTGCTTAATTTGTTCTGTAGTCAAACCCATCTTTTTTTGAGTGCAATTAAGTATCACAGAAATTATGTATTAAGATTTTGTCTAGGACAAAATTATAATTATTATTTTTAAAATTTTAACTGATATTTTTTAAATATAAAAAAAATAACTGTTTAAAAATATTAATTTTAATTTTAAAAATAATAATTTTAATTTTATTTAAAATAAAAATCGACACTCTAAATACTAAAAAATCAACATTTACTCATCTTTTTTATGGTTTGCTGCTTATGTCAAAAGTTTACGCGTTTGACAATGGGTAGGAAAAAGGTGGGCGTGGGGGTGGAGTGATTTGGAGTTTTGGTCCTGGCCTGCTGACTTCCTTTTGTTTATCCTTATCCCCGGCTATAATTGACACGTCAATATTCATATTTTATATTTGGACATTTCTTATATGAGTTTTTTTTTTCTTTTCATTTTTTTTTTATATTAGTTTTGAAGATTCTAATGCTGCCCATTTATTGGGGCAAAAAAACAGAGGGATCGTTCGAGAGCATATCTGTTTATTGACGAGAAGATCACAAGGGCATATTCTTGAGATACCACTAGATTGTACCGGTAACTTTTCGACGTTGCCCCTTTGGCTAGGGTCCCTAGGGCTACAACTAGAGAGTATGTGCGAGGGAATATTTCTTTCCATTTGGTAACGTGTGAACAATCACAAACTAATCCAAAAATTGCCATACGCATAAATAGGTTAAAATTAACCTTGTAAATAATGAGCACTTAACAAACGAATTTTAGGGAGTGTAATTTACTGTTTATTATTGTTTAGTTTTAAGAAGAAGATATGGAAACAAAAATGCAAATGTCTGTTCAGAGACATCCAATAATTACAAATTAGATATATCTTAGAAGCCTTAGATTCTGATTTTAATAAAAATAGAGAGTATAAAATTTATATGTAGAAAAAAAATTATTTTTATTAAATAGTTTATTATCTTATGAATCTCTAAATTAACAAAAAAATTATGAAATAAAAAAAAAATCCATCATCCGACAAATTTTGGTTACCAAATCTCAAAGGTTATTATGAAACTCTCTTACTTTTTTTTTTCTTTTAATTTGTGGCCACCATGAAAATATGTTTAGCTTATATTTGTAACTTTCATGCAAACAATTAAACCAGAACCCTCCATTGCCTTCTGCTTCTGGTTGCGCCATTGTCTTTATTATTATTTTGTAATAACTGAATAAAGAAAAAGATTCTTTTCACAAAGTTTCTGGTTGCAGTCTCTCGCCTCCTGTTGCCAAATCACATCAGGTGCGATCCACACCAGCACGTGGCTTTCCTCAGTCTCTGACGTGTCCTCCTCATCCACCGTTTACTGTCGGCATGTTATCAGGGAAAAAACAAAAAGTGTCAAAATAAACGCCGAGGACTCCACGCGGACCCCCGACGGCCCTTTTTGGCCTAATTGCGTTAACTCGATTTTGATATCCTTGAGCGTTTTCTGTCAAAACAAATATCCTTAAGCGTTGTATCACAAAAAAAAAAAAAAACTTAAATAAGATAATTAAAATATGCCATTGTCAAAGGCCCGCGATGGCATGGTCTAAGGTTTTCTGCACACAAACACGCGATTATGGCATGAAGGTGGACTCTGACGTGGGATTAGATTGTAAAATTTTAGTTATAAAAACAATGATAAAAAAAAATGATAGAGAAAAAAATTATGAAAAAGTAAATTAAAATTACAAAATACCTGTACATATTAGGCCTATCATGGTCATTATACTTCTAAGTTTTTTTTTTTAATTCATTTGACAGCACAATCATTATTTTTTAACTATTTTTCAATGCCGGCCAAACAACTTAAAATATTTAATTTTCTTTCCAATTTTTTTCTAACACCAAAACTAAACACAGAGAGTTTTTGAAAGGTATTTTGAGTTAGAAGAGCGAGTCTTACCTTATTATGGTGTAAACTAGGCCTATTTTTATGTAATTCGGGTACTCGTCGCAGTAGAAACTTTAATTTTAAGTAGCCAATGAAAGGCTTGGAGTTCTCACGATACTTCAGTCTATCTGTGCGGGTTCGTGCAAGTGGTAGCTGGGCCCACCATTGAGGTGGTCTGGGCCCAACGCGGGGTCCCTACAATGACTACGGCTTTTTTGTCTTTTTTTTTTTTTAATTATAAACAAGTGTTAAGACTAACAAAGTGTACCTCCCAACAAGTAACAATTTTTATATTAAAAATAACATTTACTAAGAAAAAAAATGACTAAAAATTATAAATAAATCTCTGTAAAATAACTATTTATTCCGCTACCATTTTCTTGATAAAAATAAACAACTGTCAAGAAAAATTAGTGGTTTTTAAAATCTATTTGTTTGTTTTTTTCCGCCTCTCTCGAAGCGATTGTGTGTCAGCCCCTTCTCACTACAGTCCAAAATAAGTGGCGTAAGCAGTGACAAAATCATCCGAACACGCAACTGCACTTCAGTGCCCGACACGTGTTCTGCTCGCGGTCATAAAAAATGCCCAAGCAAAAGGAAAACGTTACCGCCCACGTGTATTCTAGAAATTCTGATCGCCACGTGTCCGCTTTCATCGCTATAAATACATACCTCCCCGTAGCGTTTTAAGTTTCACAAGCGCCGTTACATTAGCGCACAAGAAGCGAAGAGGAAGAACGGCAAAATAAGAGAACCGAAAAAAAAAAAAAGGGGGGGGCGAGAAGGTTAGAAGGGTAAAAATGTCAGCGGGGCCAGATTTACCTCCGGGCTTCAGGTTCCATCCAACGGACGAGGAGCTCGTGACGCACTACCTCTGCCGTAAATGCGCATCGCAGCCGATTGCCGTCCCGATCATAGCCGAAATCGACCTCTACAAGTTCGACCCTTGGGATCTCCCAGGTTCGACGTTTGACCTTTAATTAGTTTCCATTAAATTCTGAGTTTCTGAGGCTAATTTGCATCATTTGGTTGATTGTTTTCTTTTTTGTGAACTCACAGGATTGGCCTTATACGGTGAGAAGGAGTGGTACTTCTTTTCACCAAGGGACAGGAAGTACCCCAATGGAACGAGGCCGAACCGGGCTGCCGGAACCGGATACTGGAAGGCCACCGGTGCCGATAAGCCGATTGGACAGCCTAGGCCTCTTGGAATCAAGAAGGCTTTGGTGTTCTATGCCGGAAAAGCACCAAAAGGAGAGAAAACCAACTGGATTATGCACGAATATCGTTTAGCGGACGTGGACCGTTCGGCTCGTAAGAAAAACAGCCTAAGGGTATATCCGCCATTTTTCTTTTGATACTAATTCTAATACTAATTCTCAAACAAAAAAATAAAGAGAAATTAATTAATAAACAGCAAGCCAACCGCGGTCTCTGTGGAAAAGACCTTTTTGGCATGTGAAAAATCTTGATTTACATAATTACCCTTCTTGTGTTGATCTTTGAAAAGTCGGGGGCTGGTGCGATGAGGGTTTTCAAAGGAGAATTACGGCGCCGGCATGGGTGGGGCCTACCTGAAAATTTTTAACGGCCTAGATTAGCCCGTGGGCTATTGATGTGATGTGATAGATGTCGTCCACGTTATCAAATTGGACGGAAAATATTCCTTCTTATCTTTGTTATTAAGCATCCGTCACGCCAATTATGGCACTGATTTATTGGCTAAGTCAACGTTCTTGATTTTAATGCGTGCAGTTGGACGATTGGGTGCTGTGCCGCATATACAACAAGAAAGGCGTGATCGAGAAGCAAGGTCAAGGGCTGGTCAATGTCGGCAACTGGAAATCGGAGTCGATGGAAACCTCGATCGAGGACAGGAAGCCGGAGGTGATGTTGCCGCCGCCTCCGCCGCCGCGTCCTTCATCGTCGGCGGCGGGCAACGGGGCGGGCAATGATTTCGTGTACTTCGACTCGTCGGATTCGGTGCCCAAGCTGCACACGGACTCGAGTTGCTCGGAGCAGGTGGTGTCGCCGGAGTTCACGTGCGAGGTGCAGAGCGAGCCCAAGTGGAAGGATTGGGGTGCCAACTCAGTGAATCCGCTCCATTTTCCTTATAATTACATCGATCCCAGCATGGACAATGCCTTGATTGCCTTCGCTTCGCAATTCCGGGCGAGTAATCAGATGCAGCAGACGATGCCGCCGCTCCAGGAGATGTTCATGTACCCGCCGAAGCCCTTTTGAATCTGACGGCCAATATCAAACTGCTTGGCGGAATTTTAGTCCAATCGCACGGTAACACGAGACTGATTGAAAGTCTATGAGTGTGTCTGTGCGACAGCGTAGACAGGCATTCACAATTTGGTACTAGTAGTAGTCGTGGCACGGCCAATTGGGTACTTGGGATGTTATTATTAAATTTAGTTATTATTAAAATTGGGTACATGGCACATGTGTTTCGTATGTACATGATAGTTATTATAGCATTATTATTATTATCATTATTATTGTTATGGGAAATGTTATTGCTGTGGTAAATAATGGATTTTGCATTTTGTAGAAAATCTTGTAGCTTGCGAAGGTAATTGTTGTTTTCAAGATCATCCGTCTAAATATATTAGCTAACCCTAAACCCCCTTTTCTCCCCTTTTCTCCTTTTTTTTTTTTTTAATTTCTTCTTTTTGTTTTTTTCCTTCATCCTTATTCGGTTTCTTTCTTATCTTCATTTACGCGTCAAAAAATCTGTACAGATAAAGGTGCATCCTCCAACAACGCAAATGTACTTTTTTCAACAGCCAGCTGGCCGCAATGGGACATCTACGCCGCCTCCTTCCTGGTTAGGTTTAGACTTCCGGTAGATAAAAAAATAAAGGAAAATATTAGGTAGTAAGATTTGTGTAGAAGTAAAATAATAATAAAATAATATATTTTATTAGATAATTAAAATTTAATATATATATTATTAAATATTGTTGTAAACAAAGTGGTAAAATTCAAAAATAATTTTTCCTAACGATGCATGTTAAAGATGTGGTGGTGCATGCAAGAGTATCAACCATTTGCATTGAATTTGAAGGTAAAATGTGTATGTGCGGTAGACCTGTAGTCAAAAGATTGCTTGCTGAAAAAAATAAAAAGTTAGTCTAATTGTATTTTTGCCGTTTGCTTACAAAAAAAAAAAAAAAAAAAGGTTTATTCGCTGTGGATTGTGGAGGCGGTGCCGAAGAAAGAATCACAGAAGAATCGGCTTGAGCCTAGAGGCCCAAATTGTACCATGCCGACGGTCATGGCGGGAGGCATAGATATCATTTAGGTCCAATAATAAGACTGTTGCTCTATCAGGCCCGGATATCGTGTGTTATCGAGGCGCTTTAGCAAAGCCCAATTCTGAGCGGTACAACATTGAACTCACTTGGTCTGGGTCTTCTTGGAGAAAATTCGAAAGTAAGGATCCGTTTGTTTGTTTGGTATAAAATAATTTATTTTTGTAAAATATTTATAAAAAAAAATATTTGTAATAAAAATAATGATTTTCTCTTATCACTCATTTAAAGTACAATATGTGTTTTTCTTGAAAAACAACTTCAATTCAGAATAAGCGTAAGTTATTTTTTTTGAAAATCTCAAATTTTTTTCTAAAATTTTCCATTATAAAATATTTTATATAAAATAAACACTGAAAAATAAAAAAAAAATTCATGTAAAATTTTTTATTGTAAACAAACATATCCTAAGAGGGAATCTAAATCCCAATCTCAGTTATCAACTTTGATAACTCGGATTTCTTTTAAAAAGAAAAAAAAATCAGAGTGTAGACTGGTCATTTTTAATAACATGATCATTAAAGTAACTATCATTTTTATGCCAATTGGGTGTGATTGTTAAAGTATGTAAGGTCATCATGTAAGTGGCATCTTTCTTCCGTGAGCAATAAACTACAAAATAATGATGATTCATGCCTGTGGGAGCTAATCATAGGCATAGGTACAATAAAATTAACTTGAAAAATTAACCATTTGTCGCAAAATTTTTCTTTTTTATTTAAGCATGAAACGAATTCCTAGACTTCTCAAATCCTAATGTTTTTTTTTTTTATATAGGTTTCAAGTATTAACATTGCTCTACTTAATCGATACATCAATAAATATAACAAATTGTCAATTGACGTAACAATAATGAGATCAAGGAGCATGATGTTATTGGACGTTTATCAATTACTTTATTACAATTCTTAACTACTTATGTTTGAAGTCGTTAAAAAAAAGACGTACAAAAAATGACCAATTATAAGTTAACCAATTATGATTAAAATCATATTTAACGATCGCATTTAAATTATATAAATCTAGTCGTTCTAACTCGAATGTGTTGTGGCCTGAAATTGTGTCGGTGAAGTAGGTCTCAAATAATGAGGGACACATCAATATCCAAAATATCTTTTGCTATTTAGATACGGCCCAAACTCATGTGCTATGTCTGCCTCCAGATACGACCAATTTCGCCGTTGATTCATAGGGACAACCTTCTGCAATTTCATAAAATTTTTAGGGTACGTTTATTTTGACTTTTTTTTTTTTTTTTTAAGTAAGTAAAATTTACTCATAATTTTAAATTACACAATAAATGAAGTATACTTAAATAAAAAAATAAAAAATAATATTTAAATGATATTAAATTATTAATTAATTTTACTCAATAAAAAATAAAATAAAATAAATAAATATCAAAATTTTAATATGGTAACGATACGTCTATGTCATGGGATTAGAGCAAGAAACTGCCAAAATAAAATAGAGTTCTAAACTATTGCCCAGTGGACGATCTTTCCATGTATAAAATTCTAACCACACAAGGACAATCTAAAATGCTAGCAGTATTTGGTTGATTCTATCCCTTTTGGTGAACCTGTCAAATTTCCATCGTTTTCCGATTTGAAAATTGGAAAATGAAGCATGTGTTTTCTTCCCCTTAATTAATGATCCTCATCTCTCCCTTTTCTCAACAGTAGTTCATGCAGGTCCCATATCTTATTACCCCATAAATATGCGGACAAACCATTGCCGGCTTTTTTGACCCGGCCGACAAATATATATCAGGTAAAAATATCCAAAGAGTCGCCTTCGAAAATGAGACTTTTACAAGAGCAATACGAGAAAGAAATACATACAATACTATTTATTTTTTTAATAAAAAATTAGTAATTATATAAGTTATTACACTTATACGTAAAAGTTGAGGTCATTCATAATTTTCGTTCACTCTCCCTTATGAGGAGAATCTTTCATCTAAATACTATCAGAATTCACGCGGACTTTCTCTATACTCGATTTCAATGTTAACGAGTTTATAATTCAATATTATACCTCAACATAATTGTATAATACTTGAGGTCATATAATAAAACATTATCCTATAAACATGATATTGGCACGGTTATAGCTAAAGCCAAGGATTTACTTTATCCCAGTGCAGTATAGCCCAACAATAGGAACAGGTATTGTTGTTTTGCAATATGTACGGATTTTGACTGGTCTTTTTTTTTTTTTCCTTCTTAATGAATTTAAGTGATCAATTGAAACTCAGAAGCTGAGTCAGATACAGTAATTTTAGTAACGGAAAATTGAGATTAGAAGCGAAAAAATATAAATGAGAAATAAATATAAATAAAAAATAGATGTAATTGATTATTTTGTAAAATCAACTAATTAATATTTATAACAAAAATAAATATATTTTTTATCAATTATTTGTTACAAATATTATTCATTTGATTATATAAAATAATTAATCAATTACTATACATATATTCTACATCTAAATTTTCTACATTTATGTAATAATAATGAGACTCTTTTATAAGCTCAAAAAAAAAAAATGAGACTCTTTTATTAATGTAGGAAGAGCAATTATTTACAGCAATAACTGCAGCAAGCTCAGCAAGAGCAGCATAGCTTTATTACCATTAAAGAAGTCAATAAAATGGACATTCAATTTCTATGAGTAGATAATGCTAACGAGGACCTACTGCGCTCCTCCCCGCGAAAAGGCAACAATAAATACAAGGCACAGGGAACTAAAGCAACAAAACTGTCAACCATGCCCATAATTTGCGTCCTTCTTGGACTTCAAGAAAACGCGAAACCATCAAGCATGCGATCATGTGCACATTGGCAAAATTTGATTAATTGATGAATTGTCTACAGACAATCAACACAATGCTGCCATTACCTTTGTCCTCTTTAATAATTTTTTTTATTTCTTTGTTTGGGATGGAAGAAAATGTTTTTTTTTAAGTTGTCAGAACTAAACTGGTCATCAAATCGAAAATATTAGTGGGTCAAAATTCAACTGGTTGAACCGGTATTTGAACCGATATTTAATAATATATATACGTATAAAAGTAGTTTAAATAAATAATATATATATATATAGTAATTAAATATTAATTTTTTTAGTTTTAAGAATTGAATTGAAAGTTTTGATAAATTTAAGATTAAATTGAAAATTTTAATAACTTTAGAGTTCAAATTATAATTTAAACAAACTTTGAAATCAAATTAAATTTTTGAATTTTTATATTTTACTTGGACCGATTGGACCGGTCTGGTTTTGACCGGTCTGAATTTCAGTTAATTTTTATCTTGAACTGGACTAGACCACCGACCGATTACCAATTCAACCGGTCGGACCGGTCAGTCCGGTCTAATTTTCAGAACCATGATTCTTTTCCGTCCTTCATGATCAACGAATGGGGGCAATTTCACTGTCCCATAAATTCATTTATCTTCTGCATGTATCTGATGTTCTAAACCCGAGATCACTTCTTGGGGATATATTTTGGTATCACGTTTTTATAATGGACAAAAAGATGGAAAATTTGGTCCAATAAATGGTTTGGACTTCAGTATCTTATTATCATTTTCATTGCTATGGAATATAAGGGATACTCTTACCAATTTTTCCATAAAATTGGATATATATGATACCAAATCAAACCATGCAAATCGCCATAAATTTCTAAATTAGTCTCACATGTTTGGTCGATAAATGTACGGCTTGATTCCAGAAGGACGTATAATGATCATGATTTTCACACAAAAGAAAAAAGTAATCGATTTCAGATTCTTCCGATTCAATATAGCTCCAAAATAAGGAATAGTATCTGTACATTGTTTAATGCACTAACAATATAATCTATACACTCAAGTGTGACTGTCTGCTGGTGGGTAAGATCTACATTTATTTTATTTGGAAACAATAAATCAAGTAATGTTAAGGTGGAATATCGAGGACATACAATTGATTCAATAATATCTAATAATTTAATTTTATTTTTAAATTTAATTATCTAATGACTCATTACAACTTCAGAGTGAATTACTAAATTTTTTCTTATTTTATTTGCCTACTGCAATGGAAGATCGACCTGATAAAACCATCCATTACATAGATATTTATACACTAAATATTATCATTATTTTTATTATCATTCATAAGTCATCACCAACCCATCTGTCACGTCTAATTCAAGTAATCAATATATACATATATTTTGATTAAGACATGGCCATAGCAGTTGACATGCAGGTAGACATATGCAAAAATACATTTAACTTTGCACCCAAAAAAAAAAAAAAAACACCATTTAACTGACCCACTCTGATCACCAGAATAATAAGACAAATTAACAACCAGCAGTAAGCTTGCTTCTGACGTTGAAGCATGTGATTGAATGTGTGATCCGACCTTCATCAAGATTGTTTTGATCTGTCAACCTTATCATTTAATTTAGCTCGCCTCTTTAATTATTAGGAATTGGTTGGCTATGCCAGTTTGCGTAATTAGGCATCAACTCGGGAATTAAATTCAATAGTAAATCACTACGTTCGGTAAACTACTCTGGGACCATTCTGCTATTCTAACGTGGGAAATCATTCACAGGGACAAGTCCTCTACTGCCTGTGCCCTCGATTCAATCACTAAGAAACGATCAAAATGACAAAAACAGACGACTCATGAATTGCACAACTATGGGTCAACCCGACGGGCTTGCTCGAGGGGTACTGGCGCCTATGCACCAGGGGCTGGCGGGTTGTCCCACTTGGTGAGATTTGAGAGGCTTTGGTTCTTTTGGAGTGCTGTGCACTTCCTGTAGTGTTTGTGAACTTTTTTTTTTTTTTTTTTCTCGCTTATATCTAATTAACTAACTATTAATTATTTGAACGTTATAAAAAAAAAAAAATGTGGGTCTGTAGCAACAAAATAGGTTGACATGCATATGTAATAAGTGTTAGTAGCACCAACATTTTCAGTAAAGTGAAAATGAATTCAGTTAAGGGTCCGTTAGTACCGGTTGTTTCGCCAAATTTTATTTTTTTTTGACAGAAAGGGAAATCTTGCATTAATATAAATCAATTCCGTACATAGTTGCCACATAAGAGCAATGGATAAACCTGCACGAGATAGGGATACAACTCGGCCCAAATGTAAATCAATTCCGGTTGTTTCGCCAAATTTGAATTCTAGTTGTTAGAATTAAGAATTAAGTTATTCTGTAAAATGGTAGGAATTTTTCAATCACTATGTTTCGTAGAAAAGTTTGTTTTTTCCTTTGATTATTGGGAAGTGGGGTAAGGATTTTCTTGAATATGTATGTTGCAAGCAGCAACAACCAATATTTTCTAAGGAAATAAGTCCCAAAATATAACCAGATTATCAGATTTAATATTAGAAAATGATGTTTTATATCTGCTTTAGAATGTACCGTATTAATTATTTTTGCATCTTTTTTGATGGTACAGTAATGATATATTTCATTGCTAAAAAAAAAAAAAGAGGGCAGAGTTATAAAAAGAAGATGACCATTTCTGTTTTAGGTTTATATTCATTGGCTAAAAAAGGTGTATTCTACTTATAAGCTTTTTATTTTTGAAAAAAAAAATATAATAGCAATATTAATCATTGTTCATATAAATTTAGATTAGAAGTTTTCGTTTTATCTTAAAAAGCCTTCTTTTTTTAGTAAGAAAAAGATAATTATTCTTATAAATTTAGATAAAAAAATTTTCGTTTTAATTATAATTTAACCTTTTTTTATAAAAAAGATTCACCACACTCTGATGCCCTGAGCTGGCCTCTTGATTCAGCTTAAATAAAATAGAATTGCAACGACAAATTAAACATAAAAAAGAAAAGAAAAGAAAGGGAGAGAAAAAGAAAGGAGAACTTCTAGAACTAGAAGACGGGTCAAGAATATTGACTGACCTTCACCGCCATTAACTGCTCCGTCCCTACAGAGTCCACTGTGACTCGTAACCAATCAAAGAATTTTCACTGCTGGACCACGACTGCACCCCGTATATTTCACCATAATACCATATATAAGTTTATACATATTTTCTTTTGTTAATTAATTTTGATTGAAACTAATACATAATTTATATATTATGTAATCATGATAATTAATTATATATTTTTATTTTTTAATATAAAATTATTTTTTTATATAAAAAATACATTACAAATATATTAATTATTATATTATAAATTAAGATTAAGAGTAACTTATTATCCTAGCGTAGACTCTATCATCTGACTACTAGCGAAATTGAGTGAGATTTTGTGACAAGTGATGACAATTATCATCAAATTTTAAACCTAATGCCGTACTTCAACCCGCCAAAAATATTTATATTAGGAAAAAGTGTGGCAGAGGGAATTCGAACTTGAGTGATACGCTCACTTTTCACCAAACTACCACATTATATAGCCTTCAATACATAATTATATTTAATTATAAAATTACAAATTTACATTTAAATTCCAATAATTGAATATTCTATCATAATTGATAAAAAAATAAAATAGTAATGATAAATATTATCAAAATTATATTATAAAATATTTTAAAATATATAATTATAAAAAATTATTAATTTTTCAAAATTATTAAATTAAAAAAATTAATAAAATTTTTATAATTATAAATTTTAAATATTTCATAATACCGTTTTAAAAATAGAAAACAACAACACTAATAACAAAAAAGTTTGCATCCATATTTTGATAATTATACTTATTATACATATTATGACGAATTTATTTATTTTTACAATAAAATTAATAAAATATAATATAAAAAATTAACACATAATATTTTATTATAAAAATAATAAATATTATTATAAAAATAATTAAATTCGTAATAAAATATATATTTGATATATATATACCATCTAAGCAGTTACTACTGTATGTACGTGAAACTGAACTCCACCAGTAATTCCTTCTGTAATGTACACCACCACGCGCGCTCACTTGTGCAGTCGCTCAGTCGAGAAAAAGAAGGAAACGAAAAGAAATGAAAAGAAAGGACTCCCCCATCAGTCCTAACCGTCGCTCTCTCTAGCACACTCGTTCTCTTTCTCTCTCATCCCAATGTCGATCGAACCTCCATTGACGACGCGCTTCCCCTGAAGTTTCTCAGAGAATTACCGCCATTGCCACATCTTCAGGTTTTCTTCTGTTTCTTTCCTTCCTTCTCTCAACTTACATTAATTAGTGTTTCCGTGTACGATCACACACTCTCAGTCACGCTGCTGCGCGTACAAGAAACCAAAAAAATAAAAAATAACAATAAAATTGAAGAAAGAGAGAAGGAAAATGACGGTTTTCTAATTTCTACTTGCTATCGATTGTGCTACCCTGCACTTCCGATCCGATCTCTGCAAGCTTCGTTTTTAGGTTTTTATTCGTTTTTCTTGTTCGATTTTACGGTTTTTGTTTTTTTGTGCAATTGCAATCAAATAATTGAATGCGTGTGAGAGATCGATCTCATTTGACTCATTTGTTGTTGTTATTGTTGTGCAGTGTGTTGTGATCGGGAGATGCTAATGAGGGAAGTGTGCATGCATTGGGTGCGAGCTCACGCCGAGTAATTCAGTTCACTCCGATTGTACACGGAGAGAGAGGCAACGGTTCCAGGTGGAGCGAGACATTGTGGCTTTGGAGGAGTCGGTGGCGACGATCGGGCCTTAAATGGTGGTTTATGGATAGCTAGAAATAGGGACGTTTCTGGCATCTGCATTTTCGTGAGGTATTGTTTAATCTTTCAATTTGACTGGTATTTGCAGATTGATATTGCATGTTCTCATTTGAGGCTAATTTACTGCTTTTTAAGACATTACATTTTGTAAAAGTATTCTGAGTTATAGTTTTCTTTTCTTTTTTTTTTTTGAAGGTTAATATTGTATTTTGGCCTTTTGATTTAAGAACTGGGTTCTGATTCTGTTCAAGTTTGAGAGCAGTGAGCTGAGGGTGACTAGTTAAAATTTCTAGGATTTTAGGTGCATAGTTCAAGTATGAAATATTGGGGACTGTGCAGAATTAGAATTCTGTCCTTTGTTTTCATTTTGGCGTGTGAAGTCTGCTTATCAAAAACTCGTTATGCTGTTAAGTAGGTTTTGCTTGCGTTATTACAAGTGGATGACAGTATATATTTTTGTTTAAAAAAAAAAACCGGCTGCCAGTATTTTGTGCTTCTTCTCATCTTATTGCATTTATCTGTCTATTAATGTTGATATGCTGAAAATTGATATAGTACTGTGGGAAGCAGGTCACCTGGAACTACGGTCTAATCCTGGGATTGTGCATATGTCAAAGTCTGCCCCCTCTGACCTTCAAGAACTGAATTCCTGGTCTACTTTTCAGGCTAGGTTAGCATCCTTCTCTCATGTGGAAAAGTTTGAGAATTTATCTTTTAGCAAATTTTTAATTTTGTTCTTTTGCACATCAACTATCGCAATCACTTCCGTGAAAAGTATGGGAAATCAAATAGAGAAAAATCCATCTGAAACAAACCTCCATTTTATCCAATAATGGTAATCTATTATTGTTTTAAAACTGAACGGTTTAGGTGGGACATGAATCTGTAATAAATTTATCATTTCTTTGTTGTGCATCAATTGCTGATTGAGGAAAAGTGATTCACGCCGTATTCAGGGAGTCAAATGGAAAAACAGCAATGGATGAACCAGAAAATACAATGTCTACACTCGCTGGATTTATTGAGAAGCTTCATGCCAAAGCATCTTCACCTCATGAGAAAGAACTTATTACGGCCCGTGTGCTTGGTCTTGTTAAAGCAAGAAAGGAGGCGAGGATAGTCATTGGCGCCCATGCCCAAGCAATGCCATTGTTCATATCTATTTTAAGGAGTGGCACTCCGACTGCAAAAGTTAATATTGCTGCAACTCTGAGTTCCCTTTGCAAAGACAATGACTTACGAATAAAGGTACTTCTTGGTGGGTGCATCCCACCTTTACTCTCACTTCTGAAGTCTGAACTAATTGATGCCAGGAAGGCAGCAGCAGAGGCAATCTATGAAGTCTCTTCGGGTGGGCTATCAGATGATCATGTTGGTATGAAGATATTTGTTACAGAAGGTGTAATACCAACTTTGTGGGACCAGCTCGATCCAAAGAACCAGCAGGAAAAAGTAGTACAGGGTTTTGTTACTGGTGCTCTGAGAAATCTTTGTGATGACAGGGACAGCTTTTGGCGAGCAACCCTTGAAGCTGGAGGAGTAGAGATTATTGTAGGCCTTTTATCTTCTGATAATGCTGCTGCCCAGTCAAATGCAGCTTCTCTTTTGGCTCGTCTGATGTTGGCTTTCATTGATAGTATTCCCAAAGTAATTGATTCTGGAGCTATCAATGCTTTGCTTCAGCTTGTTGGTCAGAATAATGATATTTCTGTTCGTGCCAGTGCTGCTGACGCATTAGAAGCTCTTTCCGTGAAGTCAAAAAGGGCTAAGAAAGCTGTTGTAGATGCAGATGGTCTTCATGTTCTCATTGGAGCTGTTGTTGCTCCTTCGAAAGAGTGTATGCAAGGGGAGTCTGCCCAGGCTCTGCAAGCCCATGCAACTCGAGCTTTAGCAAATATCTGTGGCGGGATGCCTGCTTTGATATTATATCTGGGAGAAATGTCATGTTCCCCGCGCCTGTCTGCACCAGTTTCTGACATAATTGGAGCACTTGCTTACGCTTTGATGGTCTTTGAGCATAATTCTGGTTTTGATGGGGATTCTTTTGATGCAACCAAGATAGAGAATATATTGGTAAAACAACTGAAGCCTCGTGATAGTAAGCTGATTCAGGAGCGTGTTCTTGAGGCGATGGGAAGCCTGTATGGAAACTTCCATCTCTCAAGATATCTTAATCACGCAGAAGCAAAGAAGGTCTTAATCGGACTTATAACAATGGCCACTGGGGATGCACAGGAGTATCTAATGCTTTGTTTATCCAGCCTATGCCATAATGAAGTAGGCATCTGGGAGGCCATCAGCAAGAGAGAAGGAATTCAGTTATTGATTTCACTATTGGGGTTATCTGGTGAGCAGCATCAAGAGTATGTTGTATGGTTCCTGGCAATCTTGACAGACCAGGTCGATGAAAGCAAATGGGCTATCACTGCTGCTGGTGGGATTCCTCCATTGGTGCAATTATTGGAGTCTGGATCTCAGAAAGCAAGGGAAGATGCGGCCCATGTTCTTTGGAATTTGTGTTGTCACAGTGAAGATATCCGTGCCTGTGTTGAAAGTGCAGGAGCTGTTCCAGCATTCTTATGGCTTCTAAAAAGCGGTGGACCTAAAGGACAAGAAGCCTCAGCTATGGCACTTACAAAGCTTGTACAATCAGCTGATTCTGCTACAATTAATCAGTTACTAGCTTTGCTCCTTGGGGATTCGCCCAGCTCAAAGGCGCACATACTAAAAGTTATTGGTCATGTGCTCACAATTGCGTCATACAACGATCTTGTGCATAGAGGATCCACAGCTAATAAAGCATTAAAGTCTCTTATTCAGGTTCTCAACTCCTCAAATGAAGAAACCCAAGAGCATGCAGCCTCTGTTCTTGCTGATCTATTCAGCACAAGGCAAGACATATGTGATAGTTTTGCAACTGATGAGATTGTGCATCCTTGCATGAGGCTGTTGACAAGCAATAGTACTCAAGTTATTGCAACACAATTAGCTCGTGCGCTGGGTGCTTTGTCACGTCCAATGAAGACCAAGACTACCAATAGGATGCTTTGTATTGCAGAAGGGGATGTCAAGCCTCTAATCAAATTGGCTAAAACTTCTATTGACGCTGCTGAAACTGCAGTTGCTGCGCTGGCCAATCTTCTTTCTGATCCTCAGATTGCAGCTGAAGCCCTCACAGAAGATGTTGTTGCAGCTTTAACAAGAGTCCTTGGGGAAGGGACATTGGAGGGCAAGAAAAATGCATCACGAGCTCTTCATCAATTGCTGAAGCATTTCCCTGTTGGTGATGTGCTCAGAGGAAATGCTCAGTGTCGGTTTGTTGTAGTTTTGATTCTTGATTCTTTGAATGCAATGGATATGAATGACAGTGACACTGCAGATGCTTTAGAAGTGATTGCACTCCTAGCTAGAATGAAACAGGGAGCAAACTTCATTTTCCCTCCTTGGGCTGCCCTTGCTGAAGTGCCCTCAAGCTTACAGTCTCTGGTACACTGCCTGGCTGAGGGCCCCCCTTCACTGCAAGATAAAGCAATAGAAATCTTGTCTAGGCTTTGTGGGGATCAAACCCTTATGCTGGGCGATATGTTGATCGCAAGACCAATGGCAATTGGATCTCTAGCAAACAGAATAATGAACTCCTCAAGTTTAGAAGTAAGAGTTGGAGCAACTGCACTGCTCTTACGTGCGGCAAAAGAAAACAGACAGCAGTCAATGGAAACGCTTGATGTATCAGGACACTCAGAACCCCTTGTATATGCTTTACTGGACATGATGAAGCTGAATTCTAGCTATTCATCTTCAGACATTGAAGTCAGAAGTCCAAGAGGTTATTTTGAAAGATCAGCATTTCAAGCGAGGGATGAGTTTGATCTTCTTGATCCAGCCACGGTTTTAGCTGGAACTGTGTCATTGTGGTTACTATCAATGCTTTCTTCCTTTCATGCAAAGAACAAGCTCATTGTAGTGGAAGCTGGTGGACTTGAGGCACTGTCTGATAAACTTTTAAGTTATACTTCTAAGCCACAGGTATTACCTCTTTTAGCCTTTTGCGAGTTTCTGCACTACCTACTGTCCATCATGATGTTGCAAAACCCCGTGGATTGCTTTATCATTTAGTTACATAGTTAACATTAATTGACCTAGCCATAAATTTGGCTGATGCATAATATTGATTTTCTTTGTTGATTCTTTCACAAGGGAGAAATGTTTGTTTTTGTTGTTTTTTGCAGTTCTTCATTTGATTTTTGCTTCCATGCATGATTTAATATATTTTTGTATGGCTGATCTGCTTCGGTGATGATATTATCAATATTTGGTAGCTAAGCCAGAAAACCAATGTTTATTCTCAGGCAGAATTTGAGGATAATGAGGGTATATGGATTAGTGCACTGCTTCTGGCCATCTTATTCCAAGATGCAAATGTTGCACTGTCGCCTACAACGATGCGTATCATACCTTCACTTGCTCATTTGCTGAAATCTGATGAAGTTATTGATAAATATTTTGCTGCCCAGGCAATGGCTAGTCTAGCCTGTAATGAAACTAAAGCAACAAGTCTCACCATTGCAAACTCAGGTGCTGTTGCTGGGTTGATATCCCTGATTGGTTACACAGAATCAGATATCCCGAACCTTCTTGCTTTATCAGAAGAATTTTCACTGGTAAGGAATCCCGATCAAGTTGTTCTACAACGCCTTTTTGAAATTGAAGATGTAAGAGTTGGCTCTACTGCACGCAAAGCTATTCCATTGTTGGTGGATCTTTTGAGACCTATTCCAGATAGGCTTGGTGCCCCTCCAGTTGCTGTACAACTCTTAAGCTGTATTGCAGATGGAAGTGATACAAATAAGTTACTAATGGCAGAAGCAGGAGCTCTCGATGCTTTAACCAAGTATCTATCCTTGAGCCCTCAGGACTCAACAGAGACCTCTATAACAGAATTATTGAGAATTTTGTTTAGTAATCCTGATCTTATTCGATATGAAGCATCACTTAGTTCTTTAAATCAACTGACAGCTGTTTTGCGGCTAGGCTCAAGAGATGCCAGACTTAGTGCAGCAAGGGCTCTTCATGAACTTTTTAATGCTGAAAACATTAGAGAAGCTGAACTAGCTTGGCAGGCTGTTCAACCATTGATTGACATGCTTAATGCTACATCAGAGAGTGAGCAAGGGGCTGCTCTTGTTGCCTTGATCAAGCTCACTTCAGGAAATGCTTCTAAGGCAGCCTTGTTTGTTGATGCAGAAGGTAATCCCCTTGAGAGTCTGTACAAAATACTCTCCTCTTCATCGTCCTTAGAATTGAAGAGAGATGCTGCAGAACTTTGCTCTATCCTTTTCAGCAATGCAAAATTCAGGGCAAATCCAATTGCCTCTGAGTGCATGCAGCCCCTTATATCTCTTATGCAATCTGACACAAGTTCAGGTGTGGAGTCTGTGGTTTGTGCTTTTGAGAGATTATTGGAGGATGAACAACAGGTGGAGCTTGCCGCAGCAGACGACGTTATTCTGGATCTTCTTGTTGGGAAGATTTCTGGGAAAAATCATCGGCTTATAGAGGGAAGTATCTGTGCCCTTATAAAGCTTGGAAAAGACAGGGCCGCACGAAAAATGGCTATGGTAAAAGCAGGTGTCATAGAAAAATGCCTTGAGCTGCTCTCCATTGCACCCAGCTCATTATGCTCTGCAATTGCAGAATTGTTCCGAATCTTAACAAATAGTGGTGCAATTGCTAGAAGTTCAGATGCTGCAAAAATAGTTGAACCCCTTTTCATGGTTTTGCTTCGGCCAGATTTCAGTTTATGGGGACAGCACAGTGCCTTGCAAGCACTTGTAAATATTTTGGAGAAGCCACAGAGCCTTGCAACATTGAAACTTACTCCTAGCCAGGTAATTGAGCCTCTAATTTCATTTCTTGAATCTCCCTCGCAAGCCATTCAGCAGCTTGGCATGGAACTGCTATCTCATCTTCTAGCACAAGAACATTTTCAGCAGGATATCACAACAAAAAATGCCGCTGTGCCACTTGTGCGGCTTGCAGGAATTGGATTATTGAACCTCCAGCAGACAGCAATAAAGGCATTGGAAAAAATCTCCTTAAGCTGGCCAAAGGCAGTTGCCAATGCTGGAGGCATTTTTGAGCTGGCAAAGGTTATCATTCAAGATGATCCTCAACCACCTCTTGAACTGTGGGAAACAGCTGCTTCGGTTCTGTCAAACATTTTGAATTATAAAGTCGAATATTACTTTAAAGTTCCTCTGGTAGTTCTTGTGAAAATGTTGCACTCCACAGTTGAGAGTACCATTAAAGTGGTTGTAAATGCCCTAATTATTCATGAAAAAACTGATGCCTCAAGTGCAGAACAAATCGCCGAAGCTGGTGCAATAGATGCTTTGTTGGACTTACTAAGATCCCATCAATGTGAAGAATTATCTGGAAGACTACTTGAAGCCTTGTTTAACAATGTTAGGGTGCGGGAGATGAAGGTTTCCAAGTATGCAATCGCTCCTTTGTCACAATATCTGTTGGATCCTCAAACTAGATCAGAGACCTGCAGGCTTCTTGCAGCTCTAGCTCTTGGAAACCTCTCCCAACAGGAAGGACTCGCCAGGGCAAGCAATTCTGTTTCAGCATGTCGTGCGCTGGTAAGCTTGCTTGAAGATCAGCCATCTGAAGAAATGACAATGGTTGCAATTTGTGCATTGCAGAACTTTGTCATGCACAGTAGGACTAACAGGCGAGCTGTTGCAGAAGCTGGGGGTATATTAGTAGTTCAAGAGCTGCTTCTGTCTACTAGTGCTGATGTATCTGGCCAGGCAGCAATGCTGATTAAGTTCTTATTTTCCAACCACACTCTCCAGGAATATGTATCAAATGAGCTCATCAGATCTTTAACAGGTAACTTCAATCCCATTTATCGCACCCTTCAATTGGTTGGATGAAGTACTTGCAAATCCAAGATATCAATACTCTTACATCTTGTTAGATTCAATTTCAGATATATATTTATGTATACCATTTGTGTTGTATTTTTAGTTGTTCTTCCTTTTCTTCTTTGTATTATGATATTGATTCTAGCTTGCTTTATATGTGGTGACATTGTTGGGCAGCTGCACTTGAGAGAGAGTTGTGGTCCACAGCAACTGTCAACGTACAAGTCTTGAGAACGATGAATGTTATATTTACCAACTTTCCTAAGCTTCATGTTTCTGAGGCCGCTACTTTGTGTATCCCCCATTTGGTAAATGCACTCAAGTCTGGTACTGAGGCTGCGCAGGACTCTGTATTAGACACACTTTGCTTGTTAAAACAGTCTTGGTCTGCGATGCCAATAGATATTGCTAAGTCTCAAGCAGTAATAGCTGCTGAAGCCATTCCTGTTCTGCAAACACTGATGAAGACCTGTCCACCAAGTTTCCATGAGAGAGCAGACCTCCTGTTGCATTGCTTACCGGGGAGTTTGACTGTGACAATTAGGCGTGGGAACAACCTGAAGCAGGCAATGGGAGCAACAAATGCATTTTGTCAGCTCACCATTGGCAATGGTCCTTCACGGCAGACCAAGGTAACAGTTGCTTTTTTCCTTTTCTCCGATGTGTGCAATTGTGCAAAAAAAAGGAAAAAAAGGTTTCTGCATGGGACTTTTTTTTTTGTTCTGACCAAAACTGGTGAATAGAATTAGCCAAAAATATCCACCGATGTATTAGTCAACCATGTGGAACATATTTAATGCTGCAATATCAAAATCGTGGTAGCATCTTAAAGCCACTTCTAGGTTTCAAAACTTGACGAACATGGCAAGAGTGCTTCACAACTATAGTGACTTTGGATATGTAGTGAAGAAAATTCCATGTGAATGAATACACAAACATTGATAAACATCTTTTGCATTTTAACCCCAAAAGTTCCGAGGTACAGCTACAAATTCTAACTAAAATGCGTGTATTACATCTATTTTCTTATTGTCAGATTGCAGCAGGATTTCACATTATAACCATCTAATACTTTTCTCAGGTTGTGAGTCACAGTGTCTCTCCAGAATGGAAAGAAGGTTTTACGTGGGCGTTTGATGTGCCACCAAAGGGACAAAAACTTCACATCATATGCAAAAGCAAAAACACTTTTGGGAAGGTAATTACAATTCCAACCACATCAACTTACCATGTGGTGTAGCAGAGAGATCTAGTGGTTCAGTTATTGTAATTGATGAAGATCTATTTGTTTTTAGATGCAAATTTCATCAAAAGGTATCTGAGAAAAATTATGTTGCATGAATGTGTATCTCATTCTTGATGTAGTAATCTGTTAGTGCTTCAAAGCACTTTTGCTTTTATTCATCTTGTTGAGATGGTGTCTTTTTTTTTTCAGGCAACACTGGGAAGAGTGACCATCCAAATTGATAAAGTTGTGTCCGAAGGTGTATATAGTGGGTTATTTAGTCTCAATCATGACAACAACAAAGATGGCTCATCCAGAACGCTTGAAATTGAGATTGTCTGGTCCAACAGAACACACGAGTCATAGCATGTAAAGTGACATAAGTTATCTTGTATAAACAACTGCATTAAAATTAGGTATGACAGGATGGTGAAAAGCTGTGGAGAATGTTGGCGTTCATCTTGACAGGATGCGGCAACTTGGTTTGCCTGTAAGTATTAACATCATTTGAGGATCCAGTTTTGTGGTGAACATGACGGAATAACCTCACGCGTAAAATGTAAAATATGAATCACCTGGCATAGGTTGAAAATTGTTTGAGGGCTGTTTTCAATTTATAGCAAAAAGATTAAGGCTGTTTTGAAGGCTATTGTACATGTCAGTCCATAGGCATTGGGAAATTAGAAGTAGCATTGCGAGAAAACTTAGTCAAGCTTCTAATGCAGATGCTGCCTTGTTGATAGCATAAGTAAAATGTCCTGCTTGTAATGAGTTATCCATCCAGAAATTGATTGCCTGAAAAAAGAAGCGATTGCTTGCTTCGAGGAATTTTTTAGCTTATTTGGACCTGATTGGAATATTCTGAGTCACATAAAATATGCCGCAGAAAGAAGTCATTCGTCATACTGCGCAGCATTGCACGCAAAATCAAACTTAACTACTTAAGCAAGACAGAATTTTCATGTTGAGGCTTATCACAAAGATTGCCAAGCAAAGGTGACAGTCTTTTACGTTGTCTCTCTTCTTTTGCTGCATGTTATCTTGGCTTCCATGTTGTAAGGAGCTTATGTTAAAAACACTCAGAAGAATAAATCATAATTTATTATGTTTATCCTTTATTATTATTATTATTATTATTATTACTATTTTATCTTATTTGTCTATTTGGAAAATATCCGCATTCGAATTTCAACGGGAAAAAGGTAATTTTGGTGCTTGACGAGAATACTACAGAATAATGCAATTGAGCAGTTGGTGTCAATTTTTTTTTTTTTGAACTTTTGTTTTTAGTTTTGGCCCTTTTGGCTGTGACTGAGGTATTCTTTCAGATTCCTTTTGAACCTCCTTACACTAGCTTAAGGACAGAAAGCAGAAATAACTCATGTGGAATTATAATTATAGATCATCCCTTATGACTAGGGATATCCATGTGTGTATATATATATATATATATATATATATAGCATGTCTTGTAGCACGAAGCTATGTTTCCTTAAGACTGATAGAAACACCCAATAACTGGGGTCTAATTACAAGAATCTATTTTTTTTTTCCTTCTGTCGTAAGGTGACAAGCTGTCAATCAGTTTATTGTCTTCCCATTAGTAATTTGATGGGCAATGATCTTCAAGGCTGCAAAAGGCAGATAAACAAACATTTGTATATATAATCCTGGTCTACACTGTCAACAACCATAAGGGATAAAAAGGTCCTGGTGAAAATATATCGAAGGAAGAACATTACCAGGGAATGTGATCAGGACTTGGGAATTTAGTGCAATCTGCAGGCGACCATCCAATCAGCTGCCTCTCATTGTCATAGACCACGATTTTGTCTTGCAAGCTAATGTCTGTAGGTGGCAACAGAGTTAAGAAGGAGTATTATTAGATTGTAATTAGAAATGAATGTAATTAATTGCAGCCTGTAGAGCATTTCAGCTAAGTAGTCTTTGGCTTTCACAGGATCTCTTACCTCCAATCAGATTAGTGTCTCCCAGTCCTTTTTCAGTTCCATTTAGAATTCCAAAGCACACATTTCCTTTGTTCTGAAAGGTTGAGGAGTTGCACATTCTTACAAATTGCAAAGAACAAGTAATAAAATGGTTCCTATAGGTTTAACAAGTGAAAAAAAAAAAAAAAAAAACATATGGGATCTCTACTTTCTGGAGATGCCTCACCGAAAAAATGAGATAATGTTCAGGTGGCATTTGCAGCTGCACATTCTGTGCTTGTGTGAAGCTCAATGCTAAGGGTGTGAAGAAGTTTTTGGCATCATCAATAGAAGCAAAAGGCGTTGTGCCTTTCCAGCAGATTGGCAGGGTCTCATCCTCTGGTTCATCTTGCAGTGGCTTTTCGGTCAGATCCGCCTTAATCTGAGATGTAAAGAACCCTTAGTTCCAACCAAAGACAAATGTCACACCTTAATTCATGTTCATGAACATGTAGTAATTCTTCCAATTGTTTCTTCCTCACCATATTAAGTGTGACTTCGTAAAGTTGGGAACTGAAGTAGGTATAAGAGCTACCACTATCAAAAACCAGCTGTTGTGCATTCGTGCCGGACGGATTTCCCCCAAAGATAAGCTCCGCGGGTCCTGATATGTAATAGTTTCTGAAATAAAAGTATTGAGAATCATAGTTCTATTATAGATGAAGTAAATTCACAAAAAAAAAAAAAAAAAAGGCTTAAAAGATTGCCAAGTCAAATGTTACGCTGGGTTTGATATCATTGGCGTCCAAGAAATTCCAAATAATGACAGGTAGTGATCCCCAAGGAACAAATATCCACCCCCTTGAGCTTGGCTGCTCAAACAGTGGCCAATAACATTTTTTGTTATAGCTTGAGCTCGAAGTTGTGAAATGAAGCTTGATTGGCCTCTGCCAAGTGCCAGGATCCCAGCTGTACTGGGAGAAGGATGTGCACCAACATCAATTTGCTGATCATATCCGCACCTGCGGACAAGAAGAGAAGCACTCAATTATAGTGGAAGCAATTATTATTTTATTATTTTATTATTTTTGGCTTTTCATCCTCAGAGTCCAACCATTTCAATATCATGCAGATATGTATATGCCGAATGACAGCACTTTATAACACTCACCCAAAAGCAATGGCAGGTTTAACGATGGTGCCATCTACTAGCTGTAGGTGGAAAGGGTCCATTACCAATACGCCTAGCGACGAACCTCCATCAGCATATGTGGTCTCATAGTAACATTGTTGATCTGGGTGGTCGCATTGTCTCACCGGTTTGCTGACGGCCTGGCATTGGTCGCTTGGACAAAGTAGGCCGTTGTTATGTGGTTTGTATTGCTCGTCCTGAGGCTGCAATACCCAAATGAAAAAACTAGCTTAGGCCAATTTTATTTTCGGTCGATCGGCTCAACAAACTTACCCAACAACCTTGTATTTTATCCTTAGTCAAGATCTTTTATAGACTGTTAAACCCACCTATTTGAACTTGAACTATGATATCATATTATAATTTTTTGTGAATGGTCTATTTTTCTTTGCCGATGAAATTGAGTCTTAATGTGAATGAAATAGTATTTGAGTTAATTTTATTTTTAGTTAATGAGCTTATCATATGTTAAAATAGCTTAAATCATTTTAACAAATTTACCCCACAATTTTATATTTCATTTTTTTTATTTATTCCCAAGTAATTGGGATTCATTTCCAACACACTGGATGAAGATATATTCTTTACCAAAGTGCAACCAGTGCAAGGTCCGTCGCATTCGACCCAAGAGAGGTCGCTTCCAGTGTCAAAATCGAAGACGAATGTCTGCAGTGGGTCGCCTATGTTAGTTAACACAGCATAGTTCCTGCAAATTTGAGCGTAGAAATTTATATGAAATGGTCCCCAAAAGAAAATTGGTGTGTGCGAAACTAGTCCGTCAAGGTTCCATTATGTGTTCAAATAATAAGAAAGTCTAGGAAAGTATTTTTGTTTGCTCCGTTGGGAGGCCTATGAGTATGAGTCATGATTTACACAATTATTAGCTCTCACATTTTTATAAATTTTATATCACTTTTTCTAAAATTAAAACCTAAAATTTTGAGAATAAAGATCTAAAATTTTAACTACTTACTATTTCACGAGAAACAATTTATGTTAGTTTTATTTTGACAAAACTGCATAACGTAGGCAAATGGGTCCTAATATCAAAGCAACCAAGAATTTGTATTTGGAGGATGGGAGAGAAATGATATAAATATATTTTTTTAAAAAAACAAAGCCCCAAAAATTCACTTCAGAAAACGCCATAGTTAATTAACTTAAGAAAAAATTAGGTCCCTAATCAATAATTACTTTTTTTTCGTTTACAAGAAAAGTCCAAAACTAGGAAATCAAAACATGATCAATAAGACTTAAATATATGACAAAAATTTTTAAAAAATATATCTCAATTAATTATACCAAAAGCATGCGGACGAATAGTAACCGAAGTAAGCTATCATCAGCCAACCGAGTTCAGTTTTGTATACACACTTTCGCACACATATGTTATACATATAAAATATATTTTTTATGACGAATTTGATTATTTTTACAACAATACTTATTATTTTCGTGACAAAAAATTATATGTTAATTTTTTATATCATATTTTATCAATTTTATTACAAATAAAATAAACCCATCACAATATATATATACAAAATATACCTACATAGATGTCAAACTTTTTCCCAGCCAATAAAACGGATGCATGAGATATGTCCTAGTCAATGCTGACCAAGCAGAGGAAACACGTGGCAATTTGAAGCAGAGGAGCTGAAGTTAGCATAGTTAGAGAGTTAGTTACTTTTGGCGCGGAACAGCTGTTATGAGCTGTTACCGTATACATTTTTTTTTTTTGGTACACATTGTAATCACATTGTAATGCAGATTGTATGAGCATTGTAATGCAGACTTGATGAATGATCAGACTTCCCTTCTCGGTTTCCTCTTCTCTTTTCTTCTCTCCTCTCTTTCATTCTCTCCAACTCTTCTGTTCTGCCATTAAAATCTTAGATCTTAGCTTGGAAAGTTTTCTGTCTTCAAGTTTTCATATTAGTCATACTTGTTTGCATCAAAAACCAAGCAAACCCAAAAAAGAAAAAAAAAACAGAGAGAGAGAGAGAGATAGAAAGAAAATGTAATTGAAACAAAACACAGATACTCACTTACAGAAGTCCCAACTCAAACAAAGTACAGATGCAAGCAAACAAGGATTTCAAGAAACAAACAAGAAAGCAAAACAGGAAACAAAGAAAGTGAAAGTCAAGAAGGGAAATTAATTACCCAAGAGGAAAAACATTTCCAACCACTTTGAATAAAACAGTGGAAGATGGAGGATCATCGTTACTGGGAGCTCCCGCCGGTTTGCTGGACTTTTTTTCCAAGTCAATGGGTTGACTAAACACACACCCTTCAAATGATGCCCCCAACACCGCCAGGAAAAGCATCATCGCTACCACTGACACCCCACATTTTCTTTTCTTTCCCATTCTCTTTCAGCCTGTTTTTTTTTTTTTTGTTTAAATTCTCAAAAGGATGATGATTGCGTACGTTGAAAAGAAGAGAGAGAGTGGAGGCTGTGGAAGACTGATGAAAGCAAAAAGCTGTAAGGTCCTTTTAAAGAGGAGGAGGAGGAGGAGCCGCACTGTTTGCGTATATTAATTAATTCCAGAGGAAAACAGTTGAATTGAGAGAGAAGAAGGGAAACAAAGCTAGAAAGCATTTAAATTTCTCGGGAAAAAGAGGGGAATAAAAGTTTCGTGTGTTTGCAAGCGTCGGTACAGAGGCAAAAGAAAGCCGGCACGCAAGGTGTGCAACGCCGGAATTTGTCTTGTGCTCCCAGCAACTTAAGATGCATAGGTACGGATACGCGATATGTATATAATATGTTACGGATACAGCGACACGAATACTCTTAAAAAATTAGGATACTAGTAGAGCGTGAACACGGTTATAATATATATATATATATATATATATATATATATATATTAAATTTTTTTTATGTATAATTTATAATAACTACTATTATAATATTTTATGATATAATTTGTATTTTATTAAAAAATTTTAAAAAATATTATATATGTGTATATGTACGTGTAACAAAATATTTAAGAAAATATTATATATATACTTGTGTGTATATGTACGTGTAACAAAATATTTAAGAAAATATTATATATATACTTGTGTGTATAACGTACTAATTAAAAATATTAAACACATCTATAAAAAGTGTCGACACATGTATTAGACATATTTGATATGCGTATCTAAATTTTTTTATTTTTATTTTTTTTATTAGACATGTTTTAGAGTGTCCGATACATGTCTGAAAAGTATCGACTAAGTGTAATGTCTGATACATGTGTCCAACATAGTATTTTAAAAGTGGCTATGCATCCTAACGAGCAACAAAACAACCCACGTAAAACTGTATCAGAAGGGCAAAATTAGATTAAAAAAAAAAAGTTTTTGGTGTAAAAATACGAGTTTTTTCATTGTGAACTACCTCAAGCACCTTAAAAAAAAAAACTCCAGAAAAAAATAAAAATAGTTTAAGATGCGTTAATTGCACTACATTAAATCTATATTAGATACAATATTATAAAGGAGAAGTTCAAAAAACCTTCTCTTATCACTCTCTATATTAACTATAATTTTTTTCTAATATTGAAATGAGAAAGAGAAATTAATGATTTGATTACAAAATTCTAAATTATGACTAATTACTGTAATAATTTTTTAACCTTTCTAATAATTATTTTCATAAATTATTAAATAAAATATTACTACCATAAATGATTTTGTAACTTTTTTGACAATTATTACCATAAAAAAATATTACCAAAAATTTTGATTTTCTAACATTCATGCGAAAACACTATTATACTTGTCCTTATTTGTAGCAAAAAATAATGATACTAATACTTAAAATGTTGAAAATTTTAGTTGCAATAATTACGTTTCAACAATTAAGAAAATTACCATAAATGCTCGCAAAAAAAGGTGAATGCATGTAGTAAAAATTATTAAATTATGACTAATTAAAATAAATGATTTTGTAACCTTTTTAACAATTATTTCCATAAATTATTAAATAATAAATTATTATTATTAATGATTTTATAAATTGTCTAACAATTATTACTATAATTTAGATTTTCTAACATTTATGTAAAACTACTAATATATATATATATATATATAAGCAATTGTGTATGAATGTATTATATTTATAGAGGTGGTGTAACTCTTGCGGTCGTGGAAGTGTTTCAACCAGCTTGACTGATCACTTTGGTGAATATAGTTTCTTTCGTATTCTTCCCTTTTTTAACCTTCAAAATTTTTCTTAGATATTTAGTCTTTGATGAGATACTCCACCATCATGGGAAGGAGGCTGGTGAACGAGAAAATTAGAGATTGAATTTCATATATATCTCAATTAAAAGTATCAACTGTTAACTATTTGAGTTAAAACTTCTTTCTTGAATATTTAGTCACCAATATGGGACTACTACAATGTTCTTGACATGGTAACATCAAAATTGTAAAAATTTGTTATTTTCTAATAATTTAAATTAATCTGATATATGGTTTAGCTCCTTAAGATTAGGCATTTTTCTAAATGCAAAGGCCAAAATAAATACCCGATTAATTTACCAATGTTATAATAAGTAATTAATGTTAGATTATTTATTTGTAAGAATGGCACAAGCATTTTATCTTTTGTTCTACGGACAACTCAATGAGATTTTTTTTTCGCATATTCCATATTGTGATGCAAGTTTTGATAACCTAATTTTTAATCAGCATTTTAAAACTTGAGCATCGCGTAGGCTAGATCCTAGTAAATTCATAATTGCAATGGATCTACGCGTGGTTGGTTTTAGCGGTAAGTGACTTGAGATATGAAAAATGAATGGGACCATTGAAAATGCAGTCCTTTTCGCGGCTTAGACTCTGAGAGCTCATTCTTTCTAACTTTGGTTGGCCAGTTAGTTGGTCTCTGGACTTTTACTTGTGGAACAAGGATTTGGGTCCATCCATTTTATCTTTGCTTGTTCTTTCTTGGTTATAATCAGGAGACAGGAATCTTTCTGTTCTTGTGATGGTGCCTTAAATTGGAGCAAGTTATAGCCTCTGACCATTGCTAAATAAAGAAAAAAAAACTGTTAAATATAGGTGCAAATTTTCAAACAAATGACATGCATTATTGCTTAATGACTCCTCCCAAATAAGGAATGAAAAAATCGAAATTTAAAAAAAAAATTCCCTACCAAAATTTCTTGCTTCTGTTCCGTCGGCACACTTTCGGTGTTTCCTCCCAAGTCCACTTTTTAGAGTAATGCTATATTGCACTGTTCTTTACTTGTTCTCCAAACAATTTTTTTATTTTTCTTTTAATGTTAAAAATAGGAAAACTGGGTGAGCTACGTTTACAACTCTATGTTTAGAAAGAGTACAAAATGACTAGAAAATTATGACATACTTTACATTAGACAACTTATTATAGATTTAGTATTACAACTTGATATTGATAAGATTTGAACTTATAACTTTTTTTTTTTTGTAAATTTAAATCTTCTTAATCAGTTACATTGCAAGCGGGGTTCCCAAACAATTTTTCTAAATCAAGGTGCAAAGATTAAATGAGTGGGATTGGCGTCTAAATCTAATTTTATTCATTTTTATTGTACATCTAATAACAACGACGCGTTTCTTGCAAAAGTGTCGTGGAAGTGAAAACAACAACAATAAAGTATCAAATTAATATCGCCAAATTTAACTGGGTTGCGGTGGCTTGGTTGCCGTTGTAATTTCCGTCAATGGAAAACAAAGACTTGCCTATGCATGTCCACTCCACGAGATTCTTATTGTATTATCAGAGAAAGATGCGCAATCTCACACTATTATTACACAAAAATTATCTCTCCAAATCTCCGATCTCCGAAAAATTTTACTTCTTAAGTATTTGTTTAATGAGTCAGGTAAATGGACAGAAAAAAAATTGGTACATAAAAGACCCATAATGATGTGACACGTTACCCATGTCTTAAAAAATTATTATCTTTTTTTTAAATTTAAGTTTGCTACCCAACACTACCAAATGTGGAAGAAAGAACAGTAGAATGTGCAACAAATAACAATAATGAATGTTAGTTCAATTAGTGAGATTTTTGTCTTGCTTGAAAAGTTTAAAATTTGAATTGTATTAGTAGTTTTTTTAGTAATTGATATGTATGTTTAATCCTGCGTGATTTTTTTTAACTTTAGACTGGACAACTTTTTATCCCTTAAATTTTTTATGTTCAAAATGACAATAATATGCAACAAGTCAGTCAAATTTTATTTTTTTATATAGTTAATTATATATAATGTAGTGCTTGTTACACATTACATGTCTTTTGGCAAAAAAAATTTTCAGTTTTAAAAGAAAAAAAATTTTATAAAGTGTGGGACCAACTATACCACATCATTTATGGTCCCTAGGTCTATTTTCTTTCGAGCACATTGTTATCCCTTATTTAATACATAACATAAAATGAAAACTGCAACGTAGAAGGTTTTGGAAAGAGTTCGCTTCAGAGGCATTTTAAACAATTTGACGAGAGAGGAAGTGGTGACGAGAGAAAGGCTCTGGTGGAATTAAGAAAGCCACAGGCTCCTTTTATTTATTTATTTATTTATTTATTAAAATTTGATTGAGATGAGAGAGCAGAGGAGCACCTTTTCTCTATTATCAAGCCGTCTACCTCTTTTGTTTTGAAGACAAATACTTCGAGAAAAAATTTCTATTAAAAAATCATTTTTATCAAAAAGCTTTCTATTATTGTTTACTCCCAATCTCTCTCACAATTTTTTTTTTCTTTTTTACGGTCCTCTCTAATTACTCCTCTTCTTTGTTACAAACGAAGCTAAAATACCATAAAACAAGAACAAAGACAAATTAAAAGACAAAAAAAATTTAAAAGTATTCTAATCAATTGTGCTAAAAAAGTACATGACCCCAATTAATGCATTCATCCCTTATTTTTCTTTGGAATAGACATGGATAATGAAAAGTTGTAAGAAACGAATCGGCCATTGAACTGAAAAATTAAAAATTTAAGTTCAACCGTAATTAAATCAATAAAATTAGTATTTAATATTAAATATATAAAAAAATTTAATGTTTATATAAATTATATGAAAATATTCATGTAGAAAATGTAGTAATAGAGAGAACAAAATATAAGTATCATCATATGCGTGTGTGTGTGTGTGTGTGTGTGTGTGTGTGTGTGTGTGTATGTATAACACAATACTGTATGTGATAAGTTTAATTATAACTATTTTTATAAAAAACATTTGATAATGATAATTATAAAATATATTATAATGATATGTTTTTGTTTTAAAGTAAGTTTTGTGCTTTTTTAAAGAAAAAAAATATTCTAACGTCAGAAAATATTCTAAACGAAGACGTTAAAATATTCTAAGTTAAAAAGCATACTTTGTTTTCTAATCAAACGTTATATACTTCTTGGGATAACATTATATTGCACGCGAGGTTATATATTTCCTTGAGTTTTTAATATATAGAATCTATTGCTTTCACTTCATTAATAAGAGTTGATGGCGTGGTGGCGGGCAATTACTTTGGCTAATCTTGAAGAAAGAGGTTCGTTTCCCTTTAAGTGCATCTTTTCTTTAGATTATTTTCAAACTGATTAATGATGTGGCTGACTCACGCAGCACCATATCATTAAAGAAGATATCAACCAAACTGGATAAAATGGCACTATTTAGTTTTTGGTTGAATCGGTCTAATTCATCGATTTTTGACTAATTTTTAGATTAGTTGATTTTAAGGTATAAATCGAATTAAATAAGAAATTAATTCTCAATTTTTTTAATTAAATTGACCGATCTGGTTGAATTTAAAAAACATGGGGACAATGCAGCTTATGTCAAAGCTCACTGCTTTTAAGTCTAACCAGTCATAGCCAAGTCTACTCTTCATTCGCTCTTCCTCTTCACTCTCTCTTAATGTGTGTATATATATATCTTCTTTTCAACACATCTTTTTGAGAGTAAAGAAGAGGCTCAAGAAGAATGGAAGAGAAAAGGAAAGGTGGGGTGTCTTTGGCGATGATGATGATGCTTTTCTTGATGGTGTTGGCGGCAACATTTGAAGGCAAAACCAGTCAACCGGTCGGCTTGGAAAAGTCAACCAAATCAGCTACTCCCAATAACGGTTTTCCCTCCACAGCTCTATTCACAGTTGTTGGAGACATTTCTCGCGGGTAATTTTCTTTTTTTTTTTTTTTTGACTTGTATTTTTGGTGTTTTGTCTCTTTCTTGATTGTTTCTTTGATTGCCTCTTTGGTAGTTTGTTTGAGTTGGAACTTTTTTGTGTTTTTGTAGTTTGTTTGAATTGGATTCTCTCTTTCTTTCTGGACTATCGTTGGCCTTTTTTTTTTTTTTTTTGACTTCTTTGAAATTTCATCTTACCTATAGTCAATGACAATATTTCGCCTCAACTTTTTTTTTTTTTTTTTGAGTTTGTTCTGTTTTATTTGCCGATGGTGCCTTAATTGATTGGGGACGGGAAGTGTCTTTTTTTCAACTGAACTTTGGGGCATTTTTTTTAACGACATTTTTCTCACTCATGTCCTCCAAATACAAATTCTTGGTTGCTTTTGGTAGAAAAAGAAAATTAATGAACTTTCTATCGTTTGGACACATATTGGATTATTGGAACCTTTATGGGTCTATCTCACATAAACCAGCTTTCTCTTGGGGACCATTTTTATACAAATTTCTGCCTCCAAATTTGCAGGTACTACTATGCTGCGGTAGTTGGCATAGGCAACGAAACGAAGACATTCAATTTTGCTTTTGACACCGGCAGCGACCTCCCTTGGGTCCAATGCGACGCACCTTGCACTGGTTGCAGCCTGGTAAAAATGTCTTAATACGGTGGAAATTATCTACTCCTGAATTTTTTTTTTTTGTTTCCCCGCATGATCTCCTAACCTTAGTGCGTTTTTCTGCAGAATCAAAGCAAGCAATACAAACCACATGACAATTTCCTACAATGTTCAAGCAGCCTATGCAAGGCTGTCAGCAAACCCGTCAGAAAATGCAATGACGACCGAGAGGAAAAATGTAACTATAAGATCAAATATCCGGATCAATGTTCGTCGCGAGGGGAACTCGTGGTGGACTCTTTCTCCCTACAGCTAGTTAATGGCAGCATTGTTAATCCTGACATTGCTTTTGGGTGAGTGTGCATAATATTGACATGGATGTAAGATGAAGCGGAACATTCCTTCCACTATCAATGCTTATGTTCTTGCCTGCAGGTGTGGATATCGTCAGGAGTCTAAACTTAAAACACCTCCGTCTCCTAAAGGAGGTCCAAGAGCTGGGGTCCTGGGACTTGGCAGAGGCGAATCAAGCTTCATTTCGCAACTTCTGGCGCAAACTATAACAAAAAATGTTATTGGCCACTGTTTGAGCAGTCAAGAGGGTGGATTTTTGTTCCTCGGGGATCACTACGTGCCATCTGCAGAAATTGCTTGGACTCCCATAATACCGGACTCGAAGTAACACTTTTAAGGCCATTTAACACCTTTTTGTGCTTTTACTTCATCTATAACAGAATCTTATTTTCAATGCTTCGATTTCAGAAACTATTACACGATAGGACCCGCGGAGCTTTTCTATGATGGAAAGCCTTCTGGCAAGAATGCATCACAGCTGGTTGTTAGAAGTGGGAGCTCCTATACCTACTTCAGTTCTCAATTGTACGAAACCACGCTTAATATGGTGAGGCGGAAACAACTGGAAGCATTATTACATGTTCATGAACATGAACTATAAGGAGTGACATTTTTTTGGGCAGAAACTAACGGCATTTTTTTATCGCAGATTAAGAAGGATCTGATCGGAAAGCCACTGGAGGATGCAATTGTGCCACAGAATGAGACCCTGACAATCTGCTGGAAAGGCCTGAAACCTTTCAAATCTGTTGATGAGGCCAAAACTTACTTCATGCCCTTAGCATTCAACTTCCCGAAAGCAAACAATGTGCAGCTGCAAATTCCACCTGAGCATTATCTCGCTCTTTCGGTGAGGCATCTCCAGAAAGTAGAACCCTTTTGTATTTTCTTTACTTGTTAAGACCTACAGGAACCATTTTACTTGTTCTTTGAACTTTGCAATGTGCAACCCCCTTAACCTTTCAGGATAAAGCTGTGTGCCTCGGAATTCTAAACGGAACTAAAATTGGACTGGGAGAAACTAATCTGATTGGAGGTAAGAGATCCTATAAAAGCAAAACGTTTATCCGAACTGCACTACATTCTGCAATTACATTCATCTCTAATACCAACTCTCAACTCTGTTGCAACCTGCAGACATTAGCCTGCAAGACAATCTGGTGATCTATGACAGTGAGAGGCAGCGGATTGGATGGACTCCTGCAGATTGCACATATCCCCGTCCTGACGTTCTCTAGTAATGTTCTTCCTATGATATATTCTTCCTAAGGACTTTCTCACCAGGATTTTTCTTCCTTCTGTTTGTTAACAGTGTGGACTCACTGCGATTATAACGAAGGTTTATGTGGGCTTTTTGCAGACAATTCAGACAACAATTCGGAAGACAATAAACTGATTGACAGCTTTTCACTTTACAATGGAAGGAAAAAATAGAATCATGTAATTTGACATGGTAGATGCCTGTATCTTTTCAGTTATTTGGGGTGTCTACCAGGGCTATTTAAGGAAAAATTGATTCCTGCTATGTACATAGATCTTCCTTGCATGGGGCTACAATTCTACATCAATTGTTTCTACTTTCTGACGTTTATCATAAAATCAACAATCGAAAGGAACCTGAAAAATACATCAGTGACAGCCAAAAACTTTAAAAACTTGACACCCTCTGGTCAATGGCATTCTGTAATTTTCTCCAAGTTCAAGCAAGAAAAATTACTTTTTTTTTTGCATTGGATATTTTCCACATAGGAAAATACAATAAAATAATAATAATAATAATAATAATAATAATGGAGAAACATAACAAATTTCGTTTTGTTCTTTTGATTTTTTTTTTCCGCCTAAGCTGCTTCCTACAGCGAGGCCAAGACAAACAAGCAGCATGAGAAGAGAGCCAACATAAAGGATTGTTGCCTTTGCTTGGCAAATTTTTGTAATAGCCTCAACATGAAAATTCTAAAGTTTGTTTCCTCCTTACAGAATATTCTACTCTCATTAACATTTGTTATGCAACTCAATAAGGTTTATACAATGCAAAACAAAAGTGAAGAAGAAAAAAAAAAATTAATGAGCTAATATATGCTAACATGTGTGTGTTTTAACAGATGGAACCCGGCCTTTAAAAATTGTGGAAATAATTGCGCTTACATGCCAAAAAGAAGGGAAAAAAAAAGACATTTAACTCAATTATATATATATATATATATATATATATATATATATATGATTAAATAGAATAACGGAAAAAAATAAAAAAATACTCTCTATCCTCTCTCTTTCTCTGTCCCCTCTCTCCTCCGACATTTCCTCCTACTGCTCCTTAACAGGAATATGATTTCAGCCATATGCAATTTCCTTATTTGTTTTTTTTTTACTTTTACAGCAGAAGTCTATTTGTTGGATGCCAACACCAACAGAGAATCAATGGTTGTCATCAACTGCAAGGAAATGTAAACGATAGCCAAAGTTTTATCGGCACATCCATATGCACGCACACAAAAATTCTTGTGTTTTTTTTTTGGTTACATGTGAGGCCTAAGCCAATAAATTGAGAAGAGCTCCACTCAGTTATTACACGGGGCCAAGCTATCCCAACACTATCTTGTTTCACGCGAAAAATCACTCCCAAGGGAGGATCCTGAAAGACATGCAATTCCTTAGGCAAAAGAAAACACAAAAATACCTTAATGATCGGAAAGAAAATTCATGCAATGCTTTGAAAGTGTTGGTTTGCCCACTTGTCTGGTCCCCCCCGGCCCCAGCTGCTGCTCTAAAAACTTAAAAAGTTTTCTTACTGCCGGATAAAAGTTTGGGCTAAGGGTGCGCATGACGCTGTAAGAAGGCTGACGAGCTCATTCGGTAAGGCCCAAAACATTGCCTTATAAACAAAAGGCAAAAAGTCTAATTTAGAGAGTATTTGACTTTACTTTTTAAGGAGTATGTTTGCCTTTTAATTAGAAAAAAGTAGGGATATAGGTATTTAGTAAAATATTTGAGAGAGTTGTTAATTGCTGATCAAGAGTTTAATCAATTGCTGTTTTGAAAAGTAGATTAGGCCTATTTTTAAAATTTTCAATTGCTGATACAAATTATTTGAACTAAAATATCCCTTTTTTAACTTTTATTTTACATTCGTTCTTTCAGCAGTTCCTTTGGTGCTTCTCCACTCTTCACACAAAGCTCTCCTCTTCGCTCTGGTGCTTCTCCACTGATTGCCCTCTCAATTACGTCACCTCTCATCTACGATTTAACAACGTGAATTTGTTATCTTCTTTTCTTTCTCCTTTTCTTTTCGTTCTCTATCTTGATTTCTTTTCTTTTTTTTCTCTAGATTGCTTCTCTGCTGATTACTATTTGTTTTTTGTTTTTTAGATGCAGAAGACTTTCAAAACTGTGAAAGTTATCAACCGAGCATGACAATTCAAATAGATGATTTATGAAATCAAATTGCTGCTGGTTTAATGAATGCAAAACAACAGAAGTAAAATTTATTTTACAATAGTTGAATTTCTCATTATTGATTTGTATGACTGAATTTATCTATATTTTAAATTTTTTAATAAATTAAGTTACTTTATTTTATGTGTAGGAAATAATGCTAATAATTATTAATAAAAATAAGAGAATATATTAGTTTTTATATGAAATTTCATTAAACATATTTTTTAAAGTTCTTTATAAAATTATTATTTTCTTGTCTAAAAAAATAACTTGTTGCATTAAAAAAAAAAAGGATAGAATAGCAGTCACTTCGGCAAGTACAGTTCATATACATATAAGTTTAATTCAGCCATTACAAATTACAAGAATATATATATATATATATATATATATATATATATATATATATATATAATAGTCATTTATAATTTGAACAGTAAATAGTAAATATTAAACTAATCAAACACCATAATTTTATTTTAGCAATCACTAACAACAATCAATAATCAGTAACAATAACAATAATAATCAACAGGTAAACCAAACAAACTCTTAAGTCTCTACATTCAGCTGCTTTTTAGTTTTTGCCTGCCAACTTTTTTTTTTTTTGGGGGTCAAATTTGGTCTCCTACATTTTCTGTAATGATTTTGGTCATTTTTCGTAGTTTTGCATTAAATGAATCATGTAAGCTACTCAATGCTGACTAAGATCTCACGTCACTACAGGTGGCAATTTTTCAAAAAAATTATATAAACTTAAAAAAAAATAAAAGATGTAAAAAATTTCAAAAAAAAAAAATCGAAATACTTGGTACTGTGCGTCCTTCTCCATTTTCTCATAAATTGCCGAAACTTTTTTGAGGTTTCCGATTCTCAATTCTCAGCGCCTACGGTGGCAGAGGCGGCACTTGGCACTGTGCGCAATAACTTTTACCCGCAATTGGACCACTGCGATTTTTCCTTCAGACAAAATTTTGGGCTCAGGATGCGGAAAATCCTGTAACAAGGCTGACAAGCCGATTGGACAAGGCCCAAAAATTTGATTTTCAATTTTTTCCTCCAGGAAACTATTCTGTGCTCTAAACATCAAAATTTTTAATGCTTATCTTGAAACCGATCTTCATGATCAATCCTTCTAACGTCTTCCTTGGACTTAAGCGAGCGGCGTTGCGTACATGGCCATAGCCCACGATGCCTTTGTCATTCCTTCAGTGCTCTGCTCCTTGCCCTTTCGTCCTTGTCCATTTGTGTGTTTTTTTTTCCCGTCAAGCTATTCCTCCAGGTCCTCTTTTGACTGAACCCCTTTAATTCTTTGTTTTAAACAAAGTCAGAGTCAGAGACATAGTCAGACAAACTCTACGTCTCTATTTTCATCACCGTTTACTTCCCCTTAATCGTGCGTGCTCTCTTCTTCCCATCTTTTCCTCCTTTCCTTTTCTTCCTCCTTTGATAGAGCTTCGCTTTTCCTGTTTCACCACCAAAGCCTTTGCCTGATTGAATCAAAATTCAAATATTCAATATCGATGGAGGAAGAAAGGCAGTCACATACTTCTTCTCCAGGCGACCCCAAAACGGAGGAAACGGTACAAGCTCGCTCAGCTTCTCCTACAAAGAGGGGGCCTGATGGTTTTCTTAGGAGGCATCGCATGGCAGCAGCCATCACCCATCTTGAGCACGAAATTAATCTCATTCAGGTTATCCATCGCCCTTTCTTCATTGGGTTCTTTTCGTTCTATCCGCTATTAGCTATTCAACTTTCATATTCAATTGAGTATGCAAACAAACTTCTTGATATATTTGGCTTCGTTTTTCTAGGAGGAGCTGAACCAACTGGAGACGTCGGGTGAATCCTCCAATGCTTGCAAAGAGTAAGATACAGTGCCATCACCATATCCCCATTATCATTCAGTTTTTTCGTTTCTGTCTTTGAGAATTATTCAATCCTGCAGAATCTTATCAAGGGTCGAATCTGTTCCAGATCCGCTACTTCCGTTGTAAGAATCTGTCCACAAATGCATTTGCACTTACTATATCTAATACCAATATTATAGATTTCAACCAAAAAAAATAATATTATAAATAGTTTAGAGAAAATTTCTCTTATTCATAATTAAATAATTAATAATTAATAATTTTTATAATTTTTTTTTATATTTTTATTTAATATTATAGATAATTTAGATAAAGCTTTCCTTATTCATAATTAAACAAATAATAATTTTTAATTTTTATAATTTTTTTATATTTTTATCTCTAATTATAATTTGTAAAAACGATTAATGAGTTTTAACTTTTGAAAATTTTTTTATATTTTTATTCTTAATTATAATTTGTAAAATTCTAAAAATAATCTATTAGCATTAATAACCATTCCAATGCTCCCTCAATATTTTCATTTTATTTTTTCTAATCTAACAACAATATTATATATGAGTAGTTTAGAAATTGTTTCCCCTTATTTGTAGTTAAACAATTAATAAATTTTAATTTTTATAATTTTTGATATTTTTATCTCTAATTATAATTTATAAAAACAATTAATGAGTTTTAACTTTTGAAATTTTTTTATATTTTCCGTAGTTATAATTTGTAAAATTCTAAAAGTACTCTATTAGCATTAATAATCACTTCAATGCTCCTCATTCTTTTCGTTTTTTTTTTTCCTGGCTAATAAAACAAAACGGGAGCTTTGCATTAACCATTCACTAAACTTCTAAATCAAAAAATATGTACAAGTCATTTCTTAACAATTATGATTATTTTTCTGCAAAAGAATAAAAATAACGAAAGAGATAATAAGACTATAAAATCATATTCTTAAAAATAATGTAAAAAAAAATTGATATTTAAATTTAATTCTTCTTTTCTTTAAATTGCATGTCATATCTATTTATTTACTTATCTATTTATTCCATACTTATCTAATCTAATATATAATATTATATTTGAGAAGTTAAGAGAAAAATTTTTTATCATTAATCAAAAGCATGACATGCCAACAGAGGAAAAACAAAGAGGAATGAACAAAATATCATAAACAAAGAGTAATCTAATTATATTTTACTCTTCTTCTTCCCTTATTTTCTCAGTCATTAACTTCAGGGGCCATTTTTTTTCCCCTTATTTGTAGCTAAGTATTAATGAGGAATGAACAAAATATCATAAATAATCATACAGAAGGGACAAAGGTTTATGATCGATTTTTGTAATTTTAGATATCTTAATATATTTTTACAAAAATTCCTTAATTACTAGATTATTAATTGTTTGTAACCGTTTGTTCTTCAAATCTAATACATACAATATCATATTTGGGACGCTGACTCTCAGCTTTCCCTTATTTGCAGCTAGGCATTAATGAGGAATGAACAAAATATCATAAATAATCATGCAAAAGGGCAAAGGTTTATGATCGATTTTTGTAATTTTAGATATCTTGATATAGTTTTACAAAAATTCCTTAATTACTAGATTATTAACCGTGTTCTCAAAATCAATTTGATTTCTTATGAATAATGTAACAGTTGTCTATTCTTGTCAAAAAAACGTAACAGTTTGTATAACCTAATTTCATTTAGTTTATTATCATGAACTAATTAATTACTCTCCTTGTCACATAAATTAGCCAACCTCCCACCATCTCCATCTACAAATTAGTTCCTTTCTCAATTCCACAAGCACCAACAGGTATTGTTGAATCATAGATCCACATCTAAACTGTTAAGTTAAGATCTTCTTAAAAGTTAAAAATACAATTTAAATTTTGATTTTTGTTGTTTTCTCTTCTCTTAAATGCATTGCAGATTGTATATTAAAACGAAAGTCTAAGAATGGTTGAATTTAAAATAGATTGAAATCAAGAGAAAGAAGCAAATATTCAAACAAGGATAAAAGAGTGATTATAGTATGACTATCATATTCTTTTACTTTTACATTTTCAATTATATATAACATTTTTTTATATTAATATTTTTTGTATGCAATTTAGCATAAAGTCCAAGATTATAACTTGACCTGCATATCTTTTTAGTTTTACATTTTCAATTATATACAATATTTTTAAGTTTAATATTCATTTTCCTATACAGTTAAAACTTGATTAAATTTATTTTTAGTTTAAATAATGCAAAATTTATTTTTTGAATTAAATTTATATGAAAAAAAATACTAAATCCGTGCAAAGCGGAGGTTAAATCCTAATTATAGTAGTTAATTATAGTTGTAGTTGCCTGTACATATTAGTTTGTTGTTTGGTAATAATGACTGACGATATCATGATGCAGAACCAAAGGCCCCACAAACGTTGCCTGGGACAGGTGGTTTACAGGCACGCATCATGGCTGGAAACGCTGGATATGAAGATGCCTTGCATTTGAATCACCATTGCTCAACATGCATCAATTATGTAATTACTCGTGCAATAAAACAACCGCCGTACACCCAGTACTAGTACTCGTACTGTGTATATATATGGTAACAAAATCATAGATGTGCAAAAATTTTATAATTCTTCACTGAATTATTCGTGCATAAATTGCATTACCTACCATACAGTGCCATACACCAAATGCAGGCCTGGGGTGCCAGAAGCCAAATTGTATAAGCAAGGACGAATCTCTTGCACTCTCAGGCCTTTAAGATTCATCCTTGACAATGCCCAAAACCATTAATTGTCAGCGTACGCATTAGTTGAATCTCAGATTTAACCCGAACACAATCTACAGCGCTACAGTGCCAGATATGGTCAAGCAACTCAAAAGGGCAGGACCCATATGATAAACTAAATATAATGCTAGTGGTTAAAACCAGAGGCAAAGCTTCGAAATTTCTTTTCCAATCCACAAGTTAGCCAAAATGCAGAATGGGCTTCTTTTGGTATCTCAACAACAAATGTCACAGTGGTTTCAAGAATACCTACAACCATGTAATCGACCAGCCTTTCAAAATGCAGGAAGCTAAAATCCATCATTTTTAGCCACCAGTGCTGCCCAACAAAGAAAAAGAAAAAAGTTAGAAGCAACAATCCATCATAAGCCAAAATGTAGTTAGCAAGAAAGAATATATTATGAGAAAAGGTGTACTGTTGTGGGTGTATATAGTGGTGGTGACAGGAGAGAGACTTTGGAAATCATAATTGTGAAGTAGAAAGGTAATTAAATAAGAGATAAGATCTAAAAACCAAAATGCCTGTAGTTCAGATGAGAACACAGTAGTTTCATAAGGACATGACATCTTGCCGCAACTATACAGAATGAACAGTCTTGACTTTTGCTCATCCTGGATCACTATGTACAAAATTTGGATGTGATATAAATACAATACAACAACACACATCTCAAACAACTTCAGATGATATCTTTGCAGTCAAAAGTGTTCCCCTAAATCCTTCCTCAGCACTCTGTGCATCCATTTTCCGATCAGCAAGCTCATCTGTCGAACATTAACACAAGGAAATTCAGCACATATAATGAATACATTCTCCATTAGATCATGAAGTTGACAAGAACAAAATAAGTTAGGAATTGTCATCAGACTTTTACACAACAATCAAGAAAACAGCCACATGGCCAAGTTGTGTGTGTGTGTGTGTGTGTGAGAGAGAGAGAGAGAGAGAGAGGGAGAGAGAGAGAGCGTCCTCATCACAAATGTCGTGCATTGCATGGATGGTCAGTTCCAAATCATATATATCATGATACATACTAGAAATATTGCTGCCAGACTCGAGCATAATCAATATTATTCCATCAATAAATACAAAAGAATTAAAAAAAAGCAATCAAAAGTTGATGTCCCCAGCATCTTACAAAGATTCCAACCATTATTTAAGAAAAAAGTTGTTAGAACTTTCATCACCATATTTGTCATCTCTTTAAGAAGTTTCACTACTCTTCAACATTATCATACTGCCTTACCAAATGCTTTTTAAAAGATCCACCAGTATCACTAAACATAAAAAGGTTCAGGTAGCCATCCTAGTTACCGGCAATATCTCTATGATCATGGATTTCCGAATCTTGCACCCAGAGCTTATCCCCAGGAAATATATTGAAATCTGCAAGAGTTGCACATTCCTGATCAATTATCCTAGAACCTTTGCGAACTATTTGGTTCTCCTTCACTACCTGCAAGCATTGACTGACTCAGTTATAAGGAGTGCCTAAGTAGGCATGGAACATTTCATCCATAAGCTCTGCATCAACCATGTGAATGATCAGAAAACATGCAAAATATAAGCTGTGTCTTGGAAAAGAAACAAATGCGTGAGTCACAACATCATCTGGAGCCAAAAATTAAAAAAGATGCTTGCTGACAAATAAAACAGAAATCAAGCACTCTATATGTTTGATTTACACATTAGAAAAAAAAAACCAATTAAAAAGACTAACAGATGCAATTCCATCTGGGACGATACTCATTCCTATCAACCATAGCCTCAACTAGAACAAATTAAGAAATTTTTCTCAGTTTACCGAAACTGTAGCAATGTGCATTGGTTAATTATAAACAATAAGAGATGTTGACAAAATTGCGACTATTTTGCCTCCATAGCACAGTACAAAATGCTATCATGTTATAGACAGGATTGCTCTTTTTCTCGAGCCACATATTGTATCATCCACCAATAGATTTGGCTTTTAAAACAACTGAACTTGCCAGGCGTGAATTAACTTTTATAAACGACCTAGACATAGGAAGATAACCAAAAAACCATTGAAGGATTCAGAGTAAGAACGCAAATCCAAGCTAAGCAAGAGTCCCTCAGTTTTTTGCCAAGTCAAATTGCAATTCTTTGAATATAAGTAGTAGGGACAGAATGCTTCCTCATATATTCGGTTCAACAGTTTCCCCGCCTACTTTATTCATCCAAGTCATGAGCACTATGGTTTTCTTCAGCAATGGGCTCGAAGACCGATCATATAAGAGTACCTATGCACTATGTTCTGGTTCACTGATAAGGAAGATAGAGTTGGGGTGGGGGTCTACGATGTGCTACTCAAGTATGACCCGAGACTTTGTTGCTGCTCTTTTTCTCTTCATTTTATAGAGAGCAGATACAATATGCAAAAAAATAAATAAATAAATAAAATCGGAAGAAAGAGTACAGAGACAGAGATGCCTATTACATTCCTCTTTTTGTTTAGAGAAAAAAGAGAAGGATATCTCCAAAATCATGTGATATTTGCATAATGTAAGGTATCAAATGTAAACACCAAATGTATAACAACCCAGAAAAGATTTGCAAAATCGTGTTACAGCTTATTCTCCCAACCCCAAGACTTTCAACAGAAAAAAAAAACAAAAAAACCAATCCCCATTAAACACATTTACGTTAGAGCTAACTTGTGTGTAAGCAAAATGATTGGGAAACGCTTTTGCGAAAAAACAAAAAAGGAAAGAAAGGGTAAAACACAAAGCATATGAAATATATAAGTTTAAAACATTCAGTAAGCTTGCTGTCATTCCCAAGGGAACCAAATGATACAGTGGGAAAGATGCAGTGAAAAATAAATCTGAAGTACTAATTCATGCGTCTGCATAATGTAGCTTACCCCAAGTGACTCCCAAATCATCATTTTCAATTGGTATATTGATGTGGACCCAGAAACTTTTAAATTCACTGAATTCCCATAACTGGTCCTTCGAGAGCGCTTCGAGGCCCTTTGATCTGGCTCAGAGGTTGTCTCAGAAGCTTCCAAAATTGACCTTGGAGCTTCTTTGCCATGCACAAGTGTTACATTTATGTCCTCATTACTGTAGTTAAGCTTCTGCATCAGCTCACAGCTTTCTCTTTCACCTATGCAGTCCTTGCAAATCTGGCAGAATGATTTACAGCACATCATAAGACAGAAAAAATAAATGATAAGTCCCATGGGAGTGCTCAGTTTCATAGCCAAAGAAGACAAACTATTCCACAATAGAAGCATATGCTAGCCAAAGTTTCAATCACCTCTGGCATGGTCCTAACCACAGGCTGTCTACTGTCATTCCCATCATTTACTTCATCTTGAAGGCTATGATGCTCCTCACCCACTGGCATCTGTCCAGTGGAACCTGACATAATATTTTCTAAAACATTACTGGGCTCAATGACTGCAAATATACCGTTCTCCTTGTTACCACCCCACTCTTCGCAGAAGCTTTTCCAGTCATCCTCAGTGATGATTGTTAACCGATCTGTCTATAATCCCAAAAAAAGGGGGAACAAAAAGAAGACAAAATCCGGCATTAGAGCACTTATAGTCATTTCATTTTCTTTTCCTTTTGTTTTCCACTGTCTACATGAGGAACTGCTGACTTGAAGCAAAAAATGGCTTGCTAACACTTCTCCTGAATGTAAGAAATCAACTTTTTCCCACAAAACACTCAACTTCAGGTCCTAAGGATACTAGTCAGAAAATACAATTATAACCAGGAAATTCCTATTTTAGCTAATTTTAATCACTTTCCATCATTTCAACATTTTGCAGCTGCATGCATTATCAAGTACAGCAATGCTACTGACACGGAAAATAATAAAGAAAGTGTAAAAATAAGAAGATCGCATTTCCTTCAATAGTGAGTGCACAATTCAAACACAAACACGAGAAGAAAGATGGGACATAGATTGAATTTTGACAAGAATGCCATTTCTGTGTTTTGTACCTCCAACATTTTCACATTTACTTTCACTCCCAAAATGGCCATTAGTATTAAACAAAACTGTACCATTCACAATGTTCACAACTTCACAACGTTAAAATTCAAAAATTGGAAAAATTTTGATGTACAAAAAAAGAATTAAAGACTGGAAATGAAAAAATAAATCAATAAGAAAATTAACCAATGGATAATTAACTTTTTAATATTAATAACAGAAAAAAATTTCACAGATCATTTCATCTTATGACAGATGTATACCCAAATCCGGCAACTATACTTACCGTGGAACCCTTCTGGCACAGAATGCCACGCTTGTAAACCAGGCTGGGAGGCCTCTCTAGGAGTCTTAGGTGCTGAGTGAAGAAACAAAACAGACAAAAGAGATATCATGAGTTAACCATCAGTCCTCAAGGACCATAGCAGACAAATGGGTGCTGTATCCTAATTCCCTGTGATTCTAGAATAAATTTGGCTAGGCCATATTATTTTGCACAATTAAAATCAGTTTCCAACTAAGCGCAAATGGTTTAGAAAATTCCATTTAATTACACGCATGAAAACAGGGGTGTGTACATCTGGCCCTTCTTCACCCCACAGTGTGGAGGCTTTGGGATGCCTTTATTTTTATATGCATGAAAATCTGAAGCCTAAAAGACACTGAATGACATGAATATATGAGGAAAGGCTGTTATTATCAAACCAATGGTTCAACAGTTTAAGCAACTCAATCATATTTCACATACTCTCCATGTGGAGGAAAATGATGTCTAGGAAAGCAGGAGTTGCGATGTGACAGATTTCAGGGGAAGTTACCTTCTCACACTTCAGTGAATCAATCACAAAATCTAGTGAATCAGGTTCCACTGATGAAGAAATATTCTTGCCACTAGCATTTACATAGTTTCTCCATTTTGTAAGCCATGAAGAAGGCACCAAGTAATATTTGCAGTTCAAAGACACGGGAATATTTTTACCCATAGCTAATTTCTCGTGACTTTGGCGCTGTTTGAGCTTTACTGCCCTGCATGATGGACACAGTAAAGACAAATAAAAGTTTTTTCACATGGTTAAATAAAAATGGGTTAAGTGCATCCACATGAATGATAAGAATGTAAATGACCTCAAAGAATCCTCCAGACATGCAACTTCAGAAAGTTCATTACTGCATTGGGGACACTGCTCAGAATCTGAGGGGAAAGTTGCACAATTAATTGAATCATCAGGCTTTACTGTCATGGCGTCCTGATAAAAAAAGAGCCAGAGAATCTCTGGAACAAGCAATCTTTTGGCACCAGGTGCTTGCTCAGGCATCAGTTGCCCATGAGGACACCTAATTGATACGGTTGGTTCAGCATCAGCTTCACTTGGAGCATCAACACTTTTCCTTCTCACCCACTGTTGCAACCTGACAGCATCAACCATGAAATTAACAGACACCCTCCCAGGCCATATAGATTAAGTCAGGTTCACAGAGATGTAAAATATAATTCTCATTACTGCTTTGAATGTGCAAATGGGGCAAAGGAAGCACAATCATAAAAGGCGAAGAAAACCAGAATTTGCTATAAAGGCTCATCAAAGGGCACAAAATATTGTCATGATCAATTAGCTTCTAAACAAGAAAACCCTATTCGCGCACCATATCTAATCAATGACATAACCAGCAATGTATTGAAATAAAAATAGCAGAAAGACTGAAATCATACCATGTCTTCGACACATAATATGTTCCATCTGAACAATTCCCTGAAAGTACATTGCTTGCAAGCTCCCTCATTAGTGTTCTCCGATCCCTATAGCTGTCAGCGGAGACCACATATCTTGCACTATCAGTGAGGCAAACAATGCAGTAGTCAGCATTGCTCAGAGCAGGAGCAGGACCTCCACCGTACTGAGATTAACAAGCATTTTACAGAAGACAATTAGCAACAATAGCAAAACCCAACAAGAAAAAGAAAAAATTTTACTTTGTTTGAGGAAGGAATGTAAAAGGAAGATGGTAAATAAACTTAAAGTCAAAAGAAAAAAAAAAAAAAAACTTTACAATGATAACCCATAGTTTAAACATTGTTTCATCCCCCCCCCCCCAAAAAAAAAAAAATCTTTACATATGTTCAGAAAAGTCTAACGGCATCACGGCATCATAAGCTACGACAACTATATGAAAATTCATATTGTCACTTCACTAAAAGTAAGACAATCAAGGACCTTAGAGAACAATCTGGTCCAAGCTTCAGCAGACAATCTCTTCATGGAGCCAACTTTTGACACTGGAACTTTTCCATGTGAGCACTGGATAGGTGTATTGTCTATAACACTGCACAAAACAAACTGTGAGTAGCCTTAGGGGAGTGGATAGGCTCTAAAAAGTGCCAACGGCCAAATATGACACTGAAATATTATGGTTCATAGTCTTTTCCGACCAAGAAATATGCCCAGCCAGAATTTAGAATAGTTTAGCACTATGTATGGTTTACACAAGCAAGCAAAGACAGAAGACTCATTTTTAAAGCACACAGAAGGCAGTTGCATAATGTAAACTCGCACTTACGACGGAGTAGTCGTATCAGCCCACATGCGAAGCCAGTCAAGGGAAATCCAGTAAAATGGTGCTTCAGCTGGTTGGACTGGAGCCTCTGAAAGAATTGATCGCACCTCTTCTCTCCGTTCCATAACTTGATTCATCTCATTTTCCTTTTTCAGATTGTACTCTTTACAAGCATCAAGGTATGATGCATTAAACTCCTTTATATTCTCAAATAAGTGAGTAGGAAGGGGAAAACCATCATTTGAAGACCTTCCATTTCCTTCCGGTGCAAAATGGTTGGCAGCATAGACCATAGGCCTTCTCTCATCATTTTTACTTGTATGCCTACGTTTATACATTAGCATATATGCATCACTTGACGAAAATCTCTCTCCATAACCACCAATACTGGGTTCTGAAGATTGTGGCCGAACAGCATCCATCCCTTCTGCAGTGGCCAGACGAACAGGCTCATTGTGATCAATTTTGGCAGCCGAGGAACCTTCTCCAAAAGGGTGACGACCTAAGTTTGAGACATGCTCATCATCAAACTCCCACCACTGCGCTGTACTCTCATCCTTGATGCGAGCAATATAATGGCCACTATTTACAGCAGTTCCCTTGTGAATTAACACAGCTGACAAGTCATATATCCAATTCACCTTACAGGGTTCAGACAGCCTCTGCTGCATATCCAGTTCTCCAGGAAAACCGAAGGCAGATGTGATTTTCTTCTTTGTTGTGGTCTACTGACATAAATCAATTCACAAACAAAAACTTAAATATTTAAACACAAATAAAAGAAGCTGCATGCTTACTAAATTAGTAATAAACCTAATGCTGATATGATTATGCAAAAATAATACAAAAATGTGTAGCAAAAGCAAATCAATGCGCACCTTTGGAAGGAAAACACAGCGCTTAAGCTGAATATTAAGGACATCAGGTAATGTCCGCAACTTAATGCTGCGAATTGCATCAACTCTTGTTTTACAGGACTCACAAAAATATTGGTTATCTCCACGAAGCTCTTCCACGCTAAGGTATTCATCTAAACTCTCTTCTAAGGTCTTCAAGCCTTTGACATTCAACTCCAGCTCGTAAAAGGCCTCCATCTTAGAGGACGCTTCAGAATCTCTTCCACATTTTAAACATCTGCATAAAAGACAAACGCAGCAGGGTGGTCAGAGGGTTGTAAATAACCATCACAGGCTTCACAGATATCTAAGAGAGCGCAAACAGAAAGCAACTCTGAATTACTGATAAATTACTAAGTGAACGATTAAAGAAAAATATGCACATTTACATCAAGACATTGCCATGCTCTTTCCGATATGCCCCACATGTTCCTCTAAGCCTTCCCACGTGTGGCCAACTGAACCCATCCCAATCCTAGATAAGTGCACGCAAAGCTAAACGGAAAAGAATGATGGCCAACGGAAAGAAGGTTCAATACAATCCAGAAAGAGGACAGAATAGAAATAAAATTAATTAACCTTGTAAAGGTAGTAACATAAAAGGACTTTCTCCTTAGCTTGAAGCAAAAAGGCAAATTCCATGCTGCAGCAGAAGAGAGTTCAAATAAAAGGAACTTTCTCAAAGTGTTCAAATAACTATAGAAATTTAAAAGGAACAAACAGAGTTTATGCATATACAATTGTGCATAATGATCTTACTCTAATTTTTCTTTTTTTTGGTCAACAAGGAGGCATAATGATCTTACTCTAATGGCTTCATTGTATGAGAACATTATTAATGCACCAAAATTGAAAGAAGTGAATAATAATGAAAACAAAAACAGCGACCATGCAGAATAACTAATAAAACAAACTTCCCTTTCAATTTTTTTTCCAGTCTACTTATTCTATTAGAAGAAAGAAAACTCTAATGCCCAACAGTAATAATTGATTCATTTTGTAGTTCATCTATTATCCAAGAACTTCCTTCACAGCTAGTTCTTCAGAATACTTCAAAAGATGACAAGTCTTGCTCTCTATTGGTCTTTATAGTTCTAAGTGAAGCCAATACCTTCCTCAACCCACCAAAAAAGAGATAGATAACTGCTCACAGGATTAGGGCACAAATAAAATTGAAAATAAAAGTACTTGCTTAGAATAATAAGCCATCAGAAAACCAGCAAATAAAATTTCAAGAGACAAAGCAGAAACTACAAAATTGAGAGTAGCAAATTTCCTCACTTGGTTACATGCGACACATTTCCTCGGAAAAGATCTTGAACAATGGTTCTGGCTTTTGGAATTTTAGAATGGCTCAAACAGCCTTCAAGCAATGAAAGAAGCAGTGTCAAAAACTCATGGCTATCCTGTTGGGCTCCATTATCCAATTCTAGCGTCCTTATAAACGGAGCTGAATCAATAAAAGCCATCTTGCTGGCATGCAAAAGTGCAAATAGCTGAGCAAGTTGATCCAACACAGGTTGTTGTTTTAACACATCTGGTTCAACAGAGAAAACTCCTTCTCGGAACGATCTATTCATGTAGAGAAACTGAAGTATGCTGTTGGCATAGCAGGTTGCTCCCAGATTTGTGAGACCAGCAGGTGAGTCAGCAACCCGGAGATCTTTGCATGGATCCGGGCCAAGTGAATGAACAATATCCGACATTTTCTGCCATAGTCCAGATTTTCTACTTCCATTAGGCGGTGGGATTAGCCCACAAAAGCAGTTGGGATTGTCTTTAGTATTTACACGACAACCTTTACAAATTGGTTTCCATATCATGTACAGCTGTTTTACATACTCGTCGGTTATTTCTCCCGTTGCATGAATTTTCCTAAGGAAACGGCCAAAGCCAAACAGAATGTGGAACAATGAATAACATCTCAAGCATCCAAATCAGTAAAATCACTACCCATGCGAAGCTAAGTTTCTTATACCTCAATATTTCAGAAGTGACGTTGACATTTTCCCCTTGTTTATTCCTCTTATTCTTTCCTCGAGTGGCCGGTCCAGTCATCGTATCACCGGCCTACCCTGCAATATTCAAGAAAAACATGACTCTATAAACAACTGATCATACGTTAAAAACTCCTTAGATGTCAAACAAGATCAATGATGAAACAGATTCAAAAAAAATGAGCCCTGCAGAGCAAACAAAAATTTCATAAACAAAGGCGAAAGAAGGGCCACAATGACCGGAGACTTTGCTGTTGATTGACCAAAATTCTCATGTTTTAAAACCATTGCAACACGGAATCCCTAATACCAAGCAAGATGACATATTAATGCTTCAAGCTACGACCAGTGTAGGTTTCGCAAAGATCCTAACCAAACCTCTGGTTCAGTGCTTCTTCTGTTCGATTACATTGCACGGGTATAACGGAAACGATTTTCCGTCGCTAAAAATACAGAAATGCATTCGTCACTAAATACAAGCAGCAAGCAGCGCGTGAGAAAAAGGCCGTCCGAGAAAACAGCAACACCAAAACCTTAGCAATTTATGCATAAAAAAAAAAACCCTAGAAATCGAAGTATTAGAAAGAAAAAAAGAAACACGAAACGGCGTATTCGCAACGATATCAAGAAAATCAAGAAACCTAATCGAGAAAATTAGTAGCAAAAGAGAAAAAGAGCAACGCGAGAGTCCGAGAAAGAGCAAAAAGAAACGTTATGGAGTTACCTGAACTCACAGCCACGGAGAGATATAGAGAGAGAGAGAGAGAGAGAGATAGGATTTAGTAATTGTTAATATATTAATATGAATTGAAAGGCCAAGAAATGCTGCGATTCATTCAAGACTGGGGATTTTGTTATTATTATAAAGATTATTATAAATAAATAAATATTAGTAAAGGTCTGATCAGATTGTTTCTTCTTGCTTTTTTGCCGGTATTTAAACCTATTTAAAGACTGAAATTTGGAAGAAAATTAGGTTCGGTTCCGTTCCGTCGAAAGGGAAAAGCCACGCGGGTTTGAGGTGGGAGCTGCGAGGGAACACAGAGACAGAGACAGACAGACACAGAGAGAAAGAGAGAGAGAGACAGCGTTTCTTTTTTTTTGCTTTAGTACGTGTCTAATAAAAAAATAAGTTAAAATTTTAAATTATTATCTAATATTTAAGTTAAAGCCTAATTATAAAAATAATATTTTTTAATAAAATTAATTATTAATATTTTTATTATAAAATAATTTAATATTTTTTATTATTTAAATATTTAATTTATTAAAAACTACATCATTTATTAAATTATCTTTTAATATGATAATTGAAAATATGATATTATAATATTTTATTTTTATTTTGTCAAAAAATAATAAAAAATAAAAAATTAAGAAAAAAATATTATACTATTATATTTTTATTAATATGTCATTCTATTAAGAGATGATTTGATAATATGATGAGTAGATAATGTATTTCTTAATAAATTAAACAGTCAAATAATAAAAAATATTTAATTATTTTACAATAAAAATATTGAAGGTCGATTTTATGAAAAAAATATTATATTTATAATTAAATTTTAATTCAAAAATTAGATGTTAATTTAAAATTTTAACCGAAGAGTTACCCAAAGACGAATATTTACCCACAAAAAGAGGAAAAAATGAAAAAAACCGTTTTTGGTAAGACAGACATAAGGAGTGACGTGACGTCAACTCGTGTCTCGAGTCAAGGACCGTTGACGCTCGGCCACGGATTTACTATTTCTTTTTTATTTGATTGCTTCTTTTATGGAATTCTTTTTTTTTTACAGGAAAAAAATTAAAAAATAAGAATCAAATTACTAAAATATAATATTGATAATATACAGAAAATATGATGAATGTGTAACTCAATATAAAAAAATATCATAATTATAACATTAAATGAATTTAATATGCTTGTCTTATTATGATCAATATTACTTTTTTTCTTAAATCTTTTTGTATTTGTCATTATTGACATATATTTTATCAAGTTTGATGCATATATTAATAATATTTTTAAAAATTATAATTTTTTTATTTTTTATTATGTGGAACTCATCATAAAAAAGTTATGGTCAAATTCTCTGGTCAAACTTTATCAATGGAGGAATTCGAAAGCTATTAGGTCAACAGAAATAATTATCAAAAATTACTAAACTTAAAACCATGTTCTGGTAATTAACTATTTTTATTATATTTTAATATTATATTTATTTTTAATATAATAATCGTATATGCTAAATAATTAATTATCGTGTTATCAGTGCAACATTAATTTAGATGAATACCTTACAATATGCTAAAAATAACCTATTAGTCTTAACGAGTTGGTTACTGCCTTATGAGAGTAGGTACATAACAAATTCTCACAAACTTGTGGGACCGGGTGTTTTGCCTCCTTAAAATGTTGTACGTTCCGTACAATATTTTTAGATCTACTTTTCTTTTGCTGTTAACAACTAGCAAGTTATTTCCAATTATTTACTGTGTTTAAAAAAAAAACAACGTTAATAAAGTAAAACAAAATTGAAATGTATTGAACTCGGTTGATACAATTTGACATTTTAATAAAAACAGAGAAAAGCAATTTAACCTTTTTAACACGGGAACCAAGCCTTTCTTAATTTGGACAGAGTTTCGCTTTCATTTTATTTATTTTTTTTGTCTCAAGTCTCAAATAAATAAATAAATAAATGAATAATTAAGGCACTATTCACACCTAAGAGCGCAATTTTGTTGGTAGAAAAAATTAATCTAGAATAAAAAAATGAAATAGGATATAGATTTTACATATTAAAAAATAAATCTTTTCAAAATTCTGAATTTTTCGTCAAAACACATATTAATTTTGAAATAATAATAACTGTTTATTTTGTGAGTTCACTTTCCAACACATTAACTTTCTTTTGATCTTATTTTTTTATCCAGCAACTTTTTCCTGTAGTGCAAAAGACATGGTTACCTGGACCGAGCTAATGGCTCGGTGCAGGCACCAAGATAATAAAAAATTATTTTATTTTATTTTATTTTTAGAATTAAAATTTAAAAATATTTAATAAAATTTTAAATGTACTTAATATTTTTTTAAATATAAAAAATACTAAAATATAGGTTTTTAATAATTCGGTCCCATCATCCCAGAGAGGCCTCAGGCCATAGATTCGAGCCACCAAACTTTTTTTAATGTAAAAGGTGTGACTAAAATAAAGGGAGCAGCAGCCCTCTAAATACCTCAAAATAAAGAAAACTCCCAAAATAAAGGAGACTGCCTCGGTTTCCAGAACCGTGACTCGCTGCTCCTACAGAATCTAAAAAAGACCAGTTGTTTGTGGCGCAACGAATTAATCCTTGACATTGAGCGTGCGGGGTCAAGGGAAATGTTAAACGCCCTCCACCTCCTTTGTCACAGATTTTGCTAATAAAAGCGCCCACAACAAACGCTTCATCTGTGATTAGGCATGCATTCCCGTGGTCATAGTAAGCTCCTGTCCTTCCTCTTTTCCCTTTTTCTCGTTCTTCTCCCTCTTCCTCACGGTAGATCGTCCTCAGGTTCTTATGGGACCAACACTTATCATACCAACAAGAAGTTCCTCCATTACTGAGACCAAAAAGAAAAGTTTCAGTATTAAACATATTTACAGAGTTTACCTGTCGATAGTGACAGGATGGTGTAGTGTTAGGAAACAATCTTCCAGGCCTGCAAAATCGTGTTCGTCCCCCCAAAAAGCTGACCCAAAACCAAAATTTGAGCCCTTCGTCGAACCTCGCCAGGTAGATATCCATATACATGCATGTAATATATTTCTCTGCAATTAGCTCGTTCTTCTGTCTTAATTGATGATTAATGTCAAGAATGTTTCAAATATAAATGTCATGTAATTAGAAGATTCCGAGAAAACTTTGTGAAGAAAAATCGAGGACTTAAACAAAGACACAATTATTTACATTCATGTTTTCAGGAGCTTGGCGATGAAACGGAAGAGGAAAAAACAAGGAATGGAATTCAGGGCCTTACAAATAATGCTCAAAACATTCCAGGCGACAATCCTTCTAGTCCTGAAGATTTCTACAAGCATAAAAATGTGGATAACATCTTCTCTCGTATACCTTCGTTGTCAAGAAACGGAAGCCGAAGGAATTTGTCTCCAGCACCATCTTTTTTACAGACAGACACGAGCAGGAAAAGCACAGATAACATGAACGGCTATCCTGTGTCTCTCTCTAGAAGTCCCAGCCGCCTCATCATGTTTTCAAACTCAACAGGGATGGTAAAGCCGCCCGCAATTCAGAAGAACCTAGAGTGCTCTCTCGAAGAATTGTGTTTTGGATGCACCAAGAAGGTTGAAATAACCAGAGATGTCCTCTCAATTACAGGGTATGTGCCTGTTTGTCTTTTGCTTTTCAGGTCAGGTTTCATTTCAGGGTCACAGGATTCTGTTGAAAGGCATACATATGTAATGTCAAATAGTTTTATATTGTGTTTCAAATTTTTGGCAGGCAAGTAGTTCAGGAAGAGGAAATCCTGAAAATTAAAGTGAAGCCAGGATGGACGAAGGGGACAAAGATAACCTTCGAAGGAATGGGAAACGATATGCCTATCTATTGTTCGGCTGACATTACAGTTGTGATTGAAGAAGAACAGCACCCTTTGTTCCGGAGAGAAGGAGATGACTTGGAGATAGAATTAGAAATCCCTTTAGTAAAGGCTCTTACTGGAGGCGAAATTTTGGTCCCTTTGCTTGGCGGCGAGCAGACAAGCCTGGAGGTCGAGGACATCATTTACCCTGGACACGAGAAAATCATTCAGGGCCAAGGCATGCCAATCACAAAAGAACAAGGCAAGAGAGGGAATTTGAAAGTTGTCTTCCAAGTTGAATTCCCAACAGACCTAACGGATGAACAACGATCTGATATTGTTAGCATTTTAGGAGAGGATTCTTAATGGATTATCAGTTTCCAATAAAAGTCAAAATATTGATTTTTCAAGGCGTCAAGATATTCAAAATCCGGCACTTAACTATAATCTTGACAAAGTAGTCATCCGAGGGCATAACAGACCTGTTAGTCATGTATTGCTCCAAGCCTTGGTTGAACAACAATAGCACTCCACTAGAATGTCAGTATTTTACCATTTGGATTAGAATCCAATTTTGTGTTGCATTCTCACTCAGCCGCTGTTGTTTGCCCATGTTCTGTTTCCTAACCTTCATATATTAGCATAGGAAAGTTATAATTTCGTGTTAAGTGCTGATGTCCTTGTATAGAACTAGCTAGCAAATTCAATTGAAAAGAGAAGATATGGGACCTGCTCCCTATTTTCCTGAACAGCTGATGCTGGTCTTGATGGGTTTAGCTTTGACTCAATTCCGAGCTTCAGGTATGTTAATGAGGCCACCCAGGTTACGGTATTCCATGTAGCTATCCTATTGGAAACGACTTTGAGCCTGTGACCTCTCGGTCGTCGCAATAGAGGAACTTTATCATTGTTTGAAGGCTTACCCTTCAAATTTTTTGTTTGCCAAACCTTAATACAGCTTCCAATTTTTTTGTTTGCTGGCATCTTAAATTTTTACCTATTTTAGACTCTTGCTATATCGCTCAAGATTCGATGGGTCGAGAGCTCCATCAAATTCAAGGACGATTTACAGTACTCGCTCTGGAAATACCCCTGTTTGCGATACTTGCAATTGCCAAGCATTGTTATAACTTGCTAAGTTCTTCAGATACTGCCAAATGAAATTTGCAGCCACATTCACACCATTCTATCTCATGTTTATGCTGCTATATCTGCAAAATTGGGAGCTAATCAGATCCAAACAACCCTTTCTCATTATTTCTATTGTGTTAAACTCCAGATTCCTGTCAGGCCATTCTGGTGCATCTAACTTCCCCAACCATTAAACTTCTACCAGTCACCACTCACAGTCAGAAGTTAAATGTGCAGTTCACACCTGACAAATAATTAAGAAACAAATTTGAAGAACAGTTTCCCAATCCACTAGTAAAACCACAACTGTTTGTCTTATGCTAGTACGACTAGCAAATGGTCTGCTTAGGCTGGAGACAGACAGATATTGATGGAACCAAATATGCGATTAAATCAATCTCACCACCAATCAAACACATCACATTTATCTCCTGCTCATTATTTACACAAGCACTTATTCACAAACCTTGTGTGCAAATTGAGCTGACATAACTTTAATACCCTGTTCCAATCAAATTGACATAAGGATCAGATAGCATTAAATTATTACACATTCATATCTGTAACTGTAATCAATGTTCTTTGGTTGGCGCATAGGAGTGCATTGCATTTTCACATGATCAACTTAAACTTACGTCGAAGACAACCTTTACTTCTTAAATCTAAGACCACCCAAGCATTGCACGGATTATCCTCCATATACTACCCTCAAGTAGAGCTTTCATCAATGTTAGCTTCCCTCTTGTGTATGGGGGATACCGCATAGTTGCATCAGCAGCAAAACTTCGATAAACAACTGCCTTCTTATGACTAAAAGCATCAAAAGAAAACTTGCCATGGTAGGAACCCATTCCACTTTCCTCAACACCTCCAAAGGGTAAAGTATGAACTGCAAGCTGTACCATTGAGTGCATGTTACATTCAGGTTCTTAGTTTATCAATTTGGGAAATCAAATCTGCGAAGTACATCGGTACATGCATGTAATGATTGGAATGGGTATGGGGCTCCTTCTTTTCTTCAATTTAAACCAGCTTTTAACTTTCAATCAATCGGTATATTATCAAACATGATTTGACACCGCAATAAGCAATAAGAATATCAACCATGCCCAGCTTCGGCTATCAAGACCATCTCTTAGTGCAATTGTAAATTTTAATTTTCCAGCAACAAATCAACCGTGATCAGAATTCAATCAACAGGCCTTCTACATAAAATGCTTAGAACATATCGAGATCATTCCCAATTTAAGGTGATTGTCTTTAAACCTAACTCTAGAGCATCAATATACAAAATCCTGCTTGTTTGCATACAAATATAACATCCAGAGTCATTTGCCACTGCTGGTATTGCAAATAACTGCCCCTCTAATGCATGACATCTGACTTTGTGCAACACTCTATCCTCATCTTTTTTGCATTCTTTTGACGGCATAGCTAACAAGCCTAGCAAGAATTCCGTTTCTTTGACATCCTTTTTCTTCCTAAGAACTAAAATTTCACAGGCAATGCATGCTTCTTGGTACTGCAATTATATTTTGCCAATTAAGAACAAGTTTCAGAAATCTGCACAAAATATTCACTTTCCCTGACAATGACAGTGATATAATTCAACTCAATTAACAAATAATTTCAATAGCAAATGTTGGTTCTTACTTCTTCCATGTCGACCTGTTCCACCAGGTTGTTGTTATAGTACCATAGAGACTATAACCTAGCATTCTGTGCATATATGGATCGATGTGCTTATGCATGCATGTCCATGGAACTATATTCAACAAATTCAAGGAAGACGATTTACATGCACAATAGTGTCGTTGACAACCAAAGCCCCAGCAGACACAGACATCACAAACTGTTCCTTCAGCCTCTTGTCATTAGTGAATAAATATGCTGCAAGTGGCTTGCTTCCCAACCTTATTACACCAAAGCTCTCTTCGATTTTGTTAACCTGTTTTAGCAATTGAAAAACGAAATGGTTAGGACTCACTTTCCTATATCTTATAAACATAATATGCTCTGAGATGCTATCAAACAAAAATATATGGGGTTAAATGGTTAGAACTTCTTAGATAAAAAAACCAAGCAATCTCTTTTTGCTATTACAAGGGCATTACCTGAAAAAAACTACTTCTTGATAATTGATTTTTTGAAAAGCTTAAATGACTGCATGGAATCTCTGGAAAAGAGGTATGATGCATTTTATTATGCCACAAAAATAAATATGCAAGTAATAGGTAGATAGTGATGCATGGCAATATCATTTCGCTTCACCCCAATGCGCAGAAAAGCTCCTGCAGTAAGGCTTCAGACACTATCAAATATCAGTTAGAGGTCAATATATGAGCCAACCCTATTGCCTCACCAATTACCTCTTGTATTAATCTCAAACAGATAGAGGGCCTCATTTATCAGCTTGCTCGCTAATTAGCTCTTAAGTTGATCTTTAACAGAGATATAGCCTCACCTAATTGGCCTGTATGTTAATTCTAAACAAAACCAAATTCTCTGTACTACTTCTGATAATTGCAATAAACTGTAAATGGGTCATGAGAACTGCTTGCATAGTTGCATGGGAGCTCTTAGTTCTTACGGTAATAATAGGAAGCAAAGGACCAAATATCTCCTCATTCATTATCAAAGAGTCTCGTGCTACATCAAGCAAGATGGTGGGAGCAATCCTCCTGCCATTGAAGAAAAGATAGTTCATGTTAAGAAGCCCAGTGAACCTAGCTAAACTAACTTAATGACCAAATAAACAAGTGATGCCAAATAGAACTCACAGGTTCTCCTTGTCTTTTTCACCTCCATAGACAACTTTACCGGAAACCTTATCATCGTCAAGTAGTTTTGCCACACGGGAAAAATGATTGGAATTTATGATTTGAGACAAGTCTTTTGATTCCAATGGTCTCTTTCCATAAAATCTCTCAAGTTCTTTCTTCAGAGAGTCCACCTGTGTGAGAAAAGAAATTAGAAGAAGGCCATGTCAGCAGTCAAACAGAGAGGTCTGTGTTGGGAGAGAGGAAACTGAGGATTCCAATGGCATTGAATGTTACCAGCTTTGGAGCATAATCTTTAATTGTTATAATGTAGTCAGGAGAAACACATGCTTGTCCATTATTACTCCCCCACTTGCCTGAAATTATCCTCCTAGCTGCTACCTTGGATATACAAAGAGATTTGTTTAAGAAAGTAAGATGGAAATGAGAAACTTGGCTAATAAACTCTGGCTAACAGTATGTAGTGAACTAACATAGCAAAATGACAAAAGCCACAAGCCCACACACGGGCTGAGGAGGAAGGGAGGGAGAGAGAATGCCTGCAAATCAATGGCTGAATCAACAATGACTGGACATTTTCCTCCAAGCTCTAAAACAACTGGTGTGAGGTTCTTTGCAGCAGCAGCCATCACAATACGTGCAATTTTTCCATTACCTGAAATTAAAGCTTGACTAGTGTTAGAATTATTAACTAATATGCTCAGAATCAATTTTGACCAGAAGCAATATTTGAGGATTGCCAAGTTTCAGAACTATAGTTTGTCTTTTGATTTTTTTCTTTAAAAAAGATGTCTTGCTCTGCTTCTTGTAACAGTTATTTTCTTTTCTTCTCTGTAAATATGTTCTCTAATCAGCATGAAAGGGAGGACGAAATTTTGCCTCAAATATTTTTCACTTACATAGCCACTCCAACCAACAAAGAAAATTAAATCGCCAAAATGAAATGCATAACTGGAAAATATCTGTTCAAGAGAGTATGTTTGAATTATCAATAGGAACACCATTGCAAAAGGTATAATCATTCCAAGCTGCCAGCATTACAGTAGATTATACAAAAATCATGCTCCGATGTACATCTGTGTTAACGTGAATGCCATGTTTTCATCCACTGGATAACTACTCACTTAGCTTTGGTATTCTTAAACGTAACAGGAAAAGAAATGATACATTACTGAGGAATAACTGAGAACCTGTATAGAATATTTTGTCCCATTTTTGCCCTAGCAGTGCAGATGTTTCAGCAGCAGCTCCCTCAACAACTCTTATTGAGGAGGTATCCAAATATTCTGCAATTAGCTCCCCAAGCAATGATGAAGAGGCTGGAGCAATTTCTGATGGTTTCAAAACCATAGCATTACCAGCTGCAATAGCTCCAATGAGTGGATCAAGAGACAATACTGGACAAGAGATCAAAATATTTGATGTCATTGCCTTAGCATTTCAAATTTGCACAGGAAGGCCGCTAATATACAACTTTTTCAAGAAGAAGTGAACATACAAAAAGGATAATTCCATGGTGAAATCACCAACACCACACCCAATGGTTCAGAAACAATTTCGCCTGATGAAGGAAACAGTGTTACTGGGGTTTTGACCTGCCATCAAACCATTAAACAAAAAAAATTGCGGTTGGCACATTGAATGGATGGATGTCATCTTTAGAATAAAACCACAAACCAGAGATCGGATTTCCAAACTAAAAAAAATGGGGAAAAAAACCTTTTCTGGAGTCATCCAATGTTTTAGTTCCGATAGTGCCACTTTACATGACTTCTTCAGCACACCTACCTGCATAAGGAACCAGTTCAATTCAATTGAGAGGAAAATAGCACGTGATTTTGAACAAAAATTCCAAAAACAGAGGTAAAACTGTTTGGCATATCCTGGCCTGGATGTTACACACAATTCCAGATTTACAATTTGCAGCTGCTTTTTCTATATTCTTTCAATCTGCACACATAGCACAAGCATGCAACACGGGCAACACAGGCACAACCCTGCATGTACGCACAATGCCATATTGCACTAGTTTGACTTCATAAAATATACAAAGATGTCTATAATTAGCATCTGATCAGAAGAAACAATAAGAACTGTGGGAGAATGTTACCATTACTCTGACTAAGATTAGCCATTAATTCCTCTTTTTCTTTATTATTATTATTATTAGTTTCATTTTTTTTTTTTTTTTTTTGGGAAGGGAGGGGGATTAAGTTTGCAAATATTTGTTGTCCCAGGTGTAACAACAGCTTCCAAGTCTGTATATTCTTTCTTACTTGCCTTACAACCTTTTCTCCTATTGCTTGTGCTTTTCACATCCAAAATCTCCCACTGATCGTCTCTCAAAAGACTTTCAACATCTTCCAGATCAGCTGACTAGTTCAAGTCGTTACAGCATTATAAAAAAACAAAAAAAAAAACATTTCAAATGACAACTTATCCTCAAAAAATCTGATCAGAAATAGAATTTATGGGGTTCCTGTATTTCCCCATGTTAAATGCGCAGTACCCATTTAATATAACTATCATGTCTCTGTGTCTCTGTGAGAATATGCCATTAATGCTTTTCCCACCTACGAAGTGAAAAGTAGACATGCTTCTAACACTTGTAATCCTAATGTGAGGAGCCTCGGTTGGGTTCTTCTTCCTAAGACATGAACGATCAAATCGAGTGGGACATAGAAGAATAAAGTCACAACAGAGCAGTTGTGGACTGTAATTGGGAAACCAACAAACAGGTGGTTGTGAAGTTATTAAGAATCTCTAACCACCAGATTCAATTAGCAGTTTCAAAGTCCTCGATGACGGCTCTGTAGTCAAGTCAAAAGAAGGGCCCAAAGAATTAAGTCATACATATACGGCATGGTCGTCTCGTTTTCCTTATCCGAAAAAGATCTATTAGTACTTCGCTTCAGTAGCTGAGCATGGAAACATTCAATACACCGTGTACCCGACCAAACTCTTATTGCATTCCAAGATTCACATCATTGAATGCCGACAGCACAGCTGGTTTGTTAACAATATGTCAGGAAAGAAACAGAAGTCGCATTAAACTCAGACTAAACATGAGTTAAGTTAAGAAGACTACGCGCAAAAGGAGCAAAACTCTGTTAATACTTATTTTTTCCATTCAAAAAGCTCAAACCAAGACCTTACGAATTCCACACCACTCAAACTAAAGGCATTGGCTAATATAAGTTTTCAGCTTCACTTAATTAAAAAAAAAAAGAGGTCTAGGCCGGAGCCAGACATAAAAATCCAAACAAACACCACCAGAACACACGAGACACAGAAAAATGGCGATACATGTAAGGAAAAAAAAAAAAAAAGGAAAACGAGAAGAACGAAGCTGTGACCTCGTGAAGGGTGGATTCGAATTCAGGTTTGGAGAGATCGGAGTGAAGAGCATCGACGATGTCTTTCTCGTGATCGTGGAGCATCCTCACGAGATTATTCAGTTGAGAAACTCGCCACTCGTAGCTTCGAGTCTTGCCGGAGGCGAAAGCGACTCTCAGCTCCTCCACCAAAGCGCTGGCCGCCTCCGCACCGAACACCACCACCTCCTTCTTCTTCTTCTCTTCCTTCTCCCGGTCGCTCCTCGCCATCCCTATAATTCCTCGTCTCTGGATATTGTTTGATGCGTTTGGAATAGAATCACTGTGAGGCTTTTGTACGAGAGCGAGGGAAGCGGGTAGGACCACCGCGGGCAGGGAGAAAGGGACAGTGGTTGGGTGCGGGAAGTACTACAACGGCTTCACAGGCACTAGTAGTGGCCCGTTGATTCGGCGTTCTTTTTGTTTGTAGTTTGTAAGGATTTGTTGTTCTTGACGAGCACGGCAAGAGTTGCGCGATGCAAATTCGTAGAGCATCGTACAACGTTCAATTATTATCACTTGTTTGACATCGTGTCGATTTCGTCGAAGTGCGCTTCGGTCTGGGTTTACGTTCAAATCAATAATGAGACAGAACTTACCCCTGTTTGGATTTACAATTGGTAAAGAATGTAAAAGAAAATTGAGGTTGTCAATGCAAATTCCCTTGTTTGGATTGCCAGAGAGTTGGGTAGGGAAAAAAAAAAAAAAAAGAAGAAAAAGACATTGTAAAAAAAGCATTAAAGCCACTTTAAAAAAATGAAAATCTTTGGTGACCCAACGGCTTTGTGGCCAAATTGTGGTTATATTACAACAAATTTTGTATTTTGTATAATTATAATAATAAAATATGTAATAAAAAAATATAACTATTTTTTTAATGCATATTTGTTGAATGTTGTAGCATAAAATATACCTCTAATTATAATATAATCACAATTTAACTACTAAATCATCTAGGCACATAACAGTTCCCTTAAAAAAAAAAACACCATATACATATAAAGTACAATTATCAAATAATTTTAACTTTATCTCTTTAATTTTAATTTATTATTTTATAATTTATAAAGATATTTTAATAATTTTATTTATATATTTCTTTCTCATAATTTTTTTATACAATTTAAATACAATCATTTATTTTTCATCATTTTTTCATATTTTTTTCTCATATTTTTCTTTCTCACAATTTTCTCTTCATCAAAATTTTATAATCCAAAGAAACTATACACGTCACGTGTAAATCTCCCTCAAAGTTTCTCCGAATGCCGGCATTTGTCAGAAAAGCATTAAAGCCACTTCTGAAGAAAATACCATATACATATAAAAGTATAATTATCAAAATAATTTCAACTTTCTCTTTAATTTTAATTTATTATTCAATTATTTATAAAAATATTTTTATAATTTTATTCATATTTTTTTCTCATAATTTTCTCACACAATCTAAATATAAAATTTTCTTTTTTTATCATTTTCTTATAAATTTCTTTTTCATAAATTTCTTTTTCCCAATTTTCTCTCTCATCAAAATTTTGTAATCCAAACAAACTATACACATCACGTGTAAATCTCCGTCAAAGTTTCTCCGAATGCCGGCATTTGTCTCTGAGACTCCAAATTCCAATTCCAAACTTCAAACCCTCGCTCGTTCGGTTGCCAAAGTTGCCAGACTTGCCGGTATCTGCATGCGGTTTTTGCTTGCATCTGTCTTCTCTCTCGTTCATCATCATCGTCAATAATTTAAAATGAGAAATGCTGAGAAATCTTTTGCGAGGAGAATTAAAAAATTATTCAAAAAATCTTATTTTTTAACCATTATATATATATATATATATATATATATATATATATATATAAGGTTTTCTACAATGTTGTTAAAATCGACTCAGACCGGCCGGTCCGACCGGTTCAACCGGTGACCGGCCAAAGGTCCGGACCGGTTCATGGCTACTGTTGCACCTTAACTCGGACCGGTCAAAAACCGGTGAAAATCGGTGAAAAACTGAACCCAGTTCAACTGGTTCAAACCGGTATAAAAGTTTTATAAATTATAATTTGATCTCAATGTTTATTTAAATTATAATTTGAGTTTTAAATTTAATTAAAATTTTTAATTTAGCCCTAAATTTATCAAAATTTTCAATTTAGTCCCAAATTTATTAAAACTTTCAATTTAATCCTTAAAAATAAAAAAATAATATTTAATAATCATGTATAAGTATTATTTTTTTAAATTATTTTTATAAATATATATATTAATAAATACCGGTTCGACTGGTTGAACTTTGACCCACTAATATTTCCGGTTCGATGACCGGTCCGTATCTGACAACCTTGGTTTTCTACAGCATAAAATATTGGTTTTTTTTTTTGTTGTGTTGTTTATTCATGTTGCTACCGTCCTCCAACCATGATACTAGCAAACATGATGAATGCGTTGCGCAATAAAAGGGTGGTAGCATAAAATTATTGTTATACATAGAATTATAATGATAACAAATATGTATTTGATTATAAGATATAAATATATGCGACATATAATTATAAAAATGTGTCTAATAAAATTATCTTTATAACATAACTAATAAATGAATTTGTTGAGTTATTACACACATTTTTTAAATAAATTGTTTACGAGCCTAATTGAACATGTTTGGTAGGATGCCACTCGTCATGTTATATATAAAATATAATAATAGAAGTTTAGATAATATTCATATACTTACGTAACAATCTTTAATATTTAGATCATCAAAAACTCAATTTTTGAATTTTTAAAATTTTTATATAAAATATAATAATAGACGCAGACAGAATATTCACATGCTTACGTAATAACATTTGGTACTTAAAATCTCAAAAGCTCAATTTCTAGATTTTTGAATTTTTTAGTTTAATAAATTCTCAATACTTATAACTTTTCTTAGTATTCTAATAAAATTAAGATTTTAATAATTGTAGTCTTTTTTAGTATTCTATTAAAATCAAAATTTTAATTTCAATAGATTTTGAGATTCTACAATCATCTTTTTCACATTATAAAAACACAAGTATGCATTATTATTGTTTTGTTTTTTTTAATTAAATTTCTCAATCTCAAGTTCTAACTTTTTCATTCGAACAATTTTTCATCAAGTTTAGTCTTTATAATTATTACAGTTATTTTAGTATTATTGATGATTTTCTTTCTGCTGATTTTCTCAAAAAGAGGTCTTTGATTGTTCCATATTCATAATTGTTTGATTTTCAATCTTTTGTTTGATTGTTTTTTATTGTCTCTTTAATAATTGTTGTAAAACAAAAGAAGGATGCATAAAAGAACAACTATGATCATAATAATAAAATTCCCTTAAGAAGAAAAACGGACTTCTAACAATTAGGTCATGTTCTCCATGCAGTTGCCTCTCCAAAAACTATTTATTGGACAATTATTAATTTAAACAGTTTTGACCATTCAGCTTCCCTTCCCTTGCTACATATATATGAAGATTGTTATTTGCTGTGAAATTCAATGTCTATTGGCCCGCATCATCATACGGTCCTTTTGTGTGGCACCTAGCTATGAGACGATTTTATTTTTGAACAATTAGTATTGCGCTGCTTGCAAGATTTTTTCATCCTGTTTTGGACCATTATACGCAGATTTATGAATACATCATCCTCATTGTGAGTTTTCAATCTAGGTTTATATTATCTTCACCAACATTCTATTGTTGGAGAATTTTTATTACATTGGAAGTTTTCTAGCCTCAATTTATTTATTGGTACTATACGCCTAATATTCTCTTCCTGTTGTCGTTCTGTCATTATATATCTGATGAAAATGAAGGTCTACGGTATGTCTATTTGGACACGACAACCAGAACCCATACATTGTTAGAACTTTTTATTTTACCTAAATTTCTCAATTTTAGTTTTTGTTTTTTTATTGAAACAATTTCAGTGTTTATAATTAATTACCGTTATTTTAATTCTTAAGTCAATATACGCAACTAAATTTGTTCCTAGACCTTTTGTGCTGGAGAAACTAATCTGTGTTATATTGTCTATTTGCGTCGGCTTTCTACATCATTAATTTGGGACTTTTAAATTCATGAGCTTGGCTAATTAGTGCTTGGAATTCGTGTAAATTTCTAATTAAGGTTAATACTTATAATAATTTATAATTTATTTACTTTTTATTACGTTATTTTGTTATTATTTTAACTAAATTTCTCAATTTTAAATTTTAATTTTTTCACCCAAACAATTTTTCATCAAGATTAGTACTTACAATTAATTATAATTATTTTATTTTTTAAAAAATAGTTTTTCTTTATTTTTTTATTCAATTATGTACAAATATATGTTGGTATTAGGGAGTTCGTTAATTTTTTTTTTAGTGATTTTTACGAAGAAAAGTTTTCGATTGGTACCTATGAATAATTGTTTGATTTTGAACTGATTAAAATAAAAATTGTTTATTACATTTAACAAAAGTAATTTTTTTTCATATCATTGTGTTGAATACTAAAAAAATGTATAATTAACCAACTAAAAAATATTTGCTTACTTCGCATATCATGCGAATTATTTACTAGTCTATTTATAATTACAGAAGTATAAAGAATATTCACATTCTTACGTTGAAGTCATTGGTGCTTAGATTTTTAAAAACTTAATTTTTAGATTTTTGAATTTTTTAATTTAATAAATTATCAATAATTATAGTCTTTCTAAATATTTTAATAGAATTAAAATTTTAATTGTGGTGGCCTTTATTAATATTTTATTAAAATTAAAATTAAAATTTCAATATATTTTAGAATTATCATATGTAATCCTCTTCTTCACGTTATAAAAGTTATCTTTGTTTTTTACATTATAAAGTACAAATATTATTTTATAAATTGTACACATTATTATTCTTTTGTTTGTTGTTAGTTATATTTCTCAATTTTAAGTTTTAACTTTTTTATCTAAATAATTTTTTATTAAAATTAGTACTTACAATAAATTATAGTTATTTTGATTTTATTATGATTTTTTTTTCCTTTATTCTTGATTGATTGATTGATTTATTTATTTTGCTTTCTTCAAATGACAAAATTGCCTCTCAATTTACATCTAGTAGTCACCGGAAATCCACTTTTTTTTTTAACAATTAAAAGCAAGATATCAATATTAACGGAGGCTTTGAACTTTTTCCTAATTTATTATAGCTTTTTTCTAATAATATTGAAGACACACGATCTTAAATTTTTATTTCAAGAGTATAATGATAAGAGAATGATGCCACTCATCACAATTATTTTTAGCAATTCATTATATATTTTTCTTTTTTGATTAACACGATTCGTTATATATTGGTGTTAAAATTTTTATCATGTTGACGTCTAGCTTTTTTTTCTTTTTTCGTGGAATCTCCCCGACAGTAGCACACAGTACAATACAGCCACATAGACATAAATATAGGTAGGTAAATTTACTAATCAAAATTTTCTTTTGTTAACAGAAAAAAATTCATTATATGTATATCAGTTATTAAATTTATAGACTAAAATTAAAATAATTTTTATTTATTATACATTATTCAACCACTTTTAAAAAATAAAACGGGATATATATAAAAAAAGTCATAAACCTTTTGATTTTTTTTTCATTTAAGTTCTAAACCTTTTTGAGATTTTATTTCAGTTCTAAACCTTTTGATTTTGCTCCAAATCAGTCCTTCCGTTAGTCAAACCGTTAAAAATTACTGTTCACTAATGGAAATTTTTTTAAAAAGGTAAAATACACTATTTCAATTCACCAGTTAACAGAAATACTTTGTATAATTTAAAAAAAATAAAATAAGAAATAAAAAATCTAAAATCTTAACTTACATGTTACTATTTGAGAGTAAAATATAAGCATTTAATAACAAAAAAATATTTAAATAGTGTATTTTACCTTTTTAAAAAAATTTCCGTTAGTGAACATTAATTTTTAACGGTTTGACTAACGGAAGGACTGATTTGAAGTAAAATCAAAAGGTTTAGGACTGCAATGAAATTTCAAAAAAGTTTAGGACTTAAATGAAAAAAAATCTAAAGATTTAGGACTTTTTTAATGCATATCCCAAAATAAAACTGCCACTCGAATATTATTTGATCTAATAAATTTTTTTTATATTCGATTACAATATTAATAAATTATAAATTTATTATTATACCTCTACGTAAATCTCTAATTTTAAAAATAGACAATAATTTAAAATTTTAAATCTAAATTATTGTAAAGAGAAATATGTTAAACCGTCTCTTCACATGCTGTCCAAATTTTTTTGATTTGATCTCAATGGCACGTGTTATTGTCAGAAAACATATAATTGCTTGAGTGGCCCTGGTAGGCTAAAAACTAAAAAGAAAGAGTGGCTGGTACGACACATGAAGCGAATGGTGGAATAGTTACGTAAAAGTATTTTCTAGTCTTACAAATTTAATTTGAAAAGCTACTCACACCAACTACCCGCGCATTTGTGCCGTTAGATGGATGTTGCTTTGGATTTGGTATGGTGGGCACCAGCGTACGGCATCAAAGCCATTAGATTTGGCCGCCAATCTTCATATATCTATGTAGTGTGAATGGATACTCAAATCAAATTGCCCATTGTCCTATCAATTTTGTTTTGACCCTCAAAAATATCCCCTTACAAAAAAATATCTTCTTACAAATCTAGAAAGTCGAAAAAGAGAAGCGATCATTATTCTCTCTCTCCCCATATATATATATATATATATATATATATATAGTTATTATAAAAAAATAACATTATTTTTATATTTTTTTAAATTTAATATTATTTTTAAAAATTAACAAATTTAGTCTAGTTTATTATTTTCTTATAAATTTAGTACAACTTTTAACAATTAACAAATTTAATACATTTTAATTATTTTTTAACAAATTTAACGCACTGTCAGTTAAAAATAATTAGTTAAAAATAACTGAATTCTTTAGTATACACATATGATACATTTACGTCTAATTCTAGTACAGTTTAAAATTCTTAAATGTCATATGTGCATATGTGCATACTGGAGATTCAATTATTTTTAACTGACAATATGCTAAATTTGTTAAAAAATAATTGAACGTCAAAATCCAGTACAGTTTAAAACGCCCAAATGTCATATGTGCATACTAGAAATTTGATTATTTTTAACTAACAGTGTGCTAGAGTTGTTAAAAAATAATTGAACTGTGTTAAATTTGTTAATTGTTAAAAATTGTACTAGATTTATAAAAAAATAATTAAATTATACTAAATTTATTAATTTTTAAAAATGATGTTAAATTTGTAAAAAAATGTAAAGATGGTATCATTTTTTGATAATAACCTTATATATATAATTAAGATACTTGTTAATTTCATTCTTTTTTTTAATGAATAAAACTAATTTATAATTTAATATTATTTAAATATTATTTTTAATTTTTTTATTCAAATGAATCTTATTTATTATATGATATGAAATTATGAGTAACTTACACTTATTTAAAAAAGATAATCAAAATAAAAATCTACAAAAAAAAGTTAAATATAAACTTGAATTGAATTGCAACTTTCGTCGTTTTGAGTTACATACCATTATTTTTATCGCTTTTAGTAGAAGCTGTAAATTTTTTGTTTTAGACCTTAATTTTAGTCAATTTTGTTAGAATATAAAAAGTATTTTAAAAATTTTAAATCTTACAAGAAAAAAAAAATAAGTATTATTTAATAAAAAAATATATATAGAAACTAGAATTTTATATTTTTTAAAAAAATAAATTTTATTTATTTATAAACTAACTTCTATCTTATATTTCATAAAATAAAAAATCTATGAGAAATTTTATATAACCTAAACTCACGCTAAATAAGTTGGTCCACCTCGAATCTATTCTTTTGAAACTATTTAATTTTTTAGTCATACTGACCATTTTCACCTTGCCAATTTTTTGCCGTTGAAGACTGTTGGAAGTAAACATTATGACTTTTGACATTAAATCAAGCCCTGATACTCATCAATCACTTTTGATTGACAATTTTATCACCAATCACGTGTCACTTTCACGGTTTAAACTTTCTTGTAGTTATCATTTACGCCTAAAGGGTCTGTTATGTGGTGTGAAAAAAATTTTAAAAATTGATGTGTAGTATAATAAATAATAAATTTTTTACAGTTATATTTATAAAATATATAATAAAAAAATATTTTTTTATTTTTTATTTTATCATTATTATTACACAAATTATAATTAAAATATTAATATTTATCCCTTCTCAAAAGTAGAAATTATGTTTCACAGCATATCTGGCCTACATAAGGTTATTGACACCTTTTTTTTTTTTTTTTTTTTTATCAATTTGGCTTGGGTCATAGAAACGTCTACAAATTCTGTTCTGGCCAAACTTTAGGTTGGTTCAATTCTACCGTTGAATTGTCTGATTCACCAAAAAGAGAAACGATACTTTTTTTTTTTTTTGGGGGGGTCAAAAATGATACAAATTGCTTACTCCCTCTTTCCTAGTCATGAGTAGGATTTGGACCACTCGTGTGCTTTAGGGAAGCTGCCAATAAAAGGCCCAGAAAGGGGCGTTTCAGCGGAAATGGAGGTGATGTACCCAATCTTTAGGTCTTTTTGCATCTTTCGTTCGTCCGGCTGACCTTAGGTTTAATTGGTTTGTCTAGGCCCAACCCAAGTCCTAATTACCCAACTGTTTTCACTTTTTGCCTTTCAAAATCTTACTCGAGACGGTTTAAATTAATCTGTTTATTGACTTAAATACTGGACAATCTCAGATAAAAAAAAAAAACTTTTGAGAGTGTCTTATCATAGCGGTTAATAGCTGATAGTAATCAGCTCACGAGTAGTAACTTATTATAAATGAAAATGACACTGAATCTCTATATTATAAATCATATTCCTGTATTATTCACAAAAGAAAGAACTCCAATGAGGTAAATGCATTAGATGATTAGGTTAGTGGTTACCTAGTCACTTTTTTTTTTTTAAAAGGCTGACAAGACTCACAATTAGGTTAAAACATCTTTGAGGAAACAAACTTCAATAACATCCTTTGCAAGAAAATTCAACAAACTCATTGGCAAAAGGTGGAGAATGGTTAGACCCAAATCTTGAGTCAAAGCAAAAGAGACAAATTAATGCACAACTCAATTTACTTCTTGATAAGTATAAACCAGCTGAATGGACCAATCTCTCTACAAAAATTCTCTGCAACAACAAATAAGTGGAGCTTGTGAATGAGTGGACAACGTGCTGCTTGATATAGCCTGATGAACTGATGGACAATCTCTCTCAATAGTCACTTTCTGAAATCCCTTATTTCAAGCAAAACATAAACTTTGGTAGATACCCCAAAACTCTGCTACAACTAGTGAAGTGGTACTAATGTTGTCACCAAAGTCCCCTAATCAGGACCCCAACTGATCACGGGCAACGCCTCTCGCTCCCGCTCCAGATTGCCCTTCACAACTGCATCACAATTAATTATAACAACAAAGTTTATGCACCGGAACAAAATGCAATCGCGTTGCTTTTTTGTAGGAAAAATTTTGTTTTTCGTAAAAACAAGAATTTTTTTTATTTTAGTATATATTATGTGAGATCTACATTTTAAATTTTAAAATAACATCTATTTAGTTTTAGATTTTAATTTTGTAATTTCTTTCAAACTTATTTTTTTTAAAAAAAATCAACACAATTACACTTTTTTTTAATAGTAGTTTCATTTTAAAAATAGTATCCAAACAATTTATCCCAACACCACCTCCTGCGCAATAACCTCACTCTAATTATAATGTAGCTTCGTGGGGGCGGCTTCCAACCTATTAAAGTGCAAGACTTGGTATTGCATGGGTCACCTAATCACCTTTTATATAACTCAATGCAGACATATGACAACTTATCGTATCAATGTGCACGAAGTGGAAACCGATCTAAGCGCTGAAAGCTAACTTGGATGCGTTTTGGGATAGTTCATTATATTATAAGAGTCCAATAATCGTATGGATAACTCACTAGAATCTCTTTATAAGAGTCCAATAATCTCTTTATAATTTTTATGAAACCAGTGCTTTCCATATGTATGAAAAAAAAAAAAAAACATGAATACTCAGCGTCAATTGCCTACAAGTTGCAACGTTTTGGTTGAATACTTGAATCCTAATTTCTCTATGTTAACCAAACAAAAAATTTGGTAATTTTACTTATTTATTTTTAAAGTTATAAAATAATATAAATCGTTTGATAATTAAATTTATAAAATAAAAAAATTATCAAATATGGTTGAATTAAATTATATAATTATTTATTGTTATTTATTTGAAACAATGTAATGTTACTCTTAACCAAAAAAAATTGTGGCAATTAAACTGGCTTACTCGTCCAGCTTATGCTATTATGCTATTGGCTGCAAGTAATCTTTAGAATTTCCATAAAACAACTAACGCAAAGAAACAGTGCGATCAAGTCATCTTCAAAGATTTACTTGCGAAAATCAAGTCAAATACGGATTATTTGGTGAGCTGTTGAGGAACATGGACACGTGGGCGATCGATTTTCAAGTCCTCAATTAACACTTGGTACTTTCGGAGCAAATCTAGCATTGTCACTACTCACCATGGTGGGATCTATCTCTAGTAGTTGCCTCGTAAATTCCAAAAGCGTTCACTTTCTGAAAGCTTTGTCACTCGAAAGAAGCATTTTCAGCCCCAAGTGCGCCATTTCAACTGTAACCATGCCGCCTACCCAGGTACTTATAATCTCATATCTCTTTTCTTTAATACTGTATAGTGTGAAAAGAATCATGTCCAAGTTGCTTTTGAATATCTTGTTTGTTGTAGTCAATACTTGGACTAGGGCTTATTCAATATTTGTGCTCATAATAATGAGTACAAAAATACCAAAAAAAAAAGAATAAAGAATATGGGAAGGATAATAAGTCTACCAAAGTGTTCAGAATTAGAAGATTAGATTATTCTCACCCCATCCGCCCCTATTCGGTCATAAGACCTTTTGTTTTATGGGAATAATACCAAAGTTGAAACTCCTCCTAAAAATGGTTTTAAAATTCGAAATTTTATTTTAATTTTTCATGTGTAATTCCATCACGAATTTTACGTAAGAATATGAAGAAAAATTAATTGAAGATAAAATAAAAAATTTTATGAAAAATATATTAATTACTGATATATTTCAAGACTTTGATTTTGACTCTTTGTTTATTTGTTTGAAAAAACAAAATTATGTAATTATTGTTTAATTACAGTCAATTTAATTAACTTCACACTTCAAAATTTGAAGGCGATTTCCAATCTTATTAGTCAATGGTCGGACTTATTTGTACCCAATTCTGTTACACCTAATTAGCTATATAATAAAGAGGCCGTTACGCCACACTTGATTTGAGCCAGACACCCGAGAAAAACAAGACCCAAATACGCGTGTGCTCGCCATAGGCCCACTAATCCGAGAGGAGAGGAGAGAGAGAGGGCGAACCAACCAAAACAACAAAAAACAAAAGGCAGCGCAATCCCAAAATGGCTGGCACTGGTGGTCTGCCGCAATCACGACTAACACTATCACCATCGCCGATGGCTTCTCTCAGTGGCGCCGCCACTTCCCGGCTCCTCCCTGCCGCCTCCCGAGCCCGCCTCTCCCTCTCTTCGCTTTCCTCTTCCTCCTCACTCTCTCTCTCCTCCTCTTCTTCCTACTCTCCTTTCTCTCTCAAATGCCTCCGATCCTCTCCTCTCCTTCCTCACGTCTTCTCAAATCAGGTCTCTCTCTCTCTCTCTCTCTCTATCTTCTCTTTTATGAATATTGAACAGCCGAAATTTATAATCACAGAAAGAAATATCAACTTTTTTCTTATTTTAGATTAATACTATTAAAAATGTGGACCGGTTATTTCTATAATTGTAAATTTAGAATATTGGATGATACGATTTTTGAAAATTTTGTCGCGTTAAGTATCCGTTTGAGAGACTTTTGTTGCCTTTTAAAATTCTATCTGAATCGGTTCAGATTAGTCGGTTTAATAGGATGGATGCTGAGCAGTCTCAAACCAAAAGAAAAAAATGATACAATTTTGATATATATATCATTAGTTTTTAAAATATGCATATTTTTGTTTGTGAATTGTTGGATTGATGAGCTTGGTCTTTGGTTGGTTGGAGCGCAGAAGAAATCGTCGATGAGCACAGTGGCTGCGGCGTCGGATCCTGCTCAGTTGAAGAGTGCAAGGGAGGAAATCAAGCAGCTTCTTAAGTCTAAGTTTTGCCATCCTATTCTGGTATCTTTTTTTTTTTCTTTATTTCTGGCTACTAGTCTATAACGCATAAGATTTAAATATTACATTTCTTGATTCTAAAGTCGAATGCGAACTCTTGGCTATGTTTCTAGTAATGTGCGAGTTCAATTATGCTGCATAAATAGCGATTATGTTTGTTTTAGCAATACTTGGGCTCGTTTCCTGGACTTTGTACTAGAAATGCGTTTGGATGATTTGAAATTTTAATTCGCTTAGTAATGTGAAACTATGCTTCTTGATTTTGGAAATTCGTCTCCATCTCCCGCAAAGTTGGCCTAGAATAGAGAAATCACGAGTTGTTGCACAGAGTTTAATATATCTAATATTGGGCCAAGGCGATGGTTATCTTTAATTCAACGTATTCGTTGTTTCTCGCAGGAAAACAAAGTTTTTATCACATGTTATTGTGGAAATTATGTTCTTAGCAACACAAATATAGGAAAATGATGGAATTAGTGTGCACTTGTATTTGAAATAATTATTTCTTTGGAGCTGCCATGTTTTATAAAGCGTACATACATACTGGGAAACTTCAACTATTCACTGATGTGCATGCAATATTTTAAAAATGTTGTATAATCTTTTGGAAGTTAAAGCATTTCATTGTGGGAAATTCATGCGCATGCGTTTAGTTCCAATTTCTTTGTATTATTGCATTGCTAACTGGGCATGTGGAAGAAACATCAATGGGTTATCTCTCCCATTGGAAATACTGTAACAGGAAACTAAAGAATTGAATGGCTAAGCAGCTTTGTTGGTTTGGTGATGGCATGGGTGCCTTGTTTTTCCACGTTTTACGCCTGTGCCTTACTCGCATCAAGGCTGAAACAGAGTGAGAGGTTCAGACTCTTATGCTGATAAGATTTTCATTGCAGGTTCGCCTTGGGTGGCATGATGCTGGTACATATAATAAAAACATAGAGGAGTGGCCTAAAAGGGGTGGAGCCAATGGAAGTCTTAGATTTGAGATCGAACTGAAGCATGCAGCCAATGCTGGTGAATATTTCACAGGACTCGTACTTTTCTACATTCATGTTATTTGTTGTCTAATGAGCTGGCATTTCAGGGCTTGTGAATGCATTGAATCTTCTTAAGCCTATCAAAGACAAGTATTCTGGCATCACATATGCAGATTTGTTCCAGTTGGCCAGTGCTACTGCTATAGAGGTTTTGCTTGTGCTTGCTGTTAAATTAATATGACATGTTTCATTTACTTGTCAAAACAGAGGTTCTATTGTTTGAATCTTTGCAAATTCAGGATGTTGGTGGCCCCAAAATCCCCATGAAGTATGGAAGGGTGGATGTCTCAGAACCCAATCAGTGCCCTGAGGAGGGGAGGCTTCCAGGTAGGCGGATGAAATTGATGTTTGATTCCATGGTAGAAGTATAAATTTCTCGGCACCCTGTTTCTTGCTGTACAATTGTGGAAGATCTGCTACTTAACAACATCAAGGATGCAATTATGCAAGGGAAAAATAGAAACAACAGCAAGGGCAGCGCTGTTCTGCATTAAGAATGGATTTTTTTAAACTTTTCTTATAGTCTAACAGATAGCACTTGAGTTCTCCTTGATATTTGCATATTTTGATCCAGATAGCTAAACAGTACTGTTTTATTCCTTCAGTATCGGAGACTGACAATAGTTAAACCATTTTCATCTACATACCAGCACCTTGTTTCCCTCCTTGTAGATCACAAGTTCAACTTAGCATCTGATTTCTGTTTATTACTCATTGATGCTCAGCTGCTGCTCCCCCCAAACCTGCTGATCATTTACGAGAGGTTTTCTACAGAATGGGGCTAAATGACCAGGTAACTTCAGTTCTACATGTTTTTATGCTTGTGGATGCTTCCTCATTACATGCACAATGATTGGTGTTGGTCTTGTTTGTTTGTAGGAAATAGTTGCATTATCTGGCGCGCACACACTGGGAAGGTCCAGACCAGATCGCAGTGGTCATGGTAAACCAGAGACAAAGTATACGGTAATGAATCATTTGTTGTCACTACTTGTGAAAAACTGATGCTGGTATTGCTATCAAACAGAGCTGATATCATAAGAGATGACAAGAATATCATTGGTTGTTTATACAGTGATATCCATAGTTGAGAGTATGAATAGCTTTAAGTAATTAAGTTTGCTCTTCAGTGATGTTTGCAGCATGCTTGGGTGTAACATTACTCTCTCTCTCTCTCTCTCTCTCTCTCTCTCTCTCTCTGTGATTTTTTGGACCTCAGCAACTTGTGAATCTTCTTCTTTGGAATGTTTTATATTGATTGGTATTATTTATCTTGGTTCATGCTTCATGATGGTATCAATATAGCCTGAAAATCAAAATATGTATTGAATATAGCCAGAGAATGTGGGTTACTGACAGTAGCAGTCAGTACTTATTTTTCACCCTGTGTGTGACAGAAAAGTGGACCTGGGGCACCTGGAGGACAGTCCTGGACAGTTGAATGGCTCAAATTTGATAATTCATACTTCAAGGTTTTCAATCAACACTTTCTTTTTGTATAACAATGAACCAGTTCTATTTCTTATTTTCTTCATCTTTTATGGTGGTTGTTTGGGTGGTTTTGTGTGTATTGGGGGTTTTGCCACGTAAACTCTTCGTTTGTTGAATGAAATTTATTTTTACAGGATATTAAAGAGCAAAAGGATCAAGATCTATTAGTATTGCCCACTGATGCTGTTCTCTTTGAAGATCCTTCATTCAAGGTAAAAGTGGGAATAAGGTGGATAACAACCAATGCTAAAAATGTAGCCGGCTAAATATTACATATTCTGCAGGTTTATGCTGAGAAATATGCTGCAGACCAGGATGCATTCTTTAAAGATTATGCTGAAGCCCATGCCAAGCTCAGCAATCTGGGGGCCAAATTTGATCCTCCCGAGGTTTGTGGTCTTGAGCTCTGTTGATGCTTTCGTCCTTTTTTTAATCCCATTTTCTTTACATAAATCCTGATAATTTTTTGGAAGGTCCTGTAGAAGCATTCGTCCAGTGAATGTAGCCTAAATTTATTTAGCTTGAAATTTGTGTGGCACATTCTTGGGGCTCATCAAGTTTGAGTCTTAAAAATAATAGGAAAGCTGAAGTTGCTAACTCATAAGACCAACATATAAATTTCATGGTCAGGGTATTGCGATAGATGGTGCTGCGGGAGAGAAGTTTGTTGCAGCAAACTACTCATCCGGGAAGGTTGTAATTTCTTGCCCTTTTACTCTTTGATTGTCGAAGTTTGTTAGTGGTTGCAGGGGCTATTTTTAATTGATGAACATGCTTGCAAATTATTCATTTTTTCACTTTCATGATGTGCTGCAGGCTTAAAAACCAGTATGTTGTTTTCTAGTGGCGTAGATTTTAATAAACCAGGATGAAGCTGTTTGCAAATCCTGTGAAATCACATGTAAATCTTGGGAGTCTTAAGAGGAGAAGAAAGGAATAAAATTCAATTGGTGTTGCCTATTTGAATTGCAGAGAGAGCTATCGGAGGCTATGAAGCAGAAGATACGAGCAGAGTATGAAGCCATTGGTGGTAGCCCAGATAAGCCTTTACAGTCTAATTATTTTCTCAACATCATGATTGTGATTGCTGTTCTGGCATTTCTGACATCTCTTCTCGGAAATTAAGTTTGTTTTATTGAGGATCATTGTGGTTTGGTATTGCTGAGTTTTATTCTGCGTACCTTTTTTTTTTTTTCCTGTTAAAAAAAAAAAAATCCTTCGTCCCCTCCTACAAATGCATAAAATATCTTTCTCACTTGCGATATATTCAGCTCACATTTGCGGATGTGGAACGGTACACCGTATGGTCAGTTGATGAACTAGAAGGAAAATAAAACTACTTCCAGACGATGAACTAAACTAAAACCCCCAGATCGCAGAAAAATAGTATGGGATGCAATCAATAGAAGATTTCAGGTAATTGAACTGATTAGCAATAAAATCTTAAAAAGATTAAACAATTTTTTGGTTTATGATACAAGCTATTGCACTATTGCAGTGTTTTATGTCAGTGCCTAAAATCCTACCAGAAAAATTCCTGTAAGTTACAAAAAAAAAAAAGATTAATAATCAACGAAAATCGAAGTAAATCTGAAAATTTTCCATTTTAAATTTTTTCTTTTTTTTGGAGGTCTCAATTCCATTTTGAGTTTCTCCCGTTTGTCGTGCCATGGTTTAATTTTGGGCTGCCAAAAAGGCCCGTACCAATTATCATCTAATGATCCATTCAAGCAGACCAAAGCCCAGGGAGCAAAACAAAATAAAACTTTTTTGTTCCATCAAAACAAAATAAAATAGTTCTTGGACCAAACAAGTGGGCTTATCCGAGTCCCCTAGGGAAATTGGATTTGAGGTTTTGTGCATAGAGTGGGCCATCGAACGGCCTTTTAGCAAAGTTTTGGGCTATCTTGGAAGGGCTTTATTGTGCTTGGACCATTGGTTTTCGACAAGTTTTGCTTCAGGCGGACTCCCAACTGGCATTACAGTTAAAGTAAGCTAATGTGCATTCTATCCATCCTCGTGCTAACATAGTGAATGAGTGCAGAAACTTTTTGTAGCGGCCTTCCAAACTCGAAAGTGAAGCTCACTCATGTATACAGAGAAGAAAATAGAGTTGCAGGCTTGTTAGCCAACTCAAACCCTCAATAGGGAGTTGGCCTACATCTTTTTGGACCATGGCCCCAATGGATCTTGAGATACTTATGGAAGACATAGGGGCGTGTCATTACTCAATTTTGTAGTTAGTTTATTAGGGTTATTTCCCTCTTTTTTCACCCAAAAAAAAAAAAATAATAAAATAAGATAAATAGAATATAACCAGTTAGACGGTCGACATTACCACCGGAAGTGGCAAATTAATGATATTATAATGTACTTTCTCCAGCATTAACTCGAGTTCGAGTTCTTACTCCCGCGTTTTCCCCTAACAACTGAAGCTGGACGGCTGCTTTAAGTGGCAAAAGATTGAGCACAGTGTTGGGTTCCAGATTCATTAACACTATAGTTGGCCTTGAGAAAAACTTACTTCAGGTCCACTAGCGTTCTGATAGTAGGTTCTCCTTATAGAGAGGTTGAATTGAGGACTATAATGACACAAAAGGCCGACCTCAGGCTAGCAATTTGATGATCACTATATTTATGAGATGATTTTTTTATAGTAAAAAGAGAGAGAGAGAGAATCGCATTGTCTATTAAAAAAGGTCTCTGTGTTATCTCTTAGAGTCGCAAGAATTCGAATTTCCTCATTCTTTACCCACTCTTCTACATCTCCAACCAGAGACTAGGGATGGCAACAGGGAGAGGCGGGGGCAGGGATGACATCCCCGATCCCCGTCCCCACTTTTGAACCCAGTACCCGTCCCTGTCCCCGTCCCCGGCGGGTAGGAGATTTGAATCCCCGTCTCTGCCCCATCCCCGTCTTTAATATAGACTAAAAAAAAAAAATCAAATTAGCAATATATGAGTCCAACTAAATTTACAAAATGCACTAAGTATAAAGGATCATCCCAGCAACTAATTAACAAAGAAAGAAATTGCACCAATCAATGAATTCCTAGCTTTAAACAAGCGTTGTATCAACTAAAACCAGTAAACCCCATAGCCTTTATAGGCGCTTTTAGCTCAAAAATTAAAACCCAATTTGCACATTCAAATTCTTTCTCGTCATCTCTTGAAGTAGCCATGCCAAACAAACCACACAAGATCCATCACACCACTTGATTCCCAATTTCCTAGTAAGTGAACATTTCGCAGCATACAATGGATCGACCCCACGCATTCTTATTAATGCACCTTGGAAGCCCTCGAACTTAATTGAGACAACAAGGTGGTTGGATTGAGTAAATTTATGGGCATTCTCAAATATCTCATTACGCAATTCATCATCAACTCTCAAGGCTAACAGAAATAGGGACACAGAAACAATTAAAAAAAATAGCATTTCACTAGTTTAAATGACAGATTTTCGTAATCACATAGAAAAAATGATCAATCATGGCAAGGAACAACCATCTTCAATATTTCATGGGAAGGCATAAGTGCAATTACAATGGAGAAAACCTGACCAAGCGAGAAATTCATGTTTCTAAAATACATTCTCTTGCTTACCATGTAATTACGCCGGATGAACAATTCATAAGAAGATTTAAGCTGGGGTTTGAAAATTATGTGAAAAGCATTTCGTGGTTTTATTGAAGGGACATTGCATGATCCAACAGCCTCTATTTTTGTCGATCAAGTCCTTCAACACCCTCAACAGATGCTTCAATCACATGGAGATAGAAGCTATCAGAAAAATACCGTTATCATCAAGACACGTTACAGATTCCATTGTTTGGTTCACTAACAAGACAGGGGAATATACAGTCAAGGCCGGTTATCATAAGATCATGAATGGCTTGATGACAGGAGAAGAGGAGCACCAATCAACCCGTTTACAAGCGCGGACCTGGAGAAACTTATGGAAGCTGAAAGTCCCCCCCAAAATTCAACTATATATCTGGAGAGCAATAAGAAATTGGTTGCCAACAATGGAGAATCTGCGAAAGAAAGGAGTTGTTAAGCTAGCTGAATGCCCACTGTGCTGTTCAGCAGAAGAAACCGTTGAGCACCTCACATTCTTTTGCCCCCATGCTGCCGCTACATGGAGATTATCCCCTTTAGGATACAGCCCAGAAGAGACAGGCTTTCCTGGCCTAGGAAATTGGTGGGAAACAGTGGCTAACATGATTGTCCCCAACGCATGCATCAATGTGCTCGAGATGATTGCTATTACATGTTAGCAAGTCTGGAAAGCTAGAAATGAGGCCATCTTCGAGTACAAGAATCCTAATCCGGAAAGAACCGTTCAAAGGAGCACGACTCTCTGGAATGAGTTACAAGCGGTCCTTCACACTTCAGAGAGAGCACGACCTGAGCGAGAAGAAGCAATCAAATGGAACCCGCCAATGCTCGACCAAGTGAAGATAAATTGTGATGGGTCCTACCTGTTAAGTAGCGATCGTGCAGGAGTTGGGATCGTTTGCAGAAATTCAAGAGGAGATATTATAGACGGGATTGCAACAAGATGCTGGGCAGGATCAGTCTTGAGAGCAGAAGCAGAAGCACTCTTGTGGGGATGCAGGTTGGCGAAGACAAGAAGGCTAAACAATGTAATTTTGGAAACATATTTAGTGCCACTACTTACTGCACTTAAAGGGCCAATAGCGTCTTGGCCTTGGGACATTAGGGTCGTACTTGGAGATATCTTTGATATTTTGGGCACTTTGCTAAATTGTAATGTTCAAACTATTTCTAGAAGTGCAAATAGGGTTGCTGATTGGGTTGCTAAACAATCCAGACTCATGATATGTCCTCAGGATTGGATCAGCAACCCACCGCATGCCCTTAAAAATCTCTTATGTAACGACCTTACCAATCAATGAAATCTATCCTTTTATGTCAAAAAAGAAGGGACATTGCATGATCATTTTTAAAGAAAAAGAAAGAATGATTACTTGCTCCCTTATCTCAAAGAAAACATAACCAGAAAAGAGCAAGATTTTCAAATAAGCATAATCAATAGGCCAACCCAAACTAGAATAAAAACAAATGTTTAAGGCAAATATAAAATTTATTGCCATTTTATATTGAAATTCATGCAACAACTGGACGTGACACAATTGACAAAGACAAAAACCAATCTATCATTATACAAGTAGACGCTTCCAAATACTTTCTCTCCTTTAAAAACTGCGGCGATAACAATAACAGAAGAGTTCTCTATTGACTTTTTTTTGTTTTCCTCCTGAATATATAAACAACAATGAGTACGTAATTCAAAACAACCAAACACAATCTAACAAAAAATTGAAGTATCTTTCGAAAAAAGAGAAAAATTAAAAACCTCAGAACAAAAAAATAACCAATAGGTTGCCTAAGAACCAATCAGAAACTGGGGGACAAGGGAGCAACTTCACGCAAATCTGAGGAATGGGAGCGAGATCTGCTCTATCCGCCGTCGAGGAACAGAGTCGACTTCTGGCATCACCGGAAGCTTCACAGGGTCTTTTTGTCCAGGTGCAGGTAGTCCGCATCTTTACAGACATGTCTATTTCACCGAGCCTCTCTCCGAGACAGTGCCCAGATCGTTACGCCTTTCGTGCGGGTTGGAACTTACCCGACAAGGAATTTCGCTACCTTAGGACCGTTATAGTTACGGCGCTCGAGAAATTTTGAGAAAGAATAGATGTAGAGGCGCAGTCGGACTCGGCAGAAAGATACTTGAGAGATAGAGAAGGAAATGGAAAGATTGATTTAGGTTTTGTTATAAAATTATTAAAATATCCTTATAAATTTTTTATATAAATATTATATAAAAGATAAAAAAATAAATTAAATTACAGGTGGGGAATGAGAACAGTGATGGGTATGGGTACAGGGACGGAGTGGGGGCTGTCTATCTCGTCCCCGTCCCCGTCCCCTTCGGAGAACGGAGATCCTCGCTTCGTTCTCCGGTCAAAAGTGTTTGACCCCATCCCCATCGGGGCGGGTACGAGTAATTTTCGACAGGTACAGGTGAAATTGTTATCTCTACCAGAGATATAAAAAAAAAAATAAAAAAGTTGTTCATCCCAAAAACTTTAAAAAGAAAAAAAAAAAAAAAAGAGGAAAATGAATTAGTTGAGTCTGTCTGTCGGCCTGAATTTTGTTGGTGGGTCTGCGAGAATGAACAAAGGCGGGGTGGGAGTCGGGCCGGGCGGTTCGGGGAGTGGACCAACGGCGGCGGCCACGGCTGCAGCGGCTCAGAAGCAGAAGACCTTAATGCAAAGAGTCGAGACGGATATTGCCAACATCGTCGACAACTTCAACCACCTCGTCAATGTTGCTAGGGTAACTTTATTTCTCTGTTTCATTTGATTTCCTTAGTTCATTGCAGTTTTAGTTTATTTCAGTTTCCTTTTTCTTTGCCCCTCTGTTTTTTCTCCTAAAATTTCTCTTTATCGAACTTCTACGCTTTAAGATTGGTTTGGTCCAATCATTGAACGTTTTTTGGCTGCAATGAACTGTCCTCTAGAAGAAAGCTAAGGATTGCACAAGCTTGACCCAGTTTTACAGTTGGTTTTGGTGGTGCTTAAGTGCAATTGAGGATCTTAACCTTAGTAACCTAGCTTCCGCTGTCCTGTCTGTCCTGTCGGGTTCACGGGCCGCCAATGAATTGGGTCTTTTCCTTCATAACCAAATTTGTATGCAGTGCATTCTATGCAACGAGAATTCTTATTAGATCTTCCTTGTCATAATGGTATTTAAGTAAGACATTGCATCGAATAACTTGGGAGGCTGTGATTGCGTATGCGTATTCGGCTTTGATGGTTTAATTGATTTAGTTTCTTCGCCATGATTGAATGCTCGATGTGGGATATGCTTCCAATCTCTAGGTGTTTCTTTAGAACTGCAATTTTCTGGTTTTGTATATGTTTCTACTTGTTGCTGTCAAGATCTTTGCGTCAGAGCTGGCAACCATCTCTGGATTGCTGTAGATATCAGGAAAGGCAGACTGTTCATCGATTAAATTCGTAATTAGATAGTAGATCAGAAGGCTAATGCTTTCTATAAAAGCAAAACATGGCTTTGCCTGGGGCCAGAAGTGAAGTGGCAATATTCGCAAGCATTATTCATAGATCATTTAGCTGCTATCTTATCTTTTCTTAGATGGAACCATATTATTCAGCTTCAAGAGGAGATGTTAAAATGCTCATGTGAAATCTGTGAAATGTTTTAGACTGCTTGTTGTAGGTCAACGAAACACCGGTTAGGAACTCTCAAGAGGCGTTTATGATGGAAATGCGTGCTGCCAGAATGGTAATAGTCATTTCTCTGTCATAGTCTCTCTTACTCATCCCCAAATACAGTCACATACCAACACTTGCGGACCAACATATGAACACCTAATTTATTTTTGCTACAAGATGAACGCTTATGAAATTTATATAAGTGATTAAACACTTAGCATGAATGTTATAATCTGGTTAACTTTCCATGATGTATGGAACTTAGAAAGATTTGTGAGACTATAATATATGTTGTAGGACTAAAACTGATGAATGATATAGAAGTATCCAGTTCATAAAAGGTTGACTTTTCCTGGATAAAACCTTTCTTCAGAGACAACCATGATGAATACAAATTCTAAATAAAATAGTGCCATAGATATAGGTAACATGGAAGCATGAGTCCTAAGTTTACACGTCTCTGTAACACTTCTACACTGGCTGCTGTTGTTTATTTTGATTGATTTTTTGGATCAGGTTCAAGCAGCTGACTCGTTACTTAAGTTGGTGTCTGAGCTGAAGCAAACAGCAATTTTTTCAGGATTTGCATCTCTTAATGATCATGTAGACCAAAGGATAAGTGAGCTTAATCAACTAGCTGAGAAAACAGATCGCATGTTAGCTAGAGTTGGAGAAGAAGCAGCGGGTAGCCTCAAGGAGCTTGAATCTCATTACTATTCTTCTGCTCAGAGGACAAGTCAGAACTAGCCGCAATGAAATGAGGTCTATAACTTTATCAGATTACTGCAATCTACTGCTCTCCTTCTCGACTGCAGTGTAATTTTCTGATTTTCTTTTTAATTTTGCAATCACGGTCGTGACAACATGTTTGTTGAATGCAACATGATTTCTGTCTAACCCTTTCTGCTATTATGGAAGCTGTTTCCTGGTCATTTATATATTTGTACATGATCCTAGAGAGAATGGAAAACAGGGAGATCTTCATTTCAGTTGCATAATGACCTGTGGGTATTCTTCTCGCTAGCTAGCAAGCCAAAGTTTGCTGGGGACCGAACTGCTTGCTATTTGATCATATTTAAGCTTGCAATGATTAATGTGCCCAGCATTTATTTGAGGCATATCTTTTCTTGTCTTCTCATTTTTTATTTGAAGTCCATTTCATGCATATTAGTCTTTTCTGTTTTGTTCAATAACATTTTGAGGATGAACTTTTCAATTAGAAAGCAATACTAACTAGCCGAATATCCATGATCAAATAACAGCTAAGCAAAGGTCTAGAGGTTTGTTTGAAGGGTTATTTTTCCAAGTATTTGCTGCCAATCAGGGTATGTTTAGCTTACCGTATATAGACGACGAGATAACATTCCAAGCAAAAACAAGCATTGGTTTCCCCAATTTTCAACGGCACGTCTCCTAAGCATTTTGCTTGCTCATACTGTAAAGCAATCAGAGACTTGGGCTACCTCATAATGTTGGGGTTTTTTTTTTAATTAAAATACCAATATATATACATAATTTTGATATTTCGATTATTGTTTTGAATTGTTTTGAATACAATAAAATTGATAATTTTTGTAAAAAATTTGATAGTTTTTGCAATTGAAACTAAAAGCTATTATTTTTTATTATAAATATTATTAATTTTATTTTATCCAAAATACTAATTAAAATATTAAAATTCTAACACACAAATATATATACATATTGTTGTTGGGGAGCTGGGAGGATTTTGGTGAGGAGGGAGGTAGGGGATTTTGGAGAGGCCTGAGGGAGAAGCAGCTACCGTATGGGCTTGAAACTTTTACTGCTAGTGCTTGCGTGGGCCTTGTGTGACTGATGCTTGCTTTGGGTTTTCCTTTTTTTTTTTGGGTTTTCTTCCATCCCGCAGTGGTGGCTCCTTTGACCACCATTATATATATATATATATATATATAATTTAGGGTTTTACGCATGCTTTCCCACCCCCACACCTTAGGTGGAAAATGTTTTGATTTCAAGGGACAAGTTTTCACTGGTCAAGGACAGGGAGCTTTGCACCGAAGGAGGCCATTGAGCCTTGACTAGACCAGATATGATGAAAAGCTAAAAATGTCAACAGCTTTTCGCAAAGTGCCCTCCCAACCCTACCCTCAAACCTAAACCAAAAGGTGTAATAAACAAAGAAATAAAGAGAGTTTGATGATGGCTCTGCTCCCAATTGTTGAGCACATGGGATGGGTCTATAGCAATGTTTTCTTTAATGATAGCACTGTCAAATCCAGGGAGTGCATCATTCATTGCCGGTGCTTTTTGCGAGCTGCTTCTTGTACACTTATGCATATGGGTGACTGCAAGCTGCAGATTATTGATGGATTCTTTATTTTGTACTCTTTATTTTATTAGACTTTATCTGGTAAGACCATGCAGAGTCCTATCAGGTACCGGTAAATGGCAATGCCCTACACAATCTGTCATGAGTTATAACAAGGCCGCCGCGAGATATTTATTAGTTGAAATGTGACTGTCATTAACTGTTGCTGTCTTTTTTAACGAGAAAAAAAATTACATTATAAGTATAGTATAAAATCGAGACTATTTATTGATATTTTTATTTAATTTGTTTATAAGAATAATTTATCACTCGAACATTAATAGAATTGAATAGAACTCTATCATAGTAAAATCCAATAATTATCAAATCTAAAATTAATTAAGTGAGTAAAATTTATATATTTCAATATAAAAGATAAATACTAGAACAGATATTCGAATTTATGTCAATTATATCAAATATATGTCTAATTATTATTTAAACTAAATTATTACTTTAAGTAATTAACTGTTATTAATTGTGGTGCATGCTTAAATCTCGCAATTTGTTTGACATTTAGAAGTTGAGATTTTGGAGAAAAAAAATTGAGACTTTGATCTTAACAATTTTCTATCAAAATTCAAGCAGCAGCCCTTGAACAAATGCTCCCGCGCGCCCGAGCCCCAGCACATAATGGAGGTTCTTGTTTGTTGCCAAAAGAAACAAATTCCAACTAGGTCTTTGGGCACATAGGAAATAGGAATGATGAAATTGGACAACATTACAAAACTACAGATGTGGAAAAACGCCGAACGAGCATCGTGACCTATAATTGATTGTCATACACTGCGACAATACGATTTGAGATAGAAATATAGGCTTAAAAAGCCACAAAAGACAAGAGAATTTCAACTTCTTTTTTTTTTTTAGCTAAACTTGTTCTTTTTTTGGACCAGAAATTTCAACTTGTTCAATCAACTAAAATAAGAGAAAATAGGTTTGACAATTGGCAACATGATGGAGACAAGTTGTAATGTGCTCCGTCTCCGTCTACCCTTGAAAATAATCTAGTTTTTTATGGTCAGCTTTCTGATTTGATTTAGCATGTGGCCAATCAGTTTTTGAACTGAGATTGTAACCCACCAATTCCATTTCCTTTTTTTTTTTTTTTTTGGGTTATGTAAGACGGAGAGGTCAGGAAATAATAAAATAATTATAAAACTGGAACACAGAATTAATAGTGTATTTGATTTGTATAATTTTAATTAAAATAGAAAATAATTTGAAAATTTTAGTCAAAAAATATCATTTTTACCTTATTATTTTCTCACAATTTTCTAATCAATTCAAATAACATTATTTTTTCACAATTTTTTCTCTCAAAATTACTATTTATTTGTTATAATCATTTTCTTTGTCACGACTTTCTCATCGATCTAAATAATTTTTTTTGCACATGACTTTTTTTTTTATAAATTATTATTTATTTATTTTTAGTCAATTTTTTTTCTCTGAATTTTCCAACAATTCAAACAGACCACAAGAGATTTATGTTCCATCCGGTCGTTCGTAACTTTAGGCGGTTCAGCAATAAGAACCACACACGCATCTACCATCCAACCTTAAATTCTCAGGAGTTTGAAATTCTTTGTGGGTTACCAGCAGCAAAAATTGAAATCGAGCAAATTGGAAAAATAATAAAGAATTAAGCAGAGTTTTCACTTGTAATATTAGCAACTATTAAATTTATTAATCGGTCAACAAAAATTATCGCAAACCATAAAAAATAAAGAAAACTTTTATGTTCAAATAAATAAAAAAAATTTATATTTTATTATTTATTATTCTTTATTACTATTGATGTTGTTGTTGCTGTGGTTGCTGCTTTAATATTTTACTTAAATTGTGAGATTTTAATAGGAAAAGAAAGCGGTGAGAAAGTAAAATTTTATATTTAAATTATATCAAAATTTATAAAAAAAAAATATATGAATAAAATTATAAAAAAAACCTTATAAATTATTAAATGATGAATTAAAGTTAAAAAAAATAAAAATAAAATTATTTTAATTATTTCACTTTCATATTTTTTTTATTTTTTTTTGTGGCCAAATAATGAAAAGACGGCGTACGGTACATAATTCTTATGCTTTTTTCATAATGGAACATATGATTTTTTTTTATTACATTCATACGTTTTTTTTTTATAATCATGAGTATTTTTTGTGTAATTATAAACAAAAAAAATATGTAACAAAAAACAGTAATACTTTTTATATCACTTTTTATTATTATAATTATACAAAATATGCATATAATTGTAAAAAAAAATTACATATAAAAACAGTAAAAAAAAATTATGTGCACATAAACATTCTCCCTTTTTCATATTTACCCAAACAGTGAAAATAGTGTTGGAATTTGAACTTTTCTTTCTAATCCGTTTCTATTGCAAAAACAAACACAGGGTAATGGATAAGCTCGTCGCGGGCAAAAGCGGGCCATTCACGCCTTGTTTGTTATTGAATGTTTACGCGTGCAGGCGATTAAACACGTGTCAACATGAAAACTTGAAACTTACGAAGTAACGTAAGCAGGTGATTAAAACCTCCGTCCATTCCCCAACTTCCAAACAGATCTATATCATTAAAGTCGAAGTGGGGCCCATTTGAGAAAACTTTCAGTGCGCACGTAGTGCGGTACCGCGCGTGCGCCAGCCTGCTGCTCTTATAAACAAAATTGTTCAAAAAAAAAGAACTATTTTTGGTTCAAAATAATAATAAAATTAAATAATAATAATTACTAGATGGTTAAATGTAAAATTAAAAAAAATAAATTATTAGATGACTACTTAAATAATATTGTCATGTTCAAAATAAAAATTCATGCTGATGAAGTTCTTAATTGTCTAGCTACTATTTAAGGGCACTACGAGGAAGAACAATAGCTCAATTTTAAATATAAAAAAAAATTGGGGACAGTTTTTCGCTTAATAAAATATAATTCCTACCGTTTTTGAGTATTTTTCTGGGGGTGACAAATTTTTAACTAATATTTTTAGTTTTTAAGTACTAGATAACACATTCTTTTGCAGTTCGCCCTTTCATTTTTGGGACATTAAACCGCAAGACACGGGAGGCTGGTACGCAATTCGCTCTATTAGTAATGTTTTTGACCAACGGGAAAAGCTCTAGTAGTAATTTCGTGATCCTTTAGTCGTGGGATAACTAATTTTTTAAATTTAAATTTTTATAATTTTTTTAATTTAAAAGTTAAATTTTTTAAATTTTTTATTTAAGGTCTAAATTTTTTATTTTTTCTATTCAAATTTTTTGTATGATTTACTGTTAACTTTTTTTTATTAGATCTAATGGAAACAAGTAGAAACATGATTAAAATTAACAAAAAAGTTAACGGTTTCATTATAAAAAGATTTGAATAGAATAAAAAATAAAATTTTAGACTTTAAATAAAAAATTTAAAAAATTTAAATTTCAAATAAAAAAAATTACAAAAATTTAAGTTTAAAAAGTTGTTTATCCCATTTATTTATACTTGTACTTGTGGATCTTGTGTATTAAATAAGAAATTTGCCGATTATATGTTCGATGAAGCCAAAAATTTAGCCTAGATACTATTATTTAAAGTAATAATATGATAATAATTTGACATATTTTTTTATCTTTGATTTAATTTTGAGTCTTAACCTACGTAATAGAGATAATATTTCTCTTTTAATTGCTAATTGACTTCGATGTGTACGGTGTAAGTTTTAAATTCGTTAATACGGTAGTCGGTTGAAAGAGTCTCGTTCAGTCCCAACAGTATTTGAATGTTGAATCTTTCCCTTATAAAGGAGATTAAATGAGAATAATAACGAATAACTTTCAATTTCAGTCTGTATATATAATGACATATATACCTACTATGTATATATTTTTTATTATCAAAAAAAACATGAAGCCAAAAATTTAGCCAATGACTTGGATTGGTCACTTCGGCGAGCTCACCATATTATTTTTACAGTGTTGTTATCAATTTCTTTTTTTCTTTTTGACTATTTTTAATCCATCGATTTTTTAAGGCCCTATTGTAAGGAAACGTTTGTTGTCCACAAGAATTTTCAAATTGAGTAGGTGATTCATAATAGAGTTTTAGATAAGAAAAGGGGGGAAAAAAAGGAATATAATTCTATCGTATTGTTTTTGTCTATGATTCGAAACTTTTCTTGCAAATAGCTGTTGTTTGACGCCATGCGCGAAACACAAAATATCTATGTACGTAATCAAATAAGAGGCCCGACTGTCCACAAATTGAATGAATTTTTTTTTTTAAATTACCATTGAACTATCCAAGATTCAGGATTATTTCAATTTACAGGAATGCCTTCCATGGCTTAAGTAAGATCACGGATTAAAAAAAAAAAAAGGGACGAAGAATCACGAACCCCTTCAAGGACGGTTAGCCGGCTACACATTCATATTTCACGCGTTGAGAAAAGTCGTTGATTTGCTTCCTATGTTATCAGATATTAGACTTTAGATTAGATAGCTTTGTGGGGTCTTAAGACATTGGAATTGGATATGGTCAGTTATACTCCGCCAATTGTTTGGTCAGAATTAGCCCAACTCGTTCATATTTGAATTCATTGATTTGAATGACTCTTATTTTAACCAATTTCATAGCATAGTAATATAGTAGTAGACATATAATAAGTGTATAATTTATCTAATGATTTACATATTTTCTTTAATTTAATAGATCTTTTACAAAATTACAACATATTAACGTATATCTACCGCATTATTCTCATTATCTTATCACTAAATTTTTCTCCATTTGCAACTCTGGCCAAGAAAATATGCCGCCAAACTATCTCTCCAACAAAAAAAAAAAAAAAAAGCTAGCAAACCATATGTTTATCTTCTCTTGATGTACTTTGTTTGAAAAAGAAGCCACAGGAATTTCCTACGTCCCCCATCAAACCTCCGCTCAACGACACAGCAACCACCTCTTCTCATTTGTATAATAGCAAGCCAACCATTTTCTTCATCTTAAACATCGTTTTGAGCTCTGGCCGTAGTTTTATCTTCTTAGAGATAATTGGGACAATTTCATTTGTCCTTCTAATTAACCCCTACTCAGCAAATTAGAAACCACTCGCCTGAAAGTAAGAACAAGCATGTAACTAATGATTACATTTGCTAAATTTAACACATCATGTTCAACTCGCTCAAAAAAACAGAGCATTTATCAAACAAAAAAAAAAATTCCCTAGAAACTTTCTTTTTCATAGTCTAGCTAGCTTTCTTTCTACCTGAAAAATCAGCTCTTTAAATCTGGAACACGTGGAATCAAAGTCAAATATTGTATTTTATTCAGCTTTGTCCTTATACGCTGATGTACATAGCTAAGCTCTGGCCCATCTCTAGCAATTTGCAGTCACAAGATTTTGCTTCTTAGGATAAGAGATTTTGTAAACATATTAGTTAGCTTAAATAATTAGAGTTAAGCTCTCTTTAAATAAAATTTAAATTTAAATTATATATATATATAATAAATATTAAAAAAAATTATTTTTTTAATAAATTTTTTTCAACTCAAATTAAATTAATTAAATTTAATATATTTTTTTTGTTTATAATTTAATATACTTTTTGAATTCAATGTCTAGCCTCAAAAAAGAAATTGCCAACAGGTGTCTGAGAGGTGGAGGCAAGTATGCTATTGCTGGTACAGGGAACCATCATATCATGTCTGCTACTTCTTGCCAGCCAATTTAATGGGATGCAGAGATTTCTCACGCTTAGAAGGTGCAACACGGATATAGCTTACATAATGTTCGACCGAACAAACGTAACAGTTCGTTCCTACCTTCCAAAAAAAAAAAAAAAAAAGGGCCATTTACCCCATTGTTATCAAATCCGGACCGGACCGGCTGGTTCAACCGGTCGGACCGATGACCGGTCAGAGGTCCGGTCCGGGTTATAACCCAAATTCTTTGCGGACCGGACCGGTCAAAACCCGGTCAACGGACCGGTTCAACCGGTCGGACCGGTGAACCGGTCCCGGGTTGACCGGGTTGGTTATTTTAATAATTAAGAAAAAATTTCACACAACTTTGTATAATTTAGTTTTCGAACCCTTGACCTCCAACATGAAAGATAAGTCTCATACCACTAAACCAACTTATAACTTGTTGTTATCTTTTTTTTTTTTTTTTTTACTTATTATTTTCTCAAATGTCTCATATAATACACATACTATTTTATATTTCTTATAAATTAACACTTACTATTTTCTTTTTTTTGTTAAAATAATTATTAATTTTTTTAAATTATTAATTCTATCCTATAATAAATTCTAAATCATATATTTTAAATTTATAAATGTAAGTATTCTAATACATACATATGTATTATAATATTACATTTTACATATAGATTTTGATGTATAATATATATAAATATTTTTTTATATATTTAATATTAAATACCGATTTTAATACCAGTTCAACCGGTTGAACCAATTTTTTTATTTAATAATCATATATAAGTATTATTTTATTAAATTATTTTTATAAATATATATATTAATAAATACCGGTTCAAATACCGGTTCGACCGGTTGAACCGGTTGAACCTTGACCCACTAATGTTTCCGGTTCGATGACCGGTCCGGTTCTGACAACCTTGATTTACCCTAAACATCGTAGTTTAGCTAGAAACAATGAGAAACTTAAATAATATAAGAGAGATTTATAGATCAATTTATTATTTAAAATAATAATTTAGTAGTTATTTGATATATTTATTTTACCATAACTTAGGTTTGAATACGTGCACCAGAGAATTTATCTGTTTCAATTATTTGAGATTATATTATAGTATAATTATTAGTTTAAAACTCGTTAATATTAGGCTGAATGTAGGAAAAACTCGTTAAACTCACAGTGTTCAAGTGATTAGTATGTTTTTTAGGAGTGATTAAATGAGATTTAAATAAATAAAATTACTCTAATTTTAATTTATAAATTTAATAATTATCATATTTGTGATAATTTTTTTTTGTTAGTTAAAAAAAAATATATATAAACCTGATTCATCACAGGCAGATCTGCCAGAAAAAGCGGCGATAAATTTATATCAATTTGTTAGAACAAAAAATTGTAAAAAATAAAAAAAATCGTGTAACTATATATGTTGCTCTCTTCAAAGTCAATTTTACCCTCATTTATGATATGCTAAGATTGAGAGAAAAGACGTGAAAAGAAAAAGAGTAAGAAAGAAAGTTATGTAAAAAATAAGTTGTTTAAATACATAGGTAAAATGTAGAGAAAGAAAATATGGAGAAAAAAATGAATAGTAATTTGTGAGAGAAAAAATAATGTAAAAAATAAATTTTTTGAATAAATAGAAAAAGTGCAGAGAAAGAAATTTGAATAGTAATTTGTAAAAAAAAATTGTGATAAAAATAAATTGTTTGAATTAGTAGAGAAAATATCTAGAAAAAATGATGAGGAATCGATAAAATAATGATTATAATAATGATTGAAAAAATAATTTTTTTTCCTACTTAATGAAAGCAAAACAAACAGGCCATTAAGTGTAGAAACATTTTCGAGTTGTATCTTATTTTAATAAATTTAAGCTAGATACTTGTTTGTAGCAGAGGATGTGCGAATTCTCTCAAGCACATGGTTTGAAAATATTCTAGCATAAATTTCATAAAATTTTTGCTACGTTCAATTTTTAATAAATACATTATAATTATAAGAATGTGTCTTCAATTACGCTCACTATATGTTTTTTTTTTAAAATCCAATTAAGTTGGGAAGAAAACTATTTTGCATAAAAGGAACCTTGGATTGGAATGTTATATCTCACTTTAGTGGATTTCATATTTACGTGCATGGGTTATTGGTTGCTTCATACATGCTTTTTAGTGTTTTTTTTTTCTTACACTTTTATTTATTCATTTTTATTAATTTGCTTTTCTATGTTAAGAATATTTTTCTTGTTCGAAAGAACAGCACAGCAAGAACCCAGCAACTCTGGCGGCAGTAAATTTGAAATGAACATGTTTTTAACCTGCTCTTCATTTTTTTTGCAAACAAACGAATCCCACGTGATTGGAATTGAGGTAATTACTTTTAGACATTGTTATCTGAAAGGCCAAAATTATAATTTTACTTATCATAAGTACGTTTTAACAATTTCACCTACAATATTTTTTTATTTTAAATTCTACCATTAACATTTTTTTTGTCAATTTTGTTTACCTTTTTTGTTAGTTGACCGTTAAATGTGATACGTGGCAGTCTAATTAATAATACATCATCTTATTTATAACTCACATCAATAATGTCTCGTTGATTGGATTGTCACGTGTCACATTTAATGGTCAACTAATCGAAAAAGGCAAAAAAAATTGACGAAAAAAATGTTAAGGGTGGAATTCAAAACAAAAAAATATTGTAGATAAAATTCTTAAAATGTGCAAAGATGATGGATGAAATTATAATTTTTTTTGCCTATATTAAATAAGCAAACAAGAAGGCAATTGGAATCCAACAAAAATGGATTGAATGCCCGGAGCCTGGAGGCAATAAAAATCTCCAGTATTTTTTTCAAAGTAATTGTTGCGGATAAATAAAAATCATATATATATATATATATATATATATATATATATATATATGTAAATGTTATATATATACACATATATATACAATTCAATATAATAAAATTAAAAGGGTCTGGCGCCGCTTGCACATTGCACAATTGAGACAAGCTGTGGGCAATGAAAGGGTATCCAATGTAACATGAGGTACAATTTTTGGCCATTAGTTTATTTATTTTTTTTCAAAATTTTTCCCTATTATTTTATGTTAGCCTGTGTAATGCATTTGTATTCTCGAATATATCATATTAAATATATTTAATCAGTCAAACCAAAGATTATTAAGAAAATTGCGAGAAATTTCCTTAATATCACTTAAAGATGCTAGCCTTGGTAAGGTCAATCTTTTGGAAATGCAATTGAAATTACGGGAGGACCGTAAAAAGAAAAGATTAAAAAGAAAATTTGCGATGTTAAATTCCAGCAAATAAATATGTAGGTAAATATTTTTTAAAGAATAAATGCCCAAAAGCTGCATGATGGAAAAAAGAAAAAGAAAAAGAAAGATAAATTGCTTTTCAGCACAAAAAATTGAAAACCGAAACAAAAGAACACAATCAGGAAAAAGAACAAAGGACTCTTTATTATTTTCACGTCAAACAAATTAATGATAAAATTGCAGAGTTGAATGCAATGCTGCACCAAAATTAATTTAATGGTTTAAATATTCTAAGTTGAACATTCATAAATTCAATGTAAACCGGAGCGCCTGCCTAACTATTTTCAAGCTTAGTTAATGCAGAAATAATAATATTCACAAGTTCTAACTCCCTTAAGCGAAGTGATGGGGTTAAAAAATGTTAATTTTGCTAGATTAGTGATGTTAGTTGAGTTTGTAAAGTTTGTTTTTTCACAAATTTAATTTAGATAGTCTAAACTATTTTGTATTATCATACTGTCATTTTTCCTATTAGATTTATAACACAATGTTTAAAAGAGAAAAAAAGATGAGAGGGAGAGAAAAATGAGATGATTAGAGTAAATTGTTATATTTGAAAAATATAATAAAAGTATGAGAAAAGAAAATTTTTAATTCTTTTAATTTTTCTAGCTATCAAAACCATTTTTCTTAAAATTAATAAGATTTGAAAGAAAAATTATTAATTCTCTCATTGTTATTCAAAGACTAAATTACCTCAATATATATTAATAACTATAAATTTATTTAAAACAAAAAAATTTCAACATTCCTTATAATTTTTTTCATAAAAAAATTATATAAATATTATAAACTTATTAAACAAATTTATATAAGTATTTCATGTATAATTCAAAAATTAAATATTTTAATATTATATATAATGTTTTATATTATAAAGTAAATTAAAATTTTTACACATATTATTTTACTGTCACTTATTTTTCATTCTTTTTCTAAATAAAAAATTTTTATTTTTATTTTTTTATCATTTCTCTCCAAATACAAAAAATATATATATATTTATCTCATTCAATAATATCTTTCTCCACTTTTTTTCATTTACTTTCTTCTCTTTTTAAATTTTATTTTTATTTAAACACGGTATAAGATTACATTCTAATTTACCTATTTTTTGCACTAGAAAAAAAATAATAACAAATATTAAAAATAATAATTACCATTACAACTAAACAGAACCAAACAAGGAAGTAGATAAGCGAAAAGTGAAAGGAGGATTAATGAGTGCGAGGGAGAATGAAGTAAAGTAATATCAAATGACAACGCTCCCATATCGATGTGGGTTTCCACGAGCCTTCTTCTTCTTCTTCTTCTTCTTCTTCTTCTCCTCTGCAAACACCATATTTATTTCTTTATATTTTGTGGGGATAGTCTTCTGGCACGGAAGAAGAGGACACTGCCACTGCCACAACAATAATAAAAACGTCATTGTTTTCTTCCTCTTCTGTTTCTTTCTTTCTCCTCTTTTGTTCATTGAACCCAAAATCACACATCCCTATGTAAAAAAAGCTTATTTAAAATATTCAGCCAAAATTAAAAACAAAAAAACCCCATATCTCAGTTCCATTCGAACAATTTTCAATCGTTTTCCCTGATTCCAATCCCCTCTCTTCCCCGACTTTCTCTCTCTTTGCATTAAATTCTCACTGTTTTGTATTATTTATTTATAGGCTACTTTTTTTTGTTTTTTTGGTATATCTCTCTGTGTTGGAATTGAACTTTGGTTCAATTGAATTTTGACTTCCATGTCTGTTTCTCTCTAAAACCCATATCTTTAATTCGTTCGTGTGTTCGAGAGAAGAAAAGAAGAAAGAAGAAAGAAGAAAAAGAAACAATCTTTGGATCTGCCGTCACGCACAATGCAACCTTTTTCTCTTCGTTTGTACCTTCGGATATTGACTCTTACAACTACCGAAAGAAAAACAACAACGAAGACAACGACAAGGGCAACAAAAGCAGAAGGAGGATCACCATGAAAGCGACGCCGTTTCACTTTATTAATAATTCTCGCATTGGCACCTCTTCTTCTTTGCTGATATGGGCTGTAAAGGATCAAAGCTCGACGATTCGGCGCTGGTGATCCTTTGCAGGGAGAGAAAGGAACTGGTCAAGGCGGCGTCCGAGCACCGGTACGCCCTCGCCGCCGCCCACGTCGCTTACTTCCATTCCCTCAAGGACGTCGGCGACGCCATTCGTAGATTTGTCGACGAGGAGCTCGTGATTGCCTCCTCCTCGTCTCCTTCGTCTCCGGTGCTGACATTGCCTTCCCAGGAAGGGAAATCAAAGAAGAAATCCAAGAGCTCGTCTCCTTCCTCGTCGATTTCGCATTCAGTGGACAGCAATAACCGCAATTACAAGAAGAAACATTTAGAAGAGGAGGAGGAGGAAGATATTGAAGACTCTCATTTGCATCTATCGCCGGCGTCTTCGGGTTCGAATTTGGGCTCGGATTCGGGTCACATTCACCTCCATGACTCGCCGGAAAAGGAGGAAGAAGGAGAACGAGGAAGGGAAAGAGAGGTGCCTCCAAGTCCAACCCCTTATAATTTTGGCAATTATCCTCCTCAGGGAAGCTGGGGCTATAGCTATCCCCCAGATAATCCGTATCCTTACCCATATCCATACCCGTACCCGTATCCGAATTCTTCTCCCAATGTGAATATGTATTACATGAAAAGCTCTGCCACCCCGGCGAAGAAGGTGGTGTACGAGGATGCTTCGGTGAATGGGTATTCAGATGCGGGATATTTTGGAAGTGGCGGCTATTTTGGATATCCAATAATGGGGTCACCGCAAAAGGAGCCTAGTCCTCCCAAGCCGCCTCCGGCTCCGCCCTCGCCGCCGAAAGTGTCCACATGGGACTTTCTGAATGTTTTTGACACATTCGATAATGGGTCCGGCGGATATCCGAGTTACTATCCAATGATGGGTAGGTTCGGTTATGGATCTACCACGAGTAGCCCAGATTCGAGGGAGGTGAGGGAAAGGGAAGGGATTCCTGATTTGGAAGATGAAACAGAGCAGGAAGTGATAAAAGAAGTTCGCAAAGAAAAGAAAGTAAGTGGTGATCAGATGAATAAGAACGGGAAAGTTAAAGTGGAAGAGGAAATGAAGCGGAATTATGGGGAGAGCACCTCAAAATCAGTTCCAATGCGTAGCAGTAGCGACAGTATAGAGTCAGTTAAGGGTAAAGGGATCAAGAGCAGTGCTAGTCCTGATACGTATCATAGTCCTGATAGCATTGTTTCGAAGAGCCCTGATGTGGGGTACGAAAAGAAAAAAGGGGTGAGTTTTGAGGTTGAGGAGGCACCCGCGGTGACAGTAGATGTTGAGTCTTCAGATCCTAGTAGCTTAAGTACGTTGTCGGCACACGGTACCAGGGATCTTCAGGAGGTGGTGATGGAAATCAGGGATGAGTTTGAGACTGCCTCTAGTTATGGAAAAGAGGTAGCATTGATGCTTGAAGTGGGCAAGTTGCCTTACCAGCGAAGAAGAACCCCACTTAAAGGTAGCAGTTTTAATTGTTTTTTTTTTTTTTGTTGGCATATTGTTCTGCGTGTTTGAGGTTTGCTTTGAGTAATGTCCTGGACATAGTTTTTTGAGTTGTATGATCTTCTTGTAATTAAGGAACTACGTGATAATGCGCAAACTATACCACATGTTAGACAATAGGGAAGGAAACACGAATTATAGGATCCGATTTTTCAGAAAAAGAGGATCTCTTTACGACTTTGGTTGTTGCAAAATGGACTGCTCGATTTCGCTGTTAGGATAATTAGCTTCTCTTGCTTTACTGAGTTAATTACTTATCTATACAAAATGACTTAATTTTCCCGCTTTCATGAGACTTATTTTCTCCTATGCAGTTATTCTTTCCCGGGTCCTGTATCTGGCATCTTGCCACCCTCCAGCCAGACAGTCCGTAAAAATTTCTTCTAGCGTAATGAAAATGGCAAAGGCATACTCTGGTGAACCTGGAAATGACCTTGACATAAGGCCCACAAACCTTTCATCTACTCTAGAGAAACTTTATGCCTGGGAAAAGAAACTATACAAGGAAGTGAAGGTATGGTTGGATGAAGAAGACCAAGACCATTGTTTTCATAGGTGTTTGCTGTGATTATGTCTCTTATGTTGGCTCAAGTTATTAAATTTAGCATGAAACCCAGAAATGGGGTTCACAAAGTGATCTACTTTTTTCCTTATTTTGATATATGTTCAAGGTTGATTTGTTTATAGTGGTGATATCAATTTTTTTTTCTAATCCTTTCTAATGTGTTTCTTTCCTCTTCCCTTTTTTCTTGCCTTTCTTGGGTTGGGGGTCGGGGTGGGATTACAAAGGTTACATTTGCGTTAATATTCATCTAGCATACCTACTATATTATCTGAGGGATGAAATAAAACATATGCATGAAAGATTTCTGAAAAAGAATTTGTGAAAATGCTTAGTTTATCCGAATGTTAAGTTAGTATGGTACATTGCTGATTGCTCACAACGCCTGGATTTTTATCTTACTTAGGATGAAGAGAAGCTACGAGTTTGTTATGAAAAGGAGTGCAAGAGACTAAAAGCTTTGGATGACCGTGGTGCAGAGTCAAGTAAAATAGATGCTTCCCAGGCCACAATAAGGAAGTTGCTGACAAAAATCAATGTATGTGTAAGAGCAGTTGATTATATATCAAGGAAGATACACCGGTTGAGGGACGAAGAACTGCAGCCTCAGATCACTGAACTTATTCATGGGTAAAACTGCTGTGCTTCCTAATCTCTATAGTCCTGCTGATGTTTTTGCCATATAATGTTCACAACCAACTTACCTCTGAAGCCCGTGATGTGTCTGTAAATTTTTAGGGCAGTGCATGAATAGCTGGTCATTGGGCCCTTGTGCTTGGCTACTTTTGTGGGGAGGTCTCCAAGGCTGCTCTAATGACTGCTAAATGGCTGATTATATGTTGATAGAGTTTTTTTTTTTTTTTCATCTTGCATAGCTTTAATGCACTTATCCTGCATTGTCATGAAGCAAAAATTTTTTTCCCCCTTTTTCTGGCAATTGTTGCTCTTCCTTGTTCAGTTCATATTCCTATTCATCTTAATAATGTTGCCACACTGGTGGGAAACAATGTAGGCAAGTTAATATGGCAAAAATTAAAAAAAAAAACTGTCATATAATTTTCTAGCATTAAGTTGCTGTTACTGATTCAATCTTTCATGGTCAAATGACTGTTTTTCTTTTCCGGAAGCATGTAGCATATAATTTAATATGATAGTCTTCTTGTTATCAAGCATCCGTATTGTCAAGCCCTTCCTCCATGGATACTTTTGTCTGTATGACAAGCATTCTGTTCTTTCTGCAGATCAATGAGAATGTGGAATTCCATGCTAAGATGCCATAAAAAACAGTTCCGAGCTCTCATGGAGAGCAGACTTCGATATCTCAGAGCAAACACTGGCTTGCAAGGAGATTCTGGACTAAAAGCTACTCTTGAACTCGAAATGGAGCTTATAAGTTGGTGCAACCGTTTCAACAATTGGTTCAATGCCCAAAAATTATATGTCAAGTCATTAAATGGGTGGCTTTTAAGGTGCATTCTTGATGAACCTGAGGAAACTCCTGATGGCATTGCTCCATTCTCCCCAAGCAGAATTGGAGCTCCCCCTATTTTCGTTGTGTGCAATGATTGGTATCAAGGCATGGTTAGAATTTCTGAGAAGGGAGTGGAAAATGCGATGCTTGGTTTTGCATCAAGCTTGCACCAGTTGTGGGAATGGCATGATGAGGAGCATCGACAGAGAACCAAAGCCGAATACCTCACGAAGGACTTTGAGAGACAGCTTAAGACCTTCCGCATGGAACGGCTAAGGATTGAGCAGCAGCAAGATGCGCTGTCAGATAAAACTCTGTCAAAGGGTCCATCAGAGAGTGGAGTTTCGCCATTCGATGATTTGAAGGTGGATTTAGATTCAATGAGGAAGAAATTAGCGGAAGAGAGAGCTAGGCATAAGGAAGCTGCTAAACTAGTTCACGATGCAGCTTCTAATAGTTTACAGGCAGGCTTGGTTCCAATTTTTGAGGCTTTAGGCAATTTTACTTCAGAGGTTTTGAAAGCCCACGAGCAAGTTAGACTCGACTATCGTGGTGGCTAACAGGAAAACATACTTCTGCGCTTCATCTTCAGGAGGGCAAGGCTATGCTTCCTCTAGCAAATGACCCTTCCTTTTCGACTATGTACAGTTGGGATGGATAAGCATCCGCATAAAATGGTTAGGTCTGCAGAAGGAAATGAGAACAATGAAAGACAAATGAAGAGCGAATGATTATTGGACACAATGGAAAAGGATCACAAAAAATTATTGTTAGAAATAGGGGGTCTTAGAGCTGCTTGGAGAGAGGCTGAAAGGTTGCTGTTATGAAATTTTTATGTGGTCAAGTTGTTAATTTGTTATTTTAAATTTGATTTTAGTGTAATTTCATGCCTAGGTAACCAGGAATTTTGTACAGAAATTTCATTTATTGGTTGATCGGGGGAAAGTGTGATTGGACTGCGTTCGGTTTGGAGGATGTCAGTTAGGTTTTAGTTGGAGGTTTTAGGGTAGAGAAGCTAAAAAGTTTTGTATGATTTAGTTGGTGATAATGTCTAGAGTAGCAATAGACAGAGAGAGCTCGTTTTGCCTACACCATTGTGTATCTGTGTTGCAGTTGTACATGTCCATATTAATAACTTTTGATTTGCTTTTGCAAGTTGCAAGTAAAACTAATTTTGATGTTTATGTAGAGTTCTTTTGGATGTTGGGTGTCTTGGTGGATGAGTACTGATATGCGTTTACGTTGGATGTTGGGTGTTTCGGTGAGCGACTATTGAGATTAAGATGTTTGAAAGACCTTAGCAACATAAAAAGGGATAAAAAAAAAAAAAAAGAAGGCTTTTAAAACTTTCTTCTGATTTGATTTTTATTTATTGGTTATAAAGTTGCAAATTTGGCATACTTTCTTTTTTAAATTAAAAAGAGGAAAGCAGGGGCTTCATTTCATAATTTTATTAAAAAAATTGTGTTAATTACATAATACAGTAGATCGAACTTTTTGCACTAAACTTACGATGAAATAAATTTCTCAATGTCAAACAAAGATTGTTGATGTCTCCCGCATCGGTGAAGTATTTTAACATTTCTTTAGTTCTGTTAAAATACATTTCTTTTTTGAAAGGATTTTCCTGTTTTTATTTTATTTTTTATAGTCATTTATATATAATATACATTGATAATTGTTAAAAAATTAAAAATCAAATATATTACAAATATTAATATATTAATTTTTAATTAATAACTATAAAAAAAAGTAAAAAACCATTACTCGTAATAAACTCCTTTTTGAAATTACATGTTTTAATTTACACTTTGTTTGGAATGTTGAAAAAAAAAAATAAGAGAAGGAAAGACCGAGAAAAGAAAACTGCAATGAAACACTAATATTTCATTGTTTGGAAAAATTGAAGAAAGAAATATCCTCAAATTTTATGCAAAACTTCCAAAAAAAGGGTTTCGAAAAAGATTATGCTTATACAATAATTTTACAAAAATTGTCCTCTCACTTGCTTTCAAACTATATATTAATTAAATGTGGTATACATATCATTTTTCTTACAATTTTTTTTATTTTACTGTTTTTTTATTCAAACAAATAATTACTTCTACTCTTGACGGTGTCGTGATGAGACAAATTATTATTTCCAACACCTCATCTGACGCCTACTAATGATCATACAAGTGCATACTAATGATCATACAAGTGCATACAAAAGAGTAGGCGCATAGGAGGCCTAAAAAATTTAAAAATTTTATTTTTAAATTATTCGAGAGCTCTACCAAGCTAGCATAATTAGAGTCTTAATTTTGTGAGATTAGCATTTTTGTTTGAATGTGTGCAACTCTTAAAATATTTAAAGTATTTGATTTTCTTATTATAAACTTGTTAGAATATAGACTTTTTTATCATTCAGTGACGTGATTCAGTAATAAAGTTCTAATAGAAATGATCACTCAATCAAATATTTTAGTACTCTAAATTGTAAAATAAAAATCAATATATATCTGACTCTGTATAATTTTAAAAATTATTAATAATTTTTTTTAAATATCAAAAAATTTACACTTTAATAAATTTAATGTGACCACTTAATCTATTGTACAATGCAATTGGTGCAATCCTAGCGGAACTGTGGGTCAAAAGCTTGGGGTGTTATTTGCGGAATATCTTTCGTCTCAATTGTTTGTTTTGAAAGCACGCGAACTGAGGCATAACAACGTTTTATGGTTATCATTAGACTAGAAGCAGCCGTGGCTATAGTTTATTTGTAAAAATATTTGTTTTTTCTATGTCCTATATCCGTTATTTTTTTGATACTTTTGGGAAGAAAAATTCCCGTCTATTTTCAACGTCCAAAAAATAAAATTTCTCTGTATCGACGTTCCACAACAAGAATTCAAGATGCCACAACTCTGATTGTGGGCTTTTGTACCCCTCAGTAAGTTTTGTAGGGGCGTTTGTTCCCTTTGTTTAGTCTCTGGTTTGTGTTTTTTGAGGGTGTGTGATGTAGGTTGGTAGCTTTGTTCGGTGTTTCTTAGGTGGTGGTGTTCTGGTTTCGTCTTTAGTTCGCTCGGTAATCTCCCCCTCTTTCATCGGTGGGGGAAGGGTGTCTTTTGAATTTTGAGGATCGCTGTGTACAGATTAGTATGCTCCTCGTCGATCTCTTGCTGGATCGCTGGTCACCCCTTTTGGTTGTCCTTCCTCTGCTTTGGCCTCTCTTTGCTCTGCGATGTTCGGACATGGTTCGCGTTATGTGGTTGCGCTTGGCGTTCATCGGTGTGCGTCTCAGTCGTGAGTTGGTTTCTTGCCGTCGTTGGCCTTTCGGGGCTAGCCGCTTTCCCTGGTGCTTGGGGATTACCCCGCAGTTTGATGGTGCTATGCCGGAGAAGATGGTGTCTCTGGTGCATCAGTTTGTCCTCCTTGCGGGTCAATTTCCCAAACTATGGGTTTGGGTCAGGGCTTTCACTGGACCGCTTGGCTTTTGTGGAGCAATTGGGTTGGGTCGAACCTTTGGTAGGCTGTACTGTATATGTATGCTTGGGTGGCTGTGTGGGTTTTATACAGTTGATGTGAGTTTTTTTGGACGAGTCCTCTTTGTATTTAGTTTAATTATGAAATGAAATACTCTCTTTCTGATTAAAAAAAAAGATGCCACGACTCTGCTGTTGATGAGTGATGACAAACATCCATTTAAATCCTGATCATGAATGTACAACCGCTGAACAATAAACCAGCGCTGTATTGTAACGCTCCTCACAAATTCGATGGCAATTATTATTCTGAAAACCGAAGGAAAAAAACTAGTCCGTTGAAAAAAATGGCTCTCCACGAAAAAAAAAAAAAAAAAAAAACAAAATATCATGATCCTATACAAACGGAAACAAAAATGAGATAATGAAATTTTGTAGTGCTAAACTTCTGTATTTTTTTATATATAAGTTTTAGATTTTTTAAAATTTTATTTAAGTTCTAAATTTTTTAATTTCTTATTAAATCAATTCATCTGTTAATAAAAAATGATCAATCTATTAACAAAATGATTCTAACATTACAAAAATTATTTGAAAAAAGGTTAAATACACTAATTAAAAATTTTTTTATCAAAAATTATATATTTTGTATATTTAATTCGAATATTTGTTGATTAAAAAAATATTTAATATTCATATTTATTGATAAAAAAATATTTAACTTGTGTATTTGATATTTTTTTAATAATTTTTATCAAGTTAAACTCATTTATTAAAAGATTGATCACTTTATTTAAATAAATAGATTGATTTAGTAATAAATTAAAATATTTAAGATTCAAATATAATATTAAAAAAATTTAAAATTCATACATAAAAAAAATAAAAATTTAAAATTAAAAAATATCATATCCCAAACAAAAACTATAAAGTTGTCGAACCAATTGTGTCGCAATACATGTGCAAAATTGTCCAATCTAATGAGGTGTTCGAATTTGGTTGGAAATAGTAATAAGCTTTGAACTAAAACAACCGCGTCTACAAACTACCAAATAGGCAAAATTAAGGCAGAATCGAAAATTATTTTTGAGAAAAAAGCGGAAACGAAAATTTGGTGTCCTTTGAAGACGCATTTGCCTTGGGAAAAATTGCTGTCCGCAACAGCACTCTCGGTGACAATATTAACCCAATCAAACTCTTCCACGTGGATTTCCACCATTCAAAAGGCGAGTACTCATAATAACAAACTCGAACGAGGTAGGTTTTAGTGAAAATGTCTATTTTCCGAGTCACGTGCGAGTCATTTCCCATGTTTGTCTCGTTATCTCGCTACTCGCCAGCGCCCCCCCCCCCCCATAAAAAGGCCCACAGTCCAGAGCGCGGTGCAGAATCAACAAAAGTCTGCAGCACCTCACAAGACTCGAAAAATCAGAAAAAATCACCCCCAAAAAAAACAGAGAATTGGATTCAGTGAGTATACGATAATGGCGTCGAGGGTTTCGTTAGGGTTCTATGTATGCGTTGTGTTGTTATCTGTAACAGTGGCGATCTCAGCTGAGGATAGCGAATCGAAGGAGCACGTGCTGACGCTGGACCACTCCAATTTCACCGACACCGTTAGCAAGCACGATTTCATCGTCGTCGAATTCTACGCCCCTTGGTACATAATCCACTTGTTTTTTTTTTTTTTTTCGTTTATGTCTTGAGTCTGGTTAATTTTTGTCTAGTTTTGTTTTGGATTTTTTTTTTTTTGCTTGGTTATTCTGGTATGCGATTTCTTGTCTGCTATTGAAAATGTTTGTATTTTGGTTATGTAATCGTGTGTGGATGGATCTAGTGTAATAGCACGCAATTGACTGTGGGTGGAAGTAGTGGTAAGCGGTGACTTTTGTGTTGACTCTAGAAGAATAGCATGCCTATGGCTGTATATGCAAGTAGTAATTTCAGATTGTGTTGATTAACAGATGTGATTATTAGTTTGAATTGCGCATACGCAGTTGCAATTTTTGGTGAGAATTTTTTAATCTGTAACCATCTTGCATTATGCGGGGAGTTTAGTATTAAGTATTGAGCTCAGGTTCCTAATTCCAACCCCACCCCCCCACCCCCCCAAAACACACACTTTTTGTAAATGTGGAAATGAGTTTTAAAATCCCTTCTTGCAGGTGTGGTCACTGCAAGAAGCTTGCTCCGGAGGTATTGCTTTTGTGGTTTTTAATTATCTGAATTTGCTTACAGCAGTACTGTTGTTTAGATGTTTTGTGTGTGCTTAGCTAACAAGGGCTATTATTTTAATATGTAGTATGAGAAAGCTGCGACTATATTGAGTAGTCATGACCCTCCAGTTGTTCTAGCTAAAGTTGACGCTAGTGATGAAACTAACAAAGAGCTTGCTAGCAAGTACGAGGTTAAGGGATTCCCCACTCTTAAAATATTGAGAAGTGGTGGGAAGTCTGTTCAAGATTATAAAGGCCCTCGTGAAGCAGATGGCATTGTTGAATACTTAAAGAAACAAAGCGGTCCTGCTTCTGCAGAAATAAAATCAGCCGAAGAAGCTAGTAATCTCCTTGGCGAAAACAAAGTGTTCATTGTAAGTGCAAGTTGTCCAACTTTTATTTCTTGATTTTATCTGGAATCTTCCTGGAGTTTACATTGTTTTGACATTTTTACATATTTTTGCAGGTTGGAGTGTTTCCCAATTTCTCAGGTCAGGAGTATGAGAACTACATTGCTGTAGCTGAAAACCTGCGTTCTGACTATGACTTTGGTCATACTTTGGATGCAAAACACCTACCACGGGGTGAATCATCAGTAATTGGGCCCCTAGTTAGGCTGTTCAAGCCTTTTGATGAACTCTTTGTCGATTTTAAGGTATTAAGATATTTCAATTTGGTTGAGATTTTATTTGCCCTGTGAATTTGGAAGATTTTATTCTGATTATGTATTGCTATTGCAGGATTTTGATGTTGATGCTCTAGAGAAGTTTATTGAATCTTCTAGCATTCCAACTGTGACTATCTTTAATAATGACCCCAGCAACCACCCTCTTGTCATCAAGTTTTTCAATAGTCCTGATGCTAAGGTACACAGCATACAGTCTTTTGTGTTAGCAAGTGTCAAAAGAATTTTAGAACAGACTGTTTAGAATTTCCCTTTTTTTCTTTGAGTTACTAGAGTTGGATTTGTATTTGTCATCTATCATCAGTGTTTTCTTATGGACTTTTGGGCTCTTTTTGCCCACAACATCTGCTATTTGTTCACTAGTTCACAACTGTGTACCTATTAACATTTTGCAAGGCACGGACAGGGACTGATAGCTTGAACCAATCATAAATGATAATCCTCTGGCACTCTGTTCACAATGTATTGTAGCTCCGGTCTCATGTGACTGGTGTTGCATGTATGTGTACTGAATCTGTGACTGTGCCATAAATTCAAAATTATGGGTTTATGTTCTATTTGCTTTCATTAGGGATTACTTTCAAAAATTATACTTCTTTTGAAGGGGATTCTGGCTGGTTTTTCCTCTATTCATTGGCATACTTAATTTCTTGTTTGACTGAGATCTTTAAGTTGACCATGTAATAGGCAATATTTATCTAAGACATAGTAGAGTTATTGATTTGGTTTTTCCATGTTTTGCGCCTCCTCGTTTTTTGTCACCTTTTTTGGGTGTATTTGTGGCGTTGTGCAAATAAATTGCTTTTTAACTAAAATGGTTGCAACGTTCATTCAATGCCTTTATTACTCCATAATTCCTGCAAATATTATGAAGGCCATTTTGAATTTGGCAGGCAATGCTATTTATAAACTTCAGCACTGAAGGTGCTGATGCTTTCAAGGCTAAATATCACGAAGTTGCTGAGAAATACAAAGGGGACGGCATAGTCTTTCTGGCAGGAGATCTTGAGGCTAGTCAAAGTGCCTTACAGGTGAGTAGGACCCCAGTTTGAGCAATTTTGGTGTTAAGTGTTCTGTACGTCTAACTTGCAAAACAATTGGTTTGGATGAACAGTATTTTGGATTGAAGGAGGAACAAGTGCCTCTCCTTATTATACAAACCAGTGATGGACAGAAATACCTGAACCCGAACTTGGTGCCTGATCATATTGCCCCTTGGATGAAGGATTACAAGGTAATGTTAATTATGTCTTTTAAAACGATAAAAAGTATAAAAGTGGATAATGCAAGTAAAAGTGGAGATTTTTGAGATTGTGCTTCTGTATGAACTTAATAACCTGGGGACATCTGTGCAGGATGGCAAGGTGCCACCATACAGAAAATCTGAACCAATCCCCGAAGTCAATGATGAGCCCGTTAAAGTCGTGGTTGCTGATAGCCTCCAGGATGTAGTTTTCAACTCTGGAAAAAATGGTTTGTGCCATTGACTGTTTGGTACATTTTTTTGCTTTTGTTTACTTTGTTAAAATTAAGACGCACTTTTTTTGATGAGTCTATCGCTTTCACCTTGAGAATGTGTAAATTTTTTGAATTGGGTGAGTGCATGAATTTTTACATGTTTTAAAGAAGCTATAGGGATTTGTAGTATGGGATGGGGAACAAATTAGTGCAACCCGCATATGTTTACATACATGTGTAATATGCTGGCTTATCATGCTCTACAGTTCTTCTGGAGTTCTATGCCCCTTGGTGTGGACACTGCAAAAAGCTTGCTCCAATATTGGATGAAGTTGCTGTCTCATACAAAAGTGATCCTGATGTTGTTATCGCAAAGCTTGTAAGTATTGTTCAGAGAAACATTATGTTTTTTTAGAACTGCGGAAAATTGGTGATTGGTGAAATATGAAAGATTTAACACAAGATCATATTGATGGAAATGGATGAAATTTAAAGTTGCAGCGTTGTCTCCACTTGATTTTTTATATATAACAACGCCCATTAGAAATTTTTTTCTCATACTATTTTGTGCCAAATAGATAGCTTCACTTTTTTTTTTTTGTCGCGTAATTTTATTTGGCAGAAACTCTATTCTTGATGTGACTCATACCTGAAACTTTCAGGATGCAACTGCAAATGACATTCCAAGCGATACCTTCGATGTCCAAGGATATCCAACGGTGTACTTCAAGTCAGCTGGTGGAAACGCGGTGCAGTACGACGGCGAAAGGACAAAAGAAGCCATCATTGACTTCATCGAAAAGAACCGGGATAAAGTTGCCAAACAAGAGCCTGGAAAAGATGAGCTCTAAAACACTTCCGCTGGCTCATAGCCTGTGTAACAATTTTTGGAACAGGGTTGCTACTTCCTATCCAAATAAACACCGCTTTTAGTTCACTTCTAATCTTCCATGGTGAAGGACGGTAATCATGTAAGTTAATCTGAGCTTCCCAGAGAAATATCACCCTGCTTTGGGATTTCTTCTTCTTTTGTCTATTAATAGAATTTAAACTTTGATTTATCCAAACACCAAGCAGAGAAATTGGACTCCGCATTGAGTTAGAATTTAAGTGTGCTGACAGTACAAGGACTTTGATCAAGTTTTATAATGGTCTACTGAAGTAATCATCTGAGTAATCACCATCATTTAAAGAAAACCATCCGAATGATCACCCGTACGGAGCCCCAAGCCTTGTTCCCTGTAAAATGTAGGACTCAGCCCTTTTTGTTTTGCAGATCGAGAATGCTCGACTTTCTGTGTCTGACCCATTAACTTAAAAATTTTAGAGTTGCTACAATTATATATATATATATCTATATATATAGTGGAGGCCCTAGTCATGCTAGCTGATTATGCCAGCCTATCCAAAAACTTTTCAAGCGACGGTGGTTAAACGACAGTACGGCAGGCTTTTTAATCATTTTCTAATCCGAAAATTTGTTCGCTCTTTGTGTGTCTTGACCATGGTCTCTGGCTGGGAGGGGGGCCGCCCAAAGTGTGAAGCTTAATTGCCCCTTGGAACCAAAGGATTGGACTTCAGTTTTAACATGAATATCAGAACTTTCAGCTGTCATGAATTTTTCTGAATGCCAAGGTACCATATGAATTACTGGGCAACATATGTCCAAAAATTACCTATCGGTATACCGTAATACTTGGAATGACGTTGGATGCAATAACAAGGCGTCAGCCTTACGTAACGCCAGCCCTTTTAGCGAGGTGCTTTTAGGGATGAAGGTGGGTCCCCAAGAGGGCCACCATGATTGCCTCAGTGATTCAACTGTAACATACCCCCCCCAATGCAGTGCCGAGATCGCAAGACTGCGCGTGCTGGAGACTGGCGAAGCTATATAGATTAGGTCCTGTCCTCTACATTGGTGTTTTTTTTGTCCCTAATTGATCTGTGTTCTTTGTTGAACAAGGTTGTAACTTATTAGCACTTCCGCTCATTAATGAATTGTCTTTTAACCTTTCTTTGAAATTCGGTATAACAAAAAGATTATTTCTATTGTAAATTAGTGAATACAGATTCGTATCTTATAAACAACCTTTTTGTTTGAAAAATAAAGAAAATATTACCTACGAATATAAGAGTCATGCACTGAATTGTCCTTTTATTTTTCTTAAAAAAATAAAATAACAACAATAACAATAACAAGGATTTTGCAACAAAGTACTTGATTTATGAATTCAGATCCGAGTGAACGTCAAGCGTAGAGAGATGTCGAGCCGTGCATATGTCTATATGTTTAGAGAGGAGTTTTAGTGCAGCTGCACACTGTAGCCATACACCACTATAAAAATGTAATCAATTATTATTTTAGTGTAATAATATTTATAAAATATTAAATAATAAAATTAAAATTTAAAATTAAATAATTATTATTTTAAAAATTAAAAATATAAATCCTACGTGATATCCGTTAAAATAAAAAAAAGTTTTTAACTTAAAAAAAAATTTATTTTTCCGGAAAAAGCATCCTTACACAAATAAACAAGGAGCAGTTACATTTGGTTAGTAACGATTTGCATTTCTTCCTGCGCGTGTGGCAGCACAGTGCGGCTGCATAGTAAGCGCACAACTTTTTCCCATATGTTTATTACCCACTAATCTTCGTTCTATACAACAGCCAGTTCTTTTATTTTAGGTATTATCTCCGGGTGCTCGGGAGACATTGCTTGCCTTGTGCTAACGTTGCTGCTGCTGCTGCTGTTGTTGTTGCTGTCATTGACAGTGAAGTTGCCGTCAATTCTTTCAGAAGCGTGGCCAAGTGATTTTAAAAGGTGTTGCTGAAGCTTCTCTACATCCGATAACTGAAGAGGCTTCAACAGGAACTCCTCTGCTCCACCTTCCAAGCATCTGGGGTTTTTTTTTTTCAAAAAAAAGAAAAATTTGACACGTACTTCTAATGGATGTCAATTTACTACACCAATTTCTCGACAGAAAATGACATATTGTTCTTTTTCAAGAAATTAGAAAAAAAAAAGGAAAAGAAGGAGAAACTCACATGCTAACTCTAGAAGGTATATTCTCTGACGACATCACCACCACTGGAACATCTTTCCAAGGTGATCCCTGCACATGTCATGAAAACGTTTAGCATTAAACGGTCTACGTCCTTCCTTGTGAGATTAACGCTCGGACAAAAAAAAAAAAGAAATATATACCCATTTCCCACACAAAAAGAAAATTAATGTAAATGACTAGTATAGTTTTGTGGCCAAAATTATAACTTGGAGTTAGCTATTCAGTATTTGAATATCTGACTATTAGTTCATTCTTCCTCTTTAGTTACCAACACAAAAAAAAAAAAACTTAATGTGAATTGTATCATTGTGTTAAAAAAAAGAATATAAGTTGCATTAAGATAAACTATGGCGGAATTAATGTGTCAAGTAGCTCAAATTGCTTAAACTAGAACAATTAAGGCATTGAGTAACAAAATTGACCATCAAAATTAAATTGATGATTCATAACAACGCACAAGTATGGTTTTTTTTTTTTGTTTTTTTGAGAGATTACATCACGATCAATCAAGGCAGAAACCGACTGAATGTCATCTTTCGCCCAAGTCCACTCCCAACACAATTAAGAGCATGTTTTACTAAGGCATGAGCAACTTCATTGTCCCCGAGGAACATGGACCATATTGAAACAACTAAAAGAAACAGCCAAGACCCTAACATATTTTGCTAAGAATATGTACGTTTCACCATGCTAATGCAATAGCTGTGTTTTCCTTTTGTTTCCCATTTGTCCGTTTTCCTGCAATTCCCCGTTCGTACGTTTATTTGTATTTCTTATTTTTTTTTTATTGCCCGCATGTTTGCTTTAATTAGAGCGGAGGAAAAATAATAAAATGGAACTAAGGCGAGGTCGCAGAAATGGGGGATGATACCTTGACTCGTTTGAGCAAATCATAACCGCTCATCCCCGGCATACAATAGTCTGTGATTATCAAATTAACTTTGATCCCCTGGGAAATAGCAAAAAGGAAAAAAAGAGAAAACTGTAAGCCATATGCAAAGTACAAAAAGAAGAAAGAAGCAGCAGCCATGGACATAAATTCACAATGTATAAAAAACTAGAAAGAGAAGCGGCTGAATTTGAATATCCTCAGCTTCTTTATCAAGGTTAGCATGCCTAATTAATTAACCATATGCCCAAGTTTAATTAGACGAAACCTCCGGATAGAGAGCAAGCTAAACATGTACAAACAATAACAAGTAAGAAGTCTTTCAAATATTCCCTAGTTATATGTTGCTCACACACTCACACACACACACACACACACATATGGGGTCAATTCTTACACAAAGAAGATGCATATATGGACATATACGAGCCACTTTAAGGATGAAATGGTATGCTGATGACATTTTGATTTTCGAGCTGGACCGTCGACATGTACAGTAGTAAATCTATATGATTCAGCCATGTTCCTATTTTTTGGGACAAGACGAAAAACAAAAGGGTAAAAAATTGATGAACCTCGACAACAAAATGTGTCTTTTCTCGTGGACCATATCATCCCCCAAAATCCTAATGTTTTTGAAGATCAGACGTACTACAGATCCAGGAATCGGAAGAAGCGCCGTTCCGCATAATATTCCAGGGCGTTGGGGAACCGTTAATTCAACCAATTTTACTTTTTACACCAGCAAAAATAATTACTTCTCTTCTATTATTTTTCAGGGTTTCCAATTTTTGTTGGTGGGGTTCGGGACCTGGGGTTTCAAGTTTCAAGAAACACACTTTTAATAGATTGAATTTATAATGCAACCGAGCATGAATGGCCTCTTCTGGCGTCATACTTTCAACAAATTAATTCGATACTGTCAAATAATCAGACAAGCTACAACGTAAAAGCAAAGTACCCATGAAGAGGACAACATCACCTCTTGCTGTTTTTGTTGCGGATGTGAGGGAGAAGAGGCAGAAGAAGAAACTGAAGAAGGAGAAGAAGTATCAATATGGCTTAAATTATCATCAAGCAGGCCCAGATATTCCAGGGCTTTGTCTCCAGATTCCACAAAGGTGACTGCAAGAAAATAGAGAAGATAATTGTCATACAAAACATCTGAGAACTATATATTTGGACAAAATTAAAATAAAACAAAAGGGTGCTGCAGAGAGAGAGAGGGTGACAAATTTAGTCAGAGGATATGTACCATGGCATGAAGAAAATCTAAGGAGTTGCTTTTCAAGAAGTTTCCTATCCATGAGACTGTCATCCACAGCCAAGACATGGAAATGTCGCTGCTGCTGATCTTGCTCCTCTTGTTGGGTACTTTCTGCACCTGATTTCATCTCCATTGTACCTTCTGGGTCCTCAATATCTTCGATTTAAAGTACTTAATTATTTCTTATATTATCTAATCTACAAACTCTCCACATATATAGGCGTTGTCATGTACAGATAAAGGGAGAGAGAAGGGGGGGGGGGGAGAAGTGAAGTGTGAGAGAGAGAGTGAAAGACGGGGTTGGTCTGTGGGTTCTTATGAGAAAGTAGAGAAGCAACTGTTAATTTATGTAGAGTTTGAGTACAACATTAATATAAATAAAAAAAAAATTATAGAAATAGAATTGAATTGTGGGATACACTTATTAAAATCATATTTTTTATTTGCTTTATTAGCTTAGTAGTTTTGTATTTATAATTTTCTATGTTGTTTAATTCTTGGATTTGAAAATCTTTTTCATTAGGAGGAGAAATGTGCCTTTCTTTATCAAGTTTTTTTTTTAATTCAGTAAAAAAAAAAGGAAATATGGGTAGTGTCCACAATTTTACTAAAAAATATTACAATTTTATGCTTAGGAGGCACGAAATGAGCAGATGATGATGGCATTTTTTATGTCAATTGATGAGTTTTAATTTTAGTCTCACCACTTGACGACATTTCTCATGCTAGGTGATAAGCATAAGTTTAATCTGATTATTTAATCTTAATAAAATTTAAATATATAATTCTTCACACAATCAATTGAATTGAATCGCATAAGATAATAATTTCTTTTTCTTTTGGGACTACTAGAAGTTAATGTCATTTTCATGTGTGCATTTTTTTTTCTGATGCAATCTCTTCCTAGATTCGCTACGCCGTGTTGGTACAACCACTAGTATCGCTCTCTTTATACGTGGCTTCTTTTTCCCATTCCTTGGATTTTGTTTGATTGCTGAGGAGATTTTGTTCTCATTTGATCACGAGAGTGTAAGGAACTTAAATTTGTTAGGGTTTGATAGAATTGAATACTTTCAATTTCTCCAAGACAAAAAAAAAAATGAAGAAGAAAAATGTACGTTGCTAATTATACTATATATTATTAGTTAGACATTTACCTTTATTTTTGATTTTCACCCAAAAAAAAATTGCTTTAAGTTCAATTGCTTGCTATTTGCCAAGTGTTTGGTCGAACGCCAGATGCAGCAGCCAATTTGTTCTAACTAACATCACAGCAGTAGTGATTGAAGGTGACAGGAGCATCAAATCTTCGGGCCTTATTTATTTTCTTTTACATTATTTTTGGTATTAATTATGGAATTTCGACAAAACACAAAATATATTTCTACTTACGCATAATGAACATGAACAATGAAGGAATTTTTTGATGACATTGTTTGGGTGGATAAAGTAATGATGATGAATAAACATGTTCAAAGATCAATGCATGCCAGTGCCTAACAAGAATGTTGTCAGAGAAATTGACGTTGGGCCACTAGTTGTGTAGTTAATTTAGTGGTAAAATAACTGATTTCTTAATTTTGATGACTAGGATTTTTTTTTTAATAAAAAAAAAAAAGAAGAAGAAGAAGTTGACGTTGCTGCCGAAGTTATTTACTCGCGCTTGAAAATGCCTCAGCTCAAACACTTTTCTAAGTATTAACATCTTCTACAACATTAAAAATATCGAATTTAAATCTTAGTCTAAATTAATAAATAAAACAAAAAGTCAACACCTTTTGGTCTTTGTCCCCCTCGGTTTTCGTGTTCTCACGAGTCATGATAGTTTCGATCGTCGTCAAAGACCTCTCATTTCCCTTCCTCTTATTTTCAGACCAAAAACTAAAAAATAATCAAGATATTGACAACGGCCAAGAAGCACATTCAAACCAAATAGCTGGCCTATTTATTGAACACAACTGTAGATCCAATGTATTTTCATGTTTCAGCGAGCACGGTCGTTCAAGCACACACCAAAAGCAGGTTACGCGTTGATAAACATGCATGATGATACTGGTTGACGAACGCACTATAAAAGCTATTACTAAGTAAGGGGGAACTAAACACATGCACGCAGAAGAATTGTATCAACTCTAAAAATATGTTTTTAATTTAAAGTATCAGAAAAAGTGAGTAACATAAAGGGCAATTGTAATACTTTTTTATCCTCAAGAATAATGCTAGGAATAGAATCAAGAGCATGACGAAAAGAAATATTTATTAATTACAGTAAAAAAAAAACAGCCTTACTTTACATTCTAATGTTTCATGCATTTTTTTTTTCTCAAGAGCGAAGTGATCACAATCAATTGCTTATCAAAGGTCAAAATCAGTAATTAAAAAAAGCAAATTAAATTTCCCGTTGAATTTGGAATTAATTAACGTGAAAGAAGAAAGTGGGGTCGTTCTTCTTTTGTATGAGTTAGCCTTACACACAAAGGGCCAACACAATAATTAGAGATTTGAGTACTGAAAAAAGAGGTAATTTGGGACCACAACACATGCATAACATAAGAATGTCTATTACCCAACGAGGATGGGAATCAATCTCTTCCCGTGCTTTTATAGTGAAAGCAAGCAAAGAAATCAATGCAGATTAAAGAGGCCAAGAAGGGGGGGCCCACCGAAGATCATTTTGAAAATCTTGAGTGGGGCCACCGGGGATGTAATCTTTTTGTGGGGTCCATTCACCCCCTTCTCCAAAGTAAATCCTCCCAAAATTGCGAATCTGTCCCGATCGAGGGTTGCCTAAAGTCTTAACTGAAATACTTTTTGTTTCTTTTAGTGGTCAGCCAGCGCATTCAAATCTTCATTCACGCTTGAGTGTGGGTCCCTGTTGCCCCCTGCCACGTGTATTTTATTTATGCGTTCCTGTAAGCATGTGGCTGACGCGGGCAGACCATGAACCGTTAGATCACGTTGCTGTATTAAACCCGGAATCTTTTTTTTTAATGGATAAGTTGAGGAGTGAGTTATAACTATTTAGATTTTGAGAGCTATCTAATTAGGGTGATGATATTTTTTAATTGATTCTAATTAGAAATTAAATTTGAGATATTTAATCATAAAAACGACTCTATTATCAGTAAGCTATTACACATGGGGAGTCACAAATTTTTAAAAGTGGTGGTATGATTTTTTTTCTTTTAGCGCTATTAACAAAAATTTGTTAAAGCACACATAACGTGGTAAATGTAAGACTTACATTTTGATCATCATCATTCAAATGTAACCCTAGCTCTCGAAAAATTGTGGAATCAAATTGAAAGAGATGGAAAGACGGAAAGGAAAATTGGCTGAAATAGGGAACCAAGCAAAGGCAAGGGGGCAAAGAAGGCAGTTGAAGTGTCCGGTGCGTTCAATTCTTGATATTTAAAATCTAGGTTTTTGCAGACAAGATTCGATTTTTATATGTTTCAATGCAAAATGTTGTTGAAACGATTGATTTGTTACAGTCAATTCGTGAAAACTGCAAGGAGGTCGACAGTTTTAATGGATTAACGTAGTGATAGTGTACTAAGGTAGAAAAGGATCTAAGCTTTGGCTTCGAATTTTAAAACTGAATGGTGTTCCCTTTGTTCCGCAGCTGTCCTCTTATCCTTCTTCAATTTGTAAGAGAAGCTGCTCCAAGCCAATTTATTTGGACTTCAAAGCCGAAAATCCTCCTTAATTATAGTTTTTGTTGAATTTTTGGATAAAGAATAATTGGGAATTTGACTAAAGGGGTGCAGATGTTTGTTCTTGCCGAAATTTCAATTAATTTTGTTTCTGGGTGAGTCTCACTTTTGACGCATTACATGTCAAGGATACACTAAATAACTTTCGTTAATTGAATTAAACAAAATATCCACATTAATGATCCGCTTCTAAAAATTGGTGACTTAAAGAGACGAAATGAGAGTTCCTAAAATCATAAAATTCTTAAAGTTTGTATTCTATGTTTCTAGTATAATTAATTGAAACACTCTATTTTTTTTTTTTGTTTCATATTTGAATTCTAGTGGCTCTATTCTCCTTTTCTAAACTTTCGACCTCCTTTGTAACAAAAAAATATTAAGTAATGATCATTTTTTTTATGATAAAAAAAAAAAAGAAAAAGAAATCAGGATCTTCACATAATGTCTTTCTTTTCCTCAAAAGCAAAGCATGTTTGTTATTTGTCCATTTTGTTCCCTCACTTTTTACTTATCGCATGTGGAGTGTATGCCTACCAAGAGCAAAGAAGCAGTGTTCTGCAGTTGAGTTTTGACTTAAGAAGCAAAATAGACGCTCTTTTCCTACGGAATATTAAGGCCTCCTTGACTGATTTTACGTTAATCAAGTCATCCAGAATCATCAAATCAGATTTTACTGGCCCCACTAAATGTATGATTCTCCTAAGCAATGCTCCTTTATACATTGTGAGGAGAAAAATCTTAAGTATTGTCCCGTGCACCGCATGTGTTTGTTGGTCAACGAGAAGAACTTTATTGGCTTCACGCATCATTTATTATAGATCCTAATTACTTGGTTAATTAAAATGAAATGACCTAAGCCCTTGCTATGACCGTAACAATCCAGAATTGACATTTATTATTGAGTTAATTCACGAATTATTGGTCTACTTTGTTATGTGATTTCATAGTTTTGTTTCTTGACTAGAAGACGTAAGTTGTTCTATCATATAAGCTTTAAGGGTGTGATATTCTGCCCCTATTCACAAGAAGTATTTTTCAAAGGGACAAAGCCGTTAGTCTATGCATCAAAACATACGGCCTTTTCCCTGCCCAAGAAGGCAACAGCCAAGAGTTGAAAAGGGGAAAACGTGACAATCAGTGTCGGTTTTGTCAATTAATTGGGTTTTTTTTTAACTAGCATACGCTGATTAGAGTTGAGAACTTACCCTATGTTTGATACAATAGTAGGACGAGAGGAAAGTGAAGGAGAAGAAAAATAGAGGAGAAAACAATTTTTAATTTTTTTTTGTGTTTGAGAAAGGATAGTAAGAGAAAGAAAAATTAAAAATTTCTTATTTGAAAAAAGGTGGAAAGTAAGGAAAAGAAAATAAAATATATGACAATGTCAATTTTACCTTTCAAAGTAAAAAATATATTATATATGATACTAAAATTATTTGATTTATAAATTATATATAAAATATTTATATAAATTTAGTTCAATAAATTTATAATATTTATAAATTTTTTTATTAGAAAAGTAAAATTTTAAAGAATGTAAAGATTTTTTTTTTGTTTTAAGTAAATTTATAGTTTTTAATATATAATAAAGGTATTATAGTCTTTTAATAAAAAATAATAGTCAATAACTGTACTCCCAATTTTAGAAAAAATGATTTTGGTGGGTCATGTAAAAAAAATTAATTTTTCTGTTCCCCACTTTCATCTCTACCAAAAATAATTTTCAAAAACAAGTGGTTACCTATTTTCGTTTCCTTCCCCCTCATTTTTCCCTCTACTCTCGGAAACACATTGTTACTCGTCATGCAACTCGTATGCAACTTGTACAAGACTTTCTATGAAGGATGCACACACACACACACACACACACACACACACACACCTCCCATATATTCATGCACGATCATTAATCGAAGATTTTATGGTTGGAAACCCATTAGTATAGGGACAGAAATGGTCCCTTCTTTCAAGTCTCTTGGGGTCCATTTTCTGTAACTTGCTGTTGCTGGAAATGGTTTTAATTGGAAGGTTTTAAGGGCACAGATTTGCCAGCAGAAATCTATTGTCTGGCACAGGGGCTACGCCTTTCAATCACGTTCGCATTAAAGAACCTGTCTACAAAATTTCACAACTCCTTTTTTTTTTTTTTTTTAAAATAATGATCTTTATGCTTTGTTTAGATTGTAAGAAAGGATATGAAAAAAAAATAATACAGTAATGATAATATTATAATTGATAAAAAGTAATAATTAAAAAATTGTGAAAAATAAATAAATAATAATTTGTGAAAGAAAAAATAAAAATTAATTGTTTGAATTGATATAAAATAAATAAAAAAAGAGTAGAAAGTAGTTTCTTTTCATTTTCTTTTCCTTTTCTTTTTAATGGTTTGCCAAACAAAGCATAAATTAATGCTTTCTATTCTCAAATGATATTCATAGTATATGGTTGGAATCCCATTAAACGCGAAAAAAGGCAGCAGAAAAAAAATGATGAGAAAGGATAAATTGATCAGTTGATTATTATAGGTTCCTTTTTTGGTGCTAATGAAACTCAGAGTTGATTATTATAGGTTCTGTGAAGGCAGATTCCAACTTAATCCCTGAATATGTCAAAAAAAAAAAAAGTATGTATATTTTTGATTTATATTACGTGCATGAATTTAAGTGGTGATTTAATATGAAAATCCACAATAAAGCAATAAGGACACCATTGAAAATTGCTTTCAGTCTGAAAAAAAAAAAAAGAGATATCACCTATCAAATGCGATTTCTGATTTCCAAAGGAAAAAAGAATCAAAAATTAAAAATCCGCAACAATATCAAACAAGTCCTTAACTTTTCATAACCCTCACTTTCATTTTTATTATATATGTTAGTGAAATTTTTTGTCTAAAAAAGAATTTATAACATTTGAGTCCATGTGGTTAAAACCAAATCATGATAAATTATACTGCATAGTTATACTTTAGGTATTACTAAATTGGCCATACAATTTCTGATAGTATCTAATAATTTATTTATTTTTTAGTGTAAATTTAATTTTTCAATATCTTGTATCATTTTCATCATACATTAATCTTATGTGAAGATTACACTAAGTATTTCCTATTCATAATAGGCTCGACTGTGCACAACATATTAAAGAAAGGAAAAGGTTCTATGCCAGAAGGGGTGTCCTGACACCTCATAAACATGGAACTATCTGGTTGCATTTAATTGGTTGTATTTTAAGTAGAGTTAGGTTTTTTTTTAAAAAAAATTTTTTGCAAAGAAAATTTTTTATTTTAACGTATACTATTTAAAAGATATATTTTAAATTTTAAAATAATAACTACCTAATTTATATTTTAATTTTATAATTTTTTATTTCATATTTTTTAAATATAATTATAACAAAAAAATAAAGGGTTGCATTTTTTGTTGGGACATCACCTCCAATGCACTACTTCACTCATTAAAGAATGAACCAATACTGTAGATCGCATGGCGATAGACATAATCCGACTATAGCTTTTTTTTTTTTTTTTGGAGGAATATAATCCAACTATAGTTGCTTTCTCACATATTTCCCAAGTTGGAGCATGAAATAGCATGCAAGTTAAACGGTGTGCATACCTTTTTATTTTTTTATCAAACAAATATGTATCGGCAATATATAAGTTATTGTATATACAAGTCAAAGTTGGGAGTCACTTACTACTATTATCATCCAATCTATTCAATAAGGGACATATCAATTATCTGAGTACTGTTTGGATTGAGCGAAACCCTATCAATTTGACCACCGTATTAACAAATTTAAAATTTATATTACGTACACATAGATCAACTGACAGTCTAAAAAAAAATATTGCCTCCATTTCATAGATTGAAACACAAACCTGAATTAGATGTGAAAGAAATATGATGAATTATTATCATATTGTCACTTTAATTAATAAAGAGTGTGCACATTGTACATGTATTAATCCTTCATAACAATATTAGTTTATTCGAAACCGTTGGTCACCCGTAAAATCCATCCGTCCACCTGTTAGATAATCGGAAAAAATTTGTCAAAAAAGTTTTTAAATTGTAATTTATTGGATGCATTGTATAATTGTGTAGATTACAAGTGTAATAAAAAAATTATTACTTATTTATTATACTTATAATTCACACAATTATACAATAAATCTAATGAATTACAATTTAAAAATTCTTTCAAATACTTAACTTCTGACTATTAAACTTTTCCATTTCGTTATGATAATTGATAACCTAAATTATTCAAATATTATTATTTTATTTAAACAGTCAGTCACCTGTACAAACCCATCGTCTACTTATTTTTTTTCTTGATAATAGTTGGTAGGAAAAAATATATGTATACAAAATTTAAACATAAAATAAAAATAAAAATTTATTATTTAAATTTTAATCATTAATTAAATAATAAATTCAATATATTTAATAATTTAAATTTAAATAATAAATTTGTATTATTATTTTATATTTAATTTTTATATTTATATAATAAGATTTTGATTGTTAACCTAATTTGTTCAAGTGGGCCAATTGTGGTTTGCCGATACTGACATCAACTATCTTTTTCATGTCAATAAAAGTTTAAAAGAAATGAATAAATGTTGGTGTCTTGATAGTTTGTCTACTGAATTTTTTATCAAGTGAAATTGAAATTATTATTTTTAAAATTAGAATTGATATTTTTAAAACAGTTGTTATTTTTATATTTCAAAAATATTAATCGTAATTTTAAAAATAACAGTTATAATTTTATTCGAAATAAAATTTCAAGACAAAACCCATAAAATATGTAACTACGCTCAAAAGAAATAAAGTATCCCCATTACAGGCTAAGAAGTGGCTACAAATTACAAAAATTTACAAAATATTGTCTTTTACACGCTAACACGTAATATCGCGCTCAACTCTAATGCGTCGACCGGCACCGGCTCCCGACAACAACAGACAGGAGCCAAGGGCGTTAATTTACCCATGATACAGATGGCGTATTACTCAAGATTCCACACCTTTTTTTGTTTTTTTGACATTTGATGTTCCATCGTTTTAATTAATCTTGAACTTGGCCAACGAACCATCCTCATCCTGTTGCTGTCTGTTTTTGGCGCTCCATTATTTTTGTTTACCTATTCTTTAGCATTTATCATATTTTTATCACCTTTTTTTTTTCCAGAAATTGGAGAGGGAAAAAAAAAATGGAAGTCACTTTATCCACCGGAAAGAAAAACACCGGCCACCACCTACAGGCAGAGAGAGAGAGAGAGAGAGAGCGAGAGAGAGTAATTGTGTATTGTGTCATACACATGTCGTATATGTACGTACTTTCCAGACGAAAAATTAATTTCATGATGTTGTCGCTCATCCAATCACTGATCTAACAAATCCCACAATAGTAGGAAGATTTTTTTTTTTTTCAAAAGACACGAACATAAATAACCAAATCTTCAGTGATATTCGATTATGATCGTACTCCAAGGCCAATTATTGATCAGATACACTGCTTTTTTTTATGTGAGTACATGCAGGGTAATTTCTATGCCACATGCTGTAGAGGGTCAGGATATATAGAGAGTAGAACAGAAGTTTTTCTCTTTCTTTTTTTTTTTTTAGCATGAATTAGTTATAAGTTTATTTATTGATAAAGAGGTCAAAACAATTAATACTCTATCCGTTTAGGGTTGATTCGTTCATCTTCATCAACAAAACCTTCTTTTATATGTATATATATATATATATATATATATATATGTTGTTGTTGTTGGTTTTGCTTTCGGCTACAGTAGAGTACTCTGCCCATGATTGCCATTATTCAAGAACTTCATGCGTCAAAACCCACGAGTTTGAACAAAGATCTCTGGCTTTGGATCATTTTGGCCCCACCCAAGCAGGTCTCCTTTGTATAGGCCCTTGCTTTTTATCATTTTGAAGTAAACAAAAAAAAAAAAAAAAAACAAAGGCCAAACCGTTGAAATGGGTCAAGGAGGAACAACTTCCAAACATGGCTGCTTGATTAGCAGAACTCTTTTTGTGGGTAAACATTAGCATTTGCGTCCAAGATTTTCGGGTCCTGGATTCACTGAACATTGAGATTGTCCTGTCTTCCTTTTACTTTCCAGCGTCAAATCAGTTTCTAAAAAAGTTTCTAAAAACTGGGGAATGATTAACTGAAAGTGTAATCGAATATGTTGTCTCTCTGTAATCCAATATTCTAAAGTGAAGCAGATGAGAAAGGGGAAAATTCAAGAAAAAGGGGGGAAAATAGGGACATTATAAAAATATTTCGAGTGATCAACGGTCCAGGTTTTCAACTTTCATTAGTGATCCGATTAGAATAAATCAATCTCGCTATTAGCGAGGTTAGTGAAGAATTGACCTTATTAATGTCTCAGACTATGCATTTTGTTCGTCGACTTGGAAGTTGATCTTAGTCTGACAACTTACATTGTTACTAACCTTTTTTTTTTTAGAAAAAAGATAACAACCCATTGTTTCTAACTTGGTCCTTAAAGAATATAAATTTTTTACACTTAAAGTCTAGTTAGAGTTTAGATTTTTATTTTAGAATTCTTAAATTTAAATTTTGGGAGGAAATGAGTGAGATTTACAAGACAAAATAATTATTTTTACTATATAGTTTATAATTCAATAAATTTTTTAATAGACAAAAAAAAAATCTTATTATGTCAATCATTGATTAGAATAGGAGAAAAAAATGTTCTTATCCCTTTCAACACTATTTCCTAAATTTTAAGAGGACGGCACAGTGCATTTTATAAAATATAAAAAAAGTTGATGTACACTGCATTTTCTTTATTATTTCATAAAAGTTATTTAAAAAAACGAATCTGTGACTATCGATCAGAATAAAATAAGAATAAAATAAAATTATTGTTACACAAAAATTGTTTATTTTCTCAATTAGTAATTGGATTGGCTTTAAACAAATTTTACCTGTAATGTCAATGATTCAAAATTTAACAAAGATGCATATTGAGAGGAATTTTAACCATTTGATATAGTTATGCAAAGGATTATTGCCAAAATAAACAAGCAGGTCACAAAAACTCTCCTTTAAAGCTAAGAACTGTGAGAATGGATTTGAATTGACACGGAGCGTTAGGTGTTGAGGCTTAAGTCCAGATCAATATGGGCCTGGCCCGGAAACTTCTTCGACAGTTTCTTCTTAATAAACATCATTTGAAATGTGAAGCTGGCCTATTGATCCCTTGTTTTTTTCCTTCCAAGCAGGCTGAGCCCAATATTCTTCCATCCAACAAACGAACGAGGCCCAGAAGATATATCAATGGGCGAGCAACCGACTTTCTAGAAGTATTAGGTAGCCTTCCATTTGGATTTTGGAAAAAAAAAGAAGGTTAGGTAGGCCGTTGGCGTAAGCCCTGGGCGATTATCCTGTGTCAGCGTCCCCACCTATCTCCTCACTGTATGCCTCTCCTGATTGGCTCTCAAGATTCTAATCCTCATCATCAGATAAAAAAACAGTGTCCTTTTCCCACCCTCCGCCCACGCATCCTTCACATCCGAGGTCCGATTTCCTCGTGTCCGATTTTCCACATTTTTTGGAGACCGCTCGTCATCGCTCATGGCGTCAACGATTTTCAACTCTCCCTGTACAGTCCCTGCGACGAAGGCCTTAGATCATAAAAAATACGCTGGTCTAAGACCCGCGTCTACTAATTTGAGGTTCGATTGCGTGAAAAACCAAACGAAGGCGTGGCCTAGGCTTTGGTCCAAGGTGAGAGCGAGTGCAGCGCACGATGGGCCGACAAAGATGTTGGGACTGACGGACGCAGAGTGCGAAGCCGCCGTTGTTGCAGGGAATGTGCCTGAGGCGCCTCCCGCGCCGCCTACGCCTGCCGCACCTGCTGGAACTCCCGTGGTCCCTTCTCTTGTGAGTATTTCTATTAAATTCGTTTCTTTCTTGTTTTTCCGTAACTTTGTGTACGTGTTGTTTTGATAATTCGCCTATTTCACACTGTGCCAAATTGATTTAATTTGTTTGAAGCCGGCGGCAAGGAAGTTAATGATTTTTAGTGTCTGGATTTTTGCTACCTTTCTTACTTTTAACTTTTTATTGCTTTTTTTTTTTTTTTTAAATCAGCCACTTAGTCGGCGCCCTCGTCGTAATCGCAGGACGCCTGCATTGAGGGCATCTTTCCAGGAAACTAATATATCACCTGCAAATTTCGTGTATCCGCTTTTCATTCATGAAGGTTGGATGTTTTTGCACTGATTTGATTTGAGTTTTTGCTCGATTAAATGTCTATTCCTCTTTTTTGGAAATGGCTGTCTTTAATTTATGCGAGTTTTTCGAGGTTTGCAGGCGAGGAGGACACACCTATTGGAGCAATGCCTGGATGCTACAGGTTGGGTTGGAGACATGGACTCTTAGAAGAGGTGATTTGGGGGCTAAAAAATTCTCTGTGTATCCTTGTCTGAAAAATATTAGGTCCTGTGAGCTCCTTGCTAAAAGAAACCGTTGTTACCGAATACTATGTTCGTGCATAGCAATGTCTTAAATTCTTTCAGCAATGAAATATTCAGTGGAATTAGAACCAGTAGGAAGTGCTCACGTCAACAAGTTATATGTATCTCTGCCTGTGAGTTGATCGTATATGAGCATATGGTGATTGTGGAGGTGGTCAGTGATACCTAGAATTTAACTCTCTAAGAAGTCTTGCGATGTATTAAATGCTTGACTTTTATCATTTCCTTTGCTGTTTACCATACGCAATGTCTGATGCAGGTAGCGAAAGCTCGGGATGTTGGCGTAAATAGTGTGGTTCTCTTCCCCAAAGTTCCCGATGGTCTTAAGGTTTTTGTTTAGCTTCTAATTATCTCCTTCTCTGTAGTTAAATTTCTAGAATTCTTCCTACTTTGAAGATTATGTAATTAATAATTTTTTGCATTCTAGTCCCCCACAGGAGATGAAGCCTATAATGATAATGGTCTGGTCCCTCGAGCAATACGGCTGCTAAAGGACAAATACCCTGATCTTGTAAGTCAAAGGTCCTAAGTCATCTAACCTTTGAATTCCCTAAGGAAAACTTGATTTTTTTTTTTTTCGTTTGTTATTTTAGGGCAATGTTCATGGGATGTGGTAATATCTTTTACTTGCTATTCTGCCTTTCCTTAGGTTATCTACACTGATGTTGCTTTGGATCCATATTCCTCTGATGGGCATGATGGTATTGTCAGAGAAGACGGTAAGAGATTTCTCTTAATTTTTTTTGTTTTAAACTCTGGCTATCATTCTTAGAAAAAAATTACTGTAGAAAGCGTAGGGCAGGTTTCGATATGCTTGAGAACTGAGTAGAGATGATTAATGAGATACCTTGCATTTTAGAGCAGAAAAATGATTGTCTAAAGTGAAATTATTCCTTCTGAAAGTCAGCTTCTGAGATGAACTTTATAAGCTTTAGAAAATCAAGATGCTATAAGTTGCATAGCATTTTGATGAGATTGAAATGCTAATGCCGCTTGTCAATGCTTCTAGATTTATTAGAAGAAGTGTGGAGTTCAGAGTTCCATAGATTTTTTATGATGGTGAAATTTATTTCTGCATGAAATCTTTATTGGCCATATTTTTCATCTTCTATATTCCTGTGCACCAAAGAGTTCGCTGAAAGTTTGGCCTTAAGCAGAGCAATGCAGTTATTGAAAACAGTAAACCATTAGCTGAACACAACTACTTTGGACCAAGGGATATCTGCGGTTGGATTGAATTGAAATTATGGCATCTATCAGTTTGTGATTGATTGAGAGTAACTCTTAAAGGAGTAAGCCTGCATGGTATTTGAACTATTGCTAATTGCTATCCTTAATGCGCTGCAGGGGTGATTATGAATGATGAGACGGTGCATCAACTATGCAAACAAGCTGTTGCTCAGGTAACATGTTTCGTGAGTGTTTTCAAAATATGAATTGCTTTTGATGAGATCCCAGAAAACTTGTTTACATGCTTTGTTCCTTTAGAAGAGTTAATTAGCATTTTTGGCACATAACTATTCAATCATAGATTGCTCTAACTGCTAAATTTTCTTTGGCATGAACATTTTGTCTTAGTTGGGTCAAAGTGGTGTTTCAAGAGCTTTAAATTGTCTATGACTATTTAGAACCTGGTCGGTCGCTGATAGCTTAGATCCCTTCTTGTGGGTTTTTAATATTCCATTCCTACCTTCTTTCTCTCTCTTGGATATGCCTATTTGGTCATGTATGACCTGAGCCTCGTCTTGTGCTGTTTGGTGCTGTTACTTATTGGCAGGCCCGTGCAGGAGCTGACGTTGTTAGTCCCAGTGACATGATGGATGGTCGTATAGGAGCAATCCGGGCAGCTCTTGATGCAGAAGGCTTTCAGCATGTTTCAATCATGTCCTATACAGCAAAGTAATTAGATATTACTAAAGTGTTCTATGTTTTTGCATATATGTACACATAGCTAAAATCTTTCCATTCTTTAGTTTTTTTGTCTGTAATTTATAGAATGCTCAAAAAATGACATACTTTCTCAGACCCCTTCAATGAATTACTAGTCACTAGTTAATTAGAATTTTGAAACCTGTACAAATTTTTGACAAGCTGGTTCCAATCATCTTTGGAACAGGTATGCTAGTTCATTTTATGGTCCATTTCGAGAGGCACTGGACTCAAATCCACGTTTTGGAGACAAAAAGACGTATGTAGTTAACTTGGAAAAATAACTGTTTGGTAAATTTTGCCAGATTTTACTGGCGCTTTGTATATGAAAATTGATTTGGTTTGTTAAATACAGTTACCAGATGAACCCAGCAAATTATAGAGAGGCTTTGGTTGAGGCCCGTGAAGATGAGTCTGAGGGAGCTGATATCCTTCTGGTTTGTGTTTTTTTTTTTTTTCTCTTTCTAATTTCTGTCATGGTGAAGGATTTCTATGAATGATCTAATTTCCCTTCACGCTGAACTGGCATCATCGGCCGCAGGTGAAACCCGGTCTTCCTTACTTGGATATCATAAGGCTTCTCAGAGATAAATCTCCTTTGCCTATTGCTGCATATCAGGTGATCTTATAATCCTTCATCTAATATTGTCATCTTACCCCACCAAATCTTTTGCTATTGTAGACTTATCCTCGACCAATTCTTTTAACCCCTCTGCATCCAGATTCCCACAGGTATTATCCTTTGGGAGTTTATAAACAAAGTTGGGAAGTTAATCTCTTTCCTTGTTACCAGCCAAAACCAGTACCTTGGGAACCTTTTCATTTTGGATGCCATGACTGGAAGTTAAAAGTTTACTAGTTACAAATTGCTTTTTGGTAAACAGTTCTGCAAAACATAATCACATTCTATTATCCTTGGCTGTTTTAAAGCACAGATAATGGTATGCTTCTCAAATTATTCTGATGTCAAAATTTAAATTTGATGTCTAGAAGTCTTATTGCGATCTTTTAGCCCATGTGCTGGAATTCAAATGATACTAATAGCAGACAAAATGAAACCCATCTGGATGAAGAGGATCAAGAGATGTGTTTGATGGATCTTTTCTGGAACTTCTTTTGTTTTCCTGACCACAGAACAACATGGTCCTTCTTGCTTGGAATCAGACAATTCTTCTTTGTGATAATATGCGTTGTTTCAGTGTATTACTTGCATTGCCTTTCTTATTGATGTCCAGGTTTCTGGTGAATACTCCATGATTAAGGCTGGTGGGGCTCTTAAAATGATTGATGAAGAAAGGGTTATGTTGGAGTCCCTTATGTGCCTCCGACGGGCTGGTGCAGATGTTATCCTTACATATTTTGCTTTACAAGCTGCTCAATGTTTAGCTGGTGAGAAGAGGTGAGTCATGCCCGGAGGATTTGCGTATGTAAGTTGGGGAAAGCTTCAGCTAGAGAACTTCATTACAGTTTTGTAAGTATATGGCTCTGGCATAGAGTTGGAGTGTGGGATATAAGGTTAACTGGTGTTTTATTTTATAAATTTAAAAAGTGTGCTCAAATAACAGTCTTGTGTTGTATCATGGGAGAAGATTTATGACAGATGTATTCAGAGTTTTGCATAATGAATAAAGAGTAGTGGAGGATTCTTAGTTTGGGAGTAAACTGTTGTTGAAGTTTTGGATAAGTCCTTTAATCTGTTGTTGGCTGTGAAAATCTGTACTTCAATTGCCACCCCACCCTCCAATCCCAGGTACGTCAAAGAATAAGAACCAGGAATCAATACTGTGCATGATTTTGCTTTCGGATGTTTTATCCTGCGTGCTAATAACATAATTTATAGCCATTGTACATGCATTATCCATGCTCAATGAGGTATCTTTCTGCAATAGCTGCATGTGCTGCAGCACCTATGGGAAGAACATCTTCATCTATCATAAAATGAGGGGAATGACCTGTGTGTATTGACCCCAAGGTCTCGTTCCTTATGCCTACGTAGTAAAAAGCTGCAGGGACCACTTCCGAGTAAAAGGAAAAATCCTCAGCACCCATCATGGGTGGTACCACCCTAAAATTTGTCGGACCCAACAAATCAGTGGCCACCTTTCTCACGTGCTCATACATGTGATCGTCATTAACCGTTGGGGGATAAATTCTGTACTCATTTTCAAAGAAGTCAACTGTAGCCAAGCATCTGAAGACACTGGCTTGTTCTACAATCACCTGTTTTTCCAACAATGCAAACAGTGTCAGCTCAATTATTCGTAAAGAGTTGGAGGATAGCAAGTGAAATTATCACGATAGGACATCTGTGGACTCCCATAGGTTTCATTTGGATGGAAAATGACAATCGTTGTCCCAACCCCACTTGTCGTATGAAAAACATGGTTACTAGATGGAAGTGCTGTAGGTCCCTACAACCTGACGGAAAGCAACCTTATGAGGTCGTTTCATGTCTTTTGGCCTTAAATGGTTGCTGAATTATATCAAAATTAAGCAACAAAATATCAAGTCGCGAGAGTGGTCTTGGATTAATAGGTAAGTGTTGCCTAATGGCAGATTCATTCTAACCTCTTCTATTCTTCGGAGGAGTTGATAAAAGGTTGTGTTGGAGAAAGCTCTGAAGGTACCGCCAAGTACAACAGTGTCTGGTGTCGTGTCAGGATTATTGCCTCCATCTACCGTAGTAACTGAGACAACCTGTCCAGCGAAAGAGGCAGATCAACATTATGAAAATTGGAAGCATCCTAGTGAAACGAACAGGGAAACTTTGGATGTTGCTTAGACGTACTTGGGAGTCCAATGGATTTGCTTCCCGGGACACAATGCCCTGCAAGCTGATAACAGCGGCGGAGGCAGCCAAAATGGGGTCAACAGATGGCTGTTGGTTTCCAGCATAGCCCCTTTTGCTAGTAATTACTGCCCGGAAGAACCCACACCCAGCAAGCAGGGGACCAGGCCTGGAACCGATGATGCCAGTTGGATGCTCGTGCGACACATGAAGTGCAAATATAGCTTCCACATCATCCAGAGCATCGTCTCCCATCATTCGTTTTGCTCCATTCCCGGCTTCTTCAGCCGGCTGAAATAGCAGAACCACAGTTCCCTGTGACGGATACAGTGCTGGTTAGTTTAAGCTAGAAAGTCCCAGTCTACAGATCAGGAAATTGCAGGCAGAATCAGCAAGCACGTCCCAGTTTTAACTAATCAGCACCCGCTAGAAAAACCTTTAGTCAGACCAACAACTCCTTCCGGCAGATTTCAATCACAAAGTCCTAGTCTTTTCACGACTAAAATTCATTTTACGAATTATCTCGTTTTATTCTCTTAATCATGCGGCGCAAATCAAGAATCAACTTGGGTTTGTTTGCCATCAATAACTTAATTAGACCCAACAGTTTTTTAGTTCTTTAAAGAGTTAACTAGATTCTCAATTCTCGGCCCATCTTTGACTTGAAAGAGTAAAACTCCTAGGTTAATCCCTTCATTCCTTAATAGACGATCATAATTTTACTGACAAATTCAAAAAGAAAATGCACATACCATTCTGTCAGGGCACCAGAAATGCGACGGTCATAAACCGCCAAACAGCATCCATTAATCCCACCAACTTAGCAAAATAATAATAATAATAATAATAATAATAATAATAAAGCTTCGACCAGAAAGCATCCATGAACGCCACTAATCAAGTAAAGAAATACGATTTTCAAAAGTGGTCATTTACTCAGCAAGAAAGAAGTCGAAAGTGCGGTTGCCTTTTATGTGAATGTTTTCAAGTGGGACTTGAAATCAATTATCCACAAATGGAACATCCATCTTTTCAACTGCCATCTTTTTCTTCTTTTTTTTTTTGGTTGTATATGATTAAAAGTGCACATAAAAAAGTATACAGGCAGGTGGCGATGGATGCACATGGTGTCATGGCCCAAAAACGACAAAGAGTCCGGGATGGACGGGATAATATGGACAGTTTTTCTTTTTCATTTCAAGTATGTTACACACCGTGTTTAAAATCTTTTGCACACTACTTTTAATTATTATACGTATTCTGTGTTTTGTATGTAAATTTAATTATTATATGCATAATGCTTAAAGTTTTTTTTTTCTTTAAATTTATTATATATTAATTTTAATATTATACACATACTATATATATATATATATATATATATATATATATATTTATAAACTAAAAAATAGGTAAAACTCACCGTCCACCATGAAACCCATCAGCTTATCCCTCTCCCTTCTCTCTCTTTTTTCCTCTCCCCGTACGGTGATCACCCAGTCCATTAACCATTTCCCATGTCATAAATATGCTCTCTGTCAACGCATACAGTGAATAAGGACGGTGGCCAGTGCAAGAGCCAGCCCCAATTAAGCAAATGAAAAATTACCCAATGTACAGTATCAGAAATAAAAACGATTTAAACAGCCCCACCACAACTATTATACTTTCATATTCCCATATAAATTCTTATAATCCAATCATGATAACAAAAATCTTACTCCTTTTTATACAAAAACAAAATAAAATCTTATTCCTTTCGCATGAAAGGCCATGATTCCTACTCCCTTGTCCCTTTCCTGCCATTCTTTTTTTTTTTTTAATTTTATTTTTATTTTTTTAATAATTTGAAAGTGAGGGTATAAATCCTAAAGTGAGGAGAGGATGAAAAGAGTATAGAGATTCGGACTCTGCCATCGTATGAAGCACACATACCTTATGATACTTAGACTAATCGATTGCATTATGTTTTTTAAAACTTTCAACTCTAGACATACTCTATTGCTAATAAAATTATAATTCATTTGATCCTTTCCTACTATTCTCCGCTAAGCATAAAAAGGACGCGAAAGCTAAGATAAAGCATGAAAACAAGCCCAAAATAGCGGCACGTGAGACAATCTAAAGGTGTTGCACGTGACCTCCAGTCACTTTCATAATTTCACGTGAAACTCAAGGCAGAAAAAGCACCCAGAGCCAAAGAATCCAGAAAACCAAACCCTCCCTAGTGTATTCTGTAACGAAAAATAAATACTAATTATCCTCTCATAAATATTAATTCTTTGCCATAGAATTTTTTTTCATAAACATTGTAATACACAAATAATTAGAGTTAACAAGATCATGGACATGCACGTGTCCATTAGTACCGTGGGAAAGACTCTTTTTCTCAGATTTAAGTGTAAGATTTGTCTATTAAACGATGTTTAATAGTTAATTCTCTATCAAAAATTAAAATTGTCATTCGAATGTGAGTTTTAATACCGATAGTTTAAAATTTTTTTTTTCATTATTTAAAAATCCTCTGATTTTCTCATTTCATCGTTTTTTCCTTTTCCCCTGTTCATCAAATTTCGGAAATGATTGTAAGCAAGATTTATGTCAAGTCCGTCCGTCCAACTAGGCCAGAAAATGACTCTAAAAAGGAAGGACCACTCCTTCCTTTTCTAGTCTCTTTTTGTTGTTTCCTTCCAAACAAACGGAAGAAAGCATTTTCCTTAATCCATAGTACATTTTCCTCCAAGTCCACCCACTACCCCTATCCAATCAATTGAATTCAGCGTAAAACATCAAAGTCAAAAGAGTTTGGGAGAATGCTATTAACCAGAGGAAGTTTCCCGTGACCCCCACGGATGCTCCTGCTGGATCCATGAGATCTACCTACTCAAACTGACAGTCGACTCACCGAAACAGCACATGTACATACATATAATAATGGGAGAGTCAATAAATAATTAATAAGATGTTCACGGCTACTTCGGAATCCACACTCGCATGTTAGTAATGTAAATGAGCCACACTCTTTGTTGGGTTTAGATTGTGCAACAAAATAAACATTAATAATAAAATTGTAATCCCAAATTTAATTAGCATATGTTTACTCGAAGCACAACCAATTAAAGATCTTGATCTTCTTTTCGCCTAACATATATATGTCGCACATAGTTGAGATTGAAATTAATTTGGGTTCTTCAAACATGTTTACTCCACATGCTTCAGAGTTCAAATCGTATATATTCGATGTTGACTTCTAAATTTATGTCATCAATTAGAGAATTCACCTCATAGAAACCCAAGATTCTAATAATTAAGAGGTGAACAAGATTTAGACGAGATCGGAAAACAAAACCTTCAAAAGATGTTCACGGCACTTCAAAATCTTGGCTGCACCCATAAGCATCGCAACATGGGCATCATGTCCACAAGCATGCATTTTTCCATCAATTTTGCTCTTATGCTCCCATTCTACACCTTCCTGAAAAAAGCACACCAAGTTCCATACCTACTCAGTAAAGTTTTTTGTTTTTATTTTCCTCCTTATGGGGTTAACTACAATGTCTTCAAATAACTCAATTTCGCTATATACACCAAAAATTGAACACCGGGCCTAATGACAGATGACACAATATAAAAGCCATAGCTTTTTTCCTTGGTATACAGTGGTATACCAATTTACTGCTTGGGCTTTCAGATCTGATGAACATTCTTACTTTCATTTTTAGTGTACACTGAAAATGAGTTTTCAGTAAAAACAAATGTATTAGAATAATACATTTATTAAGAATTCTATTACATAACTATCATTACGTAACTACAGTAATGACCATAAAAAGTCATAAAAAGAGAACTTTTATTTTTTCAAAAGTGACTTTGACTTTAAAGTAGAGGGCTTCAGCCCTCTTCTAGAAGAAGACTTGACTCTCTTAACTTTTATTGATTTGATTTATTAACAGTATCTTCAGTATTCATAGTATAAACAAAAAATATCATTCAAGAGAGTCTTATGTATATATCCTTTCATTCACGTGAGCATATAAAAGAAATTACCATCCAAGATGTACTATGAAAGTACCTTTTCATGTTCTGTATCTTTCGTAATATTTTTATTTTAAATGTGTACTAGATGTTTTCATCTAAGTTCTTATTTTCTACTCATATGTACAATTGTGCAATAACCTAATTGGAAAAAAAAATCAAATTGCACCAAAAAAAACAAAATCAAATTACACACAAAGGCTGATGAAAAAGGAACGAAAGGGAAGGAAAAAAAAAAAAGTTAAGAAGGCCAAACCTGAATAGGTAGAGCATCCATATCAGCTCTGATGGCCACAAAGGGAGGCCCGCCGGTCCCGATCCAAGCCCGAATACCCGTCTTGGCCAAGGGATACTTATATCCGATCCCCAAATTATCCAGTTCATTTCTAACCAACTCACTCGTCTCAAACTCTTCAAAAGCGAGCTCAGGATTCTCGTGAATCCTCCTCCTCACGCTCTTTAACCAACTCACCGTCTCCGGCCGCCGGGCCAGGCCCAGCACCCGCTCCGAGCAGGCCCGAGTCCAGACCTCGCAGCCGCCAGCCGACGGTTTCGGCTGCGCGGAGGTGGTTGCGGCTGATTGATTCTTTGATTTCGAGGGCTTGGAATAGAAAGAATTAGAATTTAACGCATCTAAAACTGAAGGATATTCATTATCAGAATTTGTAGATGATGAAGAAGAAGAAGCAGCAGCTAATATAACGATTATATTGAAGGAGATAATTATTGAGATTTGCAGTGACACTAACAACTCTTTGTGAGAATTCATTCTTATTCACTTATCAAATTTTCTAGAGAGAGAGAGAGAGAGAGAAAAGTGAAAGGATGGCCTTGAAGACCAGCAGAGGGGCAGGGAATATTGAGAAGGAAGGAATTAAAGCACGTGGGGGATATATGGACGGAGAAATAGGCCACGTGGGAGAAATAAAGCAGTTGATTGATTAAGGCGTCGAATCGCAGCAGATGGGGTCCACCACTTTAGGGGATCAGTTTTCCACCAATCTGACTATGGATTGACGGTTTAAAAATCTGCCGTTTCCTTTTTCCGTATAATTCACAGTTAATGGCTAATCCTTCGCAATTAGAATTATTTCATTCAAGATTAATATTTAAAAACATCGTAACTTTTATTTAAATTAAAAATAAAACATCACTTTTAAAAACTCATAATTTAGATTTATAATATTTTTTTAACAAATTTATCATACTATTAAATTTAATTATCATTTTTTACATATGACATGAATTCTTGTTATCATTTTTTTTATATTACATGTCTTCACATCATTTTGGTAAGCTATTACCTTTGATATATTCTGCTCATTAAATTGGACAATGTGATAAATTTATGAGAAAAAATTCATATAGAGTATAAATTATAAATTTTTTAAAGTAAAATTATATTTATTAATTTACAAATTTTTTTTTTAGATATTTACCTTTTTATTAGTTGACTCTGAATAAACTTTGAATTCCATAATTAATTTTTATTTTTAGAAAATTTTGTTAATGATAGATACTTATTTTTTTTTTTTACAGTTGTTCATATGTAATATGTATTGATTAATCATAAAAAAAGTTAAAAGTCAAATATATTATAAATTTACCATTAAAAAATATTAATATGTTGATTTTTTATTAATAATTGTAAAAAAAAAAAAGATAATAAGTGACCATACATAATAAATTTCTTTTTTAAAATGATAAAAAAAAAAGTGTTAGGTTTTAAGATACAGTACTCGGTGATATTGATGTTTGAAGCAATGAGTGATTCAGTGTTTTTTTTTTTTTTTTTTTTGAGAAAGATTTGATGGTTACTAGAGAGTAGAGATAACTTAACCGGTAATGTTCTTACAATTATTTTAGATGGTAGTTTGGTGGTAGCCTAGCGTATTTCTCTCACGTTTAATTTGGAATTTGAGTTTAGTAGCTATATTTTGGAGGAAATATTCTTTTTTTAACTGTTAATTTGACTATATGCGCACAGTGTTGATTTTAAATTAATTAACACTGTGATTGGTTTGATGAAACTCATTCAGATTTAACAGTACTTGAATAGTAGATTCTCTTTACGAGGGAGATTGAATGAAAATATTAATGAGTAATCCCTAATATCGGTTCATAAGTACGATCACTTATATACTGACGATACACATTTTTCTTTTAATAAAAAAAATATATGTTCTTATAATTTTATACGACATACAACAATTGAGAAAATGTAGAGCTGGAAGGACAAGCAATTTGTTTGAAAATCATAGTTTTTTCTTTGGTTCGATAGAAGTACTTCTTGCGGATTATTTTTCTTAAAAAATTGGAAGTACCAAATATAATTTTTTAGATATTTGTAAATCAAATTATCTCATTTATTCTAGAATTTTGCCATGTTATATAATAATAATTTATAATGCCAAATAATTAGAATAGCAAGGAAATTTTAGAACAATAATAGGTGGGGTCTATGTCGATTAGAAAATATCTGCATAAAAAAAAAAACTAAAAAGAAAGGAAATGCAGTGCGAAAAGGGCTTTCATTTTCGGCATAGAGCTTAGGCTAGCTGGCTAGGAGGGTGAAAATTAATAAATGCATGGTTTGTAGCCCAGGCGATTAAGTGAAAGTCCTTACAAACAAAAAAATAAAAGAATTTATATATAAAAATATCATTAATTTTATTAAAAATAATAAATTTATTATTAATTTTTACAAATAATAAATTTAATATTAATTTTATTTAAAATAATAAATTTATGACGCTATAAAATTTTTTGAACAAAATTTATTTATTTTATTATTATAACAATAACTTATATGATTATCATATTATCTAAAAAGATATATTTTTATAAATATGTCATTAAAACTAACAAATTTTGTTCATATAATTTTTTGAACAAAATTTATCTGTTTTGTTATTATAACACTAATTTATATAATTATCATATTATCTAAAAAGATATATTTTTATAAATCTGTCATTAAAATTAATAAATTTTGTTCATATAAAATCATTACGTATTAAATTTATTATTTTAAATAAAATTAATATTAAATTTATTATTTTTTAAATTAATACTAAATCTTTTGTTTTAAATAAAATTAATATTTTTTATTTGTATATTAATTCAAAACAAAAACTAAAAAAGGGGAAAAAATATGGAGGCAAGCACGTGGTTTGATTGGGCCACTCCATATTATTTTGGCGCTAATGAGAGTGAGTTGGCAGCCGCCAGTGGGCCACTGTCTTAAATGGTCAGACCAAAAGTACCAACTCTAGTCCGCTACTGTACACCAACCAAATATGCACCATAACAGCAACATTACAACATAAATATGTAACGCCAGCTAACAAACAATATAAATATATTAAATGGTGGAGCTAATAGTAGAATCAGTATCGTACGAAAGAGTGTGGGTTTTTTTTTTATTTGATAAAAATAGATTTAGTTGTAAATATATTGATTATCGGATTTCTGAATCTGACTCGAGAGACAAACTCCATTTAAACAACGTTAAAGAGATTAAACCCACAACGTGAGTACTAATAGGACTGATGAACTGTTGTCACTAGTGTCCCAGCAGATGAGTCTAGTTCTAAACGTGACTCACAGATTTTCATCATCTTTATAGCCATCTCGCGCATTGGTAAGATGAGGGTATACCATGCAGGGACTTTATTTTTTTGTACGTATACAGTTAACAATCTTTTTATACTAAACAGTGGGTTTGTTATTCATTTTTTTTGTATGTATACAGTTAATAATCTTTTCTAACGGGAATATGTGCATCATTCCTATTAGTCTATTTTTTTATCATATATATAAAAGGGTAAAATTACAAAAATATGGGGTTGTTGATTATCAGCCTGTTGATATTATTTTTTTTAGGTACCGATCATGAAATTACAAAAAATTGGGTAATTATATCATTTATAGGTGGAAGCAAAATTGCAGTAACATTTTTGTGTAGATAGACTTGAGGGGAAATTCGTCACGCGTAATATAGCAGGAAGCGTAATAGAAGCAGTTAACATATTAACTTAAATTGAAAATACGTTCAAAAGGCATTGCTATACGGTCGACTGTTTTGAATTCTTTTTTTTTTTTTTTTCTGTACTATTGTTGATTTGTATACGCATCATCTATGAAGTACAGATACTTTAAAAAATAAACGTACTGTATGTCGGATACGCGGGACATGCGACGGACACATGTCCGATACGGCTAGAAGTGTCCGCCGAAAGTTTTTTTTTTTTAATTCGGACACGCGTGTCGGATACGGGAAGCACAAGTGTCCGACACGCTACGGACACGCCTAAATATTTTTATAATTATTTTTAACAAATAAAAAAAGAAAAATTCTTAAAAACTATAATTTAATATTGTCAATTGTTCATGATTTTTGAAACGATTAAATTTTAACTTATTTTTAATTTTAACAAAAAAATTAAATTGATTACAAAATCTTATATCTCTATTTTAATAATTCACAATAAAGAATAAAGAATCTTACGATATATTATTTGAATAAAAAAATTTTAAAACTTATAATAGTTATATAAATATATTTTTGGGTGAATAAAATTTATAAAATTGTTTAAAAAAATATATATGATACACAAAAATTTTATAAATTTAATTATATATATATATATATATATATATATATATATATATATATATATATATATATATATAGCTGTGTCCAAATTATATTTATGTCCTAATATTTTTAAAATTAATGTATCGTTATATCCATATCATATTATATCCGTATTATCGTGCCTGTGTCCGTACTTCATAACGCATCATGCATCAATCTCCTCAATAATACAAGCCAATTCTTGTGAGTTCTGACTAAAAAATTTTGCTATGGATAACATAGACGCATATTTTAAACTTATCTGCTTTTCATAACAAACAACAAAAGAAGTATCATGCTGAGAACTGAGCCCCGGTTATTCTCGACTTCCAGCATTAATACAAGAGCACTGGTTGGCTGCCCGAAAATTGTAGTCTGACAATTTGTTCGATAGTAATAACATTATAATTTTTAATAATAATATATATATATATTTTAAGCAATAAAAAAATTTAATAATAAAATTTATTATTAAAAATATGAATATTGTTATTTAAAATTAAATTATTATTACTTTTGAGTGCTCTATCGGGATAAAAAAACTCTATCATTGAAACTTTTTAATTAATACAATATATTAAGAGGATCATTATGCAATTATGTAATCTATAATATGTAGAAGATATATAATTAATTCAATAATTTATCTTCTTTTAATTTAATATATTTTTCACGATTTAATAATCTAAATGTCTACGTATTAATTTTGTACTTATTATTACGTACTTAAATAACTTTTTTCATATATTAATGATTTAAGAGCTTACATGTGCAAAGACATCTAGGACACTCATAATGTGTTTGAATTGATAAAAAGTTGTGAGAAAGAAAATGATTAGAAAATTGTGAGAAAAAAAATGAATAGTATTTTGTGAGAAAAAAATAAAAATTAGTTACTTGAATTGATGAAAAATAAATAAAAAATAATAATAAAAAAATAGTACAGTAATAATAATATTTTTGACTTTTAATTTTTTTTTTTTCATTTCCATCTAAATTTCTTCAATCCAAACACAACATCGTTATTCTATGCATCTGTTTCTAAACTCAAAAGCTATTTACATGTGAAATGGAAGTTAGCCACTTGTCAAGAAAACTCATTGGAGATGATAAGAGAGACCCTTTAAAAAAAAAATAGAAAAAAGAGGAGTTTCAAATGGATATCTTGCTCCATTTGCCAGATCATGAGTGGATGGATATTTTGAAAATAATAATAAAAAAAGATAAATAATCATGTGGCTTATTGTTATTTTCAAAAACCATTAATTTTTTCGGTCAGAAAAAAACCATTAATTTTTTAATTGTAATCATTAATCTCACTGAAAGCCACTTTTAGGATATAAATCGTATAAGATTTCCGTTTAAGTCAAAGATTTCCGTTTAAGTCGGAGATCTCATTGCTTTATGTGCATTTCTATGTGTCGCATTGATTGCTGACAATTTGCAATACTTGTTGGCCATATTGCATGCGTGGTCAACAAAAAAACACTGCTGGCTGCTGTATTAATTTTTTTTTGATAAAAAAAATTATAAATATATTAATTATCCGGTCAATACGTCAAAATCAGAATAATTCTCATTTATATAATTCTTATTCAAGTATTTTAAAAAGACAGACTGTCACTCAACTATTAATAAAATTGAATATAATTTTACTACTAAAAATTACAATAATTATCAACTCAGACTCACAACTTTCCGCAGTCTCACAACTTACACATAAAACGGTTCCATCACGACATTTGCGGGCTGCTGTACTAAATTATTAATTGAACGAGTGGATAAGATATACTTTGTAGTGGTCTGGCGGCGAAGGGCCCTGGTAATCATATTCTTCTTTAGTTTTTCATGCAAGTCTTAATTGCCATCCCCGTCTCTCTCTCTTTTTTTTATCACAAATGTTCAAAGAAAGCAGGAAAAATTTCTTAAGAAACAAATAAGCTAAACAAAAACACGGCAATGACTCAATCAGCTGTCATTACGCAAGGCCCCACCCATCAAATTCCGTTGAAGGTAGCGGCCGTTAATTATTTTCATTATCAATATTAATATTATGTTTAAATATGTTATGTGCATGACGAGCCTTATTAGGCTTGAACAAACAACAACAAAGTCTTAAGTCAAAGTTACTAAGTCATATTCCTAACAGCAAGAGCATAAATGAATAATGTTAGTCATTCCCATCTATAAGCCCTGTTCCATTGAGTTTGCAGAAATCTTTAACTTTTTTGGTCCAAGGTAAGATAAAGTTTTAATCATTTACTACAATTAATTTGTTATAATTGTGGGAATAAATGAAGTGCAATGGAAATTTCGGAAATGTGGTAAACTCAACAAAATTTAGATAATTAATGTCTTTAGTCAGAATTTGATTTGCTAACGAATCAGATTCTCTACAATCTCAATTGGCACAGCTCTATATAAAAATTATGACAATTATTAAAACTTGCATTGTGCGCCCTTTGCAATGACATTGCCTTGTTGAGAATTGTCCTGATCACGTATCTGTATCCTCGAAGGATAGAGTTATTGAACTAGTTTGGCCATAAATGGATAGAAAGGCTGGAAGATGGAACAGGAAAGCTTTTTGGTCAGCGAATTGGGGAAGAAAAAATTTGGCATTGATAATTAGATCATGTTCTTAATTTCATGAGTCGACGGTCTCTTAACAAATGAAAAAACAAAAAATAAAAAATAAAAATAAAAACTTACTCAGTGAAAGCTTTTGCATTTTTCATTTTATGTAATATAAGCTGTAAAATTATTTGGTCCGATGGTGGTCATAGTTTGAGATAACACCTGGGAAAATAATCCTTTATAAATTAAGTTATAACGGATGGACAGCATGTATGCAATGATGAAATACTATTTTTGTTTGTATCAAAATCAATCGGCCTCTCAATTGAGAATCTAAAAGAAAAAAAGAAAAAAAAAAAAAGAGGATTGGGGAAACAATGTCTACAATTAAACAGTTGGGTATATGAAAACCTAATTCGTTTTTCCCTCCAACATTGTGTGATTGAATTGCTTGGGTCACTTGTTTGGTGTCTTCAATGATATATCATGATCTAAGATGCTTAACATATAATTCGAACTTTCCTTTTCCACAAAACTACTTCCATATATGGATGGAACTTTAAACATTTTTTTTTTTTTAGAAAAAGAATTATTTCACTTTTGCTGGCTACATGTCGTCTTTTCCTTCCTTTTTTTGGATTAATCAGCGATAGAACAATGAAATTTATGAAACTACTAAGAGCCCAGTAGAGGAAGATAAGAACTAAATAACCCTTCAACCGTATATACAGCGATGGTCACATTACTCTGTTTTTTATTTTATCTTATTTTTTTATTTTATATACTTTTGTTTTGGGAAAAAGTTTATGTCCAAATAATTTTTTTTTACTGTTTTAACATAAAATTTTTTTTGTGTAATTAAGAACATATTTTGTATAACTAAATTAATAAAAAGTGATTTATAAAATATTATTATTTTTTTGTTGTATATTTTTTTTATGTGGTTACAAAAAAAATATTTATAATTATATAAAAAAATATATATATAAATATTATAAAAAAAAAAATGTTTGAGCATGTAATGGATGCTTTTGTTTTTGGGCTGCTACCCTTTGTCAGGAGCATTATCCAATCGTTGTTTAGTCTGTCATACTAAGCCAATTTTAGCCACACATTCGAGAGGGTCGGAAGTGGTTCGGCGCCACCATTATGAAAAAAGTTAGATTTTCGGAAGAAAGAGGGGTTGAAATATTGTCTAAATATAATTAAGTAAATTTGATGTGTAATTAGTTAGATTTTATAAGTAAAAAAAAATAATAATTTTTTTTAATTTTTAATTATACTTAAAATATAAGTAGTTATAAATTAAATATAACTAATTACATTCAATTAATATTTCAAACATATTTTTATTTAAAAATATAATACTCCTCATTATTATTATTATTATTATTATTATTATTATTATTATTATTATTATGTCGTGGGAGCCCGGATCCCACTTTTGTGCCCGAGAATGCTTGCAAGTTGCAACTCTTAATTGCCAGCCAGGGATAAGGATGGGTTTGTCACGATGGAAAGATTGACAATTTTTATTTTTTATTATAAATATATTGTATATCAAATCTAATTTCATTGTGTATTACTTTTAATTGTAATTCATATTTTAACTTAAATTATATTTTATATATATGTGTATATAAAACTTCCCTCTCTTCCTTTTTTTGTGTCACCCTTGATACCTTTTATCGGTCTAATTATTATTTTCCATACAAAGCAATAAGAGAAAGTCGGGTCCCATCGGTGTCAATCAGACGTGATCGATGATGCCAAGGCCATCTTACAATGTTTTTCAGTCGCCAAATTCGTCACATGGTCTTTTATGGTTTTTTAATTTTATTTCAAAGTTAACAATCAAAGTCTTCTGTATTTTGTTTGGTTTGTAAAATATTTCATAAAGAAACAGCTTATTATCTTCATTTTTGGATTTGGCGATATAGATACAAACTTCTTCTAAGAAAATCAAACTTCTTTTAAGCTGTATTTAGAAATATCGTACTTCGAATGGGTACACATAAACATTGAATCGATGGTATTCTCAACAAAAAAAAAAAAAAAAAACATTGAATCGATGGGAATTCGTTATTTTCCTTTTTTTTTCCCTTCAATTCTTTTAAAATTAATTACGTTCGAATGTGTGAGCATATGTACTCATTTACATAGGAGGATGGTGACGGAGGAAAGATTGAAATGTTCATGAATGAATGACAGAATACTCAATAGAACCAGTAAATTTACACTTCTCCATAAATTATAAAGCTGGATTTGCAATTTCTTAATTATATTTTAGGTTCATTTGCTTTGGCAGGTGTTTAAGTAAAGCTGGCTATCATCGGCGTCAACATCCTCTTTAGACTCGATCCTATCGAGTTTGCAAAAAAGATGAAAAGTGTTTCCACATCCCCACTTCCCAGCTGTGCCCGCAGGAAAGAAACTTTTAGTGAACCTCAAGATTCTGACGTCAAAAGGCTATCAAACTGTCTGCAAGTGGCGATGTTAACAGAAGCTGATGGCGGTCAATTCACACCAAATTTCACACCATATAGGCCACAAGTTGGTTTACTGAACTATCATGGGATCAAATCGTACAAACGGTCAGTTTTTATTGAAAAAAATGATAATAATAATAACTATCAGCGGGTTTGATAGAAATAATGAACCTAAACGTAATTAAATTGATGAGTTTAGCGAGGATTAGAGTTCCCATCAATCAACCAAACTCTTGGACTCCAGCTGCAGATCTCCAATTGCAAAACGATTTACCATTGAAACCAGCCGAGAATGGGAAATTCAAGGCAAAACACATTCAAAGAACCAAACTCTTTAAACTTCAGCCACCAACCTTTACTCCCTTCGAGTCCAAAGGAAACAAAGACGCAAAAAGCAGCCCACGAGATGAGAATATTTGAAGAAAATAACCCAAAAAATCTCCCTGGGAAAATGACAGCGAACTCTAGTCTTCAAAATCTGAGCCAAGTATGCAGTAGCAGCTTCTTACTTAAGTTGCACTTCCATTATTACACTTGTGGGGTACGGACAATGCTGTGTAACACACGCCCAATTCTGTATCTTAAAGCACTTCCTTAATCTCACCCTTTTTTTGCTTCACATGTGGTATCTGAAGAGAGTCAAAATAGAAATACTGGGAGATGGTGATGATCAACAGCCATTCACTCATATCCTCCTCAAACCAAACATCAATCGAATAATTTGACAAACTGAAAGTGTTGTTGGAAACAAAGACACGTCAGTATGATGTTGATATTCTATATGGCATCGGCATCCACAACAATACAGTACAGATAATTATTGTAGTGTTAATCAATGACAACCCGTGGTCTACAAATGTAGGTTAGCAATTAAGGATTCAATTTTTTATGCGTTTAAATTTAATTAATTATTGTTAAACTCTTTTGTATATAGAATAAAAATTTTATTGTAATTTTTTGATGATATATAGACACTTTCTGATATTAGAACGAGAGATATTATCCTACCTCTAAACTTTTGTTTCACAAAAAAAACAAAAAAATTGACAACCCGAGTTTGGATTTGTCGGCTGCTTTTTGTTTCTTATCAGTACTCCAAATTATCAGTAGTTTGTTTTGGCTTGATCTTCTTCGAATCGGGTTGAGCAAAAAGGTTTATGAAACCAATAAGTTGCAACTAAATTGCCGTTAGAATGGTGCTCAAGATTTCGAATTCGAGTATGATGTAAGGACCTAATTGTTAGGCCACTTGAGCCTGCAAATCACGCCTCCGAGGAATCGTGTCCGTGATGTGATTAGCCGCGTCAGCAGCATTAAGTTCTCCCTCTCTCCTTGTCAACAAACGTACTAGCCCCAGAAAGCCCTCGTGATGATTCATGAATTTGGGTTCCAAAAATATAGAGAAATTTGGGCGAAACGTACTGTTTTGAATATTCAACACTTAAAAAAGTCCTCAGGATGGGAACGGGTCTGACCGGGACATTGCTCAAATATATTCATTATCGAAAAAGAATGTTGGCCAGAGAGCGGGAGCTAGAAGGAATATACAAGATGCAACAATTCAGAAAATTTTGTAACTGTACTAATTTTTTTTGGTTATAAAAAATAGCGAAATAATTTATTATATTATATTTTATTAATCTAAGTATAAAAATAATCAGATTTGTTGCATTCTTGACACTTTATTTATTTATTTTTTTTGACATTCTCGATCTGGGTATGTATTTGAACCCATTAATTATAGGCTAGCCTACCAATTAAAGCAGTCGCTTAACAGTGATGACCTAGTACACAATTTCACTGGGAAAAGCAACTCGTGATAGTTCATACCAGCAATGTTTTAGTTGATCCTTAAGAGATGGGCGCATGACTATGTGATTTGCGTTTCGTACGTGCAAGCAATCTCATATAAAGAGAATAACTTGGTGACTTCATCAGAACAAGAGCTGTAATTTTCAATGTTAACTTAGTACCCTGTTAGCAAAAACATGACTAACAAACAAATCGTGTTGAATAATGGTTGACGTTGGCATTTCTATGGTATTTTTTAAGAACTGTGACAAAGTGGACCCCATCTAATTGTCCCATCGGTGAGCCCCGCAGGGAGAACACAATTTTCAAAAGAAAGCAACAGTAATTGTTAGGATTAGGGTGTGTTTGGTAATTTTTTAAAAGAAAAAAAAGAAAAGAAAAAAAATATATTATTTATTTATTTATTTATATTTTTTATTAATCTAAATAATTATTATTCATTTTTTTTCAAAAATTATTATTTATTTTTTTTTCATAATTTTTTAATTATTACTTTTTATCAATAATAACATCATTATTATTGTATTATTATTATTATTTTTTTCAATCACTTTCTAACAAAATAAACAAGACTAAGGTTTAGCAAGTAAGAGCAAGAAGTGAGCATTCCATGAAGTTGGAGCTTATGTAGTTTTTTTTAACAAGACTTTGTTCGTGAATGGAAATCTCATGTCTTGAAAGCTGAGTAAGGAGTTGAGCAGCAGTTGTACGGGCAAACGTTGAGTAAGAGAATCAAGCCGTGACCTTGCCACTTGTAAGCAAATTTGGATGAAGAATTCGTTGAGATAACTTGGTTACACAGCATGTATAAAACCCTTCCGGTGCTTTTATGGGAGAACCATGCCCATTAAAATCGACCGTCATTTGATTGATTAAAGTTCATTAATATTCAGGTCATGATTTTGATCTACATCAATTTAATGTGTCAAATACAGTGTCTGTCTGTCTGCAACATATAATTATTTTGGTTGCATTTCTTTGTACGTGACAAACCATTATATTTTGTATGAGAATAATTTTTTTTAATTAATTAATTTATAATAACGCTCAAATTTAAAATTTTTAATTTTTAAAGTAACTTCAGTGAGATAAAATTATAACTTATTTGGATCAGAAAGAATGCGTAGCAAGCAAAAAAAAAAAAAAAGGTGAAAAAAGTGAACGATCTCAAGAAACTTGAGAAACACACGCTGCTTAGTGGTGCAAATGTAGCTTACTATTCACTACCCATTATCGTTGCTGTCATTTCAGCAATGACAAAAATGAGAAAGGAACAACTGATGGCTCCTATGCCCCTACTTTACGACTTACGAGCATCAACCAGAAATATATATATATATTCTCTGCTGTAAATGAGGTTCAAGTTTCTTTTGAATACCATTAAAGTACAGAGAGATTAGTAGATTAGATTTTATTTGAATATAATTATATATTTATTTTTTATAATTAAGTTTTTGGTTTTAATTAAAAAATAATAAAATATATTGTTATTTATTGTAAAAAATGAAGATATAGTTATAAAAAATTAAAACGTAATTATATTTAGATAAATTTTTAAATATAAATTCTCCTATGTTAGTAATTTTTTCTTGTTTTCTTTTTCCCATTTCTTCACGCGGAACACAAGACTTGTAGGTTTATTTGTTGAAATTCGTTAATCTGTTATGACACCAAAGCTACCCAACCTTTTCTATCATTGGCTCTCATCCGGCATTGGTACAGAATCATGGCAAAGAAATTGCTTTTCGCAACACATGAAAAACACGACTGATCTTTTTCCTCAACTGCCCCTCTCTCTCTCTCTCTCTCTCTCTCCCTCTCGCGATCAGTCATCACCCATGATCATGATGATATAATCAAGAATCTAATTATTGGGTAAAATAATGTTGATATTTATTAAGTTGTTAGATAATATTTAATAAAATATATAATTAATCTAATGATATTTAATAATTTATTTATTTTATTTTTAAATTTTAATTACTTAATAATATATAAAAAAAATATACAACTAAAACTGGCTCATCTAATCATTTCACTTAAAGATAAAATTAGATTAGTGAGGTTCCAACTCCGAAACCCAAAGGAGAAGAAAATTAAATTATAGTCCAATTATGCTATAGTGATTTATGAATTCAAAATTTTGACATATGGATTTTGTGGAATGACTAATAATATTCATTGAATAACACCACTTAGGAAAATGCAACATCAACAGCCTTTTTTCCCTATTATGTACTGCACGTATTGCTAACGGTGGAGTTGCCTGTAAATTGTTAGGCAAAATGCCACAATGTTTTTTTTGACACAAGAAAATCGATTCATTTATATTCTTCAAAATTGTTTACAGAACCAATACCAAAATAACGGAAAATACCTGCGTAAAGCAGGAATAGAACACGGCTCTAATGGCTTACAATTCATGAAGTCACAATGACCTTTAACAGACAAGACTTCCAGCCCGTTAAAAAGTAACCCTTTAACGAGGATATCAACTGACCGAAGATTATATAATCTGGTCAGACAACTCTGCCGATGGCAGAAAATACTGCATTAGGGATGACAATTTCACCCGTACCCGTTGGGGATTACCCGTACCCGCCCCAACGGGGACGGGGTCAATCAAAGTTGACCGGGGAATGGGGCGGGGATCCCCGTTCCCCAAAATTTTTAGCGGGGACGGGGACGGGGACGGGATAGACAGTCCCTGCCCCATACCCGTCTCCGTACCCATCCCCGTTCCCCACCTGTAATTTAATTTACATTTTTAGCCTTAATATAATATTTATACAAAAAAAACTTATAGGGATATTTTAGTAATCTTACACCAAAACCTAAATTTCATCTTTAGTTTTCCTTATCCTCTTCCTCTCCCAGGCAGGCGGCAGCCCGACGGTGTCTCCAACAGCATATCTCAAATCTTTTTCTCTAAACTCTTCCACCAATATATGAAGCAATCAAAAATTACTTATTGAAAAAAAAAATCATCAGTGGGATTGTGGGAAACAAGCATCGAGGCAAAAGTGCAGAACGATTGAAGAAGAAGATTGTTTTTTTTGATCGGGGCGAAGTAGCTGATGAAGAAGAAGATGGAAACTTTTGATCTGTTCTAAGAAAGTAAGAAACCCATTTATGTATCTATCTCTTTCGTATTCCTGATTAATTGATTCCCCTATCTGCTCACTGAATTGAATATTGCCTCCTCTTTTTTTGTTTTTTTGGCCGTATTGGCGACGAGCAGAGGAGGGCCAGGAGGCCGTTTTCGCTCCTTTCTCTGTTTCTGCCATGGTTGATGATTGCATTTGTGGTTTTTTTTTTTTTAAATTCTGCATACCCTTTTTTTTTCCCTGTTAGGATCGATTTCTTATTTGAATATTTGGCCTTTGTTAGTGGGGTGTGCCATTGATTGCTTTCTCTTTGTATAAATTTCCCTTTGACCAGCCCTTGTTATGCCTTCTTTCGTTTCTCTCTTTATTGTTGCCATTTTTTGTTGTTATTGTTGTTGTTGTGGGCATGTGCAGGACCTGAATTGGGTGGATGGTTGGTGGTTGGTGATGGATCCCCCAACTTTGTTAAAAAGAGGTGGACCCATCTCATGCGAGTTTACATTGGATGGGTTATCCTTTGAATTTATTATAATGTGGGCTTTCCCCCATTGTTTTGTTTGATGTCTTGATCTCATTCTTACGTCTTATTACATATAGTTTCTTGTATCCTCTTGACATTGAGTTTCTGATTCAAATGGAGTGGCATTTAGGAGTTTTGGATGGCTCCATACCCGTTGCTATGCCATTTTAGGGTACTTGCTTACTTACTTCGTACTGGCAAGTGGATATTAAGAATTAAAATTCCTCCATTTCATTCATACTAATTTTTTATGCGGATTTGGTAGTCAATGAATAAATATAGCCCATCAAGCAATTTTGAACCTTGCTAATTATAATCTAACTGAAACTCGTCCTGCTAAACACTGTACGTGATTTTTTCATCATAACTGTTAAGCTAATTAATGTCACAAATTACATCATTTTGTTAAAGGCGGGGATGGAGCAGGGACGGGGATCCCCAATCCCCCGCGGGGACGGGGACGGGGATTCAAATCCTATCCCCGCCGGGGACGGGGATTGAATTCAAAAGCGGGGACGGGGATCGGGGATGACATCCCCGCCCCCAACCCGCGCCGTTGCCATCCCTATACTGCATCTTAACGGAACTGTAATAGAAATCGATCGAATAAATTTTTCACCGATTTCCAACAACGCAACACAACAGCCTACAAAGAGGCAACAACAACAGCAGCAAAATACCCACAACACATAGCAAAATTCTTCCCAAAAGACTCCAGAGGAGACAAAAGTGGTTCTGGTTGTCAGAGGTGGTGGTGTCCACGGCGGCAGCGGTAACCCCATCCCCGGCGGCGGCTTCCCGAAGGCAGACGACTGTGGCGACGAGGGCAAGGCCGACAGCACTGGAACCATGGACGGCAGAAGCGGTGGATACAACAGTAGAATCGGCAACAGCAGCAGCAGATTCACCAGCCGTAGCAACAGCTCCAGTGACTGCTTCGGAAGCCGGTACGACGGCGCCGGAGGAAAACACGGAGTCGGTGGCAGCGTCGCCGGCAACATGTACGGCGACGACGGTGGAAGAGACATCCTCGTCGGCGGCTGGTACGGCAGCGCCGGCAACGGAGAAGACTGCTGAGGCGGCGAAAACGAAGTGTGGCCGAAGAGGAGAACGAATCTGTTGTTGGGAAGACCGTGGGGCACCTCTTCTGGACTAGATCTACAGAAAAAGCTAGGGAGGTGAGAGGAGAATGGTTGTTTCAGAAAGAGAGAGAAGAGAAAGGGGCGGAGGAAGCTATGGAAGAAAGAAGACGGGGAAGGAAGGAAACATAAAGGAGGAAAGATTGGAGGAGGGGAGGGTGGCCGACGGTGGCGGCTAGGGAGCCACCACCGCCGGCCAAAAAACTGTTTTAGGTTGTTTAGGAGCCACGACGTTTGACTACTTTTCACATTACAGTCTTAATTTTTTTTTAAAAAAAAAATGGTGCCCAACGATTTTTTCATTAATGTGCCCTTAATTTCTCGTTTAATGTATTACGTCAACGTGTAATGTCAACTAATCAATATTGACTCAAATGTCAAATCATCATCATTTGATGGAGTAGCATTTGAGAAAAAAACCTAAAAATTTTGAAAATTTTGAAAAAATTGTTAAAAATACTAGCATTGGGAGTTGAGAATCCAGACTCCGAGTGACTGGGCTTCTTTTGCTTGGCCCCACCTAATTCCTTCGGATAGCCTACAAGAACTTGGGCTTCAACACGAAATATTAATTGGTCTGACTGGGTTCAACTCAACTAACACCAGCGCAGGCCCAATTCCATTGCATCCCATTTCACGTTGCAGGGGTTCATATTTTCTTTAGATTTTCCATCAAATTGCTTTTGATTCGTGCATTTTTTTTCTTTTCCCCCTTGATCACATTTTCTGTGGCCATTTTGGCAGGAGCGTAGATCTGAGAATTTAATCTGAATTCAACTAAAATGATATTATAATAATTTGAATCTTACATCTTATTTTTTATTCATGTGAGTGAAACTCAAAATAATATCTTAGGTTCTAGGTAGATACTCCACTTACTTTTCATTTTTTCTTCGCAAATGAATTTGTCAGCCCCATTGAAATTATCCCAATTTTTGGTCATCGTTCAAAACGGCAAACTTTCACATCGTTTTAAGTCAAAATATCGATAACTAAACAAACGTCGACAGCGAGGTCCATCAGCGGTTATCAGAGCGATCGAGGAAGATATAGGCAAAATTAAGGGTGTTTAGGTGGTAAATCTTCTTCTAATAAATTAAATTAAATTAAATTAAATAAAATTATTTTGATTTTATTATATAAATTGGACGTTACATATTTATTATATTTTTTTGGGTAAAAAAAAAAAAAAAAAAAAGAAGAAGAAGAGTTTGATATCTCCTCGTAAATATTCATGAGAAAATTGGCTCTATTTCTTCCATCATTTTTCCGTCAATCTCTTCTTTATAAGTCTTCTTTTTTTTTTTTTTATTCCCTCTTCGTTCTTCTTCTTCAATTCGTAGATTGATTTCCGTTTTCCGTCCCCTCTCCAATTTCCTTGGGCAGCCATGCCGCCGTTTTTCTGAAAGAGAGGAATAAAGGACAATTTCTTTCCACATGACTTCAGGTATTCTTAACTTTTGTCGCTTTGTATCCGTTCACTTCACCTGTTTTCTGTAATTCTAATTGTTATAATCGTTCGAAATCATGTAGTATATAGGAATTTGATTAATCTACTGTTTTGTTTTTTTTCTTTATTTAATTTGAGCTAAGTTCCTTTAATATTTTCCTGTCGAATAAACGGAAATTTGAAGCGATGGTTCGTTTTTTCTGAGGAATTTGGATACAGTTAGTTAGTGAGAGGGCCTCTGACACAATTTTTTTTTTTCTTTTTTGTAGATTTTGCTTTGCAGATTCCTGCCGAGCTTGAGTCGGCTTTGCAGCTGAAGACTGTGCAGTACTTCGTTACCAGAAGACCGTGGCTCGGTAAATACATTGTTCCTCTGGTCTGATCAACCATTCTTGCCTTTGCTTGCACGCACTTATTCTTCTGCTGTTTCTAATTATTTTTAAATTGGGATGTATTTCTTTTTTGTTTCCTTTTCTTTTTTTTTTTTCGTGTTGCAGATCTTTATGGGGTTAATGTTCGTCCCGTTACGCCGTTTCGGATTGCCAGTGGAATACCTAATGTTGACCCAGCATTGATACACCGGTACTTGCCTGATGAACTGCTTCTGGAGGTATTTCATGACCGAGATATAAACTTTATATTTTATTTCGAGCAATTATTTGTGCCAATCAGATTGGTGATGCATTTCGTTCTTTGTTTCGTGTTGTTGCTAAAAACCTGGGCATTCTCATTCTGCAATGTACCTCGCCAACTTGAGATTCTTGATATTGGCTGTTAGTGGTTGCTCGCTGTAGCGCAAGGATTGAATTGTTTTGTCATATGGTGTATGAATACAAGGACAGAGTAGCTGAGATATATTCTATGTATTCTTATGCAGGTTCTTGCACGAATGAATCCATATGATCTAGGAAGGGCGGCTTGTGTTTGCCGCAAATGGAGGTATGCTCTTCGCAACCCTGTACTATGGCGTAATGCTTGCTTAAAAGCATGGCAGGTGAGTTCATTGCTGGTTGATAACTTGTTAAATTTCTTTCATTTCTTTGCACCCAATCCCAGGCATGGGCTTTATGTATGGATATTTTATGCAGCTGTCTGGAGTGGTTGAGAACTATAAGGTTTTGCAATCTAAGTACGAGAGCTCATGGAGGAAAATGTGGCTTTTAAGACCGAGGGTTCGTACTGATGGTACAGTGTCATTGTTAACCTCCTCAATGTTATTTTTAGCTTTTTTTTTCTCAATATATTCAGCTTTCTAAATTTTTTTTCCAAAGTTTTGGTGTCCTTTTGCTTTTCTTTATCACTTTTTAAGTTGTTGCGTCTAGTTTTTTTTGGGTCAAAAATTCCCAGTATATGGTCCTCTTCCTTTTATCTAGCCTAGAGCGAGACTGCTGAATTTGTCATTCCTCCTGCGACACAGTCTTTCTTTACTTCATCTTTTCTCTCATCTTTAATTTGCCGAGTGTCGGCATAGTGTGAATATACCTGGTTGTGCAGTCTCTGTTCCATTCATTTTATTTTTTCTGAGGATCTTTGTAGCTATTCCTTAGATAGCATCTTCTTTTCATGTTTCCAGAAAATCTAATGGTCGCAGGGGGGTTCAGTCATTTGAAATGAAATTATTCATATAGGTTCTTGCCTGAAAAGTCAGATAGTTGGCTTCTGTGTAGTTGACGAGAATATAGTAGGTTTTTTCATCTATGCAGCCTAATTTGAATGGCGAGCTGATCTTGGTGTTGCTTTACACTTAAGTACAAGGATCATGGAAGTGTTTTATATATTTTCGTTGACATTTTGATGAATAATAAACCACTTTACATGCTGCATTGAATTGAATCTTTTGGTTAATAGAAGCTTTCAATGTGGACTTCGTAGTCTAGTACTCTAGTCTAATAACAATGAATCTGGACTTGTTCTTTAACCTTGTGTTCTTTCTCCCACCTTGCTTTTAGTTTTTGCATTTGCTTAAACTAACCTTGAAATCTAAATGTATACATTTCAGGTCTTTATGTCAGTAGGAATACTTATATCCGCTCTGGTGTTCGCGAGTGGACCACAACCAATCCAGTTCACTTGGTATTCTTTTCATCATGATATGCTTGCATAACAGAGAGCTTGCTTTTCTGTGTCTTCTTGCATTCAAGATGTGGTTGATGCCCTTTAAAATTAGCAAAAAGAAAAAAAAAAAGAAAAAAAAAGAAAAGCTAGCTTTTATGTGATGTCATTGTATATGAAGTTTGAGCTGTATAATTCAAGGAAATACAAGTTTCACATATAAAGTAAACAAAAGGCTCTGTAACAAGTCAGATATGGATATCTGAACTTTAGCATGAGTATCATGGACTTCCCCTTAAGACCCTCCAGAAAAAGCAGAGCAGGAAGGAAAAAACCCAGGATGTGAAAGGACTAACTCAATAATTTCCAAATGCTTAAGGAGTGAGTTTGGAATATTTTCATTGGACACTGTTAGTTACTCAAGAGTATTTGAACTCCCATGGTGGTGGATGTGATTCTGTGAGTGTAAACTGATTCACAATACGGATGTGTAAGGGCATAAAAGAATTTTGTTAGTTGGAGTAAGAGTAATCTTTGAATCAGGAAATAAAAGATGCTTCTGCAAATGACCTTTTTCTGGATTGTATTGTCAGAATTACATGTGGAACCCATTTTGATTGATTGTTGTTATTTTATTCTTTTCCTTATCCCCTTTTCAGGTTTGCTATTTCCGTTACATAAGGTTTTATCCTTCTGGGAGGTTTCTCTACAAGGTAACAATATTTCAACTGACATGAGAGTTTTTTTTTTTTTTTAACTGCACAATCTGTATTTGCTTACTAACTCGGTCTTATTGCGTCAATTATTTTTCTATGTCTAGAATTGTCCTCAAGTGGTGAAGGAGGTTGCCAAATGCTTGAATTTTCGTGCATCTAAAGAGGATGGCATTTTTAGTGGTCGTTACACATTGACAGATGACAAGGTAAACTTACACTGTGTAGAACGTTGTGAAGACAGTGGATGTACTCTTCATATAATTTCTTTTCATTTGTTACAGATCTTATTTAAATATACAGTTTCTGATAAATTTTTCCTGTTATATTGTAAAGTTACTTGTGAATATTACTCTGAAGGTCCAAATTTTTACATGCTTATTGCAGGTTGAAGCTGTTTTCATGTATCCAAAGCTGCGGACTCTGTGGAGGGCCTGCTTAAGGTATTGGACTTTGTGTATCCAAGGCAGACTAAGTGACTCTTCTTAAGTAAACCTTTTAGTAGATACATTGTGCTGAACAACCTTGTTGATCCCCATTTCAGGGTGAGAGGCACAGCTACTGGGGCAAACAATAGGATGGATTTAGTTTCACTTGTTACCAGTAGAGTGAATAATGAAGGGGTGTTTGGACCCGAGGAGGACATCCTTGGAGCAACTGAAGGTTTTCAGGTGGATGAGATTTCAAGTACTTCACACAGAAGGGGCCTAGCCCCTTTCACATTTGTTCCATTTGAAGAGGTATGTACTATGGTCTAAGTTTCTGCTTGGACTTGGCTGAGGCAACGTTTTGTGAATTGGAAGCAAAATAACATCCCTTTGTAAGACTGTATTTTGTTTTTGTCAAAGTAAATTGTTATATATTTGCATATCTAAATGGACTGGTTAACAACACGTGGCAAGGTTTCTCCATCACCCGTGTGCCTAGGGTTAGGTTTGGGTGGAACGGCGGAGGATGGTGTAAGGCATAACACCCCTCCATACGCAGATATATAATAGATATTCCGGTCCATGCCAATAGATAGATAACTTATCTTGAAGACCTGAACTGCATTGCATAAGCATTTGCTTTTTGTCATGCAGGTTGAAACATCTATTTTGAACTTGCCAGTGGAAAAGATGGATTATTACTGTCCTGGCTAGAACCTGGACCTGCCAGTTGAGAATATGTTCATCTTTTCAAGTGGAAGATATGGTTTGTTTGTGTCTCTGTGTGTGTATGTATATATAAAGTTATAAAGGTTATGTGTGCCTGGTGATCAGCCCCATCGTTGGAATTTTTTCAGAAGACGATACAATTAGCAATGATTGTAATCTGTTAACATTGACTTGCCGCTGGTGAGTACCTTGTATACGAGGTCAATGTAATTTTTGGACCGCACTCCTAGACCTCTGTTGTGCCATAGAACATATTCTGTTCAAGCAAGGTCGTGTATCAATACTGTGCCCAAAAGAATCCAAACTAGTATTAGTTTTGACATAAGAGGTGCATTTGCTAAAATTTGTCGTTTCTAATTGAAATCTTAGCAAAATGACAAATTAAAGTCGTGGTACCGCAGAAGAGTTAAAAATTTCCGCAGGAGATTTTTATTTGCCTTTCCATGAACGAGAATTGTATTTCAAGTAGGCACCACAAATTGCAAATGAAACTTAACATAAGAGTAGTAAACGAGAAATGCCACACGTCGAGAACAGAGACAAGGGTTAAATACTTAAATGATTATTCTTCCTTCCTTATGCAAATAGGATAACAAGTTAAAAAAAGACCAAAGTTAAAAGACGGCTGGGGCTGGCAATGTCATGGGACTATGCAAATTGTTCAACCTTGCGCATCAGACAGAAGTAGGCTACATTTCAGACTTGGTTTTGTGGGAGTAGACAATAGAACTCCAAGCTGGATTGCGAGGAAGAAAGGTTTCCTGCCAATATTAGAGCAAACAGGTTAATATGAGCTTGAATTTTGCCTAAAAATCATCCTGGAAAAACTGGAAACAGATACTACTCCCCTGTCACGTCACGGATTAATTGGTAAAAATAAGCACACAATCAAGCCGAGAGTCACACCAACATTGAAGGAGAAACAGATCAAGAAGAAAGGAAAATGCTCTACACAAACAATCAACTCAAATAAGTATTGAATTTCAACATTTTCCATCAAATGAGTTTAAAAGGCGGGGAAAACTTGTTTCTCTAGACTGAAAAACATTTTGTGCGCTGTTAACAGAGAAGACATAGGACCAATTAAAATCAATTTAAGAATAAAAAAGACACATCCCTGCAGTTCATCACCAATGGAAAACAAGGGAAACTAGACATAGCCTCCATCCTCCAGGTCTGGGTTCGAACCCGAGACTTGGCGCCCACCCACCCCTCCCCATACTGCCGAGCTTAGCTCCGATGGACCATAAAAAAAAAAAAAAAAAAAAAAGGGAAGCCCTATGCCACAACCCCAAAAGCATGAGAGAGAGGTTGGGGGAAATAGGAGGGGAGAAGGGACTCACAGAGACGTAGGTGCAGGTGGGGATGATGGACAAGGAGTGGGAATTGGCGTGATTGAAGGCTGCAAGGCAGAGATGAGAAGCCAAGCCGAGGCCTCTCTTGGAGGCAGGCACGTAGGTGTGGACCAAATCCATCACTTTCCCATCGTTTCTGAGGAAGTACTGAATGTATGCCTTCTTGTCCTCCGTCTCAAACCTCCCTTGCTTCTCGTTCCACACAATCTTTGGTGCCTGCACAGCTGTCGCCGCCATCTCTCTATCTTTTCGTCTCTCACTCGCTCGGTGCTTACTTCCTCTTTTTCGTTCCCGTGTTTGTGCTCTTTGCATGCTTCTGCTAATCTTATATAGGAAATTGTCGGTTGTCGGATACTCCTCCCTTCAGGGTGCAGATTGAGCCGTTGTATTGGTCCGCTAGCGGGCTCGTCTAACGTGGCGAAATCTGTGCGGAACAATGCCCCATGGCTTTTTCAGTTTTAAACCGTTGATCAAGCATGTCAACTTCAACCTTCCCTTCCCCTTACGTTTTTCTTTTGTTTTTTTTCGCTTTTGCTATAATTCCTTTTTTTATAGGTTTCTTTTACTTAGAAGTTGGAAATATTCTCCGAGTCAACTTTTTCGATGGTAGTCCAAAAGCGGTATCCTTACATTTTGGAATTGTGAAATACTCGACCAAATGTTGGCAAAATTATTCTGCTATTTAGTATTCGATAAGACCCATCGCACCTGTGGACGTGATTAATGTTATTCTTTCTATATTGGTTACGCGATTTAGTCGAATAAAAATCATCGACATGAGGGATCAGCCTCAGCTCAGATCGAGTTTATCTAGGCAATTGGGTGTCGGGTTATGGTGTGGTCAAGCTACCGGGCTGAGAAGAAGGTTTAAAGCATCCAACCGATTATTAAATTAAAAAGTTCAAAAATTTAAGATTCAATCAATTTAATTGAGTTAGTCGTAATTGAATTAGTAAAATCAGTATTTAATATTAAATATATAAAATTTAAATAATTATATACATTTATCTAATATATTAATATTTAATATTTAATATTATATAAAATACAAATATTATATATATATATATATATGTATATATAATACTTATATTTTTAATTTTAATAAATATGATTTATAATTTATTTTAAAATAGAAATTTATTAATCTTATCTTACAATTTATAAATTTGTATTCTTATAATATACTTTAAACATATGTTTCAAAAAATGACTCTTAAACATCAATAACTCATTTAATTTATTTTTAAAAATATATCATTTATATATTTGTAAAGTAGTGAATATTTTTTGTAAACTAAAAACATGCTAATTACTTTTGAAAATGACAATGTATTAATTATTTTTAAAAAATTGAAATATATTAATGACTTTTGAAAAAAAGTAGATATGTAGATATTTAATAAGATAAAATATTAATTAATTTTGACTAAGATACGTTAGTATTTATTGATATTTACTTTTTTTCATTTTTTTGTGCTTTTTTCCTCTTTGAACCAAACCGTTTTTAGTCAAAAAAAAATGGAAATTGGTTCCCAGTTCACCCGATTATTAGTCGGTTCTTCAATCCAACGATTTTTTAAGACTAATAAAACCAGACCAGTTCCCGATTTTTTAGATTGAACCAACCAGTCCGATCTAATTCTTTCAACAGTGGCTGAGAATCGTTATAGAGGAACCAAATCGAGCAAGGATTGTCATAGAAGTTACTGAGTTAAGCGGAGATGGGTCCAACACCTAGAAAACGAGGCACAATTATGAAAGATTGGGATTTATCCTCAATATTAATATTTCAATACTTAAGTCAGTATTAAAAATTTGCAGAGAAAGAAGAGTTTAGAGAGAGTGATGTGTGTAATCTATATACATTACTTAGGAGAGAAATTCTCAATAGAAGAATATAAACCTTTTTATTTACAAGGTCTAAAGAAGTACTTACGTGAGCAGTTTCACTGTAGAGAGGTGCTAGGGTATGTGCCAAGAGACAGGTGAGATAATATAATGTGCATGAATCCAAAGTAAGCCTACTGTATAACGGCAAACATAAGGAAAAATGGACTCTAACATTGAGCCTAATCTATTCCTTATCATACACTAAAAAAACATTGACGAGAAGAGATAATAGAGTTAGAATGAGAATTTTCTGATCTAAAAAAACAAGAATCATTTTCGTTAGTATTTTTATTTGATTTGTCTACATCTAACTTTTCTTACAGTAATTTTGTATTTTGTTATGGTAACGAGTGCAGAATACTTCATGAGATGAATGACTTGTGTAATGGTAACCTATATTAGTATGTTAGGAATCAGAAATAAAATAATTTTAATTTTTTTTGAAACAGTAGTAAAGTAATTTCTTTTTTTTTTTTTTTGACAATAATTTCAATTTATTTAGTTTATGCTTCTCTGTATATCCTTCACAGGTTGCCATTCATCCTCATCCCCCGGCCTGTCTCGTGAAATGGGATGCAAATCCATATCGGAACTCGGAGGCGAGAAGACGGCAGCGTAAATCGTATAGAAAGACCATACGCTGCCTCAAAGATCATAAAAATTCATACATCTAGAAGGCAAAAGAGACCATATTACACGTAGAGATGCCCCGCTATTGGAAGTGGTAGCTTAATTATGATTTGACATATTTTCCTCGTGTCCAACTCGAGTTTAAATTTCAGAGTTAGTGCTTGTGGTAACATTAATCTCTTATACTTACAAGACTTACAGTATAATATTAATTTCAGATTCGTTAATACTATGATCAATTTAAGAAAGTCACGTTCAGATTTATTTTATTAGAGTAGTTAAATAATATATCACAACAATCTAAATATTAATTTTAATTTAAAGATCTGATAATTAATATATTCATAATAGTTATTTTTATTAGAAAAAAAAACTAAGAGATACCTCATAATCTCAATTAAAATATTAAGCCGATTTGCAAACAGAGCAACTGAAAATTGTTCAGTACAATCTATAAGTAAAAAGTACTCACCGGATTCTAGAGATTTTATATTACTACTATTGGAAATACAATGATTGCAAGCACGGTGACTGCACAGATTAAGAGCGGAAATTGAAACTTCACTGTTCCTCCTAAAATATTGTGGCCACAGACTGCGTGGCAATTGTGTGGATGCCAGAGACTCCAGTACTGTCTCATTAGGAGGCATCTGAGTTGGCTAGATGTTTTCCAAAAAACCATACATGCACCCAACAGTTCACACCTAATATCAGACACATTAAACACATCAATAGTACCAAGGATGACAAATTCCTGTGCATTTTTATTCAGTCCCAAGATGGTGGTGCTTACCACTCAGCTTCCGTACAATTGTCTACCATGATGATAATCATTCTATGCAAAAATAAAAATGATAACTTAAACTTTTCTCACCCTTATACAACAATCTAAACTTTTCACCCCCAAACGTGAAAATCATCTACTTTACTGTTTAGTTGCCTCTAATATCTTACTATAATTTCTCTCATACAAGCAACACTTTAGAATAATCATGAGATACTAATGTCTTTTAATGTTAATATTTTGGACTTTCATAATCAAAACATGAACTTTGGGCATTTAAAATGCATGAGTACTCGAACAATGAAACTATTTTGGCCAAGAAATGTAAGAATTAACAAATGGACCTTCTTTATGGTAATGGTAATCTTTTTATTTTAATAAATATCCATAGACGGTAACCTTTTTGAGATCTAGATAATTTCTTCTGGTTCACCTGTTGTTTTCGTTTTTAACTCATCCACAAGCAACAATGGATTAAGGAAGTTCAGCAATTTTAAACACAACCAACTCCTTTTTCTTTTTTTTTTTTTTATTTCTTTTTTGGTCATTCAAACTGGAAAGAAGAGCGGTCCCTTTGGTTCATCGTCACAATAACTATTATTATGCCCCTACAATACTTTAAAAAATTTTAGAAAAGATTGTCAGTCAAAAATATTGAATTAGTCGAATATGCTTAATTTAGTTGACTATTAAAAAGCCTCTTAACACCTTGCTTAGAAGAGGGGATTACGGAATGCATTTGGGTGGAGAGAGACAAAATATCTTAATTGGAAAGGAAGAAATAGAATGAGAAAAATGTGAGACCTAAGAAAAATTTTTCTTCAGTCTCTCCGAAAATTAATCCTAAAAAGGAGAAAAGTGTCAACTACCTTTTTTTTCCAGTTTTTAAAAACTTGTGTAATGGCTTTTGTATTCATACCTTCATTTTTTTTTTTTAACTTTTGCTTTTAAATACAAAATTGATATTATAAAACATATTATTTTCCGTCCTTCTTTTTACTTATATCCAATCACAAAATTTATAACTTCTATTCCTTATCCGGCATGAAAAATTTTCTTCACCTCCAATTTTCCAAAGCCTTCTATCCTCTGTCCCTTTTTTTTTTTTTTTTTTAATCTAAGCAATGTGTAAAGGAATGTTAGAATTGAATCCCTATACCTCTTGATATTGTGTTCAAGTCATAAAGACTCTATTATGATTTCTAAACATTTTGGCCTCCCTTGAAACCAAAAAAAAAAAAAAGAGAAAAAAAATTTAACTATATTAAATTTCTTAAACGCTCACCATACCAAACAAAGGGTCCAAGGTCACAACTGACACGAATACTAAGGTTGCCAGCCCAAGCGTTGCATTGTCCAAGGTCATTCGCCCAACAGAAGGTTGATTTATATACAACGAATATTCGACAAGATCACAGTAAGTTTCTTCTGAGAATTGGAACGTTTTGCAACTCAGAAAACTGGGGCAGGGAAGCTACCCGTAAGCCATAGAAGGCCTTTGATGGGGCAGAATGTTGCAATCACGTTTGCACATCGTTCTCCCGCTGCAAGTAATTATTTACTCCATCAAAAGAATCAGCTGTAATAAGTGTGATCAGAGCGCATCACCACGTGAATCATCCATTCTAAAGGAATCAAAGGTCGCAACATATCAGGCACATAATATGTTTTTTTGAATGAACAAGAAACTTGTCACTAAACACTGCTATCCCGTAGAACAGAGGATTCAAGTCGGTAAAGAGTTTAACAATTACGACCAATTGTATGAAACAATCTAAGCATAGTCTCACCAACTTCCAGTTCCTAAATCCAATCAAAAATTGGCCGTCCTCAATCAGCATGAGACTGCCCTGCTCGAGAGGACAGAATGATGCCCACACTAAGACCATAGAGAGCAAGTGCTTAAGGAAAAATCAGGATCAATATCATACCCACGAACAGCTTTGGTTGCTGCGCATTAGCCCTGAATTTTGATGTAGAGAAAGAGAAGATTAATAGCAGTTGATACCATTCATGCTGATAATGACAATTAGTTGACATCTGACAGCCTGAAAAATATACTTGCTGAATTACAAGTGCACCTCAAAGACTCGACAGATTTCGTGAAAGTCCTTCAATGAGATGTTCTGATTGATGCAAAAAAACAATTTCTTTACAAAAATTATATCAACGATAAAGCTGAAGCAGCACACCCCATGGATATTGCAGTCTTTAAGTATATACGAAAGTAATCAACCAGGGCCCAAGAAAAACCGATCCTGGGGTTGGCAAGTCACCATAAAGACTCCCCTCTTGAGATTGTCAAATATGAAGCTACGTTCTAAAATTCTATAAAAACAGCCGATTTCCCGAAAGGCTATGTGCTAAATCGAACTGCACACGGACTAATTATACCAAGAAAAATACATCCACTTCAAAAGTGATCAATCCACCTATCACTACTAATCTCCAATACCCAGGAGAATCAACCATGCCAAACTGCCAGATGAACCCATTATGATATCATTTCTTTTAGAACCATAGATTTCAAATTCACATTGAAACCAGAAACAATTGTCAAGGTATAAAGAATTTCACTAGCTCGAGATACATATAACCTTCAAAAATGCATAATCACTCACGATATGTTAAAGATATTATTATGATCTGAAAATTTTTTTATATTTACCTTAATTATAAGATTTTTCCAAATCTATCCTGATTTTAGTATTCTTTTTTTTATTATAGTGATCTCTTTAAATTACAATAATAATTTTAATATTCTTTATTATTAGATAATTCTTTTTATTATTTGATGATTATGTAATAATTATTATAAGATTATGTAATTATCGTACATTATTTACTTTTTTAGTCATATGTAACCCTATAATTAGGGTCCTTCTGTAAATGTCTATATACAGTTGAGTAATACAATTTACTCATTCTCAAATTATTTTGTTTCTTATATTACTTTCTTCATAGTATCAAAGCCCTAATCTGAGTTTTCTTCGTGGAGTTTTTGTTGGCAACCGTCCTTTCTTCTTTCTTTATTTTTTCATCCTACTCTTTATTGGCTTTTTATTGAGAAAAGTTTTTTTAACTATAGTTCTATATTTTATATATCTCCACCAATCATCTTCTTATTGCCTCTGTTCTCTACCAGTCATGCCACGTTAATTGTGCCTAGTGGTATTTCTTCACTTCAACTCGTTGGACAATTTTCAGATGTCTTTGGAGATTATAATTAACTAGGTTTCATGTGAAAAGGTTTTATCTATGCACCTGCTAGCTTTATTGCTTTTTCTATTTTATCAATTACCCCAGGTACTTCACTTTAGTTAATTGATTCTAGTGGTTACAATCATATGACTTTTGATTCGTCTCAATTTTTAAAGCAAATGGATGTACCTCATAAACCACTTATTCATATTGCTGATGGGTTTCTTATGACTATTAGTTGCATTGGGTCTATATCTACATCTTATTTGTCCTTACTTGACGCTTATTTGATTCTATCTTTATCATATTCTTTGTTATCTATTAGCCAACTTTGTGCTTTCGGTTTGCACCTTCATTTTTCTAACCGTGGATTTGAAGTACAAGATCCTTGAACAAGTCTAGTTGTTGGGACAGGTCGTAAAGTTGGACGCCTCTTTAAACCCACCTCTCTTTATAGTCCTTCTGGTCTTTTCGCAATAGTTTCATCTTCTACTTCTATCAATCTGGGGCACTTGCGCCTAGGTCATGCTTCTCTATTTAAGATTCAACATTTAGTTTTCAGTAATCATGTGCGGCATGTTACTAAAGAGCATTTCGATTACATGTCGTGTCAAGTCGATAAACACAAAGTCTTACTTTTTAGTAACAATGATTATACATATTTATAGATTTTTTATCTTATTCATTCTGATATTTGGGGTCCTGCTTCTGTTTCAAAAAAATGAGGTTCAAAATATTTTGTTATTTTCGTTAATGATTTTTTCAATTTTACTTGGATTTACTTTTTGAAAAATCGTTCTAAAATCTCTCAACTTGAGCAAGATTTTTCGAACATGGTTTATGCTCAGTTCTCCAAGTGCATTAAAATTATTCGTACTGATAATGCTAAACAATATGGAGCACCATTGATTGTTTCCACCTTAAAACAACATGATGCTATTTTTCATAAGTTCTGTATTGGTACCTCCCAACAAAATGGTCGTGCATAATGAAAATTGGCTCGTATTTTAAATATTGTTCGCTTCTTACTCATTTTTGCCTCTCTTTCTGAATCATTTTGGGGTGAAGATGCTTTAATTGTAGTATACACAATTAATAGGATACTTTATTATGTTCTAAAAAATAAAACCTTATATGAGCGTGTTTATGAAGAATTACTTAATTATGATCTTCTTAGAACTTTTGGTTGTACCTATTTTATTCTTCTTCAACCTTATGAGCGTACTAAATTAAAACCTTGATCTCCTCTGTATTGTTTTTGAGGGTATATAGTATTGAACATAAGGGTTACAGATGTTATGATCCTATTTTTAACAGACTACATGTCTTTCGTCATGTCATCTTTTAGGAATACAAAATGTTCACTAGTTTAGCCAGTGTTTCAGCTACTCTTACACCATTAACCAAGTTGTTTATCGATCCTTTACTCGATCTCTTTCTTGACTCTTCTTCTAGTGCAAGTGATGTTATCTTAATAGGTGGCCACTTCGCTCACCCTCCCAACAAGTTCGGCCAGATTGTTGATGCTTCATAGTCATAGCCCAATGTTTCTGACCAGTCTGATACACCTCTCATACTACAACTTTGACGTACTTTCCTCACCACAACTTAATGCTTTTCACCCACCACTATAGCCTGACATATCTTACTCACCACAGCCTGGTGCTCCTCACTTACCATAGTCATCAAATTCTCCTCCCACATTTCTTGTACCTCGGCATTCTACTCAGGTACGTGAACCTTTAGTTCTTTTACGTGATTTCCATTTCAATTATGTTGTTACCACCTTGCATGAATCCACTTCCTACAGAGAAGCTAGTTTAAATCTTTCTTGGCAACGTGCTATGACTCGAGAGATTGAGGCTTTAGAAAAGAATCATACATAGAACCTGGTCGATCTTCCTCCAAGAAAGTCTCTAATGGGAAGCAAATGGGTATACAAGATTAAGACTCATGTAGATAGTTCTATTGAATGGTATAAGACTCGTCTTACTGCTAAATGGTACATTTAGGAGTATAGTATTGACTATGAGGAGACATTTGTTCCAGTGGCTCATCTTACATCTGTTCGCTCTTTATTGGCAGTTACCACCATACGGCAGAAGAACTTCTTTCAGATGAATGTCAATAATGTCTTTTTTAATGGAGATCTAAATGAAGAAATGTATATATAGCCTCCTTTTGGCTATCAACATCCCCCTACGTCACTCATTTTGCTTATACAGTTCATCTAGTTAGTTAGTTCACGGCTGCTCTTAGATTTATTCATTTTGCAGCTGTTCTTTGCATTCTATGATATGTCAAAGGGACTTTATTTCATGGGCTTTACTTTTTTGCCCATTCTACTCTTCAGTTATATGCTTTATCGGATGTTGACTGGGCTGGAGATCTTACAGATAGACGCTCTACTACTGATTTTTGTTTCTTTCTTAGTAACTCTCTCATCTTTTGGCATAGTAAGAAACAATCAGTAGTAGCACGTTCTAGCACTGAAGCAAAGTATTATGCATTAGCTGATGTAACAGCTGAACTTATTTGGCTTCATTGGTTCCTCACTTATATGGTTATTTCGTTTTGGGTCCAACTATACTGCATTGTGACAATCAGAGCGTCATTCAGATTGTTCATAATAACGGCTTTCATAAGTGTATTAAGTACATTGAGACTGATTATCACTTCATCAGCCAACATATCAATAGTGGGATAATGTGCCTACAGTTTATTTTATTAATAGATCTGCCTGCTGAAGACACACCCTCCATGTCGTTTTCATGAGTTACTTTACAAAGTCAAATTGGTTTCAGTTGATACAACTTGAGTTTGATGGGGATGTCAAAGTTGTTATTATGATTTGAGAATCTTTCTATATCTACCTTGATCACAGGATCTTTCCATATCCATTTTGATATCAGTAATCTCTTTCGATTACAGTGATCTCCTCATATTACAATAATGTCTTCGATATTCTTCATTATTATATGATTCTTTTCATTATTTGATGATTATGTAATTATTACAAAATTATATAATTATTGTAGATTGTTTACTTATTTAATCATATGCAATCCAATAAATAGTGTTCTTCTGTAAATGTCTCTGTACAGTTGAGTAATATAGTTTACAGATTCTCAAATTTTCTCGTTTTCTTGTATTACTTTTGTCAATAGATGCCCAAAAATTAAAAAAAAATAAAAATAAAAATAAAAGCAATATTTCGAGATTTGCCTGACTCCAGCATCACCAAAAGAAATAGCTAAAAGAAAGCTAAACAAGAGGAGGAGGGGGAAAAGGAGACGAGAAGGACGGTACCCAAGAGAGGGTGACTTTTAAACTTAAATGAGGGTTTTAGAGAGTAGGGTTTTTTAGAGAGAGAGAGGACAATGAAGGCTAATTCAATGATAAAATTTATCATATTAGTAATTAGTAATGAAATAATTTCAATTGTTTTTATAAAAAAGTAATGAAATAATTTCAATTTAATTAGTTTATGCTTCTCTATATATTCTTCACGAAGTACTTGCCACTCATCTCATCTTCCTACTTGTCTACCATATGGGTTTTTTCAAAGATCGTTGAAAATTCATATGTCTCATTTCCGTCACTTAAAAGGCTTAAAAAAAAAATCAATCGAGGTAATAATATGGTGGTGATTCGACGCATTCTCTACGTAGTTGATCGAAGTTCGAATCCCGTTAGGTGATGGGTTTGGCCGTATGGGATAGTTAAATGGGGCGTTCAAATAGAAACTATTCTGACCCTGACTTATAGATATAAAAACCAATATATCTGCAATGTACTTTTTTTTGAGTAAGAAAAACTAAAAGAGGACCATAATTGCACATCGAAACATAATTTTGGTTAACATAATATTAAGGGAATTGTCAAGCAAATTACTGTAGACCGATACCATATATTAGGAACTGAAAATTGAAACTTCACCATCAAGACAATTTAATTAAAAACCACTTAGCAGTTTCCGGAGATTGCAAATGACTGGTAACAGCAAATATAGGGAGCTACTGTTGGGAAGGTAATATCACAATTGTATGGAGTGCAGGGCCTACCATACTTTCTCATTAGGGAGAATCTGAGTTGGCAAGATGTGTTTCGATGAGCACATGCACACCCAACAATTCATACATAATGGCAGACTAACAGCAACAAAGAAAGATTTATGTCCATCTTAATTCAATCCCAGTTTGGTGGTACTCATTGCTCAGCTTGCAGAGAGTTTTCTATCCAATCAAGACTTATGCATGAATAAATATGACAATTTAAACTCTTCTCACTCCCAGAATCCAAACCTGAAAATCTTCCACTTTGCTGTTTAGTTGCCTCCAATATCTTACTATAATTTCTCTCATACAAGCTAACATTTTATAACAATCATAAGATACTAATGTCATCTAATGTTTATATTTTGGAATTTCATAATCAAAACATGAGCTTTAAGCATTTAAAATGCATGAATAATAAACGGTGAAAATATTTTAGATAGGAAATAATGTAAGAATTTACAAATGGGCCTTTTTTATGGTAATGATAATCTTTATACTATATAATTTCTTCTATTTCACTCGTTGTTTTCTTTTTAAACTCATTGATAAGCAACCATGGATTAAGGGAGTTAAGCAATTTTCGAGAAGAACAACTCCTTTTTTCTCATGTTTTCCTTTCAGACCGAAAATAAGAATCATGCTTTTGGTTAATCATAATAACTATTATTATGTCCCTAAATTATTTAAAAAAATTATAGATAAGATTGCCAGTCAAAAAATATTGAATTAGTCAACCATTCTTAATTTAGTTGACTACAAAAAAAGCCTCTTAACACCTTGCTTGGATAAGGGAATTATGTGGGAAGGGAATATACTTTGGGTGAAAAGGACAAACTCTCTTGCTTGACAATGAAGAAATTCAAGAAGGAAATGATGATGCTCAGAAAAAAAGATCTACTGAAAACTAATTTCCCTAAAGTTTGGAAGAAAGGTGCCAACCACCCTTTTTTTTTTTTTTTCCATTGTTAAAAACTTGTGTAACGAATTTTTTTTTTCTTTTGCTTTGTTTGGATAATGAGTTTTTTTTCTCTTTAATATTATAATACATTATTTTATTTATTTATTTTTTCTTTTTATTCATATCAATCGCAAATTTATAACCTTCTTTTATTACATCAATTTCTCACCCTCATTTCTCCTTTTTTTTTTATCTAAACAAAGTGTGAAAGGAAGTTGGAATTCAAACCTTACATTTCAATACTAATATACACCCACAAAAAAAAAGGTAAGAATTAAATTGCAACGTCCTCCTCATTTCATGCGCATGAATAGACACGTGCTGGCAGGCGAGGGCTCAATCTACGACGACAGCCCACATTAGAAAATACATTATGAAGCGTTAAATCACTCTAATTGTGTAAATCTTTCTGGTACCCGACCCCAGGCCAACCCACTAAATCCGAAAGGGGCTTCTAGGTTGTTTAATTTGGTGTGTGGGTTTTCCATATCTTGAGCTTGAAGAGGAGATTTAGATTTGAGTGTAGCGAGGGTGATGGCTTTGGAATCTGACAACACACAGCCAAATCAATTGCTAAAAGCAGAAAAAAAAAAAGAATGAAATTAGAAAGATTCAGGTTTCAGAAGGTAGGATGTTTATTTGGTGTGTGGATTTTCCAGATCTTGAAATTGAAGAGGAGATTTGAGTTTGGTGAAGGTGCTGATTTTGCAATCTAACAAAAAATAGCCCAATTGATTGCTAAAAAGAGAGGAAAAAAAGGGAATGGAAATCAGAGAAATTTCTATTCATTGTTTTAAATATATATTGGATACAGAAAAGATAGGTGGTCAAATGTTGGTGGCTAAACAGCATCTAAATGGTATTTAGTTTGTGCAACAAATATCATATTTTGTGTAATTGTAATAATAAAAAGTTATACGAAAAATATTACTATTTTTTTACAATTCATATTTTTTAACTGCAGTTGCACAAAAAATAAATCTCGTTACACAAATTAAATATCATTTGAATCTTGTTTGGCCACCAGCATTTGGCCATGTAATGAATCCCGGTGGGATAATATGGTATTTTTATGATTTTTGTTAGCATTGACTAACAGATGTTAATCATAAGATGTTTTTATGTAATTTATGAAACTGATAGATATGATCTGTAATTATACCTTCTTTATAAGATATAAATGTAATTTATCCCGCAAAGTTACAACCTTCCTTTATCACACTAATTTCTCACCTGCATCTCTCCTCTTTTTTTATCCAAACAAAGTGTAGAAGGATGTTGGAATTCAAACCCTACATTCCAATTCTGATATACACCTAAAAAAAAGGTAAGAATTAAATTATAACGTCTTCCTCGTTTGATGCCCTTAATAACAACATTTCCCATGTACCAGCACAATAACAAACGTTTCCCATGTACCAAAAAATTATAATGATCAAGACCAAAAAAAAATTAGGATAATGGAGTACCCCTAGTTAATTAGCTAAAACACTCTATTAAGATCATTTGATCTTATGTTCGAGAGTGTTAAAAATTCCGTTCTTATGTTTTGGCATTTCGGCTTCCCTCACAACAAAAGAAAAGGGATTGAAAGAAAAAAATAGAACTACTTTAAAATTCCTAAAAGCTCACCATACCAGGTTGGTCCAAGGTCACAACCCACACGAATACTAAGGTTGACAGCCCCAGCGTTGCACTGCTCAAGGTCATTCGCCCGATAGAGGGTTGATTTATATACAACTAATATTTGACAAGGTCACAATAAGTTTCTTGTGAGAACTGGAACGTTTTGAAACTCAGAAAACTGGGGCTAGGAAGTTACCCGCAAGCCACAGAAGGCCTTTCATAGGGGAGAATGTTGAAATCACGTTTGCATATCGTTCTCCGGCTGCAAGTAATTATTTACTCCATCAAAAGAAAGACTTTATGAAAGGGACAACTGGAATAAGTGTGATCAGAGCACTTCATCACGCGAATCAACCATTCTAAAGGAATCAAATGTCGCAACATATCAGGCACATAATATGTCTTTTTGCATGAACAAGAAACTTGTCACTAAATACTGCTATCCCGTAGAACAGAGGATTCAAGTCTGTAAAGATTTCAACAATTACGATCAATGGTATGAAACAATCTAAGCAAAAGGCCCACCAACTTCCAGTTCCTAAATCCAATCAAAAATTGGCCTTCCTCAATCAGCACGAGACTGCCCTGCTCGAGAGGACAGAATGATGCCCACAATAAGACCATAGAGAGCAAGTGCTTCAGCAAAAATCAGGATCAAGATCATACCCACGAACAGCTTTGGTTGCTGCGCATTAGCCCTGTATATCGATGTAGAGAAAAAGAAGATTAATAGCAGTTGATACCATTCATGTTGACACTGACTATTAGTTGATATCTGACAGCGCAAAAAATATGCTTGCTCAATTACAAGTGCACCTCAAAGACTCTACAGGTTCGTGAAAGTCCTTCAATGCAATGTTCCGATAGATGCAAAGAACAATTTCTTCACAAAAATTATAACAATGGTGAAGCTGAAGCAGCACAACCCATGGATATTGCCACCACTAAGTATATACAGAAATGTACAACCAAGGTCCCAAAAAAACCAATCCTGGGGCTGGCATGCCACCATAAATACTCCCCTCTTGAGATTGTTAAATATGAAGCTACGTTCTAAAATTCTATAAAAACAGCTAGATTTCCCTAAAGTTTATGCGCTAAATTGATCTGTACATGGACTAATTACACCAAGAAAAATGAATCCACTTCAAATACACCCGTCCCTACAAATCTCCACTACCCACAAGAATCAACCGCGCCAAACTGCCAGATGAACCCATTATGGGAACAAATTTTTTAGAACCATGGATTTCAAATTCACTTTGACGCCAAAAACAATTGTCGAAGTATAAAAAAAATTCAACAAGCTCGATTTAGATATAACTTTCAAAAATGCAAAAAAATCACACATGGTAGGTACCCAAAAAAGAAAAGCAGGATTCCGAGACTTACCTGACTCCAGCATCGCCAACGATCCCAATCGCCATTCCAGCAGATAACCCAGCAAGCCCACAAGCAAGACCAGAAGACAAGTGGGCATATCCATCGAAAAGATAATAGGATTTAGCCTTTGGATTAATTCCGGTACTAATAATAACAGCGATAATCAGCCCATAAATGCCCAGAACTCCAGCCATAACAACCGGGACTATCGACTTCATTACCAGCTCCGGTCGCATCACGCCCATCGACGCCACCCCCACGCCGCTCTTCGCCGTTCCGTAAGCAGCCCCCATGCCTTCCAAAACAACAAGAATTAAGAAACCCACTTCCTCAATTAAACACAAGTAACCAAAAAAAATTTTTAAAAGACAAAAAAAAAGGAACCGCGATAAGAGGCATAGCTTACAGGAAAAGACGAGAGCGGCGGCGGCGCCGAGGAAGCCGAAGAACGGAGCAGTCTCATCGCCGCTGAACCCAGAAGAAGGCATCGTCTTTATCTGCTTGTTTGGTTATGGAGATAGGTTTAAGCAACACCGGCGGCTAAACTAATCCTTGTCTTAGATGGAGTTTTGCTTGTGCTTTGGATCCTTTTGGTTCGTTCGTTATTGGGATTGTACCAAAGCGGTTAAATGAGATCGGACCCGGAAAAGATGACGAATGACAATTGGTAAAATTCACGGGAATCGTAAAGGGCAAATTATTGGTTGCAACAATTTACGGAACTGCCCTTCGTTTCTTTCTCCAATATTGGGTCAGCAGTGTTTAGAATTCAAAAATGGGCCAATTGACGGCCCAATATCTTGTAGTGGGGTTGTTAAGAGAGGAACCTTAGTCAGGAATTATAACTGGGCAAATATTCCAAGTTTCCAACACGTGGTCACGTTCATTCCCAAAGGGCTTGCCAATTAATTTGGTGATTAATAAGCTTGCTGTCGAAAAATTTTGGCTAGAGTCTTTTATGAATGTTTCAAGAACGCTCCAGTGGTTAAAGTTTAAGTTTTTTTATTATTATTATAGAGATTTTTAGTATAAATTTTGAGAAAAGAGATGTGAGATTTATGAGATGGAAGAACTAACTTCATTATATAACTCACGATCTAATGGTTCTCTTAATATAAAAAAAAAAAAGAAAAGTTTTGGCTAGAAACCGGTTGATGTAGTTTAGCTGACTGTTGCATATTATGTTTAAGTGAGATGTGAAGAGTTTAGATTTTACTTTTTATAAATCTCTTTCTTTTTATATATGTATCGATTATGATCTCCTCAAAGATTAAAAAAAAAAATTGAAGGGAATCTCGAGTGCTAAGAAATTCAGTTAAAAATTTCATAATCGTAAAAAAATTTGTTAATTAACTATTTGTCCTGGAATGCTCGCGTCAATCTGAAATTTTTTATAAGGAGGTCGGTCATAATTTTTGTTCGAGAAAAAAAATAAGAATAATAGAGTTGACGTTAAGTGATGTTAACGACCCCTTGACAGTAAGCGCGAAATGTGTATGTGTCATTGCAGAAGAGTAAAGATGATAAAGACTGACCGAAAAAAGAAGAATAAGATGTTAAGATCCACAATCAAGCAATAAATTAAGTGAATTGTTAAACAAAAGGAGCTTGACTACGTTACCACAAATTAAAAGTACCTAAAAATATACAATTTATTTAATAATATATATATATATATTATTAAATTTAATAAAATTTTTATTAAAATATATTATATTAATAGATGCGTTGTATGGTTACCAAATTTTTTTAAATAAAATTATCCGTTTTAAGTCAATTTTAATTACTTGTACCTTTTCTTCAGCCAATAAAACATTTCATTTTTTTAAATCGAATACAGTTACTTTTACATTTTTGTTATTATTTTACAGCGGGATACTGGTAACTTTTTTTTCTCTTCGAAGAAAAAAAAAAAAAAGGAAAATACCTATCCAATTAGTAAACTTTACCCAAGTTAGACACGTCAAATAACTTCCTAAAAAATAAAATAAAAAAACAAAAAGAAAATGTCAAATAGCCAAGTAAAATGTGGATGCCTTTATTAACGTCTTTTTCCAATTAGCAAACTTTCCGTAGCGGGCTAATGAGAAGGCTCAACTGCGTAGAAGTTAAAAAGAAAAAGTTACTTCCTTGATCCTGTCTGAATAAATATAATTCAGAGCTTCTCTTTCTTAGCCTACAAAGGAGGAGGAGAGGGGGAGAGAGAGAGAGAGAGAAAGAGAGAGATGGGGGATTCAAAGGTGGAGACCATCTCGAGACTGGCGCAGTGGAGGATTGAGAATTTCGGGCCCTGCTCTTACAAAAAGTCCGATCCCTTCAAGGTCGGCATCTGGAACTGGTAAATAACCAACTACTTACAATAAAAAAAAAAAAACCAAGTCAGCCTAAAGTCTGCTTGATTTCCGTTATTACATACAACAATTATCCATTTTGTTTTAAATCCTATCGTTTTTTTTTTTTCTTATTATGATATGAGTTTCTCTTTTTGTTTTGTTTTTCTTTTCTTTTTTTTTTTTGGGTTGCAATTTTCTGTGATGAAGGCACTTATCAATAGAGAAGAATCGGTACCTGTACATCCGTTTGTTTCCGGAGCCATCTCGAGTGTCCAAAGAACAGCCTCCCCTCGCCAGATTCGTTCTTCGAGTCTCTAATGCTGGCGCTAACCGCAGGCCCTACATTTCTCCTGGTTTGTGTGTGTGTGTATACATACATATACATATACATCTATATATATAGCCAAAATTACATGTTTATACTGGTCGATCATTAGCTGCTAGGAGGTGGGAGTGAAAAGAAACAGTGTTGTCAGATGCAGTCACTGTGGTATTGAATTAAATTACCAGACCGTTATTCAAGAGAGAAAGGGGAGGTGGGTTTGAGTGCAAATGCTAATTATTTAAGCTACTGATGATTCCAGATTGACAAGCTTTTTGCAAATTTGTTGAATGAGGGGCTGGTTGAGTCAAATTTGCTGATCTTGTCTTTATACCGAGCTTGTGAAGTTACAATCTTACAATTAAGAGTAGAAATAAAATTTCCCTGCACTCTTTTAACTTCATAAGGTGTTGATAATGATATGCTGTCTTGGAAACCTTCACTTCTTCATATGAATTTGAACATTTGTGCCCAGATATTTCTAAGGTTGTACTGCTTTCTCTTATAGTGCACGAAAGATTGCTTCGGACTGGTGAAGACTTTGTCTGGCCTGTTGATTCCACCTTCCAAGGTCGATTCATCATTGATGTTGAGTTTCTAGACATCAAAATCTGCCCTCTCAATGTAAGCTTCATTAGATTATATTTTTCAAAATTGTAACATGCATGATGCTGATCCGCATATATTTGGATTCACCGTTGATTTTGCTGAAATCAAGGTGTGGTGAATATATGCTAGAAAGATCAGATGCTTATGGCAAAAACCCTTGACAAAATCAGGTGTCATGGGTATACAATCTACAGCAATCAATACATACGAGTTTTTAGTTTGTGGAACCTCTGTTGAAATGTACTTCCCTAGGCTTAGCCCTTCATAATTCCCTGTCAAACATTCAGGGCGGTGAAGCCAGTTCTATATGGCCGAGCGACAGGTCAATGCAGTCTATATCAACCCAAAGCACACTTCGATGTCTGTCACGCATGCTGGATGAGGCCATTCATACGGATGTAACCATCAATACTGCTGACGGCACTCTGAGAGCTCACAAGGCAATTCTTTCTGCAAGTTCACCTGTTTTTCAGAGCATGTTCCATCACGATCTCAAGGAAAAGGAGTCATCTACAATCCACATACAAGATATGTCACTGGAATCTTGCATGGCTCTTCTAAGTTATTTGTATGGAACCATCAAGCAAGAGGATTTCTGGAAGCATCGGCTAGCATTGCTCGGGGCAGCAAACAAGTATGACATTATAGATCTCAGAGACGCTTGTGAAGAAAGCCTCTTGGAAGACATCAATTCAATGAATGTCCTTGAGAGGCTTCAAGAGGCCTGGCTGTACCAGTTGAACAAGCTGAAGAAAGGATGCTTGACATACTTGTTTGATTTTGGCAAGATTTATGATGTTAGAGAAGAAGTGAATAACTTTTTCAGGCAAGCAGATAGAGAATTGATGCTGGAAATGTTTCAAGAGGTGCTTACAGTTTGGAAACCCGTATGAGCTGTCCCGAGAAGTCCTTTTTTTATGTGTAAGCTTCTTTCCCTTGTATGGTGTGAAACTGCGCATAGTTGGTCAAGCTCGGTCGAATCAAATTCCCGAACATTTAGTGTCTCTACTCTTTGCTGGAAGTGCACCAATCTGAGATGGTGTGTGGCGTTGTCAGTTCTATATGCTATTGATTACCTTTTGCTGTTTACTAATATTAAGCTGTGAGGGACAATTGGGAGGCGTGTTTGCCTGATATCTATCCCGCTGTACGTACAAATACTCTGGCATGCAATTAGAAGTGAAATGATCGCTCAAACTACTTGGAAATTTGTGACTCAAACGTGGTTTGTTTAGAATCTTAAGAGAATGTCTCGCAGTATTTGGAGGAGAAAATTATTTGTGGAAGACAAAAATGGAGCAAATTCAACACAAGAACGGTTTACATTAACCAATAGATATACAGGGATTTGTCCGTTTGGGGACATCCGATAAACACAAACACTCGTGGGATTTACAGTTTGTAATCTCGTATAGCAACAACTCTGTAAAAGGAAATCAAGGGGGAACGCTAGATGATAAGAAAGGCAAGGTCTTCTTTTTTTTTACGAGAATACGGTGATTCTTGGTTCAAGCGAGCTTTCTTGATTCATGATCAAAGGAATTATCGTGCTTGCTTCCATTATTTGCTCCCTTTGATAAAATTTCCTTCCGGTTCTCTTAAAAGCAAAACAAAAATCCCAGATTAGAATTTTCTTGTGGGCAGGAATTCAGATGGAGAAATGGGATGCATTGGGCGAGTTGGAACAAGCTGACCAGATCCTAGTTGCACGGGGTAATGGGCTTTAGAAGGATGGGAGAGTTGAGTACTGCAAGACAAGGGACTGACCAAAATCCAAGAATATTTGTGGGGGAGACTGGAGAGTGTAAGAGGAACATGCTTTAAAGAAACAAATTTTCTGAAATCAGGCAAGGGTTGGAATGCATCATGGTTTCGGAGCAGTCTTTTGGAGTGAAAAGATTTGCTTCAGAAGGGCCTCCGATGGAAAATTAAATTAATGCTGGTAGAGAAGAAACACGGCATCGGGAGGATCCGTGAGTTCCTGCGCTGCCACATGTCGGGTCGCACCATCAAGGCCACAAGACGGTAGCGTAAGTCTCGGAAGCAATTGAACGCCTACTATTCAACACTGCAGACAATCTCATTGTGTTTGGAATATAAAAAAGGAAAAAATTAAGTTGGCAGAATTGGGTATCTGTCCGAATGTTTTTTTGTGCAACAATACAGTGATTGTGTGCAACAAGACTGATATTTTGTTTAATAAAAAAATTTGTATTTTTCTGTATTTTTTTTATTGTATAAAATAACAGTCTTATTGTACAAAATCACTGTTTTGTTGCATAAAAAAATATTTGGGCAGATGCCCGATTCTAGAGATATAATGGCACCCTATAAAAAAAATGGCGAGAGTGAAAGTTGTAAGAAAAAAAAAAGGTTATAGATTAGAAATATGTAAAAAAGAAAATGATGAAACAAAAAATAAGAAAGAAAGTTAAAAAAAATTATGAGAAAAATAAGTTATTTAGATAAATTTAAAATATGTGAAAAAAATAATAAAAAAAATAAAATAGTAATAACTATATATATATTTTTTTCATTCCAAATTTTCTTCTTCTTTTCTCACAATTCAAACGCACCCTAAGTCTGCTGTTCCCTGGCTGCCAAGTGACCGAGGCCGGACCAATGAGTTGGGTCTAGTTTTGTTCTCTGAAGTGAGAAAGATTCCGGATTAACGAGAATGCACCAGTCGCCAGTTTTGAGGGGACAAAAAAAAGCATACTGAATGTCCAACAGAAGGGCAAACATTTGAATTTAGATATAAAGATATTATGTTCATTGTGTTTTGGTATTTCAGGTACGGATTATTTCGATTTCAGCTAAAGTCTAAATCGGAGAATAATAAACAAACTGAATTTTAAATGGAATAATTCAAATTATTCGGGTCAAGACAACTTTTCACACTGTGGGTGATGATAGCCCAAAGTCCAAACAATTGTTTCTCACACCCGACCCGTACAAACCGGTGTTAAAAAAATCGGACCGGATTAATTAGTTAGATTGGTTCAACTAATAATCTACAAGGGGTTTAATTTTGTTCATGCTAATTTTAAAGAAGAACTCAAACCGATCAAAATCGATCTAATTACGATTAAAACTAGTTAACACTAGTAAAAATCAGACTAATTAGACTAATTCAAACTAAATTAAAAGTTCATAACTTATAATTTAATTTTAAATATTATTTAAATCATAATTTAAATTTTAAATTTAATTAAAAAAATTTAATTTAATCTTTAAAATTAAAAAAATTAATGTTTAATTACTATATATAAATATTATTTTTTAATTATTTTCATACATATATATTTTTAAATACTAATTTAGATATCAATTCGACTGATTCAATCCATTCAACTTTAACTTATTAATATTTTTAGTAATTCGGTTACGACAACCTTAACACAAACCCATTTTGGCCCGAAACATACGAACGCCCAACATTGCAATGTAGCACACCGCTTAAATAAACCCCGGAAACTCCCAGAACACTCCACAGCTCCCAGATCCTTCCGACCCCCTCACCACTTTTTTTCCTCTCTACAAAATCAGTAGCAAAATACCACAAGTGGGGAAAAAATAAGTTAATAGAAAAGGGAAAAAAAAGTTAAAAAAAAAAACAGGGAAAGAAAATGTTCTTCTTCTTTGTAGGAGGAATAGACCAACAGGTAGGCCGGGTGCTGAAATCAGGTGTTGCCAGGTGCATAAACTGCGGTTCCAGGGCCGATCTGGTTGAGTACGACAAGGTTCTCAAGCTCTTCTTCGTTCCCGTCTGGAAGTGGCCTGGAAAAGAGCCCGCTTTGTACTGCGACAATTGCAAATTCCTTTTCCCTCAGTCGTTTTCACTGCCGCCTCCCGGAACCGATTCTGTTTCTCCGCCGCCGACTCTTGCCTCGGAGTCCTTGCGGTGTCGTTTCTGTGACCGGGTTGTTGAACCAGAGTTCAGCTTCTGCCCTTTCTGTGGGTCTTCTCTGTAATTGTAATTCAGGGCGCTTTTGACTTGTGATCTGTACACGACGGCATCGGCGTTTTCCATCTTCTTTTTGTTTTTTTTTTTGAATTAAAATTAAAAAAAAAAGTGTTATATTATATTTGGGATGTGTAAATTTGAATCGGACATATCTTTTCGGAGCGTTTTTTGATTGGGGAATGTGGTTTTGTTCCAAAAGTCTTTGAGTTGGAAAACTGATGATGAGAGCAATCAGAAAAATTAATCCACCGCCGGTCCATAATTCGGTTTCTTGTTATGATGATTCGCTTTGTGGTAATTGTACTGCTTCTCGCACAACGGTCTCTACGCGTAGTCTGTATCCACTACTTTTTTTTCGTTTTTTTGGGTTGGGTGAAAAAAGCGGGATGTGTCCAGGGCACAAAAAGAATGGATCCTGGCGTCAAACAGTGCATCAGGCGGTGGGCACTACGCAGTTTGCGTCCAAGTTTTGCAAACTTGAATGGTTACGGCAGTCTATCCCCTGGCAAAGGCAGATGTATGACGACGGATGGCTGGCTCTCGTAATGTCAAAGCAAAATCCTGAGTATAGAATGGTCCCTGAATTGGACCCTTTTGGCTTCGGCAAGGCTTGCCCCTCGAACGGACGCTTCCAAGTTCAAAAAATGGATGGAGTTGCCAGCTATTTGCTCTGTTTGGGATGGCAGGAATGAATTTGCTTAATGCCGGCGTGGGCATTGTCATTGATCTCTTTAATGCATTGTCAAGAGAAAGAGACGGAGTTTTAGGAAAACAGCAACCATGTTGCCTACTGCTGAAGAGGGAAATGGGGCAAAACAAACAAAAAACAAAAAAAGAAATCGATTCACTCTCAGAGCACGATTTATCCTATGTAAAGAATCAATTTTGTAGTAAGGGAGAATATTTGTTTGCAGATAGTCGCAGTGAACTTGTATCAAATATCAATCAAAAGAGAACCTTGTAAGTAAGATGGCCCATTTGTGTTAACGCGAATAATCCTTTTGGAAGTTTGTGGAAACAGTTCCCCTTTGGGGGACATCAGGACATGTAATGATGAAAGCATTGGGAGCTTGAAGCTTAAAAATTGGCTTAAATGTGGTTATTTTTCCAAGCCATCATCCGTGCGCAACAAAATCAGCCAAAAACATAATGGTTGATTAAATAGGATTTGATCAACATCAAATCAAGTTTCCGCTTGACAATCAATGTACTCCTTTCCCTTTTTTCCTTCTTTTTTTTTTTTTTTTGGATCGCGGGGGGAATAGGAGATTCGTGCTTTTACAAGATTTTTGGGGTGCTAGAGTGCCAAGCCTCCGCTTGGCCCCAGCAAGATTCTTTGCACCAACTCTGTCAACTAGAGTTGGTATTGTCCTCTTCTTTTCTCTTCCTGATAAATCAATCTTAAATTTCTAAGTGCAGTCCATTTTTATTTTGAGTGAAAAATTTTGCGAACCCATTTCGATTCTTCCCGGAATTGGCATGATGGGCTAGTACAGCTGAGGAAGTTGATGAAGATGAAGAGGGTGGAGTCTTTCCCTCATCTTTCTGTATTGCTGGACCAGAAATCTCCGTAGTAATTCCTGAAGAATTAAAGCCTTCTTTAGGTGAGAACACTTCATTGGAAATTAAGTTCCAAGACTCTCCACTTGTCGCAGGAAACAGCAATCTGCCTACGGATAACTCCGGCAGGCTGGCTGTGTCAATGAAGAAGTCTTCCAGTGTTGCTAGAGATTTCAGTTGCTTCCCCAGAGATGCTATTGTTTTCTGGCAGTCAGCAAGTTTCCCAGCAGCAACAGCTAGGTCTTCCTGCCAGAGGGAAGTGAGAAGTTCAATATACGCGGGGAAGATACAATTTAGATTAAATTCTTCATGCAATACCTGCAAATCTTTATAGAAGATTATATGGAAAAATATTATGCAGAAGGTATGTGAATCAATATTGACCTGCTTTATCTTCATTTCGCCATTTGAGCTTGCATTTTGCTTGATCTGTACTTCCTGTTTCTTCCTAGAGAGCTCCTCCTCCAGGTTCTGACACTTGGCCATAATTTCTGCCGATAACACCTTCTGCTTTTCCACCTCTGCTTCTAATGACAAAACCTTGGCAGAAGTGGTCCGGGCCTCGGCTTCCACACTGAAAAGTTGAGATTCGATTTGCTGCTTTGATTCTTTTGCTACAAAGAGCTCTGCTTGCAGCTCCTTCAACTTCAGTTGGGCTTCCCTCAGCTGAAGTTCCAATGCTTCATCCTTTTCCTGAGTTTCTGTTAGAGCCATTTCAAATTCTAACTTCTCTGCCTTCACCCTTTGTAACGTCTTCTCCAATTCAAAATTTTCTCCCCCCATCTTCCGTAGCTTGTCTTCTAATTCAGCTTTCTCTGCCTTCGCATGCTCTAACTTCTCTCCCAGTTCAACTTTTTCGCCTTCGGTCTTCTGAAGCTTTTCTTCCAGTTCTGCTATTCTCTGAATCATAATTTCAAGCTCAGCTCTCAATGAAATTCCTGCATCAATGGATTCTTTGGTGGCTTCTGATTCAGAATGATGAACCCTATTTTCAGTCTCAGGCATTGCAGCAAGTCGCTCCATTTCAAGAAAATCATCCATGAGATCAAATGCTGAGGTTGAGGCTGGGATGTTTCGGTTCGCTGTTTTTTCATTCTTGAATTGGTCAAGCTCAACTATTAAAGCTGAAGCCCGTGAGTCTGAGCAACTTGGCTCATGTTTGTATGCCTCTGAGCTACTCATTCTCCGTGTATCCAGTTCCAATGCATTAAGCCTCTCCCCACAGTCCGATTGACTATCAGTGAAAGACCCAACATAGATTGAGGACGCAGCAGAATTTTTGTTCTCATTAACGGAGGACCACTTACCGGTTATGACTTTAAGCCTCCGACACTCTGCCTCAAGCTTTGCCACCTTTTTTATGCTCTCCAGATGTTGCTTGCTGGCTGTTTCAGCTGCTTGGGTACTCAAGTCGCTTTCAATTGTTATAACTTCTAGCTCCTCGGATCGAGATAGGAGCTGCCCCTTCAAATATGTGTTCTCTTGCTTTAGAGATTCAAGCTCGTGCCAAAGTTCAAGATCCATCACAGTATGAGAATCCAACTGAACAGATTCAGATTTTGTCTTGAGCTCAAAAATTTGGTTCTCAAGTGCAGATTTGATGGATTCCCACTCATTAGTTTTTTTAGCCACAGCTTCAAGGATCTTTTCTTCCTGCTCCTCTTTTGCTTGTCTTAGTTGCCTAACACATTCCTTGAGTGCCCCATCAAGATGACTTGCTCGATTTTCCAGTGCTGAATGCTGCCGAGTTGCAGCTTCAAGTTGTTTTCTTAGAGCCACTACATCATTTTCAGCTTTTTCCCAGCCTAGAAATTGCAATGGAACATGTAAGAATACAATGAAGTGTAAATTGGCTCAGCATATGGAAGAAATTTCCTTTGCAGCCAATTATTTAACCGTAATAAGAAAAAAAAATTTCTTCCACTTCTTGCAAGAAGAATAAAGCATCCACATCCAGGGAAGCTGTGACGCAATCACAGAAGTCATTCATATGATGCATTCTTATTGGATCACTGATGGCACACAAAACTCAATGAGCATTAACAGTAACTTTGAGATGGGCGCAACCTAAATACCTGCAACTGCTTCTTCAGCAACTTTTGCGTGCTGCTTTACCAGGTCATCTTTGGCACTGACATTCATAAGAGCAGCTGACAACTTCTCCGTCAAAATTCTAATGATATCATTAGGATCTTCATCACTGACAATAGTTTTTGATGTTACTTCAGGTGACTGAGTATTATCATTGGGAGATGACTTCAAGGCATCCTGCTTCAAGAATGACAATATGGGTGAAACGCACACAGCAAAACTTCTTGTAGCCAACAAAACAAACTTCTCATAATAAGTGACTGTAAAACAAGCTTCTTCTATGAAAAAGAGAACGAAACCAACCCAACAAACAAAGAAAAATTTTCTTTCTACAAGAGTATGTAAAATGGAGTTCATAGAGAAGGAGCTGGCCATTCAACCACAATGGTCCTAAGTAAAGAGTCCAAAAGAATAGTGTTCGATTTGACACCAAAATACACTAAGTGACATGGTAAGATCCTTCTGACCATCTGACACCTAAATTTTGTGCCACAATTCACCACATCAAGATTGCAAAATCGCAGTACATAAAGGAAATGTCTGATCTCCCTTTCAGAGAGAGCTTCCAAATATACGGATCAAAATAATATAAGAGCTTCTTCACTGAATGCCGAATGCCGAATGCCTTTGTTTATCTAAACACAACAGTTTGCTGCTGGTGCCATAAAGGCATTTCTGTTGAATGGTTTTGCCCATGAAGCCCCTATAAAGACCATAAACTTTCCTTTGGAAAACCCTTCAATGTAATTAAAGGTTCTTTACTCCAAGATGCATATACTAGATGATTGACGAGCCATGTGGGAATCTAACTACGCCACATAAACCAAATATGGTATCTCACATTCAAGCTTCTAATCCAGGAATATTCTTTGAATGCTTCGCATATCAGATTACCAATAAAACTTGTAGATTACATTGCCTAACAAGTTCAGCTACAACTTCCATGAACACTAAGTACTGAGGTACTGCCATGAAAAGGTCGCTGGTGAAAAATTTTTCATGAGGAACTAGTCTTGGTTCAGCCACGTAAACCAAATATGGTCCTTCACGTCCATGCTTTTGATCAAGCAGATATGGTTCACATATCAGATTACCAAAAAACATCTCGAGTACCTTTGACGGCATGTTCAGTGGTAGCTTCCTGAGCTAATTGTTTGACTCCTAGTGTCAACCAGACCCTCATACTGCTTTTCAGCCCATGCCCTTTGCTTAGTGCCCTTGCCTGTTCTACCCGCAAGACTGATTTCAGGAAATCTTTTCAGATATTTTGGCAAATTGCCAGCCCCAAAAAGAACAAATTAACTTTTTGACCCAAAAAAAAAAATGGAACAAATTAACATCAAATTAGTGATGCTGAAAAAAATGGGCAATGAGAAGGTAATCACTTGGTCAAAAGATAATTTGGAGGACGAATGATACCCAAAAGTAAGGGTTATTTCTGATAATAGGACAAAGAAGTTACTCTAGACAACAAATCAGCATATAGCAGTGAGGTTTAGCTTTGAAGAATGGCCTGCATTATAAGAACAGAGAATCGAGTAAAGATGGAATGTGGACAGCTAATGAAGATGTGCCCCGATATTCCGGGCGCATGTCATTATTCGTTTTGGGAACCAGTACTTCCAAATGGGGAGTTCAATAACAGAAATACGCAAATTGGATTGAAGGAATAAAATTAAAGAGATGCAATGGAGAGCGTAGTAAGGAAAATATAAGCTCGTGTTGTGGTCAACCACCTACCTGATCATCAGAGAATCTCGAAGATATTGATCCTGAACTTTCCGTTTCACCGGGGCTTCTCTCTGAAGACCTTCTCTTCCATAACCATTTCCTCTTTTCCATGGCAAATCCAGGAGTTTAGCCCGGACTATATCATCAAAAAGTATTTGTCTGCACTGAATATAGACATCATATCACCATATAATGCATAACATGCATATAGAAAACACTGAAAGCATAAAATTTAACACGAAGGAGAATTTCTATGCGACAATTTAATGTAGTTTAAAACGACCAGGCAGGCCTTAATAAGCAGGGCTACAGATCTCTTCTAGACAATCTCAGACATTAAACAAAAACAAAAATATATGACTTGTCTTCTCATCTTATCATCTTTACTTCTAACTCACCCAATAACCCTCAACCCCGACAACAACAACAAAAACCAGAATAAAAGATAATCTTTTTAAGACCTCATTAGCACAGAGAGACAAAAGGGAAAAAAAAAAAAAAAGGAGCTTTCCCCAAGACACCTGTGCAGAGAAGATGCAGCGCCAATAACACATGTCAAACACCATGAATTGGCTTTAGAGAGAACACTAAAAAAGTGGAATCACCAGGATCACATTGCGTAAAGCCCCCACAAATACAATACAAAGAAGCAATCAAGTATCAATAGAACAGTAAAAAGTCATGGCAAATAGTACACAAAACTGATTAAAAAAAAAAAAACCAGAAAATCCAAGAAAAGAAAATCCCAGAGACCATTGACCCACTAGAGATAAAAAAGACCAAAAACTCCTATCAGATACTCCAGAGTCCAGATAATAAATCTCTCACCAATACCGATGAATCCAAGTTATAACTAGACATAATAAAAAAAAAAGTGTGGGAACAAATACCCAGATCAAATACCTTTGACTGGAGACCAAGCCAAAGTTTGAGAGCAGGCTGGAGCCAGTTATAAATGTGAAATAAAAGATGGGGTTCAAGATTTAAGGCTGCAGAAGTGTAATAAACAAATAAAAAAATGGGTCTGCAAAGGTCTGGGGAATGTCAGCAGCTTTGTTGCTTATGCATAGACAGACTCTAACTACTAACTGTAATAGCAGATAACATGGGTATCTTTCGTATTTTATTGTTTTCTTTTTCTTTTACACAATCTTGAATGGAAAATGTGGAAATAGTTGTTGAGGGAGGGAACAAGGGACTGGTACTGTAGCCAAGAAGGAAAGGGATTGCATAATGCATTTGAGGGGGTCGGTATTCCCTTTTTTTCTTGTTTGGTTTGAGCAAATAGTACGGTTGAAGAGTGCACCGGAAAAAATTAGTATGGTTGAAGAAAAAATATTTGAATGGACATTGAGTTTTGTGATTATCTAATTTTTATTTTATTTTTTTGTTTCGTTTGACTATTTAAATGATTGAAATAATTTTTTGTTTGAATAATTAAATTGAACGTACTATTTTAAATGATTGGAATGGTTTAAATTTTGAGAAGGAAAAAAATTTTTTTGTCAGTTTTTTAATTGGGTGTTATGAGATTATCAGTATATGACGTAACAGAGAAATCATATGATATGATAAAAAAATTATAAAAAAATTATATAACATATCAAATAAATTATATGATCTATGTAATTAATTATTAAATTTTTTTTAATTTTTATTAATTAATAATATTTTATATACTTTTTTTAATAAGTATAATTTTTTTTATTACGTTATATATTTTATTTGGCATAAACAGCTACTTTATAGATGGCCATATAATAGCTCTCTTTCGAAGAAAGGGCCAAAAGAAAAGGCTGCTACTCTTAAGTCTCAACATGCGCAAGGGCTTATCTGTCCGGTGGGGAAAATGGCAAGAATGGATTATTTGTACTCTCAACTAAAATATGGGGAAAAAAAAAAAGGGAGGGGAGGGGGGGGGGGTGTTTATAAGAATAAATAACAATAAACTCATATAGATGGCTGATAATTGAATAGATAAAAACAAAATCAACTGTATAATATAGTGAAATTATATTGTGTTGTGATTTGAATATAGTCATGTACTCTTATTACTTATAGTTTGTTGCTGTGTAAAATTAGTAAAAAGAACACAACATGGGAAAACAGGTTCTGATCTTAGTAAAGCTGTGAAGTATGTGAGCTGAAGAGTGAAGAAACAGAAGAGTGAAAATGGTACATCGATAATTTCAGAAGAATTCACAAGAAAGAAAAAGGAAACAACTTTTCAGCCCTTAGATTCAATTAAAAAATTAAAATTTGCCATTTTTCTCTTTGCTGATTTTGAAACTAAAATTTTCCTTTGGATTAATTGGTTCTTTAAAAAATATATTAAACTATAAGTTATATAATAAAATAACTCTCTTTTTTTTCATAAGTTCTACACTTTTTGTTACGATGATTAAAACTTGTAACTTTTCAGTTTTTGCATAAAAATCTAAATTTTAACTTTTAGTATTTTTCCACATAAATGTTTATTTATTTCCTTATTAGTTATGATAATAACAATAGTAATTATATGAATAATACAATGAGGATGAGCGACACTAATAATAGGAAAGGTTTCTAATATACTAATTTTAATAAAGATGCTGGGCAGAGACGCACCCCTGTTTGAATTTTTTTTGGAGCCCGGAGATCACTTTGGTTCGCTGGTGTTTGGTGCGTAATCCGTATCTGCAACTGTACGCGTGTCTAGAGATTTGCGCCTCTATATTTAAATCCGACGGTCGGCATAGCCCTAGACGTTTGTCAACATTGGAGTAGTGGAGGAGCAGCAGGCCGCAGGGATAAAAAAAACGTTTTGGTGTTTCAAAGGTTTGAATTAGGGTTTGAAAGTTGTTCGTAAACCACCCACACTAATTGTAGGGGTGGTGGAGGGCAACCAGCGGTGCCAGGAGGGTTTAAATCTTATCATTTTCAGGCTTTCTTATTTTAGTAGGTTAAGGTATTCGTACTTTATGAAATGTCTATAAACTTTTTTTTTATTTTTTTTTATTACTAATTGACTAATTACTAATCATTTTTATGTTAAAAAAATGTTATTTGTAATAAATAATTAAATTTTTGATTGATACATGTAATCTAGACTGAAATTTAAAAGCACACCACGCCTCTTACCTTTTTCTTTCATTCTTAAATCACACGATAGTTTGTTTGAACCCACAATGACATCGTTTATTTAGAGTCAGCAAAAATATTTTTTGATCATTAATAAGATATAGTTTAATTAATATTGGAGTCGTATTTAAAATTTAAGGCCTCAAGTTTAAAATGTTATTTAGAGTCATTTAATCTTAAAAAAAAAAAAAGAAATGGCTTTCGATGTCTTTAAGATGACTTTAGTTTTTAATTTAAAAAACTAATGAGGTCACAAACGTGTTATAGTAGTATATAAAATGGAGTTTCTTTGGTCATGACAAATGGAGGTATGTTCATGAAATTTTTACTGGTACTAGTTTCGCTAGATAATAATGATACTATAGTGCCACTTATTACATAAAAATAGGTAAGAAAATTATTATTTACACATCAATTTTATTTTTATATACATTAAAATTATTATTTTAGGTATAAAAACAATTACCTTATCTAATTAAAGTAACAAATTTTTTTTTACATATAACTAAAATTTGTGTGTCACGCTAAAATTATTGTCTTTGATGTGAAAACCGTTACTTTACTAATTAAAGGAACTAATTTTTTTTTTTTTTTTTTGTATATAACTAACATTTGAGTATAAATATACATTCCCAAACAAAATAATGGTAATGAAATGGGAAAATTGATTAGAGGCTGCAAGGAAAGTCACGTGGGGAAGGGACTTCAAAAGTCAACAAGGCCCATGAGAGTACTGTACCTTTTGTCATGTGGAAGGGCCCAATCGCTTTGTACGAGCCTATCTGACAACCAATCAAGCAATCCCCATCATTGGATGATTTGGTCTCACTAGCACTTTTTTTTTTTTTTTAACCGTTGCCATTTGCAGACAAGAAATAAAGAGACCAAGAACCCTGAAAATAAAGGAGTGGCTGGAAATTGTTTGCCCCTTTGGGGTTTTGGAGAGAATCGATTAAACAAATTGGTACCTGTGAAGAGGGCGTCTCAGTGGATTATCAGAAAATATCTACCTTCGTCAAAAACAAAGATACTATTTTAAATAGTTACCTATCGTTAGAGGAAAAAAAAAAAAATTCAATACATGAGATTCTTACATTTTTAAATCAGAAAATAATGGATGTATAAAAATTTCTTTTTATTTTTATAAATAGACTATTTCTACTATTTGAATCTGTAACCGTTAAGTCACATGAAACTAGTCTATAATTCTCTTGTAACCAGGGCCAACTGTTGCGGTTAGCCCGGTCGACCGGGACAAGAAATTTGGCAACTGTTAAAGTCCGGTCTATCGAGTCTCAAAAAAAAAAAAAAAAGGAGGGACTCCGGTCTATCGGGCTTACAGCAACAATTATCCTAGTTTCCTTTGTTCAAGGAGAAATATCGCTATTCTCTAACGTCCGGAATAAATTAAATGTGAAAATGAATTGAAGAGAAATTAACTAGCAGTTTGTTATCTTTCAATTCATGATCTTTCATTTTCTGGAGGTGGGTCATGCTTGCTTTTTCGCCAAGGATGAAAATAATGGTGCCAGCCTGCCAGGCTGTGAGTTCTGAAGTGGGTTACAATTTCTATCACTTTTCTACGCTCAAATCCGATTACATTCCCCACTGTTGGTCCACAAAGTGCCATGGGTCGAGGGCCTAGTGATAGGTACCCAACCGAATCACATGTCTGATGTACTTCTTGATTGTGCTAGCTTTAGTGCAATAACATGGTTATACAAACTAGAATATTTTCTTTGTATTTTTTTTTTTTTTTGTTAGAAGTAAGCAGAAATGGTTAGAAATATAGTTATTAAAATTCATAAACAAAATTAAAATATTTCAACAAAATGTCTTAACTATTTATATTTAACTTACAAGACATTGAAAATTTGCATCAACAATGCAAGCCCAAAAAATAATAATAATAATAATCCATCCCAAGTCAAAACATTGATGAATGTGACTTGTTCTTTTAGTCCCAATTACTCTTCTAGATATTACTGATCCTGTAGCATCTTCCAACGGAATTGCCAGTGACAGCCATTATTGATTGATGCAACTAAAGCACCTCTTCATCCATGTGTATAACTATAGCACAACTACTTAATTATTAGCCGGGCCAACCTTAGGAAGCATCAGTTACTTATGTAGCATAACATTTGCTCGAATCTTTCAACAAATTTGTCTGCTCGTTATTCAATCCTCGTAATTTTTGGACTGGTACATCAAGCAAAAATTGAGGAAAGAACGATTGAAAATCTTTTATCTAATTTTCAACAAATTTAATCATTTTGGAGGAACCTATTCCTTCTCAAGAGTGTATACTGTATATGCTAAACTATTCCTGGACAAGCTTTCATTCTCTCCCTCTCTCTGTTTTTTTTTTCTGTTTTTTAGGTGCAAGAGTGGAAAAGTAAGAGTAATTACCTCATAGTCCTATCAGAGAGGATTACGTTTTGAGCTCAGCCGTTACACCAAACTTATGGAGAAGAAAATTTTACGATATTCAGCAAGAGTTACCAACCTCTTTTAAAATTGTATACAGTCAGACCTACGTTTAGATTCATTATGCATCTCGAGGTGTTCGAACAGTCGTTGAATGTTAGCTCATATGGCTTTGCCACTAAACCATATTGCAAGGTGGTCAAGCTTTCATTCTCTATATACAGGCTCTTATTCACGAGATTTTGATGTTTAAGTCGCGAATTCCTGTTTCCGGAGCAAGGGCATCGGAATTTGAGAGTATATATGTGCGTTTAGGACACAAGAAAAGGTAATGTGAAAAAAAAAAAAAAGGCATTATAATTTGTATATATTCAACCTTCTTTGAATGATACAATTGGGATGTTAATTTAATGGAAAACTAGGGGTAAAGGTCGCTACAAAACTTGCAGATGACTGTGGATCAGTTTTGGTTTCCTCTCCTCACTAACATTGTTGTAATGTTCCCCAGTCTGCTTCTCAAGACTCGCAACTCGCAAGGGCATCATGGACACATGGAGTGATTTACACAACCAAGTTTTGGCTGATATATGACATTTCCGCAACGCAAGTAAATGGGATTTTCTGGGGAGCAAAATAAATGTTTTTTTCAAAATTAATTTTAATTGAAATTCAAACTCTAAATCACAAGTCAAGTGATTTTAATTTATCAGTGTAAACTATGAATATAGATATATAAAATAAAATGTGAACTAAATTTCAGAGTCCGATCTCCAGCATAAATTTTTTTAACAACAGGTTTCGAACCGTGTGCCTTAAGTCTTAGTAAGAAATACTAAAATATGGGAGAAGTAAAAAAAAAAATAAAAATCACACATCGAAGAAATCGAATTGATTAAACATAAAGGCTAATGATGACATACATGTAATTTTTATTATTTAAGATCGTAATTTGGTAGTAATTTAGTACGTCTCTTCCCACATTAATTCGACCTTGAATTCCTGCGGCGTAGCCTTTTTGCTTACGCAAGCTGTGTGCGTTCTGCATGTATTTACGAATAGTTAACAATGAGACTGAACATGAAAGAGACTCATTCAAGTCCAATAGCGCTCGGGTGGTACCCCTATAGGAGTGGTTAAACGGAACATTCAAAAATAGAGATTATTCCAACCCTGATCCATATACGTTATAACCAACATATCCACGAACATGTTTTTTTGTTCAAAAAAACAAAGGGGCGGTTCCTTTTTTAGTTTTTTTTTCTTTTTTTCCTATGGTGGGAAGGGGATAAGTAATAAAAAAGTTCTAAACCTTTTCTAATTTTTTCAATTAAGTTTTATACCTTTTAAATATTTCAAATCAGTCTTATACCTTTTAAATTCATTTCAATTAAGTACTAATTTGGACAAAATTGCAGTCAACACGTTAACAAGCCTACTGACTAACGAAAATACATTTTGAAAAGGAAAACACCAAATACCAAAAAAAATTCTCCCAAATACACTCTCTCCAAGTTGGCATAAGAAATAATTTCCTACCTTCTAAGAAGCCTCTGAGTTTTGACAAAACAAAAAATGATCGGATCTTAAAGCCTCTCTCTCTACTTTCCATTTTTTTCCTTCTGTCTAAGTACAGTAACAACGACAAATTGGGGTGATCTTTTTTTTTTTATTGGACATTATTTCCTGGAGTATTTATTTTCCTCAATTTATTTCCTGGGCCAACTTTAATGGCAGAGACTGTATTTGGGGATGTTTTTTCAGGTATTTGGTGTTTATGTTTTATTCAAACCATATTTTCGTTAGTCAATAGACTACTTAACGTGTTGACTACAATTCCATCCAAATTAATACTTAATTGAAATAAAATTAAAAAGTATAGGACTGATTTGAAATATTTAAAAGATATATAACTTAATTAAAAAAATTAAAAAAAATTTAGAACTTTTTTATTACTTATCCCTAGTGGGAAGAACCCAATTACATAAGAATAGCCATCAACAACGTATTCCGCATACCAGGCCCTGAAGTGCAAATGAAAAATTAGGCTTTGGGCTTGGATTGCATTTGTGTTGAGTTTGGGAGTGACTTGTTGGTCCATAGTCTACGAATCGGACTGGAATCGGCCCATTCAAAGGCTGAAAATAAAAGGGCCGTGGATTTCGTTGGGTGATCCTAGGGTATTATTCTAAGAGTCCAACTAAGTGGACTGAAAGGTGGTGATTTCAAGTAGACATAATTAGTCCATCACTTTTGAGCCCATCCATACAAGACATTTTATATATTAGTATAGTCTTGTAATGGCCTGTTAATACTTCCTTTTAAATAAAAATAAAATAAAATAAAATAAAAATCAAGAGAAAAGTTGTCTAAGTGGATTCGGTATATAGTCTAAGTAGTTAAAGTACAGTAATTGTCAACCACAAAATTTAGAGTTCAAATCTTAAATTTTACTCACAAAATTCTCTATCTCCTATTGCTTTAGTAGGTCCAAAATACAAAAAAAAAAAAGTTCTCTAAGCAGAAAAATTTGCTAGAAAACAGATAGAGGATATTAAGAAAAAAAATTGTTTATTAAAAACCAAGTTTTAAGATAACATTAAATTTAAATTAACACTAAATAAATTTAAAATTTAATGTTTTAAAAAAATAAAAAATAAAACTATCTCTAACTATTCACTAGCTAGTTTCTCTGACTATATACTAAAGCTCAAAAATCAATTGCGTGAAATTGATTCTACCACATTTGAGTCCACCCAGATTTTTGCATACTCGAAATTGTGTGCGATGCTGCTGGCAGGACGGGAACTTAGGAACCAATGTATAGAGGAAGCAAGAACGTTCAGGCGTGTTGAGGTTGTCAAAATCAAAGATTTCCATAAGATTCCTTTGTTCCATGTTGGATCTTTTGCGGGATGGAGATTGAAGAGTCGTACAACCATATACGTGTGTAACGTGAGTGCGACTTTGCGGACCTGCAGACCTCCAACAACTGGGTGGATTTTACTGTGTTTCAGAGCCAGTCGAGAGCATTTTGTATTTGTTATATGACACAGAATTCTAGTACACGTGTCTTCGTCAACGTACAATTGCCTCCCGATCACAGGTTCATTCATTTCCAGGATAGGGTCCCTGGTCAATTCTACCAATTTTTCTTCTTTTGTTTTGGTTCGTTCATTTCTTTCTTTCTTTCTTTTTTTTTTTAACATATATTTCTTTTTTTTAAGTTATTACCTCCTAATTTTAAAAGCTCTAACGTTATATTAAGAAAAAATTTAATCTGACACTTAGTAACTAAAATAGCAATTAATTTATTAATAATTTTTTGACTTATTTTGAATCATTATTTGATAAGCAGCTCATGAATGTATCAAATTCCATCAGTAAGGACAAAAAAAAACGTAAGGAGGCAATTCTTTACAGTTGACAAACTCTTCAAACTCATTCTCAAAAAAAAAAAAAAAAAAAAACGAACTCTTTAAACTCTTCCAAGTGAACAAATGGTGAAGCCTAAAATCTTTATAGGATTTCAGTTCAAAAAATGAAAGAAAAAATTATGTAAGTTATGCAAAAATTTAAATTATTAAATGATAAAAAAATATCTTAAATTAACAAAATAAATAATTAATTACGTATTTTTTATATATTATAGATTGCTGTGTAATTTTTTTTTTTTTTGAAATATGTGGGCTTCGAACATTAAATCCAACACAAAGAACACAGAGACGTGGTCACTCTAGTTGCCTGTCATTTAACGCTTCTATCATATCCACATCTCAGGCACACATTTCATTCTCTCCTCAGCAACAAAGCTCTCTATATTGGGATTTGGGAGAGCTATATCAAAGCATTATTGTTAGTTCTTCTTTATCAAGGGGAAAAAGGAAAAACTTTATCAATAAAATCTAATGGCTCAAACCATGTTGCTGATGTCTGGCATTTCAACGAGGCATGTTGTGGATTTGAGAAGAGACCCAATACTTCAATCCCAAGTTCAAAGACTTAGGCCTAAGCCATTCTCTCATCTTCTCTTCAATTCACTTTCTGGTAACATTTGTTATTCTTATTCATCAAAAAGGCTCTCTACGGTTGCGATCTTCAAGTCTAAAACTAAGGCAGCTCCTGCCAAGAAGGTGGGTTTTTGACTTCTTTACTATCATTCCAAAAAATTTGACCAGTTTTCCTTAAATGCATGTATTGGCTGACTGTTTAATAAATTGTTGTCTTTTTTTTTTCCTGATTACCACTAAATAGGGTGCTTCACAACCGAAGTTAAAGGTTGAAGATGGTGTTTTTGGAACCTCTGGTGGGATTGGTTTCACTAAGCAGAATGAGCTATTCGTTGGGCGTGTTGCCATGCTCGGCTTTGCCGTAAGCACATCTTCTTATTTGATAATTTACCCATGCATGCCATTTTAATGTGTCGCCTTTTCAATTTTTTAAGAAATATCATACAAGTTGAACCTATGTTTTAGAAGATGCCTGAATTGATCTCTCTTTTTGATTTCAAGTAAATCGGAGTGGACTTCAGATGAAAGAGAGGAGACCAACTTGTTGTATTCATTACTGCTATTTAACATGAAAGAAAAGGGTATAAATAAAGTGAGAACCTTTTTGCAACTTCTAATGTGAGTTTCAATATACTTATATTTGAGCAGTGATAACTGTAATTTTAAACGAACATAACAGACACTTCTGATCTCAATATACGGGAATTAAGAGAATGAGAGACCATCCTGGTTTGTGTTAAAAGCTGGGTAGGGTCTGCAATTGACAAAGACAACAGAAAAAGGAATATACTGAAAAAAGGATCAATGAAAAAAAAAAATTAATAACAAGCAGATGGTGAAGATACAAATTGCACATGTAATAAAGAGGGATTTTAGGTCCTGGTATATGAAGTGCATTGCTGTTCATATGATTGGTATATGCAGGCATCCTTATTGGGGGAAGCAATTACAGGGAAAGGAATTCTAGCTCAGTTGAATTTAGAAACAGGAATTCCCATTTATGAGGCAGAACCACTTCTTCTTTTCTTCATCCTGTTCACTCTGCTTGGAGCAATAGGAGCATTGGGTGATCGAGGCAGCTTCGTGGATGACCCACCTGCAGGCCTCGAGAAGGCAGTGATACCTCCTGGAAAAGGCATCCGGGGAGCACTGGGTCTCAAAGAAAGAGGTAATTATTTTATTTACACTTCTGCATTGCCGAGTAGCGTATGTTTTCCCTCAGGAAAATGATTGTGTCCGAACATTCACTCGTTCTAACACCTAAAGTGCTCGTTTGCTACAACATTTTCACTTACACATTCAATTGTTGTTTATTCGTGTGTGCAAGGTCCACTGTTTGGGTTTACAAAGGCCAACGAGCTGTTCGTGGGGAGATTGGCTCAGCTTGGTATAGCTTTCTCTTTGATTGGAGAAATTATAACTGGGAAGGGTGCACTTGCGCAACTGAACATTGAGACAGGCATTCCCATTAACGAAATCGAACCGCTTGTGTTGTTCAATGTTGCCTTCTTCTTCTTTGCGGCATTGAATCCTGGGACTGGCAAATTCGTGACTGATGAGGAGGAGGATTAGATGAGCAGCTAGCAGCTAGTTTGTGCTTGTAACTTGGAAGAAACTATATTGTATATTTATTCAAGAAAAAAGACATATTATCCCCCCTTGCTCCATCTCCCTGCTCTATGTTCTCTTTTAAATAACGAGGAAGCATGACCTCTTTTCCTGGTGGATTTTTTTAGCAAATGGTGCGCGGATGATCAATATTGACTTGGTTGTTAACATATTTTTTTGCTTTGTTATTTCCGCGATGGTAGACGATCTACCATGGATAGTAGTATAAGAGTAGTTTCCGTTTGCGGAGACACATTTGATTAGTTTATATTTAATAATAGAGCCACTTAAAATTTTAGTTTCAGAGTTTAAGTTCATTTCATGAACCCTACCAAGTAAAAAAAAAAAAAATGAATTGGTTGCATAAAATAATTAGTTGATTAGTATTATGTCTAAAAAAAATGAAAAATTCGATTTTTACTTTGTTTTTAAATTTCTGCTATATTTGTTTTATGGGGTTTGGCTCTACAGATTTTGTACAAATTGTTGATTTTGTTTTCTTTCAATCCACTTGTTGCCAAGAGGAAAAATTACAAAAAAAAAAAAAACAAAAGCTTGATTTATGTCAAGAAAATCAGAACCAAAGAGCACGTAAACGAAGAAGAAAAAAAAAGATAAGAATTCTGATTGAACTGCGGCGAAGTCCTTGAGCCTTGGCCGGTTCTTCAAAAAATGGGGCACGTGGAAATGTCATATCGAGTTATGAACAGGTTAACCGGCCCACAAAAAAAAAAAAAAAAAAAAACTCCACTTAATTGCATCTTATTATATATTTTTAATACCATACAATAATCCTCACTTAGATCTGCTGCGGTGCTGCCACTATCCATTTTAAACCAGGTCATGACAAAAGTTTAACAAAAAAAAAAAAGAAATAAAATAAAATCAAGGAAAAAGATAGCTCCCAGGAGCCACCACGGCATCAACCTTTTCGTCCGAGAAAAAAAAAAAAAAAAAAAAGAAACAAAATAAACATTTACCCTTGATTGAACTGGATTCCCCTTATTACCACCTCTGCGACTGCTACAAAACCCTTCCCTTCTGTCTTGATTCTCATCTCTAGAAACCGTCAATCCATCTTTCTAAGAATCTATATTTGACGGCCGGCAGGCAGCCCGGGAAAGTTAACGTTACCGGGCGATACACGTTCTGTGATCAACCCACCCACTTAAATAAAAGGTCTACAGGATCATCTGTTGGGGAGTTCCCACACCGACACCGTCACAGTCAGGGATCATCATAACCTTTTTTCGTTGTCAGATGGAGAAATCAGCGGTTCTTCGGGGAAATTTCCAAAACGGGATTCACATTCACTCCTTCTCTTCTTCCTCTGCTTCTCACAGACATGTTAGCTACAGGTTCTCTCTCTCTCTCTCTCTCTCTCTCTCTCTGCCTCTATTATATAATTGGGTCTCTTGTTTCTTGAATTTTTTGTTTGTTTTGTTTAAGATTCAGTGAGATGATTAGATGGATATTATAGAATTGGATTTTTGGATGTTCAAATGGGTTTTCATGATTGGGTGATTTGAAGTTGATTAATTAGAACTTGGTTTCTGTTGTATGCTGTAAATTGATGTTTTTGCCTTTGATTTTAGCGTCTTCAGATTGTCCAAGATGGGGTCTTGATCTTGCTCCCCTAGTTTAATGGGCGTACTTTTATAGAGTTCCTTTTTTTTTTTTGGGTTCTTTCTTTCAGATATTAAATTGGGATGTGAAGTCAGATTCTGGGTTTTAAGAACTGTAAACATGTTTCAGTCATTGACAGTGATGTCAATTCATTCATCATAAGTGATTTGAACAGCGGGCGTGGCTTTTCTTTTCTTTTTAATTATCTAGTTTATTTGTGTCAAGTAGCATATAAGGATTGATGACAAAATGCAAAATTTACGGACAGTCATTGTCTGATATTGATGCTTGTCTTCCCGAATGGACCAGATTGGCTGCCTCCCTGTCATGTTATTCTAGTTATTTACTTGTTGAAGGTTAAGAAACTGTTATCATATTTTCATTTTCGCGAACGAAATGACAGAACAAGCTATTTAGAGAACCTTAGCGTTATGCTATAATTGTTAAATATGGTAGGCTAGTTCCCCCAAATGGGGCACGTGGGCAGCATCAAAACAGTGATTTTGGTTATTCCATCTCTATCAAGAGTCTGTTGCGAAAGCTGAATGAGCATCAATTTTATAGTATGCTCAACTACTGGAGCAGATGGCAGGAAGTAGATATGGCCACTGTCATTCGCATTCCTGCTTTCATTGGCAAGATATGATGGCTTGCAATGAAATCTTCGTCCTACCCGCACTGGCAAATTCAAATATATATTTCGAATATTCAAATTAAAGTGGTTAAACTATGATCTACATACAGTTTTTAAGCAAGTCTATCTGTGAGACACAGATACTAACCTAAGAGGTGAGATGAATTCCTGATCTTGTAATCGGCATTAGTTGGATGAAAAATGGACTAAATATAATAGCCATGAGTATAAAAGGATAATAAGTGAGTATTAATAAAATTTCTGGTGGTTCTCAAACGCTTTATCATTCTATTATACTCATTTGTTTATTGGTTTTTCCTGTTTCTATTGGTCATGTTTCTTCACCCGAATAAGCCATCAGTGTCTCTGATACAGCTGCGGTACTTGTGGGTATGAGTTAAACTTAAGCTCCTCCAATCGGAATACCTCAACTATTGGCTCAAAGTATGGGAAATCCATAAAGCGAGGGATCATCTCGTTTTTTGTCATTGATGAGAGCAGGTTTACCCAGGTTGATGAATTCCAATGCATTCCACACTTCTCAAAGTACTCTTGGAGTTTATTCCGCCGGAAAACAAAACTTCTTTGTCGTAAGTGTGGGAGTCATATCGGAACTGCTTATAATGCTGAAACTTCCACTCACCCACATGTGTCTGATGAGTCGGATGTTTCCTCAGCTAATGATGGTACTGCAAAGAGGAAATACGATATTAAAATTCGTTCTTTACAACCTTCAACTTTTGAGCAATCTGGCATTCCTCTTTACACATAATGTGCTGTAGTGACCTGCAAGCCTCGTCATGGCAATGTTTGTCGCTGGGTATCAGCAAGTTAACAACTATACCAGCATCTTCGTGTAAACATGTTTTGCATCCTCTTTTACTTGTAATTTTGTTTCTATACCATTTCTTAAATTATGACCTGTACATAGCATAATGAGAAATTCAAACAAGAAGTGTGGGTGTTTGGAGGGGATCAGAGTTAAAGTTAGTACATAAACTTCCATTGTAGAATTCTAGTGTGATATCTTGCATTCAGAATAATGAAGAATAGCGTTTGCTGATGCATACTTGTATTGTATGTTATCTACTTAAAGCCTTCGCTTTTTTAATCAATCGGTTCCATAGTCTTTAATTAGCAAGGAAAGTGATGGCACGTATGTGATTTCGGATTTGCTTATCGAAATAATTTCTTAATCTTGGACCTGCGGATGGAGAACGGTGGGAGAAATCTTACCAGTCATTTTTGGTTGGAGATACATGCCTAATTTGAAGACCATTGGATTATTCTTAATTTTTTGCGATGTTAATGGGGCGTTTTGATGTACAAGACTTCCATGCTACGGGGTTTAAAAATGTAGTTAAGCGTACAATTTTACTCTTATTTGAAACTTGACCTCTACGTTATAGTATAATAATTTTACTATTACATTAAGGCTAGGACTTAAATTTTTTTATTTATAAGATGTTTGAGGCGTTGGAGTGTCAATTAATTTTATTAGTGCCTGTCAGAAATTACCTGTACCCATCGAAGATTACCCATATTAGCTCCGACAGATACGAGGTCAAAACCAATTGACTAGAGAATGAAGCGGAAATCCTTATTTTTTGTAATTTTTTAGCGGATATGGGGTCAGAGATAAGTTTAGCTATTCCCGTCCCCATACCCTCCTCATACCAATTTTTTTTTTTTTTCATTTATTCTTTAATCTTAGATAAATAGAATTAAATTCTCAACTCTTCAAAAACAATTCACCTCATTACTGCCAGCAAAATTGAGTCTCTTTGTCTTTCTCTCTGTATAGTGTTTTGGAATCCGATACCCAGATGCGCGTGACCACATAACATGTCTTGTTTGCTTGTCTACACCCAATAAGAACTCCTGCATTGGTTGTCCAATGACATATATGGAGGATTGTGGAGGGATAAGTCCATGATAATGACTATGGTATGGTGCTTCTAGGTTAGGGTGCAAAATGCCATTGATGAAAAACTCTCATAAGATTTTATATATAATTAAAATTATAAAAAAACAAAAAGATTTAAAGATGAATAAATAGAATGAATTTTAGGACCTGAATAATTTCAATTGGTGGCTTATTTTACATTTAAGATCTCCCTCCAGCTTTATATCATCAATGGTCCTCTCGCTTACAGCATTAATACTTGAATATAGACATGATAGAAAAAACACAAATAGGATATTTTTTAGCGCAATCCAGACTTGCTATGTCACAAAGATAATTATAAATTAGTCACTATATAATTTTTTAAAAAAAATCATATCATATTTTTAGAAAATCTGATTATTGACTTTTCTATATCATATGAAATTTTGTAAAACATAAAGTAATAGTCAACAAGGCACATTTATGAGATAAAAATAGACAAATTAAGGTAATCTGAATATAACTTATAATTTATTTTCTTTTTTCATCGAAGTTGAGTAAAAAAGAGGAATAATAATTCATATTGTTGATTACCTTAGCACCTTTCGCCTTGCTTTAATAACAAAAGAGTTCTCTCGCCTTCAATAACATAATAAATACAATAGTCTTGATTAATCTAATGGTGTGGTCAGAATAATGTGTGCGTATGTCTCTCTCTCTCTCTCTCTGTATTTATATATAAACATGTATATATCGTGTGTACATTTTCCAATTTAAATAATTTCGGAAAATAATCTACCAAATGCTTTAAATGTAGCTCAAATCTAAAATCTATATAGAAATTAATCATGGATGTGGAAACAATATACATGAGCAATATTGACAATTAAATTTCGCTTCATAAACTAAGTTTACAATAAAATTCAATAACTATGACTAAATAATATGTATTTTCCTTATGAATTATGATACTTTATTTTAATAAATATCATGATTGATATGATTAGTATTATCCCCGTCTCCTACACTTTATTCTAATAATTTGAACTTCAATACTTAAATTATTTATTCATTATATTTTTAAGTCAAAAGATATTTGTAATATATATAATTGATTTGTCATTAACTTTGTACATCAAGTAGTTTGAGGTGTCAAAGTATATAATTTTTTAATTGTCAAGTGGATGGGTATGGGGTGAGGATGATGACCCCTATTCTCCAACAGAAATGAATACGGGAATTAAAATTTCATACATGTCAATAGGATTGTTCATAAACCGTTCAATCCATTAAAAACCGTCCAACCCGCACCGAATCTACCCGCAACCGTCAAAATTGTGAGAAAAAAATTAGACACACACACACACATTAAAAACGAACTTCGTTTCTTCCAAACAAAAAAAAAAAAGATTTACCCTTCAGTCTCCTCTCGTTTATTTTTTTCTCATGTACGGAACATTATCATTTCAATTTTTTCTCTTTTGGATAAAATAGGAATCTTTTATTTAAACAACCACAGTTTGAAAGCGAGAATTAGATTCGTTCAATGTTTGATCATTTGGAAGATGTTGAACATTTATGTTTTAAACAATATCGTAGACTTTAGCCTAAGAACTTCACTGACGGATTATTAGCGATTGAAATTAGGAAGAGAGGAAAAGCCAAAATATGTTTAAATAGTTTGTACGTAGTGTGGCCATGTGGGCGAATGAAGGCTAACTTCTTTTTAATGTTAAATACGTATATTTTTTATTTTGAATAGTATAATTTTTATTCATATTTTTCATGTAATACGGAGTTAGTTTGAAGAAGATAGCGAGCATTTGAATAAATGTCTAACTAAATTTTTGAATTTTTTAATTGAATATTTAATTGAGTATTCAGATTTCACTTCATACAGGTATTTAAAAAAAAAATTGAAACATAAGGCATAAAATTAGAAAAACTGCTTAAATCAATCTGCAAAATAGTGAATTGGTTTGACAATTTGAACGGTTGACGGATTGGTTGCGATTTGAAAATTTCAAACCGTTACCGTGATGGTTTGATTGTAATTTTTTCCTTTAAACCGCCAATCCACTCCGTGAATGCTCCTATCCACTAGGGACAGGGACGGGAATGAAGATGGAAACAGAGACAGAGATGAGATCGATAAATAGATATAAGAAATGGGAAAGTCATACTCGTCCCGACCCTCCCAATTATCAATTCTATTGAAGCGTGTCGTTGAGGCTAGCTATTGCATTTTACTCGATGCTCTTATAAAGGGTTAGCACTTAGTTAAACTGCTGCAGTAGATGTTAAAGTCCGAACCACACGGACTGGTTTCGAGATGTCCAATGGGCCGAATCAGCATCTAGAGCTATAACGAATTGTTTCGGAGGCTTGAAATTGGGTGAGAGTGAAAAATAAAGGAAACGAGTGGTTTCACCAAAAAGAAACAAGAAAGGAGTGGGGACATTGTGAGCGTTTTGCATTAGATTTTGACATACGAGTTTATATAAGCTTGATTGGGTAGCAATGAGTTTTAAAAGTTTCACACGTGTCATTAAATGATTGAGTGAATATTACATGTCAAGTAAATAGTGTTGTATGTTGTTCTCCAAAAAAAAAATAATAATAATAAAGTGTTGCAGGTTATTATAAATATTGTATTATTTGGTTTGGTTTGGTGCTAAAAAAACCTTTAAGAAAAAAAATCACAATTTCTAACAAATTTTTTTTCCTTTGGTTTACGGAGAGAAAAGATTAACTGTTTGAATTTCACAAGAAAATATTTTCACATTAGTAATTCAAGTTTAAATTTTCATCTTTGCATTTTTCTCTGACAAATGTTGGGTGACCTTAAAAATGTGTCAAAAGTCTGTGGCGCAGTATTAGATTCTATACTTGATAATCGTTGTAATCTCTAATAATGGAGTTACGCTCGACCCCACCGGTTATCAGATAGTGAATCTACTCCTATGAAGATAGTTCAATGAAATATTGATAAATAAAAACTATTTTGCTCTTAACTCACGGATCGGATGACAAATATATTGATGATAAATTTTTTTTTATAGTACACCAAAAAAAAAAAAGAATCTCACAGAAAAAAAAGCATTATGTTTCGGTCAACTAGTCCAAGAGGACCGAAGCCCATATGAAAATTAGTAAAAAAAGAAAACAAAACAAAACCCATTACAAGCATAATGACAAAAATACCCCTAAACAGCTTCATTCAACTCACTATTTCTATTACATTATTTGTGGAGATATATTTATAATTTCACCTATAAATTTTTTTTTTCTCATTCAATTCAACTATAAAATTTTATTTTCTCATCATTATCTTTTTCTATATATTTCTAATCTATCCAAATAACTAATTTTTATAATTTTATTTCTCTCCAAATTCTCACAATTTAAATACCAAATTATCACAATCCAAACAAACCATTAGTGATTTAATTGGTTGAAAATTTCTTTTAATTATTTATTTTATTTACTTCCAATAAGTGTCATATTCAATTAACTACTCATTAGATTCAATTTGATTGTATACCAGTTAAATATTTAATTGGTTGTTTTCGTTTTGAATAATTTTAATCTAGAAAACTAAGCTACGAGTGCCAGAATTCCGTTTTTTCGTTCACATATTTTGTGTTAGGTTGCGTTTTTTTGTTTGGAAAATTTTGTGATCGAGTGTTTAAGAATTTTGATCATTATCATGAAAAATAAAAACTAGATTAATGTTCTCAATTTCGTCGTTTCAACGAAAATATTTTAATTTAATATTAAATTTCTTAATTTTAATTTTTTTTAATCAAAAAAAAGTATATCGCGATCATATTAATTATTACATTTATTAATTAAAATCAGGACTTACCTATTAATTATTTTATTTTACCATCCTTATAAAGCGGACATATTATTCGAGTACTGTTCGACTCAAATACACTTTTTTTAAAATTAATTATAATTTTAATAAATTTAAAATTAATACTGTACATGCACATTTAAACTTATAATTAAAGAAAGACATTACCCTCGAGCACAATTATTGAGACTTAAATTTTGATTAAATATTAAAAAAATATAACAAATCACTACTTAACTGCCATTTTAAGAGATTTTCTTGATTTTTGTTGCGTTCAAGATTTTTCTCCCCGTCACTAAACATAGATGTAAGAGCGGGTTCCTCTAAGGGAAAAGGATAAAAAGGCCAGAAGGCAAAAAGAGAGGACAGATTTGACGCAACCTAGGACGTGAGACGTGTCCACGTGTCCACAGTCTTCAAAGAGCTACTATTACATAAAAAATTGTGGTTACAAAAATATTAGGGGAACACAAAAAAAAAAAAAAAAAAAATTGACTACAAATACAAAATCAGAAATATGAATTTACACTACTCTATGTGGTAATTTAATAATGACTTAACACGTCCTCTTCTGTAATGTCTTGAATTTTAGTTTTTGTGCTTTCACCTGCCTTGAATAAATAGGATTATAGAGAGACGTAATTACAAATTCACAACTTATTAATATCATGATCGAGAGTAAAAAAGATTTATTGGGTTCAATAGCGCTCGAGTGGTACGTTTGCTAATTAGGAGTGGTTGAATAAGGTACTATAAATAAGAATTATTTCAATTTTAACTCATAAATCTAATAACCGATATACTCGTCATAAGTTTTTTTACTATTTAAAAAAATATGAATTTATAATTATAAATTGTAATCATAATTAATAGTTATAATTAAATATGGTGAATTTCTGTCCAAATCGTGCCATTTTTTTTTTTCAGCTCCAAGATGAAATTCTCAAGGATGGGAGAGTATCACCGCTTTTCCTTGTGGCGTGACAAACAATGTGCCTCCCTTTTAATTTTAAGTTTATTATAAATAATTATTATTTTTTTTACAGATACTAATTAAAATTAATATATTAATATTTTTTAATGATATTTTTGCAATAGATTTGATATTTAACTTTTTAATAACTAATTATCGTATACCACATATACAACAATTATAAAAGAAAGATAAAAATATCTATTACTAACAAAATCCTTCTAACTTTTGAGATTTCCTTTGACTTGAGCTTGCACGCACAGAAGAAAAAAAAAATAAAAAGAAAAAAAGACATTATCTTGCAAATAAAGAAAATAAAGGTGTTGCCCTTTAATCCTCGCACCAAGCTTTTCTTGATTATTGAGGAATATGTAAAAGTTGAGGAGTCGGCCACTTTACCAAAAACTGCTCTTCATTTTTATCTACGGTTGGCATTGCACATGATTACTCTGTATTCTCAAGTTTGAAAATTTCTAAGTATTTGTTTCCCTTCTGGGTACAATTAATGTGTAAAATTAGATCTTTGGCCACTGCCCACTGGGGAATTTACCATGCATCAATATTGTGTTTATGTATTAATTAATTTGCATAACAAAGTTTAGAAGGATCTCAATTTGCCTTCACATCACGGTGACATATACAACGAAAGGAATGTAGTTTTGGCCATTAATTTTGCATGTAATTGCAATGGGGACCTACGCCTCTTCTTCTTGTTGTGTTGATGGATGGAGTTGGGTGAAGATTGGTATATTGTCACTTTCGGCCACAACAAACGGTGCCATTTTTTTAATGCAAACAGCCATGGTGGTCCTAAAAGGAAATTGGCCTCCATTACTGAAATATGCCCCCAAGTGAAGGGAACTGACGACCAAATCAGGCCCTCATGGGCATGCCTTTGCATGTGCAACAATAGCCGAACGTGGGACGAAATAAGCTCATAATTTTATTTTTTTTTTTCTAACTTTTACAAGGAGGGCAATCCCCAAAATTAAGAAACTATACTTCAAAAATACGCTCCAATCAAGTCAGCCTAAAGAATTTCGTTAAGCCCCAAAGGGGGCTCACTGAGAAGAGATAACCAAACACTAGGAAACTTGATGGCAGTTTCCAATATTTTTTTTCCTTTCTTAGAGAACAGGGGATGTGTACAAAAGCAAAGAAAAAAAAAGAAAGAAAGAAAATGGATTCCATATCAAGACAACTATATGGCAAGTTCTAATAGGGTCCCTGTATAACTAATCTTCCCCAATGATTTTTCGCTTTATGTGTGCACCTAACATGGAGTTTACAGTGTTTTTTAAGTATGAAAATTGAAAAGCAATCTACAACTGTTACTTTTCATGTTAGTTGGCTGCAGCCACCAACAATGCATATTGTGAAAACACCAAATCTGAATACAACCCATGCTGTTGTATATCTTTATCAACAAGAACAAGAATATAAAAAAAAAATTCAAAAAAACCCCTTTAATTTCATAGCCAAGAACTTTTCAAAGGAGGGACTATAAAAGCCATTTTGACTCCTCTACCATTCTAAATAATGCAGCACTTTACAGTCCAGATTTGAGCCTCCAGCCCACTCACAGGATTGACGGAGGAAAGTGATAATGTCCCTTTTTTTGTTTTTGATGGATTTCTCTTAACTTTATTCTTTGGTCCTCCTCTTTGTCAGAGTCACCCTTATCCAACTTTTCCTCCCTTTGACTCCCTCCACATGGTCCTTGTTGGACCTTTTCCATCTGATGAGATGGAAAAGGTGGCCAATCGGCTTTCGCCAGCTCAGCAGCGAGGGCCGGGATTTGGCATGTTCCATCACACTCATGGACTGCTCCTTCTTCTGCTTATTGGGTTGGTTAATTTCCTGGTTGAGATTCGAATTATTGTTCCAGGACTTCTTGCCACAGTGCTCGAGAGAGACCTTTGAAACTGTGCCCTTTTCCCACGAGGCGACGCCGTTGTCTCCGAACTTGATAGATATAAAAGAGTCTACAAAAGTTTAAGCTTTAAATTGAGACTAATTGGGACCAAAGGAAAAGGAAAAGGAAAAGTAAAGGAAGAAACAAAAATAATCATGAAAATTTTTTGGCTTCCATCTATTTGGATATACATGTATTAAATTGTTTCTTTTTTTTTTTGATTAATTACAACACCAATAAATACAAATAAATGTAGACATTATGTACTAGGAACCATATATACACACGCCAAGAACATTTGGTGCAGGAAATGAAATCAAATTGACACCAAAGGGGTCCTCCCTCTTTGAATTTTCTTGGCATGATATTGCATTTGGACAATTTGCGATTTGCATATCTAATACAAAACCTGTCTAATCTAATGCAACTTCTGTTTAACAGTAGTTTGATTCTATGCAATTATGAAACGCTTTTATCTTTCAACAAGTACCTAATGGCCAATGCCCTTTCTCTTGAAAATTTCGGGCGATTGACCCATATAGCTGGGGATACGTACGTACTTATTAAATAATTTAGGTGTCATCAGATTACACATGAATCACATGAAATTCTCCATCCTTCCACTAAATTTGTATGCGTTAGGGAAAAAAATAATTGCAAGCAACCATAAAACTTAATAAGTATCTAAATGCATCTGACAACATTAGGTGTGCTTTGACGATTCTTTTGTCATTAGCATACAATAACAAAACAATAATTCTGACGCATAAGCAAACACGCCCACAAACCACATGCGTGCCCTGCTTTTATCTCTGTGGCAACTAAAGAAGAACAACAAAAATCCAGGACTAGGAGGAGTCTTAAAAATGTCGATTATAACAACAAAAGAAAGAATATAATAAACTAATTAAGAACAGGCAGCATAAAACAAAAAAAACAAGGAGAGCTCGGTTCTGTAAATAAGATTTTGGATTCAAGTTTTATGAATAAAAAAAACAGTACTTGAGGGCTTCCAAAAATGCGATAGAAAGTTGAACCGGATCGGTCGGGACCACAATCAGTACAACCGGGGTTTAGGGCCAAAAAAATAAAACAACAACAAAACAAACATTAGTTAGTTACCTTCATGGCTGGTGGAAGCATCGGGAACATCGCCTGAGTCGTCTGATTTAGATTGCCGCAATTCGAGGCGATTGAGAAGGGAACCCAAAGCAAAGATCTTGGGAATGTTGATGGGTGGCTTCTTCTTACCATGGCCTGGAGTTTTTCTGCGACTACTTGCTCTTCCGAATCCTCTGGCTGACGAAGAAAGGTGGTGGTGACGACTCTGTTTTGCAGCCAATATGAGGAGCCTCTCATTCAAGCAGAGTGGGCAAACCCCTACAAAAACCTCTTTTGGGTGGAAATAACAGCAACAGTTGTCTTCTCTATACCTATTGTTCATTGTCTAATATATATATATGCTCAAGAAAAAATGAATCTTTGAAGAGAGTAAGAGATCAACAAGGTGGGAGAGAATCAAAGAGAAATATTTCTAAGAAATTTGGTATCTAGAGGTAATATATATATGCCGGGCGGATTGCTGTACGGCGTAGGTACACCGAGAGCTTCCCAAATATTTTATTATTAATTTTTTTAAAGATTAAAATTTACGTTTGAACAAGTGTTATTTTATATTCTATACGTTAATTTCTTTAAAAATAATTATATATATATATGTGTGTGTGTGTGTGTGTGTGTGTTTTGTGACAGGTATTGAAATTTTTTAGTTTGTAGCGTGTTTCGAGTTGATAAAATATTATTTTTTATAAAAATAAAATTTATATTTAAATAAATATTATTTTAAAATATAAAATATAGATATTGTATAAAATTTGTTTAAAATATTTTTTCTTCAAAAAAGTTTCTTTTTCTAAAACATTAAAAAAATAATATTATATTTAATATGCATGTACACACAAGTATAGGTAAGGTTTCCGTATCTTTATATGTATGTCAATGTCGACTTGTATTTTTGGGGTGTATACTAACTTTTGTCCAATATATACAACCACTCTGTACAGAGTGAGTAGGGCCCACCTATATTGTATAACAACAGGAGGGAAGGGCAGCCCAATCATCCTGCAACAGGTGCTTTGTTAAAAAGTGGCTTAAAAGATGGGGTTTTCCGGTTTTTGGACATTCCAGCTGCTGTTGGCACCACTTTGGACTGAGGGAGTGTACTTGGATTGTGGCTTTCAAGGGATTTGCCCCGCTCCATTCTTTCTGCTTTTTTTTTTTTTTTTTAATTCAAAAAAATTAATGATTAACTAGTTTGTTGTCAAAAAAAATAAAAAAATAAATTTTACATGAAGTGCAAAGCACCCTAATTTCTTAAAAAAATAAGACCTTCCACGAAAAAAATTTAAAGATAATAAAGATTAAACCTCCACCCTAATTGTTGCTTCATTCTTTCTTGGTATATTAAATATTGAAATACTTACGAAATTATTCTTGGTGTATTAAACATTGATTCGAATAATTTGATCCATAAATTTTATCGAGGTTCGTAACTTTATTGATTAAGTCAAAATCAAGAAAATTAACTTATAGGAAATTTTTGAACTTAGATTGCTATATTTTATGTTCTTAATAGACTTTACACCTCAAAATTGCGCATTTTAAGTCTGATAAGGATGAGAGTATTCAAAATAAAAAAATTAGTGGATCGAAGCACTTTCATTAAAAAAAAAAAAAAAAACTTTGGAAGTGTATTTTGCTATTACTCATATATATATATATTTATATCTGCTTTAATTTTTTGTCCAAAGCATATCCAAATCTTGGTAAAAAAAAAAATTGAAAATTCACTCTTCTAAACAAAAGGAAGAAAAACGTGGAATAATACACTTTTTTGCTATTGTTACGATGGCACGTTGACCATTCAGAACACCAACTTTCATGTAATTCACTAAAACCTTGCTAGGATTAAAAAGAAAAAAAAAAGGACAGAGAACAAGTAAGCAAGCATTTTCTTAAGGCAAATATATAGATTTGGTCCATCATTTTTAATCTTTTAAAATCTTTACTCACAATATTTTTATATTTTAAATTTTACTCTATACGTTTCTACCGTCAATTATTTTCGTCTTTTTCTGTTAGTTGACCGTTAAATTTAATATTTAGTAATCTAATTATTGTCACGTTGTCTAATTTAAATGACATATTATTATAAAGTGATGATCTGTCATATTTCGTCATTTTCTGGTTAGTCTTATTTTAGTCATTTACTTATTTTAGTGTATACAGATAACAAATTTTTTGTTTTTATTTTTACTTTAAACTTTATAAAATTATAAATAACATTTTCTTTTCATTTTTTGAAAGTCACAATATTTGAAAATAAAAATTTTAAAAAAATTATTAGATGTCAAGTTATCAATTTATATTAATATGTCATTTAAATTAAACGACGTGACGATAATTAGACTGTTAAATATTAAATTTAACGGCAAATTAACGGAGTATGGTAAAAATGATTGACGGCAGAAACGTTGAGAGTAAAATTTATAATATAAAAACATTATGGTGAAATTTTCGAAAAAATTTAAAAATAATGGACAAAATATATATATTTGCATTCACTTAAATTAATAAAACAAAGAATCAGGAAGGATATTTTATAATAATGGCCACCATCCCCTTTTTCTCTTTCGATGCTAAATTACTCATTTATCCTTTTGTTCAATTCGAAATTTGAATGCAAGGTTATTATTGTGTTATCAAGATACAAGGTTTCCAAATAATGGAAATCCCTTTTCCTTTGGTTTCGACTAATCCAAAAAAACATGTAAGAAAATTATAACTCTGGCATGTCATTCTTTTCTTCTTTTTTTTTTTTGAGAACAACTCTGGCATGTCATTCTACTTTCTCTCAAATTTTTCTCCATTCACTCTATCTAAAGAAGGTACAAAACTCTTTGGCCATTTCTTACCAACTAAAGAAAAGACACAACTTCCACAAAACTATGATTAATCTCTCGAGACTAATTCTTCCAAATCATTATTTGAATAATTGTTAAGATAATAATAATTTTATTAAATCTAGAACTCAAATTATATGAACTCAAAAGACAGAACTCACATTTTGTTAAGATAATAACACTGTTAAAATGTAATTATATGAACTAAAAAAATTAAGTTCATATAATTAAATTCTAACAAATTTCAACAATAATGTTTTTTTCGAAAAAAAAGAAAGAACAAATAGAGAGAAAACGGAAGCTAAGCGAGACCCGGCCAATGAAGGGCACATTGGACTTTGGGATGGGTCTTGAGGTCAAACTTTGCAACTGCAATACTGATCTCGGAACTGCAGAAAAAGAAAAGACGCGAGTGTATGTTACTTGTTTGGGCTACATGTGAACCGAAAAAAGATAATACTCGAGAGCAACAAGTAACAATCAATTATAAATTAGAGGATACGACTCTATTATATATCGTAAGTTTAAGTAATATTAAAATAAATATATATATATTTTATTTTATAATATTTAATAATTTATTTATATTTTTAATTTCAATTATTATACATCACTTTAATCCTTTTAAAAAATTTCACCAAACAGTTTTCTGAAAAAAAGAACTGAGAGTTATCCGCGAAACGAAACACCCTAAAAAGGTTCCTTTTTAAAAGTGATTGGAACAAACAAAAGAATTGTCACATGGAGTGAACCGAGGGCTGTTTCCATTTCGGCTGCCTTCAATCATGGGCCAAAGTTTGGATGTAGGATTTGTAGGTCTCTTCTTGCCACCCCTATTACATGACTCTAGTCGCTGCTCCAATCTAGGTAGGCTACTGGCTCTTTCTTTTCCCTCCCAATAACCAAAATAGCATTTCCCGCGGCTTTAATGTTTACCATCTCTCTAGGAATTTGTTCAATTGACTTCTGTAGTAGTTAGACCCAAATTCAAATTCAGCTGATTAATGTTGTTAGGTGTCGCCATCATCAGAACGCAATGGCAATCCAATGTACATCTCACCACCCTAATCTAATCTACTAATAGTTGGGAGTTGGTGTTCTGATAATAGATGCTGTTACACCTAGCAAATAACGTCATTACCGATGGCATAGGGCTAAATCTAGATGTGGCAATTGGGGATAGAACTAGATTCGTGTCGGATTGTGTTGGTTCTTGAATCATTAAGGTTTTGAATATTCCCAGTGTAATTTTTCAAATTTGGGCTTCTTAAAGTCTAAAGTTTGGGTTGTATTAAATTTGAGATCTTGGTTTTTTTTGTGTGAATTCTAACATACTTAAATTTCGAGTCATTTTAGATTTGCATTATTTGACTTTCAAATATTTCAAGATATAGTATGGATTGAATCAAATTGAATTTTAAAAGTACTAAATCAAATTATTCGAGTTTGATCAATTTTAACAAATTCAAACTAAATTTTGTATAATTTGTTTTTCCTATCACAAAGAAAATAAAACAAGTTAACTGTATGCAACACTAAATCAATTAGAGAAACGCCCCTGTGAGAACCCGGGTTTGCCTGGGTGGCAAGGAGCCACATCAGGGTGTTTTTCAAGCTTTGGAGGAAGACATTAGGGAGTCGCTTTCCCCCAGTTTGTAATTACTTAACCTTGGGCCACTGATCCCGAAAACACATTTGTTGCCGAATAATGCTATTATACCATTCTACTTGACTAAACCTGACAATTTCACCGGACAAATTGTCAGGCCAACACCACCTTCTTAAATATTCATCTCTTTAAAATTATACACATCAGTACAATAATTAAATTAGATACAAGGGTTCATTAGTATTTCAGCAGTTAAAAATTTAAAACTTAGCCTGAAAAGTTTGAAAGTTTTACTTTTCAAAAAGAGAACGCAAAGTTTATAGAGATAAAGAAAAAACTAGTCTATTGTATACTTAACGACCTCATAACCTCCCTATGGACCAGAAAGGAGGGATCAAACACAAGGTCACAAAACTCGTTGGAGAAGAGTATTATTTTTCTTTGTTACTATATTAATACAATAAAAAATAAAATGACCAAATTTAAGAAAAACTAAGATAAATATCAAAAATCGTTGTGGCTGAAAATTATCGCTCATGAGATTCTAAGTTCGTCCCAAATACTTAAATAAATGGAAAGATTAAATACAAAACCCAACAATTCCATGTAAATGTGCAATTGAATAAAATCGCCATCCCACCATTTCAGCAAGCGGCTATGTGGTCATAGAAGTAAACAAATGCAAAAGCGAAAGATCTCTACCTCAGCCAACAAACCATATGAGCCACATTTAATTAGCAAGAGACAGTCAACGTTGTTAAAAAAAAAGGCAATAAAAAATGACACGGTTCAGCAATGTTTAACACAAAGCTCCTTCATTTGGCAATTAAAAAACAAAATGAACTTACTCTGCCTTGTTTTTCATCACAAGTTTGCACGGGGAACATCTACAAAATCGTATATTTCGGAGACTGATTTATAGCGAGACCAGGGATGAATATTTTACCATTTTGTGCAACAGGAAAGTTAAAGGTCGGTCACATTTCTCCAGCTAGTTACAAGTAAAAACTAAAAACTTACGCAGAATGTTACAGATAGAGAGTGAGTTCTGAACAAGAGTGCATATGCACCAGGGGGCAGCAGCAGCAATTTATGCTTTCTGTTTTCGTGCTCTTCTAGTGGCCTGAAAGGAGAAACCAATGCGTTTAAATAAAATAGCAGGGCGAACTCTTTCCAAACATTGAACAAAAAGTTCTCGAGAGAAAAAGAAATGCCAATCATTGAAATTCTGATCAGCTCGTTCAACACTGGCAAAAATTTCACAAAAATTGTAAGATAGCTACCACAGGTAACAAAAATTCAAATCGACTCTTTCAACCCTGTTATGGTTATCGGCCGCATGTTAATTTGACCCAACTTATGATTCACAGTTGAAGAATAGCCAACAAGACGTTAAAAGCAACATTGACAATCCACATGAAAAAGCTTATAGCAAAGGACGCTATTGTGGAAGAAAATTGAGACCAAAATACAATACTGGATGTAAACAAACTGCCAAAGTACACTAAAAACTTCCACAAGTTCAGTCTGCACAGAATCCTGCAAATTGCATTTGAAAGCACAATTTCTACAACACATGGAATGCGATTGGATAAAGAAAGTTGGGACAAAAAAGGGCTTACAGTTTCCTCATTTACATTGACAATATCTGATAGAGATGTGTCTTCGCAAACCTTGTGTCTCTTCGTTTGCTTTACTGCATGCAAAGCCATAAACAGAACAATTGCTTTAAGAATCTGTATTGAAACTAGTCACAGTACAAAAAGCCCAAGAATTCTGACATGCATGATCAAACTGGCGTAAGATAACAATATTTTGGACTTGTCACAAAAAACGGACCGAAAAAGGCAGAGGGTACCAAAGGGTCAAAGCTTCCACTGCAGTTTCGAATTACATTTTTCCCACATTGAACCTGTTCATACTATGATTTTCCCTATTTCTCTTACATTTATTACACAATTGGAGGATATTGTTACTCAACAGTTAAAAACATACAATTGAAGAGCGAGCATTAGTTTAAGGTTACTCCATTGTGGTCTGGATGTCATAGGTTTGAATAACAGAAACAACCTTCTTGTAAACACAAGAGTGTACATACATTTGACCTTCCCCAAACCCCACAATGTGGGAACATTGTGGACTGGGACACTCTTTTTAAAACATATACAATTCATGTATTGAACATAAGACACATATTGTTTTAAGGTTGTGCTGGACCAGTTCATGGACTAGTTCCTAGATTTTCTGCCTGAAAATATCAGATCAGTCTATTTTCCTGATAATTCACACAATCAAATCCCCCTAGGAGGCAGACATGGGCTTGTATGCCACACAATTCTTTGTATGCTGTTTTCAGATAAGTGAAAAATTCCTATTTTTATATAGGGGCAAACATTTCAATTCGGTCCAATGAAGCTATTTCATCTCCCTAAAAATACTCCCTCTAAATGGGAGCTTGAGGAAGGAAATAAACCACAATTCTGAGAAATGTCACATTCCATGTCTCATGCATCTTTATTCTATTCAGATCATTACATTTTATCACGGGAGGAGCAATAGGCATATCCAGGATGAAACCCATCCTGGGGATAGCTAATCTGGATAAAACTTGCTGCATTGTCAATATTTCTACAACCATATGACAATGCTTTTCATAGGAGTGTTAGACTCATCATATGGATAAGTTAAAAACATACTTAAAATCAAGCTCAATATAATCAAATTTTGATCAGCTGGAATCATCTCAATGCTCAAAAATTGTTAATGCAGGTTTAGGCACACTGCTTTTTGACGAGAAACAATTATTTATTATCTGCCATAGACTATTTGAGAAAGAAAGCCAACAAAAATAGAGATAGGAGAGCCATCTGGACCATTTTAAACATGAGAGCTCTTTATTATTTTTTTTTTGTAAGAATTAAGGATCGAACCCTAGACCCAAAACTAAGAGTTCATGTGACTCTACCGCTAAATCTTATGGCTAGTGGCTGAGAGCTCTTTATTTGTCTGGCTTCAATTCTTTAGTTCTCTTAATGGGACAAAAAACCAATAACAGGAAGATGATCGTGAGATAGGGCCCATACAAGCCTATTTGAACTTGTGACAATCCTGCCCATTAAGGGTTGTCCAAAAATTAAAAACTCATAATAAAATACTTGAAGCCTAGACATAATTTGGGTAATGACAATTGCTAGGCCATTTTAAATTCCAAATAGTAACACATATCTATTCAAAAAACATTTTTCAATATCTAGAACAGAAATAAGATAATTGAACGAACACAAAAAGTTTACCAGGGGAAAGAAGTCTTCCATTGCGAAGCTCTCTGCTCCCCTTCTTTGCCAAGTATTCAAAAGTTTCTTTAGGCAGACTACTGACAGTAGAAGCCGGATTGCTGCAACGTAAAATACGCAAGCTAATAAGGGGCCAAATATAGATGAAAAATTTGCAAATCATAAAAAAAGAAAAAGAAAAAGAAAAGAACCAGATTGATAACGGATGTATGTTGCCAAGAGGTAGTATCAAATGTTAGTAATGATCATGACCTACCCCATCCCAACCAACCAAATGCCCTCTTACTGGAGTAAGGAAAACATTTAGTAGCCCTCCGTATGACTGACCAATATTGGGGAATGAAATATTGGGTAATATTTTTAATCCAAGAAAACAATCTGGGGAAATAGTGACAGACAATCATGAAAACTATGGAAAATGGTAACAGGCAAGAAGACAACTAAATAATCATGTGGTTATTTAAGCGGTGAACTCAGCCCATTTAGACAAACAAGTATTATATGAGGTCATTTGGTTAGCCAACATTCTACAAGTTCAAAACTGTAGAAGCATTAGGAATGCCGGTGATACAGATAAATGGATTTAAACCTAACTCCACTCACTCTCAATTTGAAGAAACAGAATTGAATTACATGCATCAGGGAAAAGAAAGGGGGAGTTGAGGGGAAGAAATTTGAAAAAAAAAAAACGAAATGAATATATAAGTGCAACCTTCAGAAAACCAAAGGAAACAGAGAGTTAAACTAAAGAGAGAGAGAATCATAGCCACTAGATCTGAAACTTAAACAAGAAGATAAACAAAGAACCTAAGCTAGAAAGAAATGCAATAGACTACCATAGTCTCATTTAAGAATCATAATTAGAGTGTATAACAGTACATTGCATGAAACATAAAGTATTACTAACAACTCACCAGTTACTTGAATGAAAAGTGTTTGACTCTTCTACCAACACAATCTCCCGACACTGTCAAAAGACAATCAAGGATAAAGGGAAAACCAAAAGAAAAAAAAGGATGCAGTTAAGAAATAGCATTGATGCCTAGAGTCATGCAAGAGAATAAATGAAAAGTAACATAGCTCTGCAAAAAGTGCAACGAAAACAATAACATAAGATCCTAAATCCATGACCAAAAAGTAAAAGAACAAGGATGCAAATCACAGCCACATAACCTAGAGATCTTGAGCCATGGAATGGTTACCTTCATATTTTCCCTCGTGCAAAAGCAGTTATAGACAGGACCCCAACCCTGTTATTTGAAAAGTAGACTCCCAATACAATTGTCTGTTTAAATACTGACTTGAAGACCTTTATATCGTATGATAAAACAACTGAATGTTTTGCCTTTTTCCATCCATCATTAACTAAGAATCTGTACACAATATTTGGGCTAACCACAATGCCAGTGAAAGATGCAAACTAAATTGAATCTCACAAGAGACCGACAGAATCAAATCAACTCCAAAATCTGGAATGCAATTTCAGTTATCAAATATGATGCCTGAATCCAGATTCACCACCCAAGCAGCAACGTTAACATTTTGATTAAAAATCTCACAACTCCTACTATACCAGCATACTCATTCATTATTGTTGTCAGAATTAAATACTATATCTGTTTACCTTCTGAATTGTTGTCAGAATTAAAAAGCAATGGCCAAGCCTGAACAAGAACCAACAAGAAACAACCACAAGGTTTTATATTCTCACTTCTGAAAATCCCAGAATTTCTCCCACTAAATGCCCTTAAGGGCTGTCAACTTAAGAGACTAATTTGACATGTGTTTCAATTAAGGCCTTGCTCCAAATTCCAATACACTAAGTAAACACGTGTTCAAACATGCAGCTACAATAACAAAACTATTTTAAATTGGTTACATTTGACTAGAGAACATACTGACCAGTGTCTTCTCCTGGAGTTTTTCTCTGGAATATTCGCAAGCTTCAATGGTCATACAGCTATTTGTGGCAATATTTTCTTTCAAGGGATGGCATATTCTTTCTAAAGTTAAAGCTTTTGCTGCAGCCGGAGGCTTTGTAGTTGCAGAGTCACAAAAAGAAATATTTTCTTTCTGCAGAATAGATTCAGGCACATAATTTTTGCATCGCTCAATAATGGAACGTTTAGTGTGCAATCCCTCTGACTCAGAAGCAATAGGAGAAGCATGTTTTCTCCTATCTCCAAAACTGATTTCCCTGCTTGCTTTCTTTTGTTTTTCTGTTCTCACCAACTTTGACAAATGAACACGTTTCGGTGAAACCAGGTTCAGTGCACCATCCTTACAATCAGCAACTTTTAGGCCATCTTCTTGTGACTTTCTAGTGCGTTTAGGAAGAGTGCTTGCACCCTAAAGTAAGCCAAAAGAATGCACACCGAGCAGGAAATGGAGTGAGAAATTTGCAATAGAGAATTCTAAGGGACAAGAACAACTAGATAAGAGTTCTAGGATTCTAGATATTCACCAGAGAGATTTGAGATGTAAGAATATGAACAACTCCCTTGAAGAATTTTTCATCAGCAGGAAACGGAGTGAGAAATTTCAAACTAGCCTGCCAATGACAAGTAAATTAGAATCTGACGCTTTTTAAATCACAAGCAATTCAGGTCACCCTAAGTACTTGCCTCGCTGCATTTCTTAGGATTTATTCTGTACAATGATGATGGCAGCAAGATCGCTCCAGGGGCACACAAGGAGGAATTGCTGTTCTGATTTAATGAATTTACAATATAGCTCCCAATCTCAGCAAGAATTTGCAACTTCTGCAAGGCAATTATGTTCTACATCAATACAAAACATGCCTACGAGATGAAATATCAATAACTGAAAATTCTCCAAGAGAAAAGCTACTGACAGGAGTTTCCTGAGCATCAACAGCATCTTCAGCTCTTTTAATAGCACGAAAAATACTGTGCAAATGCAGGGCAGTATCATTTATAAGATCCATGTCACCATTGAAAATAGTAGAATTTAATAATGCCTGTATGACCCGAAAGAGTGGACTGCAAAAGAACACTATCTCCAAGTTACCATAGTTGAAGAAACATCACATTCACATTTGGCAGAAAGTAAAACATGCTAAAACCAAAATTGGCTTCAGATACACACCCACAAAACTGGGCATATACTTGTTCATCCTGACATTCTAAAGGTGGAAAGTCAGCATCGTGAGCAAGAATATGGATCAAAAAAACCACAATGTACGATGGAAAATCTGTAAGTGACCCTCCTTGCATTGTAGATGCCTTGTGAACTTGAGCTTCTCTGCTGCAATCCTTGATAAATTCTTCTAAGTGTTTCACTGACTAGAGAAGTGACAACAGAGGTAACATGGAATAAGTATACCAGTAAAAATAAGCATAGCATATATGATGAAAACATAGAGGGGTACAAGCATACAGCATCCTGCAGATCATCACATTGAGCCAAAGCGAAAGCACATGCATATCTAATAGGTATAACACGGTCCTTCAACAACTTGTGTGCTTTATCAAGGAATAGCCTCCTAACAAAAGAAGAAGAATCCTGGAATTTGACAAAAGAGAAGGAAAAAAAAATATTGAGCACAAAGAAGAAAAGGAAGAAGTTTATCATCAATGATTTTAACTGCAAACACAATAAAATGCCAAAAAAAGAAGGATACTAGATACATATAACTCAAATATCATGGCAAATAGACATTCATATGGTGAACGTTCGACTAACGTATGATCATTCTAGGAGCCATAGATGATTAATTTGTTTAGTTGAATCACGTGAGGAGACTTTGTAAAGACAAATAACTGACAAGTCAAATCGCTGCCTAACAACAGAACGGCAATATTACTGATGATAGAAATAGCTATTGCCGATAGATCAACCTGTCTTACTGACAGTGCACCTTGAAACAGTTATACAAGGAAAGAGCTATCTCATAATGATATTTTCTCAACAAATTGCAATGCTTAGTCTAAAATACTATTGATTCTTTTCTTGTAAACTACATACTTCCCATGCTAAAATACTAACATCTGATGCTTTAGAAATATGAACATACAATTAAAAAAACAAAAAAGCATCAAAGCACAATAGATTTTAAGAGTGAAATTTGAAGGTAGAACCCCTTCGTTTTGCATTATGTTAGAGATGGATTTTGATTATTGCTACTTGTTACAAAAGACTCAGATGCAATGCCTCAGCAGATCATTCTACAACTTCTGTCTGCTAGCTTATTCCATGCACAATACAAAAGTTTGTCCACCTTTGCTACTGAAATTATCAGATGAAAAATCTCCGGAGATATATGTAAATCCCATCTTCTGGAAAGCCGGAGAAGAGATTTTGCAGCAGCTAGTCTAACATGGGGCTTCTCACTTGCACTGCCCAAAAGAGGTCAACAAACTTTTTAACAAAAAAAATAAATCATACAAGGAAGTTCAACGAAATGGTGGACAACAATTTCAACACATATGACACCTAAGAAACAAACAGATCCAACACTTAGTTTACAGGAGTACATTAATATGTCTGCATTTCCAGTTGCCATCCAACATTATTTATTAGTTTTTTTTTTTTTGTCAATAAACCCGAGTTAAAGTAGCTCATCATTCCAAACATGTAAATATGCCAGCTGCTAATGTCCATAAAATTGGCACCGAACTATAGCATATATGTGATAAGCGAATGTAGATATATGCATATATCTTTTTAATTATTTATATTGGTGTTGGGTGAAAAAAAAAGCAATAAACAAAAAACACTAAAATAGCACTTGACATGGCAGGCCATCTGCTGGGCTGGATCAAGAGATTGCTTTAATCGTTTAGTAGACAAGGAGACTCCTACATGCCGAACATTTATGGGTGCAAGTGACAATGAAAATGAATTATAACTCAAACATGCAGTTGGTTGAAGAACGATGAAAAGAAGTGAATACACCCAGGAGGATTAAATCACGAATCTAAAAACTATTGTTAAAATTAAATTAAGAATATGGAAATTTGATTCAATGTTCAACAAAAAAAAGCAAGAAAATGAAACTCTAATTAAGGAATCAATTTATGTTGAAAATTTAAAACTTTGTAGCTAGAAATCTTGGCAACTCTGTGGGCATATCTACGATAATTACAAAGGTTTCATTCACCAAAATTCAATCTTTGTGAGATTGCCAATATTTTACAAAGGGTTTATTTAAAGTTTTTATGAAACATACCACGAGATGATTCCATCAAAAGAACCACCATCTAGGATCATCTTTGATAAAATATCTAGCAAATGATCGATCTGCCTCTGCACGTGAGATCCTAGATGAGGCAAAAAGCTCTTGACAAGCATTTTTAGTGCAAAAATCTGCAAAATACAGCATATCAAACCAATGTGCTAGTCCATCAATGCTTTAAGACAGTGCTACAAAATATGAAATGCTAACCCAACCATAACTGGCTTAATAGAGCATAACCATTGAGCGCATGGTTACAGCCAATCTATAATGATCCAAAAGACAACATTCAAAGAATGAGGTAGATTGCTGTACGGGCACAAATTTGAATCACCTCAAATGCCTCACTCTCTTATTTCCTTGAGAACTTTTTTGAGGAGAAAAGGCATATATAACCAGGCATGCCATAGAAACTTACACGAGATCCACCGTCTATAACAGAACAACAAAAGAACATTGAAAAGCAGCATTGTAAGCAAACTACTAGGATATCAATCCTGCTAACACAATCTGTTTGTTCTATTTTCAATTTGGATTTCTTCTGCCATAACAAGAAAGTAGTAGTACCAAAATTAATTAGTTTTCAATGCCCTTCTAGCAAATTGCCTGATATTCATAATTCGTATATTGCCTCATTTTAATGGCATCATCAAATAACAATGACTCATCAAGACCTGCTGCAAAGAACCCAATTATTGAGAGGAAAAATGTAGGCCACTTTGGAAAATGACCAGGAAAGACTCAGCATACTTCCTTCTACAATGCATACCTTTAACTTACAAGAATCGCTGCATCCAGAATTCTCATCAGACAATGTTGGATGATCATTCTGTTCCACCTAATGAAAAAGAACAATGATAGTTAAGCTGCGAAATTTCACAACCCATATTTTACTAAAACACATTACGTAGAAAATTCAGAATGCAAATGCTATCGTGCTATATTATGGCAGGACATAATAATGCAATTATAGACGCACTACAGCTGCTTCATTTACTTGGAAAATAGTTTTCAATGCGAACGAACTGATCTCATCATAATGAGTTTCAAACACTGAGATACAATGTTGTCCAATACAGCCCAAGGACTGCAAGACGGTAGGAATGTTCCTCCCACAGTGTAAAGAATCCACAAGTTCCTGAATGAGATACAGAAAAAGCACACAAAGTTAGGTAAACACTCAAAATAAGGAACTTTTTACAATCTAAGAACAAATTCTAATGACAGTGGAGAAAGTGAAAATGGCATATGTAGAAGGAAAAAGTGAGCCAAAATATAGCTCCTTGTAAGAAAGCTACACTAAAAAACTTAAGTAACCAAATTTTATTAGTAAAGAAGTAGCAAAACTAACTCAGACTTCTCACCCTTACCATCTAATTTTGTGGTAGATGCATCAAATTCCAATTTTCCAACTAGACATCAAAACTGCAAGGGATGTGGTCCCCAAAATAGAAAGAGAAGAGGAACACTAATTAAATATTGGGATTTTAACCCCATGTTCCAATATGAATGCAAGCTTAATATCTAGTAGAAGCAGCAGGTATAAAAAGCGCTCGCAAGTGGATAAAGATATGAATCTGCCTAAAGCGTCACACACCAACCAAGAGATAGCGAAAACACATTCCACCTCTCAATTCCCTTAAGGCAGATGATAAAGGTGAAAGATCAAAATAATATGTTTATCCCATAGATTGGTCTGTGTAAAATGAGTGTCTGGGATCAAACTCAGTGACTTTACTTATAACATCCTAAAAAGCAATCTCGGTCGGTCATTTCTTTCAAATCACATCAACAAATATAATCTTTTGGCAAAACAGAAGATCTCATCACCATTGCAAATGTCATTATCATCTTCCCATTAAATTAAGGAAAAGAAAATGTCATAAATGACATGACAAACTATAAATGGTATTAACCCTAAGATTGATCAAACCTAAAAACCCAGTTATGCCACAGAATAGAAGAGATGCAACTGATCAAAGATACATGTTCAAATCAAAGTCATGTTACAATAAAGCACAAAAAATAAAAACAAACGCGGCTTATATCAAATGTAGGAAAAAATGACATAAATGAAATTTAAAGCATAAAAGAAAACACAAAAGTTAGAGAGGCTGGGATTTCCACACCTCACATAGGTTTGACAAAATGGGCTCCTTTGAAGAATCTGCCAGTGAAGCAATTGCAGAAACAGCAAATTTGGACTGAATACGAGTTCCCTCCAGACATAGTCTCTCCAACAAAGGATAAAAATTGCTGATATAAAAAATAACATACAATGATGAAAATAAAATCAAAACCAAGTTAGAGATAAAAGGGAAAATTTTAGAAATCAAAGCTGAGCTCAAATTCCTAGCTCATTGAACATTCAAATTCACTCTTTAGTCATTTCCGTTCATCCACAACCAACCAACCATGCCACCCCCTGGCCCGGCGCGCCGGAGGTTGGACATGACCCCTAAAACAGTCAATTAGTTTAAGAATGGAATCATCAATATAACCGACAATGAACAAATAACTTTCCCAAAGACCAATACTGCGAACCAAAGACTTGCCCTTCGGCCAAAATCAACCTTGCCTTGTGGCATAAAATGAAGGTCAAGGAACCATCATCCTTATAAAATGTGCACAGTTGCTGAACAAATATTCAAAGCTTCCATACCTATAACAAATAAGATACAATGTGCACAATTCTGTCATGGAAGAAGCATGGATACCAATGTAAAAAAGGGTATAAAATTCACCTGATTTTGACAGAAATATAAGGACCTGCTTTTGCCAAGGCTTCAACAAGTATATAATTAATTGAATCCTTCTCCTCTATAAGCTCCCGCAACAGCTCTTCTGAACCTCCCAGAAGTGCAGGAAAAACATTGATTATAGCCTAAATAAAGAAATATGGAAGTAACTTTGATCAAACAGAATATTAATGAGTAATGCAAACTTATAACAAAAGGAGAAGAGGTAAATCATTATAAAATTTGCAGTAACTTTGATACTGTCATCACCTTCTTAAAACAAAAGGAGCACCTAAAGCGAAATAAATCATTATATGCTCCCCAAACTTGGCTTTCTTCAGCAAGGGCAAAGGAGAAGAGGTACAAGTCATAATTCTATCAAACTCATTCTGATCTAACTTTCTTCCAGAAATTGAAAACTACTTTTTGAAGGGTTTTACAGCCAGAAACAGTAGGATCTGCTACGATTAAAAACTACTATAAAGGATTCTACAAATAGATACACTACAATCAGTACCAATTAAAATATTCTACAATCAGACATGCCAGTAGCCACAGTGCATTATTAAATCCATGCTATGACATTATATTAAGTTGAGCAACAAAACAAATTTCTTTAAGTAAACATGCTGCCTTAGAAAAACAACTGCTCACACAAATATTCAGGAACAAGTGGTTAAACTTGATGTCCTATGAGGGGAATGACAAAACTCTGTAATTCCCTTTGCAACTTCCTATAATACCCTGAGAAGTTAGCCCAGCTTGACCTAATTCGTATTCTTACATAAGAATTCCCTTCTTTCAGATGGCTTATGTTCAATGTATCAGCTGTGTATGAGTTAACTGCCTTATTACCCCATATATAGCAGTAGTTTTTGGCAGTTTCTCGCTATTGGATCTCAAGCCCCAAGGAAAAGATGGTGATACAAGTTTTGCACAATATTACCAACATAAAAGCATCAAACAGCTGTTGTTCTTACCATAAGCAATTTGACAGAAGAAGCCTCCAAATGCTCATTTCTCAGTCCATTATCGGACAGATTCTCCAGAATACAGTGGACATGCTCTGAGCTAAATATATTAAAAGAGCATTTTGAGGAGAGTAATTTCAGAAACTCAAAATGTTGATGGCTATCTCCTATCATTTTAAGAAACTTATCCTGAAAAAAAAAACAGTTGATATACAAAAAGAGATTAGAGAAAAATTAATTTAGAATTGTAAAGGGCAGCCTGAATAAGAAAGAAAGCAAGTCAATGAATTTGGTTCACTAGAATTATGAGCAATACGATAATTACCCAAATGAAAACACAATGCCAAATCTGCATCTACCCTTATCAGAACCAGTCAAGGCATGAATTCACAGAAATAAAGCTGAGCAGTAAGAAGACAACAGGAAAAATAGATGACGCCTAAATAAAGCTCCTTTAGTTCAGTTTTAGTCTTGCCATATACCTCATTTTTTATGTCAACTTTTCCCATCCAACACATAACATGTTTCCAATCTAAGGATGACAACATGTATGTATATATATATATATATAGCAATGAAAGGAATTGTGTTCGCAGATTTCCACCATGACAAACATAATTTAATTGTGCTTCGGCTACCCAATTGATGCTATGATGACTTTCCTACCATACAAGAAGGCCTGCCCAATTGATTTGCATCTGGCCCATCTTTTTCGCCAGCACAAAATGCTAATTACAGGTTCAGTTTTGCCGCTTCAGATTGAACTCCAATTAACCTAAAGTAAAGAGTAGCAAGCAATGTGCCATTGAAACTGGGAAAAGACTTCTCCCAGCCACAGCAGTGGGTAAAGAGTCCTGATTACCATTGTGCTACATGATAAACTGTTTTCATCTTCTCCCAAATTATTTCTCAACAATAACCCATGAAATAAAGACTTCTCATTGGCAATGAATGCAAGGCATCTTACATAATATGATAACAAGGTTCACCCTATGCAGGAAGCAATAATCTCCAAGCAAGCAATAAGTCTAATAGGAGGTATGATCTCACCCACCCAAAATGAAAAAAGAAAAAAAAAATTAATTAATAGAAAAACTCACTCTAGTTGTCTGAGCCTTAAAGAACGTCCGTTGATTCAATAATAGCTCCAGTTCATTGAAGATTCTATTATCTTTCATGTGGCCCAATTTATGGAAGCACTCTTCTGCTTTTGGAGGATCTGGAAAGCATGCTGACATTTTCACAAATAGCCTTTTGAGTCTCTCCTGCACTTCTTCAGAACTGGCTTCCTATGATACATATTTGCAAATATTTACTAAGAGCAGCCAACAAATAAAAATCACATATGGACCTTACCTTTGTGCATTTGACACTACTACAACACCTCACCAATATTTTATGACACTCTCAAGGTCTTCAAATTGATGCAAATGCTTCAAGCTAAATATTTAACATAGGAGAAAAATATGTGTCATGCAAAAAAGAATACCAATCACAACAAATACCAGAAGTTAAAAAAGCCTATCTCACAAAGCAGTGTAAAAAAGTGCAAGAAAACAAGGGTTACACAATTCTCTAAGAAGAATATGTCAGATATGGCCACTTGAAAATGCACCATTATTCAAAGCATGCATGATAAGATAATGCAATAGTCTATACTACAGAACTAAGCATAAGTGTCCAAGCACCCTTGTAACACTTTAACCCTTTCCTTGTAAACTTATTCCCTTCAAGCTTTGATTCAATTTCCATCCTATTCTATTCCAATATTACAAATTGCCCCACACCTCTCAAGTTAAAATTTCATCAAGATAAGTGTAGTGTTAGTCAAATGGTTAAGCATGGCAAAATTAAGAAAAAGAATTATGTAAAATTAGCAAAAGTTCAACTATCTACTTGAATTGGCCCATAGTTGAAAAGGTGAGTATACATTTTACAAGAAAAAGAAATCTTCAGGCACCCTCATCCGCAAAAGAAGAGTTACCGAAAAAAGAGACCAAGTCAATTTAGATTTTTGAGCCAAGTTAAGCTAAATGCAAAGCCAAAGCTCAAGTGTCACATTGCCGACTGTATGAGGGGAGGTGTATAAGTTGCAGTTGATAAGAGCCATTAGACATAAAGTACTAATGTGTGTGAGAGAGAGAGAGAGAGAGGAGGGTAAAAGCTTGATGAAGGACAAAAAAAAAAAAAAAACCTCAAGAGACACATCGTAAACTGCTATGTGAACTTATCCCACCTTCTAGATCTATTGATCATCCCTGCTTGATTGACAATGATAGTTTTCGATAGTCATCACAATCAGAATTAAAAGACTAAAAATTAAAAAAAAAAATTAAAAATATACCAAGCTTACAAATGTTCGTCTCTTTTGGGTAATAATTTTCGTCACAACAAAACTAAGATCAATTAATACGAGATAACTATGTAGAAGGGCTTTAAGGACCATAAAAGTAGGCTTCACTTATATCAATGCTGGTTAGCATAGCAGCAATTAAGCATGCATATAGTTTGTCCAATAACTTTATATGATGGCCCATCAGCATTTACAAAAGCCTAGAACCTTACCTTCTGTTTCTTCCTTAAAGCCAAATAAGCCTGCATTTCCATTTGCAACCTGAAACACACAATACCCAGTAAAAAATGTACTATTTCTATTGCAGTAAGAACCAACATGAATACCTTCGTTTCAGAGACAAAATTGAGTTCAATGCCTTCACGTGAAGAGGAGTGAATAGAGAAAAGAAATGGATCCAATGCCTTGTCCTCTCCTTAACAGAGAGATTATCTGGAAACAAATCCTCTGCAAGTATAACCTCCATGTTTTGGAACCTGAAGGACATTTACAAAAATAACATTGGGTGACATAAATCCTGAATTATAGAGGAAAGCATCAAAAAGCAGGAACAACAGACCTGAACTCCTTAGAATCCTTCTCGCAGCACAACATCAAGACTTTACATGGAATCTCTTCAAAGTGGTCGCTCATAGTCATGTGGCCTTCAGAACACCTCATACAATATTCTTGATAAACCTCTGTCAGCTTCTGCAAAGCCTTCTTTCTAACAGATATCTGTAACATATTCGAAAGTTATACAATCTTGAGATAAAAAAAATCAACATGCATAAGGAGTTAACTGAAAAAAAGTAAACAGAAATTTCTGAAGAATACCTTCTTATCCCTAAGCCTTTCAGTAGTTTTTGATATCAGTTCAAGTGGAAAAATTTTCAGGTTAGACCTGGCAACATTGCAAACTACATCTACTGCCAGCGTCCTCACCTTTTCATCAAAATCCAACAATCGGCCTTCAAGGGAGGCTGCTTAATTGACAAGTGAGAGAAGATATTTTAAAATTTTGAGTAATCAGGAGTCATTCCAGATGAAAGAACTGATTTGAGCACTAAGACTTACCAAGAAGTTCCAACGATTCTTTTCCACGAGGATTGGAGATGTAGCAAGCTTTGGCACAGCGTATAGCACTAAGTCTAACTTCCACAGACTTGTCAGAGAATCTATTTTTAAACTCTATAAAAAGATTTCGATAATTTTGTGCAATATGGGATTCAGGCAGTGCAAGGAGCTTTCCAATTAACTTAACAGCTTTTATCCGAACATCAACCTGATCAGTCTACAAATTGAGATACAGGGGAACTTTTGTAAGGATAAATTACTGCAAGAGCAAAGGAACACATGAAAACTACACTTGGGAAACTGATATAAAACAGAAAAATTTACCAAAAGGTTGTGGGAGGATAGTCAAGTCTTACATACTGTTTAGATGATTGTTGTGATAGTACTGACAATAAAAGGCAAAGAGGGTTGCTATACCAGTAATTCTTGAATCAAGTTAGGGATGACAGCCAGAAGCATCTGAGGAGCACACTGGAAAATTTTAAACAGAATTTCATGGTAGAATTCTTTGAGCTCACTCTCACAAGAATCTCTGTCCAGAGAACAAGATGTTAAAAAACCACAAACAAAGGGCTCAAGCGTTTCAGCACAATTCTGGATGACTGAAACAGCAAGCTGAGGAGCAGCAGAAGTTGCATCCTGTCCAGAAAAGCAGGAAAATGAGGAGAGCTGGAATTCTCAGAAGGATGTACTGGAGCTATCGCATGAGGAAAAGGAAATATTTGGACTATCAAACTAGATGGACATCCATACAAGAAACAAAGATGTCGAATCAATGATAAGTGAATGACTGATACTTATATACTTTTTAAATCAACCAGAGATTCTGACATTTGTCAGGCCTCACCAAAGATGAAGAGCAACCCAAGGATAGACAACAAAGCATCCATTCCAGAAGCTGAAACTAATAAATCAAGAAGCTGAACACTACATTCATCCACACAATTTCATTATCACATTCACTCCCTAACATAGGTGCAAAAGATGTTCACATGACTCTTGCCACAGAAACAGATCCTATATACCTGTAATTTATTTTGCTACACGATTTGCTCCATCACCAATCTCCAACAATTTTGGGCCAGAATAATAATCCATTAAAGGAATTTAACCTCACAGAACTCACAAAAGAATTTCATTGCAGTTGTCGACTTTAATAATGAAATTAAATGGTCCAGATTTTATGCTCATATGAGCAATTTGTGAAGTAAACAATTGCAACAACAGTCATAAAGATAGAGACAAGATTTTTTTCTTTTTTTTGAAATTTACCTTCCCTTCCACTGCAAGATTTCGCAAAATCAGATCTAAAAGTGGCTGAGAAGCCTCTTCACTTAGGATATGTGTCACGATAGATAAAATATCATTAATCAAACTCCGTTGGTGATGTTCCCTATCAAAGAACGAATACCCTGTCTTACTGGTAAAAACAGAAATAGTCTGCAGAACACTAAACAAGCTATAATGCAAAAACCAATTATTAATTTCCTTCGATTAACTGACGCCAACCAAACCACGTACATTCATAATCAACATAAGGGCAAAGATCCATAGAAAATTAAGAGCTCAAAGATTTAAGGACATTAGCTAACTAAGGACAAGCATACTAAATAGTGCCATATGTAACAACGTAGTGCAAGGTGTCCATGGTTTTACTTTAGTTCAACATCTAGACATAACAATAGCAGAACCCAAGTGTCCAGTTTGTTGGGTTAAAATATCTTAATATCAGGAAGGATCTCCAGTACCTTACAATCTCAGTTGCAAATAGTGATATCTTGGAGGTTATCAAGCCAATTTTGCCTTAGGCATTATCGAGGATCCGATATGAAAAAGAAGGAAAAATGAAGAAGCAAAAGGAGGATGATATTATGGAATAGATCAACCTAACCAGAAGCAAACTAGTTTCACTTGCATCATTTTGAACAACAAACATCAAGAGAGTACCAGAAAACTTGTAAAGAAGGGAAGAAAGCATTCTGACCTCACAACAGAGAAGAAAACATTGAACATTTCAAGAACCAGATCACTGCAGTCAATGTCCAGCATTATCACGCAACATTTACATCGAGCAACCGTCTCCAATATTTTAACCCTTTTTGAGAAGTATGGGCTTGTGGTATCAGCAAGCTCCGAGAATATACCTAGGAGAAGTTTAAATATTTCCTTCCATTTTGAAAGGACTTATGTCAGTCGGAATTATCAAGGTACAATAACAGAAAACCAGAAAAAATGGATACTCATCAAATCACATACAAAGCATAACATAACATCAAACAAAAAATTCCAGTACCCTCAGATATTTGTCCTCAAAGGGTGGCTTGGGTGCCAATATCCGGAATAATTCAGTGATGCAGATGGCAACCAAAAGCTTGACATCTTTGTCAGTGTGCTGAAGAAGGGCATGATTAAGAATAGATTTCCTCAGGGGCTTCAGGGCAACTTCTAGCTTCTTGGTGGCTCCTAGTTTTTGTGAAGAAACTGGTAGCAAAGGCTGTTCAATTTGCGATAAAGCAGTTGTGGCTTGCTGCAGATACAAAAATAATAAATTAGAGGCTACCTTTTCCCACCAGAATTCCCTTTCTAGCAGGAACGCATGCATCTAACAAAAATTCTTTTAAAAAAAAAGTACAAAAGAAATCTAGATAACAGACTCCTCAGAGGCATAAGAGATACTCAGACATCAGCAACTACAGTTATCTATGGTAAGCCATAAGCATCGATTCACAACACAAAAATTGAATAAACGTGTATAACACTAGCAAATCAATTCCAACACAAGAATAGGCGTTTTAAACAAAAGCAAGCCCCATTACTTGCAACGGAACAAATGAACAATTGACTAACCATTTACAGATAATTAAACCAAATCTTGGTATTTAGGAGTGTGTGCAAAAGTGCGAGATAGAGAGCATGCTTTTATTACCTGTTCGATAAAACTTACACACTGAAAACGAAGCAACATACCATCTCAGTCTATAAAGGCAGAACAAACGGCAGGGAATGATTGACTTCAAGAAACAAACAGCAACAGGGGCACTTAGTCCCAAGAAGCCACACACAAAGAAATATTTTCAAGAAACAAAACATCAGCGCCACATAGCGCTTCCAAGAAGCCGGGTAAAGAAGTATAAACCAAATTATCACAAGCATTAATTCAAGAAAACCAAGAAACCAGCGAGTGGCGAGCGGTTTTTCAGAGAAGTATAAAGAAAGTGAAAAAGAAAGAAAGGCAAACAGAACTCAGCACTATAATCTAAACAAGAGTTCACTGGACCCAAAAGAAAGAAGGAAACGAAAAAAAAGAAGAAAAAAATCTTTAAAAATATAAGACACAGATTAATGGGGACTAGAATGACGTCAGTAGTGGCAAATTAGCAACAAGAAACCGAGAATGAACAAAGAATCATATACAAAAGAACGGATGAAAAGAATGAAAAAGGTACTCGGAGGGATTTCACGAGAATGTCCTTGTTCCAGCGATCGGAGGAGCCAAGATGAAGGCCGATTTCGGAAACGAGTTGCAACGCCGACTCATCCATCGGCGGAGGACTCGGCGGAGATGCTAAAACCTGTAACCTTAGGCCCGGTTTTGCCACGGAATGGAGGAGAAGGGGAGAGGAGGAGAGAGTGAGGACTGGATCTGGAATGGGCGGTTTCTTCTTTAGTTGCCTTTTTTTGATTTTGATTTGATTTTTTAGAGGCCGTTGCGATGGCATGACATACGCGTGTTCTCTTATTAGGCTTCGTTTTTTTTTCGTTTTCCGAATCCTAATGCGAAAGGTGTTCCAAAGGCGGTGTGGATTGCTATTTTACTGTTTTACCCTCGTATGCTTATTTAGCACCACTCGGGGCTTTTTGGGGTTTTAGTTGTGTCTTGATTTCACTCTTTTGCCCCTGATTGTTGAAGAAAGAATGCTGGAATACTAATCCTTGCCGGGAGCGTGAAATTGGATTATTGCCTTTAGTTTCGAAGTCCGAAAGGGGCTCTGATGCTTTGTTAAGTTGTTTGGTTTGTTAAAAAACCTATGAAAAAATAAATTATTAACAAAAATTATCATTATAATATTTTTTTATAAATATTTTTTCACAATTTTTTATCAATTTAAATAATAATTTTTTTATATTTTTTTATAAATTACTATTCATTTTTCTTTCTTATTATTTTTTCTTATAATTTTTTCATCAATCTAAATAATTTATTTTTTTCTGCAACTTTTTTTCTTACAAATTTTTTTACTATTTTCTAGTTAATTTAAATAAATTTATTTTTAAAATTTTTTTTTCTGACACTTATTTTTTTACATTTTTTCACAAATCCAAAAACATCATAATGGGGTGAATTGTTGGTTTACATTTTTACCCTCGCCTATTCAGCACTCGTCTGTTTACCGAGGAGCGTGCTGTTGTTTTTATTTTTACATTTTTACCCTTGCTTAGTGGAAACAATTGTGTTGTAATATTTTGTTATCTATTTTTTTTGCCCATATAATTAGATTTGTTTAGCCCATATTTTTTATTTTTACTATGCAGTGCCACCGCTGCGTCAGCCGTGCAGCGGTCTTCAATTTCTTTTTTTTCTTTGTTAAAAAAATAAAAACCGTAAAGATAGTGTTTTACAACTTTATTAAAAAAAATTATACAATTTAATATCTGTTGGGTAAGCTAGATTGGTAGGGGTGCTAGACTCCTAGGGGCAGCCCACAAGTGTAGTTACTAAACCATTCAAGGCTCTAGAGAATTTCTGTATATTTAAAGTCTGTTTGTTTATTATAAAATAATTTATATTTATAAAATATTTACAAGAAAAAATATTTACAGTAAAAATAATAATTTTTTTTTATCACTTATTTATAGTACAGTTCGTATTTTCTCTGAAAATAACTTCATCTCTATAAAAAGAGAAGTTATTTTACCTGAAAATTTAAAAATTTTCTCTAAAATTTATCTATGTAAAATATTTTTCATAAAACAAATACAAAAAACCTGTAAAATTTTTTCCTATAAAACATTTTATAATAAACAAATACACCCTTAATCTTACCGTATGTTTCGGCTGCAATCAAACTCAAGACGTATAATCAGTACATTCAACTTCTTGCCGCTACAGCACGATTTACAGTAGCTTCGTCTTCAAATTCTTCGTATGTTGACCATACTTAGTGATAAATAATCATTGTCATTCAAAAGAATGCTCAATGCCAAACATTTTTTTAATAAAATAAAAAATAATAATAACAGCGTATCATATAGTCCTATTAAAGATATATAATATACGTTTAACCTTATTAAAAGTTTCAATAAAATTTCAAATTCATAATTTTTAATACGATTAAAAAGGGAATTTTTTATTATTAGACCGCAGCATTCTCCCTAAATATTTAATCTTTATGGCAAAACACCGCAACTAATTTTAGATGGCCTAAAGGCAAGCCCCTACCAAACAAGCGACGCACTCATGGTATCACAAACAATGGTTATTAAAACTTCAAGAATTGTTCTAGTTAAAGTCTGTGAGCGTGCTTTAATTATAATTAGGGAGAAGTTTGGTGTGCTTTAATTATAATTAGGGAGAAATTTAGTAGTTTTACTTAGATAACTTTTAAATAATTTTAAAATGATATGCACAATTAAATGATTGATTTTGAGAAAAAAATAAAAAATAAATAAATTATTAAATATTGTTGATGAAATTGTGTAGTTACTTTAAAATTATCTAAATAAAGTCACATAATATTACTCAAATAATTATATTAATCTAAGTTAAAACTACATAATCAAACTCTAAAATGTAATTTTCCAAAGTTAGGCATATGGTTGTACTTATAGCCCACCTCCCACGATAATATTGACGCATGGGTCAAACAAATAATATAATCTACTAAACAACAATTTAACCGCACCATACAACATCTTAATAACATATTACATGTATTTTATCTGGCTATGATCCACATTCATGACGAAACAAATATTATGTAATTTAAATAATATAATGTTTATATCAAATAGAAGATTATACAGATCAAATTCTTTATTACATACACGTTATCTTAATGTAATTCTTATTCATCGCAAAACAAATATTACATAAACTAAATAATATAATGTTTATGTCAAAAAGATGATTATTTGCATCTTGTTTGACTATGTGGGATGTCTATTAATAACCACCATTCTTTTGTTGTTGGAACAAAAAAAATGTTAGATATCTTTCCATGTCCCCACCCATAACTAGGATAGCATGTTCATGAGTACGTTTTTTAAGTCTCCTTTTTTGAACCAAAGTTTCTGATACTTCTCCTCCACTCTATATCTAACACGCTATGTATTACTAAATCTTAATGATAGCTTTTGTTTGAAACACTTGGGAGTCACTACATTGTGTTTGTAAGAGGGGGAAAAAAAAAAAAGGAAGAAGAGAAAATTAAAAGGACAAGTATTTGAAAAATATTTATGAAAAGAGAAAAATGAGAAAAAAATATTTTTTTCTTGTTAACCACTAAATCCATTTATCTTTAAATTGAGAAAAAAGATATCCATCCTTTGTTATTTTTATTAAATGATTTTACTGCCTTTACTGTACATGTATTAGTTACTATTTTACTATGGATGGTACAATGAACATTTTCACACTTATTATTTTCTTTTCTTTCATTTTTTATTTTTTTAAATAAAAAAATTTATAATTTTTCTCTTCTTATTATCTTTTTCCAAACAAAATAAAAAAAAACTAAAAATTTACTTCACTTTTACTTTTTTTCTCTCTCCCCTGTTTCTCACTCTCCTTTTTTTCTCCCCGTTGACTCATGCGGACACTTGGGTTGGGTGTCCTGGCTTATATTTGACGTTGGAATATTCCAATATTCGATTTATTTAAGTGGGGAAGTGGATCCAATTTATTTGTGGACGCATATAATTTGTATTGGGTGGACCCACATTTTTGAGCCAGATGCCGAGTCGTAGAGAATCAGCAAGCCTCTGGGGAAACCCATTTTCCGACAGAAAAAAGAGACTATATTTAGTAATTTAGTAATTTTTTTTATTTGATGGTTTAAAATAAAAGATACATACGACATATTACTTTATAATTTATTTTATTTTAATATATATGATAAAATTTTTAAAAAAAGAAAAAGAATGATGTGTCCTCCCTTTTTGATGTAGCCTCATTACTTAATCTTAACTTTGATAAAATTCGAAGCTGTGAATTTTTGCTAATAATTATAGTTATAATAATGATTATTTATATAAGTAACGCATAATATCCAAGGCATTAGCCAGAGAGAGACGTTTGGTATGGGAAAACAATAAACACAAGACATAGTTGGGGGGACAAATCACATGGAAGAGGAGCTGCTTGCTCCGTTACGCCCTCGCTCACTTGCTGCTAATTGAGTTTTTTCCCCCTTTTTTGTAGCTAATTTTAAATCATCACATTAATAAATCCTTATACCCTCTAATCTACGTCTCTGTCTACGGCCCTCGTTGCTTTTGAGTCTCTTCGCGTGCTCATATTTCATCAATTCTGGCTTTGAAAGGGATCAAAGAATCGAAATTTAGATGAATTAGATGGTTTTGTGATCTGGGTCTTGTTTGTTTTTTTGTTTTTTTGTTTTTGGTTTCCGGGTTCGTGTGTGTGCGTGAGAGAGAGTGAAACGCAGGTGGAGAGATGGAAGAGAGTGGGTTGTGTCAGTGGAGCGTGGTCAGATCTCTACTCGCGATTGTTCAATGGTGGGCTTTCAATGTTACCGTGATTGTCATGAACAAGTGGATCTTTCAGGCATGTTTCTTCTTCTTCTTCTTCTTCTCTTTGTTTATAAGGTGTGTTTTTAAACTCTGATTCGGCTACGGATTCACTTTGATGGGTTAGCTTAATTTTGCTTTATTTTCTCAGTTTTGCTAATTTTGTTCAAGGAATGAGCTGACTGTTGCTTCCGTAATAGATGTTTTCGTAGAATTTTCTTGATGGTCATGCAGAATCTGTTATGTATGCTGATTTTTCTGATGCCTCTTGTTTGATGAATTAGCTTAGTTTTAACGTTCACTTTCTGGCTATGTATTGGTTTTCGGATCCGGGCTCCAAATTATTTGAGTTTGAACCATATTGCTGTGTTTCATTTTCGACATATTTCATACCAATTCGGATGTTTATGAAAATTTGGAGGCTTAAGTATGATTTTTCTTTTTTCCAACTAATTTGTGAGAAGTTTGCTCCCATAGACGTTCTTAGGACAGCCTAATAAATTATCAGATACCTTTTGCAAATCGGCAACCACAGGAAAAACGAAAATAAGGTCTACTTGTTGGAATATTATAATTGGACAAATTATCGGATATTATGGTGGGTTAGTAATGCCTTAGCTTGTATGTTTGTTTGATTTTTCCGTGTCTTCTTCATTCCAAAATGGATTCAGATTCTAGAGCATTGACGCTTGTCTGTCATTTGGTGAATTTGTTTTCACTAGTTCATTCATTTACCCTTGTAAGGTGGCCCCGAACTCTCCAAGTGAGATGTTTGAATTGAATACGCAGCGAGATGTTTGAATTAAATACGGACTTCCCTGTCTAATGTTTGACGATTAGCTATATGTACAAAGTTGTGTTTGATTTTTCTTTGTCCCTTGTTTCCGAATTGTGGAGTTTGTCAAATGTAAGTTCACCGATATGCTTCCCCTTCCGTTGTTCGCAGAATCCTTGGCAACTTACATTTACCTTAAAATGTTCTTTATGGAACGTTTATAACTGACAAAGTAGCATACTTGACATTCATGCACATTGACCTAACTTTGTTAATTTGATATGATTCAATTTGCAGAAATGTGATTTCAAGTTTCCACTATCAGTGTCTTGCGTTCACTTCATATGCTCATCCATTGGAGCATATCTTGTAATTAAGGTATTGAAGCTCAAACCCTTGATAATGGTTGACCCTGAAGATCGCTGGCGAAGAATATTTCCAATGTCATTTGTATTCTGTATCAACATTGTGTTGGGGAATGTGAGCTTGCGATATATTCCAGTTTCTTTTATGCAAACTATAAAGTCATTCACTCCTGCAACCACAGGTCAGGATCAAATGTATTGACATGAGCTGTCATATTTTGGCTGCATTTTGTTTATATTCTCAGTTTGAACATATCTCACTGGCATCTTATCTCGAGGGATTGGGTCAGTTGTTTTGCAGTGGTTGGTATGGAGAAAGCACTTTGACTGGCGAATTTGGGCATCGTTAGTACCAATTGTTGGAGGAATACTCCTAACATCTGTTACTGAGCTTAGTTTTAATATGCTTGGATTTTGTGCTGCCTTGTTTGGATGTTTGGCTACTTCTACAAAGACAATCCTTGCTGAATCTCTCCTTCACGGATACAAATTTGACAGGTAGTGCAGATGTTCTTGCTTGCTACTCTTGTTCTCCACTCGTGGTTGTTTCTTCATGTTAATATCTTGTCAAGAAACTAAAAATGTTTGCATCTGGTTCTGCTGGGGCTTTCTTTATTTTGCTTCTTAATGCAAGAATGCTGTTCTTTTATTGTTTATATCTGATTTCTTTGTTCTATTGTACCCTGCTGTACGTTGTTTAGCATAAACACAGTTTACTACATGGCACCTTTTGCGACCATGATCCTGGGAGTACCAGCAATACTGCTTGAAGGAAGTGGGATCTTAGAATGGTTCTACACCAACCAGTCCATCATGTCTTCGCTTGTAATCATTTTCTGCTCGGGGGTGTTGGCATTCTGTCTTAACTTCTCTATCTTTTATGTGATTCATTCCACAACAGCGGTCACATTTAATGTTGCCGGAAATCTCAAGGTGAGATAATCTAGAAAATCTGGTCATTTATGTCATCCCTAATGTCTGCGATTATCTATTATTCACAGTTTCATGCTTTGTACTGGCACACTAACACCGGCCCTTGCGTTCCTCCACATAGAAATTCTCTTATCCCGTGTTGACAATACTGACTCCTAGATGTTGCATATATCATTTATGCAATTTTTGCCTTTGCATGTAGACTTCTGATTCTTCTTCTTTGACCCTGCTTCTCTTTCCCTTGATTGGAACTTTGGACCAATCAAACCTTATATATTCTAGATTTCAATCTCGTACTCGTGGATACTTCTAAATGTTTATTTTGGTATAGCTAATTCCCATTGCATTATTGTCATCGCTCTTAATAGTGAGTGCCCATGGTTACTCCTTGTAGGTTGCTGTTGCTGTCTTGGTTTCATGGCTGATATTCCGGAACCCGATTTCAGCTTTGAATGCTGTTGGATGTGCTATAACTCTTGGAGGATGTACATTCTATGGGTACGTGAGGCACATGCTCTCCAAGCAGCAACAACCACTGCCTGGAACTCCCAGGACACCCCGGACTCCGAAAAATCGTATGGAATTGCTTCCCCTTGTAAACGATAAACTAGATAAGGTGTAATTAAGAGGTTAGGCATGTGTTGTTGGCATTCGGCATAGAGTTGATGCGAATACAAAAAGGAAGATATTGGAAAAAGTGTACTTCATTCACTTGGTTGTGTGAAAGCCCATTAGATCATTGGGCAAAATCTTAAAGATATGTTTGTTTTTGGTTTACTCTTATGCTGTGTATGCTGTGTTTGGTGTGCGAAAATAAGGAGGAAAAGAAAAATATAATTTTTAATATTTATTATTATTTTCTTTATTTTTTACATTTCTTTAAATAATTTTATTTTTTTTATTTTTTCTCTTACAAATTACTATTTATATTTTTTTTCACCACACTTTTTTTTCTTACATTTTTATACTATTTTAAATAATTTTATTTTTTATTCACTTTTTTTCTTACAAATTACTTATTCACTTTTTTTTAACATATTTTCTTTTTTTTAATTTTTTTTATCATTCTAAATAATTTTATTTTCTTTTTACTTCCTTTCTCTTTCTCTTCCTTTTCTCTTATTCTTCTTTCTCTTCTTTTTCTCTCATTTCTTCACACTCCAAACAAACACACTCTTAAAGATATGTTTACTGCTAGAATTTTGCTTGCTCGAAATCTCGGAAGCAGCCCAAATTCGGTCTTCACTTCATCATCTCTACAGCTTTATCTTATTTGGCCCAAAACTAAAAGTAAAGGGACTCTATAATAATAATTTATTACTTTTAAGATTCACTCAGCAACCAACCCGATCTGAGTTGGTGGGTAGTGACGTAAAGATTGGTAACTTCTCCTCTCTATTGATCACAAGTACTTTCTCCGCAACTGTAAGCCATTCAGGACTTCAATGCTTCAGTGCTCAAATTAATGAATGCAACTCTCAAAACGGTTTCACAGCATTGAAGCCTGCAACCCATCAGACTAATCATGCTATTGATTGCTACAATGCACTCCAATTTGGATTTCGAATAACTCGACCGAAAAAACCAGTGGTTCGCTTCCTGCCTTTTTATTTATTTTTTGATTAAGTTTGATCATGGCGCATCTCCTTAAAGACAAAGAAAACTAGTGGGAGATTCAGGATTTCATCAATGATAATCTTAAGACTATATATTATTATTACAATTTATCTAGTTTTTGAGAATGATAAAGGCGGATATTTCTATCATTACCTGGAAGGGACTAAGATTAGGGAGGGGTCTGGTTAAAACTTAGTAGTTACAGAGGGTGACGGACAGGAGTGCTAATTAAAACGCCAATTTTGAGCTGAACTAGAAAGTTAAGCCAATAGCCAGAAGTTTTTCTGCCATCTGGTGTTGATGAGGTACCCACCAACGCCTTTGCTCTGCTTCCTCACTCCAATGGTCAAGCAATCTACATTGTTGATGCAGTGCTCCACAAATTCTTCATGGCTGCTGACCCCACAAAAGCTGCACAAAAAGCCCAACAATCCAAGGGTTTAGAGATCAAGATCAAGAGGAAGATGTAAAGAGAGATCAAAGGGTTATTATGCAGGGCAGAGAAATGTGTGACAGTGTGAGATATTCAGAATAATGGACCAACCAGTTGATGAGTGGAGAGGGCCTTTTCTGACCCAGTACTAGCACGGACACCTCTAGCTTCTTCACTTGGCTCATTACGGTGGCCAATTTGGGTCCTTGGATCACTAGTGCTTCCACCTCCACCTGAATGTTACCCAAATTTTAGGCTGATTAATGAAAACAACAGAATGGAACTAAAAACACATCTGGGGTTGCGTTTTCTTCAAGTTTTATCTATGGATCTCAGAACTTGATAATGAAAGAAACAGACAATAAAAAAATATTTAAAGAGCATGCATGTGCCTAAACTTCACTTAATTCAATTTGCAAATTCAAACCTCAGGTTTTGAAGCCTTGCAAAGTGAGCCCAGACTGCTAGCAAGATAAGGAGAAAAAGAATCAGACCCAGAAGCACTTTCACTGCCATTGGAACCAGGAGGTATAATATGAAGCAAAGTAAGCAAGTCACCCTTGTTAGCCACATGAGTGAGAGCCCACATCATTGCATGCTTGGATTGTGAGGTTTGATCCACCACAACCATCACTCTCTTCCTCATAACCAAACCACCATTAACATTTTCATCATTACCATAGCCATACATGTTAAGCCCTTCCATTTGCGTCAAGCCTCCCAAACACCCACTGTTTTTTATCTCACCACCTTCAACAGTGCTGTACTTCCCCCACCTCCTGGATGTTGATCTCCAGCCCTCCTTGCCACTCAGCTGTCTCAAGAATGAACCTGACCTTGGCATTTTCTTCACCTATTTGCCTCTTATAGATAGATTATATGTGTTCTAACAGTGAAATGGTAGGTAACAATGAACAGTAGTGGCAGCCTGTGGCTCCACAGAGAGAGAGATATAGGGAGATCAATATAGGGGGAACAGTGGGATTTGTTTGTTTTATAATGCTTGATAAACAAATGAAGCTAAAACCCAAAAAGAAAAAAAAAAAAGAAATAGGTAAATGGGAAAAAGTCATAATAAAATTTTTGATCAGATTAAAGCATAGTAAAATTAAAATAGATAATAAGATTATTGAATTATTTTTGAAATAAAAATAAATAAATTATTAAATTTTATTAAATATAATATGTAGTTATTTTAATATTATTTAAAATATAATTATATAGTGAAACTTTAATACTTTGTTTAATTTGTCGGATCTGGATGTAAAAAGAAAAGAATTAAAATAATATAATCATTATATCTCTTTTTTCTTAAAACGATTTTTTTACAATTTTTTATCAATTTAAATAAAATTATTTTCTTATAACTTTTTTTTTATAAATTATTATTTATTTTTATTTATTATTATTTATAAATTTTTATCAATTCAAATAATTAATTTTTTTACAATTTTTTTATTTTTTTCATATTTTTTATTAATTTAAATAATTTTATTTATTATATTTTTTAATTTTTTTTTTACGATGTTCTAACAATTTAAACACAACATGCATTGTGATGTCAGAAAAAGAGATAAGAGGAGGTTGAGAAAAGAAAGACAAAAATAAAGAGACACAAAGAGAGAGAGAGAGAGAGAGAGAGAACGGATTGCAGGTGGTGGGTGATGATGATGATGGGAATCAATCAAGTTTTTTTTCCTTTTTGAATCTTTTGTGCAGGTTAGGGTCACGGGGATCACTGGCCCGGATGTGGCCTTACACAAACAATCGCTTTGGTCAGTTTCTTGATGATGAAACTGTGGATCCTCTGTACTATCTATCCATCTGTATCGGCTTTTATGCTGATATTTTTTTTTCTTTTTTTTTTTTTTTGGGGTCGAATGCTGATATTTTTTTTTCGTCCTAAGGAGTGGGCCATTACACCTGCAAAAGAAGAAGATAGAAACTAATAGGACCACGGCTTACTCCGGAAAAGAGAAAAAAAAAAAGTTAAAGTGAACATAAAATTAATATATATAAATTTAAAATTTTAAATTATAAAAATTTTATTAAATTTATAAAAAAAATTAATACATTAATTTTTTTATGTATTATAAATTATATAGTTGTGTAATGATAAAAAAAAAAAAATCTTGTGACAAGTGGTTTTCAACTATAATATATTATATTTATAATATTCACGTCTTTCTCTTTGGCCAAATGCTCAACAATAAGTTGTATAGCCGAGTGACTTGTATAGCTGAGTGACTTGAAAGGGTAATATAGTAAATGTACGTCACTAAGTAGTTGTCATGTTAAATAATTATGGGAGTTGTTATTTACGCTCCCTATTTGGCTCCTTACACGCACAAGAAACCATTGTAAGCCTCACTTTAACTTTACTATATGTGTGTAAGGAGCTAAAATGGTCGTGTAAATAACAATTGCCAATAATTATTAAATAATTATTATTAAAAGACACATCAAAATATAATAAATAATTAAAAATATATAATTTTAATAATAATATATAATATATTAAATAAAATTATACGATATAATAATAATAATAATAATAATAATAATAATAAAATTTATTTATTAATTAAAATGTCATGGAAGTTGCCTAATTTACAATTAAAAATATTTTCCTAAAGGGGCAGTAAAATTGTCTTGCGATCGTGTTCATACTATCATTGCTTTGTAGAAGCAACGAATCACTGGCGTAGCAATAGGATTGCTGTTTTCTTTGCTTCCCCTCATTCACAAGTCAGTCGTCAGAAGAATCAGTAATGAATCCTGACCAAATGACAGCCTATAATTGCACGATTTTTTAATATAAAATCTTTTTAAAGTCGAGCAAATTTATATAAACATATTTGATAAAATATGTAATAAATTTAAAAATATTTAACACATTATTTATTTTTTTAATTTAATAATTTAAATTATTATATATTTATCATATTTTTATAATTACGTATTTAAAAAAATTTTCTATCTTATAAAGCAACAACATAATGAATGAGAGGAAATTGTCAGAAATTTGTGGGCCTCGTGAATTGGGTTTCTCTGATTTCTCGTGTCAGAAGTCACAGAGTCGTATTTTCAAATAATTGCTCTCGCTAAACTCGCTGATTCCTACCCACCCCCCACGCCCTCTCTCTCTGTGCTCTGGAATTGCTAGTCGCTAACCCGAACCTCCTAATCCCATCATTTCGCTCCAGCTGCTGCTCCTTCTCTTCTCTGCTTTGTTTTCTACTTCATTTCTAATCACAATTTGCACAAGTCAATCAGTCATACATTTTTTTTTTATTTTTTTTGGGTTTCTGCTCCTGCAGGAAAATTACAGTCATACATCTTTTGAACACAGAAGTTTAAACTTTGTTCCTGTAGATCATGCTTGTGCACAGAAATTATTATTACACCATGTTTAGTTTATAGAATTAATCAATGCTGTATAAATTATTATGAAATATACAACAAAATTACAATCTATTTCAGTGAAATTAGATATAAAATAAAAATTTTAATTTTAAACGAGCAAATTTTAGAATTGGATAGTGCAATTATAATTCTAAGTTTGGAACACCCATGATCCCAAAAGAAATTGCACATCTAACGCACTAGAATCAAAATAGAGAACGAAAATGACTACTTTTAAAATACGTTCACCGTAAAAAAAAACAACGCTGAAGAAGGTCCTTGGTCCACGAACACATACACAGAAACATCCCCAGAAAGAGTAATTTATAATATGAAACTTCTTAAGCTGACTTAAAACCGAAAGCAAGATTACCATTTTAATTAGAAGCAAAATTACTAAATACACTTAATGAGATATATAGAAAATATACAGTTAATCTAATAATATTCAACATTTTATCTATTTTTAATTTTTCAAATTTAATATACTTTTTACTATTTAATTTTGTGCCGATTGCCTTTCTATTTATATATGTCTATAAAATTTCTGTTTAGTTAATGTTGGAAATCAGATATTTGTATATTCATATAGACTATTATATATTTTTTTTGTTACAAAAATATGATAATAGAGTACATATGACCGAAAGTCTAAATATAGTATTATAACTACTAAACACACGGGCCAATATTAAATTATTTTGTTGCCTGGGACATTGTTATGATTTAACTATTTCCACCAGCATAATGAATTCGCACGAAACCAAAATCATCAAAATGAGTTACATGACACGGCAAGGTTATCTCCGGCTTTTAAAACAGAGCCAAAAACAGTTCACGGGAATTTGTGCAACTGACGAAACACCCAAGCAAAACGGCCAAACCGAGAAGGGAGAGAACAGCATTTGAATTTTCTGTTCCCATGAAGTCATGACCCACTTGAAAAGATGGACTGGACGGGGAAAAGTTTGATAATACAGACGAATTAGCATTCAGCAACATCTTCCTCCGCTTCTCGTGAACCGTGGAGCAGGATAATATTTTGACCATCATATATATATATATATATATATAACCATTTCAATGAATGTAGGATAAATTATGGACATTAACATGTAACATTGAGCCTCATCAATGAGGTCAATGTAATATTATTTTAGTGGACGCTTCAAGGCGATTAGTTGCATTGAAATGTATATATATATATATTAACCTCATAAAATTGGTTACATGCATTGACGTCATCAACATATAACCATTGGTTATATATATAACTATTTCAATGCAATTAATCGCCTTGAAACATCCACTAAAATAACATTACATTGACTTTATGAGCCTCAACATTACATGTTCACGTCCATAATTTATCATACATTGACGAAATTCGTTTATATGCAGATTAGTTCCCCTATAAACAACGCAAGGGCAAATTTGCAGGCTATTGGACGAGAAAGTAATTTCAACTGTACGGCCCATATTTTAAATAACATCAACAAATAATCATCATCAGATTTACAATTAGTGAAGACATCAAACAGTCTACTAGGGTTAGACACTAACAATGGTAGTTTTCCCCTCTGATTGAGGGGTTCTCAGTACAGTAATGTTAGGTACCATGCTGCAGCCTGGCAAACTAGTAAGGCAGCCAAATCAGAAGGTTCTCTAGTCAACAAGTTGCACCATAAAAAGGGCTTGCTTGTATGATAGCCTTCATTCCTCTATGACTATCGAAGAAGTGAGTGAACAGGTTATGTGCGCTTTGTTAGTGTTAATTGATAATAGAAAACATGATTCTTTATGTCATCTGATTGTTGTTGTTGATTGAGATGAAGACTTCCCATAGATGGTTGACTGCTGAAGCAGTGAAATTTCTTCGGCAGACAACATCAGCGAACCAGTACTCAAATAATTTTGAGCAGGTCGTCCCCTGCATAAGAGAAATGCGACTAAATTGCTGCAATAAAAGATTACTGATCTTAAGGATGCAATATTCAGCATCAAAATACACACCTCCGTCTTCTTGCATTGCTTGTGCCTTTTGACAAACGAGAAATTTCTGATCTTGCAATTTGACCCAAAGAAGAAAGATATTCGTGAGAAGCATGACCTTTCACCGTCAAACATGATCGAGAAGGCACAATGGACTGAAGTATATTGAAAAGATAGGCCTTCGTCCCACTGCAAGCACAACAACCAAAGGAAAAAAATGAAGTCGTAAAAAGCTCCAGCAATTTCAATAAATTGAAATTACTGCCAAATAGCAGGTTTGAATTATCGTCAATCAGTCAAAAGAGAACGTGGATTTGCCAATTGGAAAAGGCATAACGTGAAAGGTTTATTCAGCATCTGCCAAGAAATGTTTCAGTTGTCAGAAAAAACCTAGCAATAGTCTTCTGGGTTCCTCTCCAGTGGACCTAGGATTAGTCCCTAGATACTTGAGAGTTTCAAAGGAAGCAAAGAGTTGCCTATCAATGGTCCAATGAGCCTTTAGTGAATTAGGGGTGAACCAAACGGAACATTGCAGGCAAGCTCCATTACATATGGCATAGCTTACATTATATTAACTAATATGTCATTAGCTTGCAAAACTTCTAAGAGTAAAGTAGAAAATGAGGTATAAACAATGAAAATTTCGTTTCTGGTTTTCCAAACATGCAAAAGTGGCAATATTTCACGTTCATGGCATATGCAAGGCAGTCCATCTCCACAATTTAATACAGAAATTACCCACATCAAAATGTTGAAGGCAGTCTTCAAACAAGCTGTGCCAACATGAAAAGAAAATGATTGATGCTTATTACCTTGTCAGCAATATTTCACTCTCTGGCAGGCACATCTCTGTACCCAGCCTGGCATTTGAGTTCATATTATTGATCATCTCTTGTCCAAATAAGCAACCAACTTCCATTATGCTAGTGGTAGACGGCATCTCCTGGGATAAATCCACTGTATCATCGTAACACTTTTCTATCTCGACAGCAGCTACACCTTTGGCGTAACAGCAAAAACCATGCAGTCCAATCATTGATGTCATTTGCAATTGCTCATCACACAAGCTGAATACATTGGACTTCTCTGCATGGGCCACTGACAGTTCTAGTGAATCCTGCAAACATATTATTATATCATGCACCATATATCCAACAGCCATGAGCAAAAACCTTTGAGATTACTACTTACTAGTCTTTGGCACTTGGAAAGCAGCACTTCAGCCTCTGAAATTAAGTTGCTCAAACAATAAGCAAGCTCTATAACAGTATAAGTGTCTCTGTGCTCAGAGGCAACAGCATGTCTGAGGTCACTGTGACAATCACGAAGTTTTCTCCATGAATCTTGCACTGAATTAACCACTAGACAGGAACTAGGTTTCTTGAGTGGTTCTAATTTTTTGTTCAAATCTATACAGCTACACTCGTCCATCACATGATACTCTCTTGCTGCGGCTTCAATATGATCATTTTGAGAATCTTCTACTTCTTCACGTGATGATATTGCTTTTACATTGCAAGGACTGGTCCAAGAATTAAAATCTCTTGGCAATTCAGGTATGGGCCTATCAAGATTTTCAGCTTCAACCGCTAATGGGTCTTGTTTTAACACATTGCTCACTGTAACTTCTTCAGCAATATCTACCACTTTGCTGCTGGAGAACCTACCAAATAACATCTCTCTTCCACCATTAACTTCAGTCTCAGGAATGAATGATGATTCTGGTACACATGATACATCAACTAATATGCTTGTTTCTTTAACATCTGAATCAATTGCTATTTCTGAACCCTGATAATAATGGCTTTCCTGCTGCTGCTTAACCTCAGAACAAATTAGTGTATCAGCATTTTCTATGCTTGGAGAATGCGATGAAAATCCTCCATTAAATTCAATCAATGATCCATTTTCAGTATGTTTGGCTAAAGTCACATGAATTCTGTCACTAAAAGATTCATCTTCCGAATCAGAAGATGTTATTAGAGAAAGTTTCCTCCTACTTTTTCGCCCTGACAAAGAAACTGGGATGGAACTGACAAGATCACATTCCGCATCAAAAAGAGTAGTAAAGTCACTCCAATCATGTTCAGAGCCATTCCTACTTAACATTGCTTCCTTCTTGGCCTCTATAATGTCTTTTTCATCAATATGCATCTCCAAATTATGTTGCATCTCTTCTTCATTGCCCTCTTCGAAGGGCGATTTTTCCTCCATCAGTGATAATGACCTTGATATCTCCTTCTCAACTAGCTCAGACAGCTGAGAGGGAAAATGCCAAGGCATCATCTTTGGCAATAACCGGTGACCAGCTTGTAGATCAAATATAGTAGGATTAAGCAGTCTCCATTGCCCACCTGAACAATCAAAAAGTGCAAGATGAGTTGAAAAAACTTTTTGTGCATACAACCATATGCTTAATGATTACTTTGGTTCTAACTTGCTAAGCAGCTATCTTACAATCCAACAACTAATCAGTTCCACAAGCATTTAAGTGATAAAGCAATACTCCAGGATGTTGTCATGGAAAACAAGAATCTATTCTTTACAAGATTCATTGATAATTCATCAATGAAAACTTTTGAAAATTCGAATATAGATCTACATTTATAGAAATACATCAATTATGCCTGGTTTCCTCTTTTTTTTCCTGTTTTACTAAAGAAGAGAAAGAAGCACGCCCACCAAATGCTGGAAATTTTAGCACTGATAGTCAGTATCGACTACAAATAGGAGAAATTTAGTGTCCTGTTAGGTATTTCAACTTTATGATATGCATGAGATATACATATCTAAGCAGTAAAACAAGACTGTAACACTGCCAGAAACAATGAGAATGGTAAACTAACTTGAAAATGGAAGTATTGTCAGGCTAACCTTTTATAAGTTGTTTACCCTGGCACCAAAATTGAAGCTGGGTGATAGTTTTCCGGATATCCCTCTGACAACATTCAATTAAATTCTCTGCTAGATTAGGTTGAATGTTGAACTTCTCTGCAGAACAAATCTACAACCAAAGAATTAGTCAAATAGATGCAAATTTGCTATTGTGTAATAGAGAGACCAGAAGGGCATACCATGCAGACATGCTGCAGAAGCTGATTTTCTGATGGCCTTGTAAAACACACTTCTAGCCTGTCCAAACTGTCAGGAAGAACAGGGTTTTCACCTGGAAATTGTCAAATAGAAATGAGTAGAAACAAAAGACCAAAACTAGAAAATATATCAAGCAACAATAGAACTCTTAACCAGTAATCCCTCTTACTATTGCTGGTCAGTATCACAGGCCCCTTTGCTTTTTCAGCAATTTGTTGCATTGCAGCAATAAAACCACGATCTTCTGGAAAAGTAATGTCCACATCCTCGAAAAGAATCAAGGGTTTAAATTGATCACAACCAAAAGAAATTGAATTATCCTTTAAGACAGACTTTCCAGATGTTCCAGTGCCTCCACGAGAATTATCTTCATCTGATATTTGTATTACTTCAACCACCTCATCGTCATGCTCTTTTATCATCTCACCATCAGCAAGGACTGTGGGGAACTTGACAAGATGCCTGCCCTGAGACTCCACATAATTTTCCTGTGACCTAGAAGAAGAAATTTAGGTGGTGAGACATTTAACTTTTAACACACGTAAGTTTAAAATTTTACTTGGTGAATTACATTGTAACAATTTTGCAGAATTTCAAGAACTACAGCTGGAAATACAGGGACAAACCATTCAAGGGAGTGGGACTCTAATGCCTCTCCAAGTCTTTGCTTCACAGCAGCCCCATTTCTACAATCTGATGCATTTGCCTGAGTAAGATAAAGTGATGAATATTTGGTTATTCATAGTAGTCTATGTTATGCTATCTGACTCACATTTAAAATCTGTGCAATAAGTTAACAGCCACAAGATGACTCTAGAAGGACAAATTGAAAATTTTAAAATAATAAAGAGCTTTAAAGCTGGTGGACAAGAAAGTTTGCAATGCAAGGGGAGGCCATGTTCACTTGATCCTCCCCAGACTTATGTGCACTAGGCCTGCCCAAATGGTCGCAACAAAACTGCAAACAAAGTTGAAAATAGGGTAGCCTAAAAAACCAGTACCTCCAAAACTTTGAATCCTTGTTCCTTGGCGCAAGCATAAACAGCTGCAGACTTTCCACTCTGCAATAACAAAGACAGATTTTAGCTACTAGCACTGCCAGGTGTATGAATTAGAAGAATATTTACTAGATACTCTGACAACAATTGCCGCATCAACAAACACTATTTATGACATACAATGGACGGGAAATGACCACACTACCAAACTTTTATTATTCTCATAATGTTTTCTCCTTCATAAACACTAATATAAAGCCTATAATGAAGGCAAACAGTTGAGATGGCACAGGTGGCCGAAACCATGGACAGAAACTATCCTTTATCAACCTACAATTTGACACTTCACAAACCCTCAACCTGATCTATTTGTTCATAAAAAGAAATAAAATTCTCAATTTCAACCAACTGGTCCCTCAAATATTTTGATTCGTATTAGGGTACCTGGCCTAAATAACATGAAAGGTCCAAATCAAACTGTTATGGGAGAGTTAAAACAATTCATTACAACATTATAATTTTCCTGAATAAAGAAGCATACAAATAATTCAGTTCAAAACTTCAAATATGGTTGATACCCCAACTGGTCCAGTAATTAGGAGAACATTCTTAAGGCTGGCCCCTCCATTAATATTTTCTGCATCTGAGTCACTATGTAGATAGTTATAATCAGGATCTTGCATATTGCTTCCACCACCAGATAAATCCTTGCTGGCTTTAGGATTATTTTGATGCCAAGAACGAAGCCACTCGCTCAAGAACTTAACTGATTCATCATTACCACATACCTGCAGAAGATAGTTGAGAGATAATGGAGGATGGATAGAATCAAGCAAAATATCAATGGTAAACATCATATCAAGAAGTTGGTATAATCATCTGACCTCCGTGGAATTCTTTGGCTGATACTTATCTGTCCACAGTCTGTCTTCGATCAGATTAGAACTGCCAAAATTATATGAAATGGGCCTATGAGTGCAGCAATATGGTTACAAGAATCTCACTTCTGTAAATAAATTTCAACTATGTGTGACATCATAATGGTGCCAATGCATAGACAATTTTGAGAAGAATGCAGCAATTGTTTATGAATGCTTAGAGTTGATTTGATGGGTACTTTTAGGAAAAAATATGTTGCGTGTGACCATTGCAATTTGCACCAAAATTCAAATGTCATTTTTTTATCAAGGTGATTTTTCCTCCAAGAAGTATTTTTGCATAAGTAGACATATGCTGAAATAAATAACAATTAAGAAATTCATTCACAGCATGCATATAGCTAAGAAATTAATAACATACAATGATAATTGATGCAAAAACCCCCACCTTTTCTGAAGATGCGCATTTTGCTGCCCAACGCATGATTTTCTTAGAGAACCAGAAAAGAGACAATCATCAACCTCACAATCCTGCCAATGTTTGTTTATATACCATATTTTGAAATGTGAAATATGGTCAAAATTATGGCATGGCAATTTCTTATAAATAATATCAAGAAGAGAAAACAAGAGTGAAGAAAGAAAAGGATAGAAAAGAAGTAAATAAATCATTCACATTTAGTGCCACAATACAAACCATTTCAGCCGAAGTTGAGGCTGCTGCTGAAGCTTCATGTTGACAAATAAATTGATCCAGAGAGGCTTCATCTTGAAGAAATGACATGCCCAATGAATGTGAAATATTGGGAACGTTGTCCAACAGTGATGACTCTGTAGTGCCTTTAGATTCTAGACAAGTAGAGCCAGTGGTAAAGGATTGGTCTAAAAAGCTCCAATTTCTCCAATCAAGAAATAAAGCATCATCCTGCATAAAAGGATTCAAGTTGCACTCGAGTGAGCTAAAACTAGATTTCAGCACTAATATTCGACATTGTTGATGAAGCATAGTTGAAATATAGAAAATCTTAACCATGAACTACTTCCCTTCATGTAAAGCAGATAAACAAGCATTCTCTTTTCGAGGAAAAGTATTATCGTGAATTTCCACTTCCAATGATATCTATTGGCATATATGTTTGATACCTTTAATTTGGCACAAAAAAATTTGGCCACGAACCGTTATTCAACAAAGTTCTTAATTTGAATTCTATTTCATTCTTATAATTATTCCTCACCCTCCCCCATCCCCCCCAACCACAAAAAACCCCCAAAGTGCAATAGCCACGCTTGCCTGTCTGCATGAACTGCCAGCATGTGATGCGTACCTGATCCTTTTCGAATACGTGAATAGGGCCAGTAAAAAAGCTTTTGCATTTTGTCTGGACCAAGCAACAATTGTTCTTTGGTTCAGTTGTATCATGACATCTCTTGCCTAGTTTCCATGACGAGAAGAAAGGGTGCATTTGCTTCCCAGCAAATATTCGTGAATTTTCCTGACAATTGATGAATGACAAATAATAAATATCTGCAATTATATTACACTGCCAGTTCTACTTTTGTGCTATTGTGTGAGAGAAGAGAGACTAAAGAGTGTGTGTGTGTGAGAGAGAGAGAGATAGAGAGCAGAAAAACAGCTATAACTATATGCAACGGGGCCTTGCATGCCGTGAATTCCATCTATGTAGCCAAAGTTTGTGTAATTGAAGTTCCAAAAGTACTAAAAGAGTTCACCAAAAGATTCCGATTATGATAGTTAAAGTTAATAACCATTAAGCATGCAATGAGCAAAGCAATCATATCCATTGACCAATTCTCAAAAAATAGCTGCTTCAGCTTATCCATGCATTAGATCCTTATTTAATTGAAAAGCAAAATCAAACTCACTGACCTCGGCTGTCAATTTTGCTTCTAACCTCAGATTAGGGAGTGGCGGTGGTGATGCGTCCCCGTTCTCTTCTAAGCTACCAGCAGCTCTCCCGTCACTCGCCGCATTCTTTTTCCCGTTGCTTATCGCCTGCTTTTTAGGCGTCGCATTGGCAGAGGATTTCTTCCCCGGTGACTGTTGATGAGGAACGCAGACAAAAACACCCAAACTCAACATCAAAAACCAACAAATAAAACACGCAAAATCCTGGAAATTTTGCAAAAGAAAAGGCAAAAGTAATCTACCTTTGTAGAAGCTTTAGCAGGGGGAGTTGTCTTTCCCTTCCGCGTTCTTTTCTTCTTGCTCTGACTCCCACAATGCTCCTCTGCTTGACCATCGCCATCCTCGCCGTTACACTCTTTGTCCCCGTTCCGATCATCGTTAGATTCGACTTCCGGAGATTTATGTGGGAAAAGAGTGGACTGCACTAGTCTTCGGCGAACACTCCGAGGTTCCTGCTGCCGGATCTCCCCCGCTGCGACGGCATTCGCCACCGGTCCCCCTCCTCTCTCCGCCGATCCGTCCATCCAATTTGGTAATTTAGCAAATATTTAGGGTTCACAGAAGATTTCGTTTTTATTTATTTATTTTATTTTATTTTTTTAAATTTTTTGGTTTAGTGAGTTTATAAACACGCGTTCCGGACCGGCCGAGACCGAGGGAAAGACAGACGGAGCTGTGGAGGGAAGCAGGACTCGGTTCCCGCCTTCAGAAAAGGTTGGTTTTTGGCTGCCGTGTGGGAAACGGGGATGGATTTAATTTCGATATTATTGTGATTTTTAAAAAGCAAATCTGTGAAATATTTTGCAAGTATATTCACTGGTTGGTTAAATCCGGCTGTTTGCCCCTACTGCCGGTGGCCAGTTAAATTATTTTCCTCCTTTTCCCGCCCACTTTTTGAGTTATTATTATTATGTGTTTGGGTAGCGAGAATGGTATAGAAATAAAAGTTGTGAGAAGATAAAATTATTTAGATAAATGAAAGAAGTTGTGAGAAAAAAATAGTAATTTGTAAGAGAAAAAATTGTGAAAAAATAAATTATTTAAATAGAGGAGAAAATTGTGATTCCAAAAAAATGTAAAAATGAAAGTTATGAAAAAATAAAATTATTTTGATAAGTAGAAAATATTGTGAAAAAAATATATTGTGAAAGAAAAATAAATAGTAATTTGTAAGAAAAAATTATAAAAAATAAGGTGTTTGAATAAAAGAGAAATTTGTGAGAAATAAAATAATTAAAAATAAAAAATAAATATTAATTTGTAAGAGGAAAAATTTGTAAAAAAAAATAAGTTATTTAAATTAAAAAAATTATGAAAAAAGATAAAATAATAATAATTATTTTTTCTTTCCCTCTCTTTCTGTAAAAATCCAAATAAGCTATTAATGACGTTGAAGCATAAATTGTAACTAATGATGTTGAACGGTCAACAAATCCTTCATGCTGAGTTTGGTTTTGTCGTGGAAAGCAGAAGGAAAGAAAAAAATATATATAATTATTATTTTATTTTTTTTATAATTTTTTTCTTGTAGCTTTCTTATTTATTCAAATAGCTTTTTTTTTTCATAATTTTTTCTCTTATAAATTACTATTTATTTTTTTCTTTCTAATCATTTCCTTTCTCTCAACTTTCTTATTTATCTAAATAACTTATTTTTCCCACAATTCTTTTTTATAAATTACTATTTATTTTTATTTCCCATAATTTTTTCACTTATCTAACTAATTTTTTTTTCACAACTTTCTTTTTCACGTCTTTGTCTCAATCCAAACACTCTCTTAAAGAAAATAACAAAATAATTTATCCAAAAATACTTTAAGAATTCATCCAAAAAATTAAAAATCAATGAGAATTTATGTGTGAACACGGGAGAATTAGTACTCAATAACAAACAAGATTCAACATTTAGTTAAAAATTTCAATATTAATTGTCAATTATCATAAGTTGTTTTTATAAATAACGGTTTCACCGTGTTTGGCTGCTGTTTCCTATTTTCTAATAGTGGTTTCAATGTATTTCTTTTTTTTTTTTTTTTTGGTAAATGGTTTCAATGTATTTCTGTTATAGGGCTTGAGCCTTTGGGCCTGATCGTAATCGGGCTTAGATTATCCTTGAGCCGTAGGTTGCTTGGTGCTTTTTGTGAGTTGTACAGTGCACCAAACGACAGTTAGACATATTCTTTAGGCCTTGTAATTTGTGGATTTTAATAAAATTTTCCACTTTTGTTAAAAAATTAAACCAAAAAAAATAAATAAATAATGATCTGACTTTAAACCCCATTTACAAAGCCCTTTTTTTTTAGAATTATAAAGCTAAGTTGGATTGAGAAGAACTATGGATAAGAGCTTGACTCTATCTAAGAAAATAATTAAAAATTAAAAAATATTTAACTTAATATAAGTCTAATAAGGTAAGATATCTAATCAATAATCACAAAATTTCTAAATAAAAATTCTTCTTCTTTATCTCTTATAATCTAATAACATTTGAAGTATTTTGGTGTTTAAATTATATACATATCTTGTCGTAAAAGAATGACATCATAAAAATATTAATTATTATGTTAGTAAAGCGAATTTAGAGACATTCTGATTTAATTCGCATTGAGGATTTAATATCCAAATACTGATAGTTTTTGTGGTCTTCTCTACCTAATGCTTTGTTTGAAAAATAAAAAATAAAAAGAGAGGAAAACTAGAGAACATAAACTGAGAAAAACTAATGTTGGAAAAAAATTTCTATTATTCTTGCATTTGAGATAGTGTAATGCAAAGAAAAAAATTAAAAATATTTTATTTAAAAATAAATAATAAATAAAAAGATAATTATCTATAAGTGCCACTCTTCTCTTTCTTTTTCCCTCCTCTATCCGAAGTCCAAACAGGAGCATTTCTCATTTTCCAAACAAAATCCTTTATCTCCTCCAATTTTTCCCCCCTCCCAACCAAAGTGCAAAGCACAAGTAACCCCAAACTTAAATCAATCTCAAAAAAAAAGAAAAGACCCGAATTTTAAATCTCACACAGTAACCAACATTTTTTTTAAATGAAAGGAGGATTAACAATGTGCAGTAGTTTAAACCTCGGGATAAGTATTTTTTTTGTCCTAAATATTTAGATTTTTTTACGTTAGAGTTTTAAACTTTTTTGACATTTCACTTAAATCCTAAACTTTTTGTTTTCTTACTACATCAGTCATTTAAGTTATAAAAAGTGGTCAATCCATTAATAAATAAGTTGAACTTAATAAAATTCATTTAAAAAATGTTAAATATATGAATTAAATATTTTTTCATCAATAAAATATGCATATTAAATTTTTTTAATTAACAAATATACGTATTAAATAGGTAACATGCATATTTTTGATAGAAAAAACATTCAATTCATATATTTAATCTTTTTTAAATAATTTTTTGTAAAGTTAAAATTATTTTTTAATAAATTGATTACTTTTGATAAACAGAGAGACTGATTTGGTAGAAAATTAAAAAGTTTATAACTCAAATAAAATGTTAAAAAAATTTAAAATTTAAATATAAAAAACCTAAAGATTTAAAATCAAAAAAATGCTTATCCCTTTAAACCTCAGCCTAGGTGCCATTATCCCAAAGTTTAGTTTCCCACCTCCAGTGGCGTTCTTATAATTTTTACTAAAGTACTTTAAATTATCATTTCTTAAACATATTTTTAAAATTTATCCGAGTTCGGCGAGAGAAAGGAAACTAACTTCATTTTAATTCAGCCCCTCTAGTTTAAATATTATCAACTTCTTCCAAGAAAATAGATAGAAAACAAGAGAAGAGTAGAAAAAGTCGATTTAAAATTGCGTAATTTGGAAAATAAAAGGAGGGACCGACGGTCCTGATCTATTAAACATTTAAAAGGTGATTCAAAAATTATGAACAAAAATTACACACATCCAACGTCACATAGACACGTGCAAACCCAATATTTTTGTTTTGGGAGCACTAAATAACTGTAATTTAAAGAACTTCAACAATAATTATTATCTGATATAATAAATTTTTTTAATAATTAATCTTATTTAATATAATTTTATTTAATACATCATAATTTTTTTTATAATTTTACTATTATGCTATATAATTTTCTTTTCTATATACAATAACAATTACAGAAACGCTCTAAAATTACAGTCATTAAGCTTTTTGCCTTTTTTTTTTTTTTTTTCTTTTTCGGTACTTCGTGCATACCCAATAGTTCCGACCACACCACTGCTCCTCTCCTCCATTTTCCACGGCCAGTCCCAATATTTTCACCATTCCGTACTGTGTTGCAGGCCAGTAGCCTGAGGAAAAATGGCGGCGGAAGAGAGCGAACCAGTGAAAAAAGAAGCCGCCGAAGCCGAGGCGGCGCCGCTAGATATCCAGTCACAGATTCAGGACGCCATGCGCTCTCGCGTCCTCCACTTCAAAGAGCAAGCCGAGTACTCTCTCTCTCTCTTTCCTCCTCACCTATTTGATAAATTTGCTCGTTTTTTTTTTTTTATTTTGCTTAATTTCGGGAAAATTTTCCGCGCAACTTGTAATTGTACTCCTTTAGAAGTTTGATCGGTGTTGTAGTCCGTAAAATTATACCTATTTTTTAATTTTCATTTTTCGGGGGACATTTATTTCTGTTGTAGCTCATTGACCTTTGAGGGAGTTCGGCGGCTGTTAGAGAAGGACTTGGGATTGGAGAAATATGCGTTGGACGTGCATAAGAGATTTGTCAAGCAATGTTTATCTGTGGTAACTTTCTGCTTTTTTGGTTCATTCAATCATTTCTTTTGTTCATGTCCAATCAGATGCCTTCTGGTGGTATCATTAAAATAATCAGTTAAATATGCAGGTATGGTAGGGTCTGGAGTAATTTGCGGATGATTGTTTCTAGCAGAACTTGTAAATTTATATTCAGTTTTTAGTACAATATCGCGTAAAATGGAATCTTGAGGTCATTTGTTAGCAATTCTACTGCTCTCTAGTGAATGATAGACCCCCTAATGCACGACAGCTTTCTGTTTCATATAATGTATAACCTCCCTGTGCAAGAAATCACAACTGTAAATGGTGATCATGTTTGTTTGGAAACTTATGTACATGGAGCTTCTATCTGCTACAGTGAGTAGTGGGACATGGGTGATCATGTTTGTTTTATTATTGATGCTGCTTGCTGCCATTGGTGCCTTTGGCATAGTCCTGGAATTTCAACTCTTCCTAACCCTTGTTTTGGGTTTTTGCTGCTGATAAAGACTGTTCCAATGCCAAAAGATCCGTTTGTTTTTAGAGATGTTTTTTCTTTCTTGGTGTCTATCCGGTCAGTTTGTTTATTAAGATGTCCATTCTAATGATAGTGCTTAGACGAGGCTGCTGATGACAACGCCAGCAAAGATTCTGGGGAAACCGGGGGAAAACAAGACCAAGCAGCGCAAGAAAAAGCGGCAGAATCATGTGCAGGGCCTGGTTCGAAGAATGTTGTGGAGGAAACTTGCTCCAATGATGAAAAGAAAATGGAAGATTCAACTGTGATGCATCTATTGACAGGACTGAAGGCAACCAAACCAGAAACTGAAGTAACTCCAGCCAATAGGACTAAAGAAGTACCAAGTGAGGGCAGCATAAAGAAAGCCCTTTGGAAAAGGGCTTCTTATATTAAAGCTAACTTGGAGTATGTGGTTCTTTTTTTTTTTTTTTTTTTGGGTATTGGATGGTAGTGCAGCTTGTCGCTTTACCAGTTAGTTATTGTCTTTATGTTTTTGTGCTTCTGCTTGGTGTTATTTTGCTTGTGATGATGCTAATTGGTTGAATCAATCTGCATCTTTGGTTTTTCTTTGGCAATTTAAGCAAGCCAGTGCCTCTTGTTTCATTTCAGTAAAGTTACAATGGGAGCACTTCGTAGAATGTTGGAGGAAGATCTTAAACTCAATACATATACACTTGATCCCTTCAAGAAGTTCATAAGCAAGCAGTTAGATGAAGTAAATATTATTGCGTGCATTCTAGTTCCTTCTAGTTCTAAAAGTATTGCATGCATTCTAAATACTTTTGTATATTCTTACCTTGTTTTAGGTTCTAAAATCTTTTGACGTTTCTGCAACCAAGAAGAAAACTCCTGGGAAAAGTTCTCTGTCCAAAGCAGCTAAACAGGTTAGCAGTGAAGAGCGTTCAGATTCTTCAGACAAGGAAAGCGATGAGGAGGATGAGGATGAGGATAAGGTAAAACCAAGAAAGAAAATCGGTTTGAAACAAAAGATGTTGAACTCTGAGAGGTCTAAAAAGCGAAAAAGACCTGAAATGGAAACAAAGGCATCTGCCAAGAGGCGGATCAAGGCTGAAACAGTAGCAGAAGACGATAGTGATGCGGAAAATGGTGCAAATGCCTCCGAAGATGGTCTTTCTCGATCATCTGCTGAAAAACCAGCGAAGGTGTCAATCCCACGAACTGTCCTTCCAATACCCTGTCCAATTCTCCTGAAAGTTAGGCAAATCATTTAGCATTATTTCAACCCTTCTTGCAGAAAAAGGAGTCACCAGCCCAGGCTTACGGAAAACGCGTGGAGCATCTAAAATCTGTTATCAAATCCTGTGGAATGAGGTTTTTCTTTGACTTGGCATATATGAACTTATCAGATCTTTGTCAAGCTTGATATCTTAGTGTTATATGCCACTGCAGTGTACCTCCTTCGGTTTACAAGAAAGTCAAGCAGGTGTCTGAGAACAAACGCGAGGCCCAGCTAATAAAGGAACTGGAAGACATACTTTCTAGGGAAGGATTATCTTCAAATCCGTCTGAAAAAGGTTGTGTTACTATTAAACTTCTATCTCTCATCTTCAAATTTACAATATCTAAGATGTTGTTTCATGGGCTTTTTTTTTTTTTATGGAAGTCTAATCGGAGTGCTGACACTTTCCTCAAGACAGAAATCTATCTTCTAAAATTAGCTAAAAGTTCTGAATTTATTGCATTTGAATAAAAATTGAGTATTGCCTCATCAGTGATTTTTTCTTGCATAGTGTCTGAGATCATGTTTTAAATTATTTGTTTTAACGTGCTTTTTGGACAATTTATTTTTGACAATTCAAGGAGGTAGAAGGAAAATTAACAGACTGGCCACATTTGTATTTTCTATTTGTATTTTCTACATTGCCCATGGCATCTTTCTTGGATACCAAAGGCATGCAGGATTGTAATTGGCTGTAAAGCATTCTTCATAAGTAGAAATAGGACCTTATGATCTTCGCGGAAAGGTAAGGGAATTTAATGATGAATATGCATCTGAAGAAAACTAACCATATCTCTTCAAAAGTTAGATGTAATGCTTGTTTAAGAAAGGGTGAAAAGTTTTAATGATATTCTTAAATCAAGTTAGCAGGTAGGGAACTTTGATTTGTGAGGAAGTGATAGCTCGGTGGAGGCAGTGACGAGCATCAGCCTTGACTGATGCAGTTTCATGCATATGGGTATGATCATTGAGTAATATTATTTCTGCATTTCAGAAATTAAGGAAGTCAGAAAGAGAAAGGAAAGAGCAAAAGAACTTGAGGGCATTGACACGAGTAACATCGTTTTGAGCTCTCGAAGGAGGTCCACTGCTAGTTATGCACCTCCTCCAAAGCCGGAGGTGGCAGTGGAAAGTGATGGTGATGATGCCGATGAAGACGAAAATGACGAAGAGGATGATGTGAATGATGAAGATGATGGAGATGTCGACAACGATGGTGACGGCGAGAGCGAAGAATCAGATGAGGGTAAGTGGCTGTGGATAATTCTGTTTCCTTGTGTCTTTGTGATTTCTATGATTAGCAAGCTTATATGGTCTTGGGGCTTGATTAGTTGTTCTTGTGCGGTGTATGATCTGCAATTTCACTTTTGTTCATTTTTATGACCCATCTCCCTTACGTGCAGATAACGGTGAGGACAGCAATTGAATCCTTGATAAGCTGACCTGCTAATATATTGAAGAGTGTCCTCAACAAGTCTATGGTTGTATTACGTGCTCGTACATACCATATTTACTTATTAGAGTTATTCTTTTTCCTACTTTCTTGTGGGTGTTGGAACAGGTAGTCTCGATGTAGAGTTTGCTTGCAGCTTCTTTACCGGTAGCAGGATACTCTGCATTAGCTTTGTTTAGTGATAACAGGGGACATCCCACCTCGAAAAAATTAGCGCCTCATGTAATCCAACAGTTTGTATCTTGATGTGTAGAATTGGTCACATCCAAGGAGCCTGAAAAGGTCCTAGCAGAATACATAGCTATCTTTCCAAGCTGGATATATTTTTTTTTTCCTACATCGCTCTTTAAACGCGAGCCATTATGTTCATTCAGCAGGCGATTTACTTCTGATTCAGAAAATCGCAGAATGAAGTCGCCCAGGATCTTGACGCAAGCTCAAAGATATTTCCAACAAAGATGTTTCTTGGTAAACGAATGTATCACATGGACCTTTACTGTACATATCAGAGCTCCAAGCACGAGTACCCTCGTCACCATTTTGTTACTTATTTTGATTTTTATTTTGATTTTTTTTTTTTTTTTTGAGCTCTTTCTTTTTAGAAGATGCAGCAAGAGACGGTGAGTGTGAGAAAGAGAGGTACGTGGAGATGGAAAGGGCCAGCGGGAGTGATCAAATCGTTAGAAAGAGGTGCAGAGGCAGAACATAGCTAATTACCATGAAACCAAGCGACAAGCAAACAGTTCAATTTACCGGAAATCTTTGTTGTTTTTTAGAGTAAATAAAGGAAGCCTCAAGGCTAATTACAGAAGCAAGCAAATCTACTAACCCATCCAACGGTGCTAATGCACTCTAATTTTATCTTGTTCTAACAATGAAAGGATCACTGGTGGAATTTCCGGGAAATCTCAAACCTAGTATAATCTCGACTTCGACTTTACACCACGTCTGTTTGGGCATGGTATCATTTGTTACCCATTTGTCTGAACATGAACACTCTCGTATCCCTGCAATATATTCTTGGAGACTAACACTATGTTTGGATAAAATATTTAGGAGAGATGAAAGTAAGGGAGAGAAAAATAAGCAAAAAGATCATTGGAAGAAAGAAATATTTTCTATCCTCTCTTATATTTGAGAAGAGGTGATGAGAGGGAGAAAAATTATAAATATTTATACTTGGAAAAAAGTGAAAAGCAAGGGAAAAAAAAATAAAATGTAATGAAATAAAAATTTTACCATTTCATAATAAAATTTATTTTAATGTTTTGTTTAAGTAAAAATATAATTTTTAAATTATATAAGAGATGATTGAGTCATTTAATAATTTAATAGGAAACCAATAATTTTTTTATTATTTTTTAGAGGATTGGTTTTGATAGGTTAGTAAAGATTAGGGGAATTAAAAACTTTTCTTCCTCGCTTTTGAAATATTTTTTAAATACGATAATTTATTCTAATTATCTCACTTTTTTTTTTTCTCTCTCTCTCTTCCTTTTTCCCTCCCAAACATAGTGTAAAAGAAACGTCTAGACGAGCTACGACTACTTAAGTGACCCTAGACTCTACTCTTAATTGGGCCTGGTCTCTCGCATTAGGCCGAACTGCTAACAGATTGACATCTACTAGACTCAATAGCCAATTAGGGTCCAGAAGCAAAGTTCACATTTCTGTCTTAAAGTGGCTGTATCATTATGAACCTATGCTAGGAATCACATTCCCTGATTCTGATTCGCAGTGGCAACCTAAATCCCCCTCCAAAACTTTGGAGCTCGTTTTCTCACATGGATGATTCTTTTTGCCGCGTCCATCAACTTGAAAAGCTAGCATTACGCACACTTCACAGATAATAATTGTCCGAGTAGCAAGCCAAGGTGGCAAATTCGCATCAAGTTCAACTGGTGGGTAACTTTGGTCATTTTATGAGAACTTGATTATTTTCTGTGTCTTTCAATTAATTACAAGTTACTAATCTCTGAAACATTAACTAAAGCAAAGGGATTTGAAGTGAGGTTCCCTTGATTACAAATTGCATATTATATTTCATGATGCCTGAGACAAGATAAATATAAACATATATCATCACCATCACTGTCTTAATGAGTTAACACTCCTTAATTTTTTAAAAAATAAAATAAAAATAAAAACCTTCAATTTTTTCTCAAGAAGTTTCAATCTGACAACAAGGACAAAGACGAAGATGATGGCCACGCATGTATATATTAACAGTATTAAAATCTCACATGAACTGCGTTAAAATAAAATAAAATAGAGAAAGTAAGATCGACACATATAGTTTAAAAACACTCTCACTTGAACTATAGAAATTAAAGATTATAGTTGAATAATCTTATCACATTGGTGTCTTTATAAAGGATCTTCATCTTCGCTTCAAAATATTACTTTCTTTTAATAAACTCGTGATTTATATTATGAGACGGGACTCTGGGGTGCAATCTTGCATGTTCCATCATGATCTCCATGGCTGCAATTGCCAAAATTGATTGATGATTTGGTAACATCTGTGATTGGCAACTCCAAGGTACCAATTTTCTCATCGGTGAACGATTTTGTTGTCGTTGAGCCAATAGGATCCTTGCTTTTTCCCCATACGACCGTGTATAGGCCAAGAACTATGAGGACGGCTCCGATTATACTGCAAATTAAATGCAATGACATATAATTAATTTAGCAAATTAATTAATAATTTTTTTTATTATCAGTATACATGATAGCCATGAAATTTGAGCAAAATTATTAATTAGCAACATATTTATGTATACCTTCCGAGGTGGATTAGCTCGGCTAGAACAAGGGATCCAAGAATTGCAGTGATAATCATGCATAGAGGGCTAAAAGAAGTGACAAACACTGGTCCTCGTTCCTTAATTACCACTCCTTGCACATAGTATGCAACTCCAGAGCAAACAACTCCCTGCCGATTGTTACGATAAATGTACCAAATATGAGCGAAGGAAAAATTTCCCATCTTCCTTTCACATGATATACATAACATATATGGCTTATACGGAGAGGGGAAAAAAAAAGTTGAATGCATTAGCCAGTGATAAATTAAGGGTTACTATATAAAAAAAATCGTCAACTTTGTATGAATTAACAAATTTAGTATGAAATTCAAAAAATAACAATTTATCCCTTATAAATTTTTTTATTACAAATCTAACACAGTATAATTTCCCATGAACAGAGTTTGTTTGTATCGATAACATATTCATAAGAATCTGTCTATCTCGATGACATGATAATTATACACATTAATGTTTAGTGACACGTATGATTACCACGTTATCAAAACAGACAAAATCTATCTAAGAGATTTTATGGAGTGCTAAATTTATTATAAAAAATTTAAAGAAAAGTAAACCATTACTTTTTAAAATTAATCCTAAATTTATTATTTTACACAAAATTAGTAATTTTTTTTTGTATGTTAACCCATAAATTAATTAACAAGACAAGATAAAATTTAGTGAAGTGGTTCTCACGGAGTAAGCAGCGGCAAGGAGCCGAGAGTCGAAACCAATTTTCCATGCACTCATGTCCCGTTCCATCACAAGTGAAAGGATCATATTTTCTATCAAGCCCATCGTGCATACCAATGCTGTGAGAGAAAGTTCAGCTGGATATTTCCTCAACGTTAATGTCTAGACCAAGGAAAAAAAAATCAAAATAAGTTGCCACAATTTAAATTTGTATAATTACGAAACTTGAAACTTTACCCTTCAAACCCATTTTGTAGAAAAATTTATTATGAAATTATATAAAAAAAATTAACTAAAGGTGCTTAGGTAAAATCATATGAAATAGCGTTACTTGTAAAATGAAAAAAGCAGCCCAGCTGCAGACAGCGCCAAGAAGTAAGATTGTCCCAATAGCCCAATGCTGATCGGCCGGCTCGCTGGCGGTTCCATGGTGGGCTGCAACGTGTAACCTCAGGAAATTGATGACTGGACCTTTGAACAGAGTCATAACCATCGCTCCTGAGACCGTGATCACCGTTCCAATCACCTTCGCCACGCTCCGTATCTTCTTCAAGTTCACTCTCTCCAACCTGCAATTTAATTAATAATTTCAATTCTAACCATCAATCCAAATTAAATTATTAAATGAAATTCGTATCATTCGGTAGAATTAATTATCAGGTACGCATTAATAAATTTCACGTTTACACAATAAACTACACCAACCAAATCTTTGGTTGATATGGGAATTCAACTATATGATCAATGAAATTAACAAGGGAAAGAGACGAAATTGATATAATAATTTATCCTTTTCTATTTCCACTCATCAAGTTTTTGGAAGAATAATTTGAAGTTAGAAACAAAACAAAAGCCTTTTTATTACTACGCAGTATCTGCTGTCACTTCAATTCTCTGCCGCCCTTGTCCGGCCAACTTTTTTGAGGGGTAAAAACTGGCTTAGGTAAAGCCGTAAAGGTAAATTTAACTCAGATGCTTGCTTTGGTTTCAGAGCCAATAACATCTCCACACGTGACATCAGAATACTGGCCGAAAGCTTGTGTCGTCCATTATCCTGGCACATACGTAGCGTTTCCTTTGCATATATTCTTTTTTTTTTTTTTTTTTTCGAAAAAAATGAGATTGTAAAAATGATGTCCTAACTAGTTCAATAAGAAGCATTGCTTATATATTTAAAAAAGGCAATGATTATATTATAACTCGCACCAAATTAAACATAAATTTAGGCTTACAATCTCGCTAGACAAGCAATCGCACACTTAGAAACTTTCACTAGCAAGATTCGATGCCTTTCCTGCTAGACACAGTGTGGTTTTGCATGTATTCTCTACAAGCACATGATGAGGTCATTTTGCAAAGTTAATTTCCCCTATTTACCTGAAAATAAGTGCCAATATAAAGGTCAAGGCTGGGAGCATATTGATCGTAGCAGATGCAAATGTTGCTGAAGTGTACTTCATCCCCACATAATATAAATTCTGATCAAGCACTGGCCTGGTTTTGCAACACAATTAGCACTTAACATTAGGAAAATCTATCTAATACATATATTTAATTATTTAAACTTGCACATATATATATTTATGGCCATGCATATACATCATTAAGTTGCGTTAATCCCTTTCCTCCATTACGCAGCAGCCAGGATGATGAATTAGAGTTGACCTCATCATTTTCTCCTGCGAAAAGATATATATACATTTTTTTTGGCAGGGAGTTTTTATTTTTATTTTTATATGCACTTTTATAACAAGGTTGGCACCCAAAACCAAAAAAAAAAAAAAAACAAAGAGACGCATATTCTGATATTCACTTAGGAGCGCTTAGAGCGTTACTCAAGAAAGCCGAGCACCAATATCCTGAGGAAGATTGGGAGAGTCAATTTTGGCCTTATCTTCCTGTATTTAAAAAAAAAAAACAAAAAAAAAATGAGGGAAATGATCAAGAACGACATATTTTCAGTGTTAGAGAAATGGGGAAAGAGAGAGGAATATTCTTCCATGCAGTGATTGCGCTTTCATGGGCGAGCGCGCTGAATCCGAAAAATCCCAACATGAATTTATATGTATTGAGCAAAACATCAATTAGAAAGTCGTGTGTAAAAAGATACTCTTTCGTGCATGATGCAATTGTGCGAGAGACATCAAAACACAGCTGACCTTTCAAGAACAAGCGCAAAAGGTACGATGACAATTGTGGCTGCTACATGACGGTACAGGGCTAGGATGTAGTGGCTCATGCCACGCTTAAATGACACCATGGTGATGATGTACATTCCAGCATACCCAAATTGAAGCGAGACAATTGCCAAATAGGGTTTAATGTTGTTCAGCCCAAAGCGTAACTTTCCACATGGGGTTTGGTCTCCCATCTCTCTTTCTCTCTCTCTCTCTCTCTGCTCTGTATTAGCTAATAGCTATGTTCTATGTGGCTTATAATAAGAGTAATTGAGCATTGCCCCCTTCTTATAGGCCACAAAAAGCAAAGCTAGTTAAAACTAGTAAAAAAGAAAGTTATTTGTACTTCAGTTCTACTGTAATGCCCTGTAGCAAACATTTCCTATGGGGCACTTAGTGTCACTTCATTTTGAAGATTCCTTTATCCATTAACCTAAGACAACCATATTCCAAGGAACTAGAATCTTCACTTTATAATCAGCCGGACATGGAATCCAATTTTACAAAAGAAAAAACTTGATGAGATTCTGTAGTTGAGATTAAAGTGATATAGATCGATAGATGATTGAATTAAAAAAAAAAACTGTTAGATGTTGTTGTGCGTGATTAATTTAATTCTACATAAAATACAACCATGCAGTAAAATTTTTTTTTTATATATTAAAAAAATAGAGAGGGAGGTTAGGGGAATTCTAGTGGATCTCAACATTAATAATGCTTCTCTAATTTTCATTTGTTCACTTTGTTTTTGGGGAAGTGCGGATTTGGTTCATTTGCCACCGAATGGCATTAAGCCTTGGTGCTCAATGATGCATACAACGCTCTTGTGGGGGGATGCCACTGGTTGAGTGATTCGAGGGAGTGGATAACATTTCTAAAAGACGATTGATTGAATCCAATCACCCGTCAGCTGCTTAACATGTGATTAGGCTTAATTTTGATGATTTGATCTCAACTCAAAAACAAAACTTAGTGGAAGTGACGTTGCTACCTGAAATTTGCTTAATTAGGCAACCACTCAGTTACTATAGTGGTTGACAAAAATTGACAACGTGTTCAACTGAATGCCCTTTCGATCATGTTAATCTTGTTGAGCAAGGAATTAACGATGATATTGACTTTGCTTATTCATTAATGACGCAGAAATCACAAACCTAACTTTTTCGTCTGTGTATCATCATTCTTTTTCCTATATTATTATCTATTACTATATATCCATGCATATGTTAATTAGATGAAATAAAAGGGGTATTTCCATGAGACAGCCACGTTGTCATATTTGGCTAAAAGTTTTGCGTAGGTAGTTTTACCATTATTTTCATAAAGAGATTTTTTTATAACCCAAACTTGTTTAAGGTAACAATAAAGTAATCTTATCGTTATACTAAAATTCACCCTCGTTTTTTTTTTTCCGCAGAAATAGTGATGTTGATTATAATTTATAGCTAATTAGTAACAAGAACAGAGCAATTGCAAGAAACCAAGAAAGTATGCTACACACACAAGAATATAATTTGATAAGCCAGCACGAAAACACATAAGAGAGGATATAGCATCCGAAGAAACAAGGGTGGTGCTTTCGTATTCGGATTCCAACAAAATAAAAAAACAGGTTGGTGGAATCCCACCCTATATTGAATGGCAAGCATTATAAAGATACGTGAAATCGCGTAGAAAACCCATTTTCTAGGTGAATAGTGTGGGCATTGAGGAAATATGTGGCTGCGGGAGTATTTCCCAAAAAGAAACTACATAAGAAATTCGAAACAACTCTCTAGCACATCCTCATCTATTCATTCCTATTTCCTGCACTTTAAAAATGGCACCCCATGTATGCAAAATTGTCGGTTCATTGGCCTCTTAGATTTGATATCAACATCATGCTAAGTTTTTTTTTTCCCATCCAGGCTACCAAATGTAATTTTACAACATATCATAGTCATGATATTTTTATTTTTTTTAATTTTTTTGGTTGTTAGTCTCTCTTAAATATTCTCAAGCATTTAGTTTAGTTAAAACAATGAAAAGTGTGTCTTTTATTGAAGAACTAAGTTTAGAATTCTTGTCTCCTCCCTTCTTTGTCTTCTTCCCCTGACTACCATCTGTAGACAAATTAAAGGATAAGTGTACTATTGTATCATTAACTATCGATTTGGAGTAAATTAGGTCAGTAAGAAAAAATTTTTCCAAATAAAGTTAGAAACATTACAAATTAGTTTAAATTTAGGACTTCCGTGAAATCAGACATTAAATATTAAGGTGGCATACAAGATGGACGTTGATGTGGCAAAGATCAGCTCATACAATCAACACTTAATACTGATGTGAAGCGTCCTAATTGAGTAACTAACTTTTGTTTCCACCTAAAATTTGAAATTTTGAGAAAAATATTTGAAAAATAATTATAAAAATTATAAAAATTTAAAAATAAATTAAACTTGTATGATTCAAATAATTTAATATAAAATTTTAAGAAAATTCTATAAAAATATGAAAATGTCAAAATAAATCTCAAAATATTTAAGAAAATTCAACAAAAGTTTAAAAAATATAAAATTTATGAGATAATGAAAAATATTTTAAAATGTCTTAAAATTCAAAAACAATTGAAATAATTTTGAAAATATAAAAAATTCAAAAAATATAAAGAAATATAAAAATCTTTAAAAATGAATTTAAAAAAAAACTATAAATTTTCAAAGAATTCCATAAACTACAAAAACAAAACATTTTATTAAAAATCCAAAATATTAAAAATGAAAATAAAAAAAAATGTAAAAGTTCGAAAACTAAAGCCAATTGCAACAGTGACCCTTTTTTGCGTTGTAAAAATCGTAAACAAGGCAAATGACGAAAAGGAAGTATTCAAAGCAGGCAATGGCTGAGTAGTTGAAGACGGATTTGGTAGATAATTGGGAAAAGCTCTTGCTGGGAAACGGATCAAATACCATCCTTGATGGTGGCTGTCGTTGAGGTAGATTAGAAGCACAGCGACAGAGGGCAGGGCAGTTGTTGTAGTGGGGTGGATTCTGATGATCCAAACAAGTTGAAAGGGAGGGGAATCTTAGGGAACCGGCTGATGGAAAGAGAGATGGTGGCAGTCATAGTTTCCGATGGGCCAGCGACGAGTTTCTTGGGATGCTGCTCTTGGGAGAGGTCCACGGTCGGAGCGGTGGAGTCCTCAGAATTTAGATTTGGATTTTTTATTTTTTTGTGAAGTTATGAATTTTTCTAACTTTTACATTAATTTTTAATATTTTGGATTTTTAATAAAATTTTTGGTTAATTTTAGTTTATGGAATTCTTTTGAAATGTATATTTTTAAAAACCAAAATCTATATTTTTCCATAATTTAAAGATTTCCTTAAATTTTGATAATTTTTTACATTTTCAAAATTATTTCAAATATTTTTGAATTTTAAGAAAGTTTAAAATATTTTGCATTTACTCGTAAATTGTTATATTTTATAACTTTTTTTTATTTTTAAAGTATTTTGCGATATATTTTGAAGTTAGAAATTTTATTTTGACATTTTCATATTTTTGTAGAATTTTTTAAAATTTGATACTCAATTTTGTGAATCATATCATTTTTAAATTTATTTTTGAATTTTTAGAATATTTCAAAAAAAAATTTCAAATTTTTTTCTGAAAATTTCAATTTTTAGGTAGGAATTAGAGTTAGTGACCTAATTTTGATCAATTACGTCAATATGATTTATACATCAGTATTAATTGTTGACTTTATAAGCTTATCTTTGCCATATTAGCGTCCACATTGTGCGCCACTTTAGTATTTAATGTCTGATTCGACGAAAGTCCCAAATTTGAACTAATTTGTAATGTTTTTGACTCCATTTGAATAAATTTTTTCTTACTAACTTTATTTGCTCCAAATCGATAGTTAGTGACTCAACAATGAACTCATTCCGACAAATTAAAAAGAAAAAAAGATATTCTCGGTGAGAATTTGTGCTTATTCTTCCAAGTAATTAATCATGGAAATACTGGCATATATGTACCTCCGAAATATTGGCATATATGTACACCCCCCCACCCCCCAAATTGCTATCAAATTAGGGTTGACACATGACATTATGCTAATTTCTGTACAATGTCATTTTTTTTAATCGTCAGTGTTCATTTGGTCTGCAAAAGGAGCATATGGCAATATTCCTCCTTTGTCGAGTCAGAACTCAATTTTCTTGCCAACCTTGTATCTCAAGGCCATGTCCGTCCCAAGTGATTGGACAAGGTATCTCTGTTGGTTAATCTGAATTTGTTTTTTTTTTTTTCCCCCTTAACGAGAATATAATTGGGTGGCCAGATGGCCTACTTTGGTCCCATTTCTTTTGATTGGGAATATAAATTGACAATCTTGCCATGCTTCGAAAATTAGAACTTGAAATATCCTTCATTGATTTACACAAGTTTGAAGTAGAAGTTGTCAAAAAGGAAAGAAAGGGCAGCCAATACCAAAATCCAATGTCAATCGACTAAGGTTGTTCCTTCAGAAAAACTGTCCTCCACAAATAGACAAAAGGAATACAATAAATTTTTAAATTGCAATTTCATGTCATAAACTTTATTACCAAATTAAAACTATACAATGCACTTCCAATATGAGAATATATGCAATTACATTTCTTGGGGCATCTAAGTACTCGCACATGATAAGAAACGTACAAAAGCCACATACAACAAGAACTTTCCAAATCACCAAATATTTATTACAAAAACTCCTATCTCTCTATCGACAAGTAAATATAAAGTGCCACATTACTAACCAATATGCTGGTTTCGGATATATGGCAAAAGAAAAGCCAAAAATATGTTTGAGGGGTAACCAGGTGTGCCTGGCTAAAACAGAGACCATAGCCTTTTCACTGCTGTCTACTGCTGCAAAACCATTGCACAATATACGGTGCAACAGAATATTTCCAGTACCAAACCATGTAGGAACAAAATAAAGGGACTTGGATTAGATCAAATTCTTCAATAATTGGTTAAATCTTGAGAAAGAGATGTAGGGGGGACCATTTGTCTTCTTCTTCACAAATGTCCTAGAACTTTTCAGTTTCCATTACTTTGGGTCACTGCTATTGGTGGCCAACTTAGTACCATCGTTCACCGTAATTGGCAATTCCGGAGCATTATCTTTGCCAGCAGTGGAGGATAGCAGTTGGCTAGAAGAAGAATAGTCCTTGCTTTTACCCCACACCACGGAATATAGGCCAATTGCGATTATGATGCCTCCAATGACACTGATTGTGTAACCAAATGGAATAGAGTTAATTTTCAGAAAATCTACATATTGGGGGAAAAATAATCGATAAAGTTGATAGTTTCACTTTTATTCTCTTGCTCTATACGTGTTTCTTAAAAATTGATGAATTTCGAAATTTTTAGCTTATGTAAGCAGACTGTAACCATAAACTTAAAGGGGTATTTTAAATGCTTATAATATTTCTAGATTGAAACTGCGAAATTCAATAAGATGAGAAGGCATTTAGGAAACAAGGAAAGTTGTTTTCTTTTTATGTTACTTCTGACAAAAGGAGAAAAAAAAAAAAAGAAACCTGTTTTTTTTTGTTATGTTTTCAGATTAATTATGGTTAAGTTTCCATAAGAACATCTCTTTGCTTCTGATAGTAGCTGTAGTAGTTTATTGCTTGGCCTCACAATGAACAAAGTTCTCTTAAAAAAAAGGTCATGCCGTATTGGGCTATGTTTTGGACACATAGACATCAATAGTGGTATGGTATCCGATAATGCGTAATCGCTTCGTTTCTTGGGCCGGACCCACCCCATGAGGCTCATTAAAGAAAGTACCTATGCGATTATACAGAATTTAAATTTTTATAATAAAAGTATATAATTTATAATTTCAAAAAAGGAAAGTATGAGATTTATAAGAAAAAAATTAAAATTATCTTTATCATATAATTTATAATTAGTTGAGCTTCTTAATAGACCAAAAAAAAAAAGTTTAGTTCGAATTAGAAATGTAAAGACTAAAATATAATTGAAAGATAAAAAAAAAAAAAAAGTGAATGAATAGAGCAATAAGAAAAAAACGATTTTTTTTTTATACCTTCCGAGATGAAGTTTCTCCGCCAAAATGAGAGACGCAAGAGCCGCGACAATGATCATGCATAGAGGGTTAAAAGCTGTTACAAATACTGGCCCTCTTGTCTTCATCACCAGACCTTGCACATAATATGTGATTCCCGAGCTAACAACCCCCTGAACCCATTCCAAATTTTTATTTGTAATAGAAAAACAGAAAACACTTCAATTAATTAAAAAAAAAAAAAGAAGAAAAAAAAGGGAATGGAAAAAGCAGAAGCAGAAAAAAAACAAAAAAAAAGAATAGGGCTCCATTGGGTGGACTTGCCGTGTAAAGGGGAGCGAGAAGCCTAGAGTCCAAACCAACAGCCCATGCGCCAGGGTGGTGAGCCACAATAAGTGCTATTGCCAGACCTTGTATGGTGCCCGCCAAGCATATCAACGATGACAGAGATAGCTCCGCCGGGTATTTCTTTATTGTTATGGACTATATATATATAATGCATACACCAATCAAAATCACTTGTAAAATTAATTGTGTAATTTCAAGCAATTAAATTACCTTTTTTTTTTGTTTCTTGCAGGAATTTGTGATTTGTTTAGCAATGAATTTAAGGGATTGAATGAATTTGATTTAATTAATTACCTGGAGAATGTAGAAAGCCGACCAAGAGACACAGCCAACAAGGATCAACAGTGTCCCAGCCACCCAATGTTTATCAGATGTGTCACTGGTGCTTCCATGATGGCTGGTTTTCCGAGACCAAATGAAATTAATGACGGGGCCTTTGTACAGTGTCATGAGCAAAGTCCCACCAAATGTCACCAGGGTCCCAATCACCTTGGCCAGACAGCGTATGTCCTTAATCCTTATGCGCTCTAACCTGTTAAAGCCAACTTATGCGGTTACTATTGTTGTAGGGAACAGATAAATACAGATCTCAATTTTTTATTGTTTGAATATTTGTTTGATTTAAATGAATGTGCGATTTCTTAAAATTACAATAATAATTTTTGTAATAAAAAAAAATAAGATGCATTTTTTTTTCATTATATAAAGTATGACAGTATTTTTAAAAAATCGCACACTCTTTTCACTCGGATAAACATTCAAACAAAAAAGATTCAAAATTTGTACTTTTTTCCATTTTTTTTTAACTCATTGATTATTTTATCAGCCAACCCCAATTAATTTAGCATCGAGACTTTATTGTTGGGGATAAATAGCATGAGTAATACTATGTGCCTTCAGGCGAATATGTCGTGGAACAGCTAAAATCAAGGCCAAGCCCCATTAGAATTAAGATTAGCTCACATTAATCAAAGCTCACCGAAAAATTACAGCGATGACAAAGGTAACAGAGGGAACGGCGTTCATGATGGCAGAGGTAAATGAAGCTGATGTGTACTGCATCCCCAAGTAAGCGAATCCTTGGTCAAGGATTGGCCTATCCATGCATCCCACAAGATCAGAAAATCTCATAACTTAATTTGATACTGTATAGGAATCACAAGAATCACAGCTTTTATTGCAGGAAAAGCACAGAGAAATAGAATGGATAGAGTTATTACTCTAGACATCCCAAGGCCATTATTTGCAAGAAGACTTGGAGTGTCATCTTTGGCCTTATGTTTCTGCATGGTAATAGAAAAATGAATAAATGTTAAACAAAAAAAAGAAAAAAAAAGATATGTTCTTGAGACAAATACATTAGCAGAAAATTGGAGAACTGGCATTCAGGGGAGAGACCTTTCAAGAAGCAAGGCGAAAGGAGCAAGAACAAGTGCAGCAACGGCGTTGCGGTACACGATGAGTACGTATCGATTCATGCCGTGGGTGAGAGTCATCATGCTGATTATGTACATCCCAGCTGACCCAAATTGCAAGCACACCATGAGAATGTAAGGTCTTAATTGAATGAACGTTGAACTCAATGCTCCACCAGATGTTTGGCCTCCCATTTCTTTTTTTTAATTTTTTTTATTTATTTTTGGGTGTGAACTTGTCTATCTATGTGGGCAAGAAGAAGAGGCACAATGGATACATTACTGGATGGTGAGAAAATGGCCTTATTATAGCAAAAGCAAAAGCAACGACAAACCCCGACTTCACTGACTCAATCCCTTAGATGACAATAATGCTTTCTTTGGTCATTTTCTCCTCATAAATGTGCCTAGATGAATTTTTTCTTTCAGCTTTAGATGGGAAGTGTGAAGGAGCTAAGAATTATGTATTTGTGGTAATGGAATTCTCACAAGGATTTGTGCTAATATAATTTACAAGTCATATATGAATGACAGAAATTTTTTACAAGGTTTTAAGGTATGAAATTGAATTAAATTTTATTATATCTGATACTGTTATGTTCAGGATTTCACATTGGACCTAGCACTAATTATTTCTTTTGTAGACATGGATTCAAACGATTGGGTGTGCGCTCTTTACAACGTTACTATTGAAAGTGGAGCAATCCACTGAGATGATCACTGGCATTCATGTATATTTCAGTATTGTTTTATTAGTTTTGTTTTTTTTTTTTTTAGTTTTGTAATTTTTTTTTCATTATTCCTATAATGCAGTAAACTTTTTCCCCAAAAGTTTTGTACATATAAAGCTATTCATCGAAACAGAACACAAGGACCAACTATAATCTTCGGACTTAAGATAATCTCTTAGTGTTTTGACAGCTTAGTTTCTTTTTTTCAAAAAAAAAAAAAATTTCACAAGAAGTCAATAATTTTACACGAATGGAAGAAATCTTGGAGAGGGAAAAGAAAGGAGTCAGAGGGATAAAAATTTTTGAAGATGATATATAGAAGTTATCAACCAAAAGTGTAAGTTGAACAAACCTCAAATATCTTTCAACAACATAATTAATCAACACGTTAAAAGTAGAAACTGTCTATGGTTGAGAGAAGTGCTTGTTTACGTAATAAGTCCAAATAATGGCTAAGTCATGACTGCACTCAGTTTGTTCGTCAAGGTGGAGATTATTGCTGCTGTTCTCATCTTGTCTACGGAACATTGTATTCTACGAAAGCTATTACGTAATCAAGTTGATCACTATTATTTGTAAGGTATGCAAAATATTACGGGTTTAACTACGTAACAACACAATAAAAAGTATTCGGCACGTGCTTCCACTGGCTTCCACAGCTCATAGGTTTTTTTTTTTATAAAAAAATTCAGTATAACTTTTATCAGATCATTTTATATCGACTAGCTTCCACTATGTTGTTTTTGCTGTGTTACCACCAAATTTCTTACAACGGATATTTGGTACTAATTATTATCCATATATATTTCTTTCATATTCGAGCGACTTATTAACCCGTCTTTAATTATGCTCGTGCATATTAATGCAACCAGCAGCAGTTTTTATGCAATTAGAATGTTAAAATATGCAACAAAAAAATAAAATTATTTTTTTTGTTGCACTTTTTTTTGATTGTCGTTGCACAAAAAATATCACTGGTTGCATCATGGCCACATTTTAGCCACCAAATCCTCTGGCCATGCAATGGGACTCTTATCAATAATGGAATCAGAGTTGTTCGCTCTGTTTTAGTGCTCATCATAGACTCATAGTTGCTTCCCATTCAGCATGCACGACACAAACAGGGCATGACTAAAGGAGAAGCGATATTGGAGGCCAAGCATATGTGCATGGAAATTATGGCGGATTGATATTGATGATGACGCGCCTCGCATTTTGCATTGGAAAACAAAAGAAACCCGCAATATACAAAAGGTGGACGTTTTTAATTTCTAAGGGCCAGGTGCTTTTATGGAGAGCGAGAGTGATTGAGAACTCTCAGACATTCAAAAGGCCCAAGAAAAACCTAAAAGGAGCGCAAAATCAGGGGGCGTCCATGCTCAAATTGTTGCGTGTTTAATTGGATTTTATTTACTTGCCCAGTCGGCTTACATGAATTATCATCAATCAATTATCAAAATATGAACGTGGTTGTACAAAGGGCCATGCGAATTCTTCCTTTTGGAAAGTTATAGCATGGAGAAATGCGGATGTAACATTTGACAGCGTGTCACATTACAAGTTTCAATGACTAACTAATGATAAAAGAACAAAATATCAAACAGCGTAAACGATAGAGATCAATTGTAATGCGAAACTATGATAAATAAAAGAACAGAACGTGGGGATCAAATTTAAAAAGTAAATTTATGTCATTATCAAAATATGAAAGTGGTTGGCATAAGGCCATGGGAATTCTTCATTTTGGAAAGTTATAACAAACAGTATAGACTCTCTTAATGGGACAAAAAAAAAAAAAAAAAAGAGTAAAGTTAAGCCTTCAAGTATTCCTTGTTATATGGCAAAAACAAATGCCTCTTCTACTAAATCGAGAAGCCATCTAAAAGGGGCAAAATAATCTGAAGTATAAATTTGTATAATAAGTTACTAATATTGGATCGATCCCCCAATTGAACATTTTCAGAAAAAAGGCAAAATAAGAAAAGAAAAGAAAGCGAAATGCGTACCATAAGGCTTAAAGGCGGTTAAAAGTGAGTTCATCTTTCCTTCATACAAAGGGAGAAGAAACAAACGTCTTTTCTATTATAAAGAACACGAGGAATCCTAAAGTTTTCGGGTTCTTGAATCCTATCGTTTGTGATTCAATGATTCCTGGTAGAATGATTGAAAGTACATGATCTTGGAGAAATATGATATAAAAGCAAGCAATAAACTGAAAGACATATTGTCAGTTCCGGCACTTTGCATAGCCAATTAATCGACCAAGTTGGACCACATTGGTTGATAACAGTATTCAAAGGGTAATTGAAACTGCAATTCATCTTTACATAGAATATTATCGAGACCAATATTCCCCGATTGGGAAATCTTATTCTTATGTGGGTTTGATTCGTTTGCACGTAGGATCAATCAATCTAGCAAAATCAAATACATCATAAGTTAATTAGATGAAATTACAACACATCTATATCGATTTCAATTCTTTTTAACTCTTTACGTCATCGAACTTTTTTTGGAAAACATATGCTATAGGCTATAGCTAATGGATGGATACCTTTTGAATTCCATAATCAAGGCAAGTGCAGAGGGACTTTTGTGCAATGTAGACATAAAGTTACAAGTCTAAACTAGCCTCGATAAATTGTTCTTTTAGTACCCCCAATCACTGAACTTTAAGGTCAAACTCGTAAAGTTATATCGACTAACAACAATTAATCTAGCAATCATTTAACTCTCATATGGGGAAAAAACATCTCACATTTGTTTAATTTAGCTTTGCAATTTGGGAACTAGTAACGATATAGAAAGTTCAAGTAGACCAGTTGTGCTGAACTCAGATAAATGGTGAAAGAAGAAAAATAGTTTTTGGGTCAACAGTCAAGGGTAGTGTAAATAAACCACCTCCTTAGGGAAAACTGCGCAGCTCAACAAACTGGGAACCATTGGTCTAAAGCACAAACAAGATGCAGAATTAGCAATAAACTTGCCTAGTCTAAAGCCAATTCATGATTATGATCCTCAATAAGACAGATGGTTTGTGCGTCAGTCAAAGCATTGCTATCCGCCTTTTTCTGGTCGTGGAACACAGTAAAGCACCCAAGATTCTTCAAATTCTCTTTTTCTAGCTTTGATGGGTCAACAAAGAGATTCTAAGACCGTGTCTTCCGCGGCTCCTTTTTCGCTATCAAAGACAGCATTAGGGGATTTTTCATCCAACAGCTTCAAAGGCATTAATTAGTCAATCACAATCCTTATCTCTGGTGTATATACCCTATGGATCAGAGGCAGTAAATATCATATGCCTGTGTGCTTATTAACAGGCATTGGCATGTGGCCGTCCTCGAATGCAAAGATGAACTTGATCCATCACATGGTCATGAACTTGAACAACGAAATGCTTACAAATCTATTTGGAATCTCACTTAATTTGTAACCATGTTATATTGTAGCATAACTGACTTTAATTCATTAGGTTCCTAGGCTTTGCTAACGTCAAAGCCTAGAGCCTTGTATCCTAAGATTGTCAAATTTAAATACAAATAAGAGGGTAAACTAATTCTAACACTATATAAAATAAAGTCTTTAAACTTTAAATTTACTCAAAAACTAAAACTTCAAGTTAGTAAGAGGAAAAATACAAAAGTATTACAAATCATACTACATTTTTTTATTTTATTAATACGAGACTTTATAATTTTAACAAGCGTAGAAGCCTTGCCATTGTGTCAAAGCAGCCACTATCGTCTCTTAGGTGAGCTCACTCCCAAGTAGAAGAGATAGTCTAGGTATAACGTTTTTTGAGCTGTCTGTGCTTGTGTGAGACATCACTTCCAATAGTAAGCTATGCAAACGCATATCAATTTTATGATATGATCACGAATACTATATGGAGGCTTACAGCGATATGATCAAACCTCGTGTCACACTTTAAGTGGATTAGCCTGAGCTATTTGCAGGAAACGTTCTGCCATTATTTAGCACTATATAGATACTTTAACTAAGTGCGGGAAAAAGTAGTTTTGGCTTGATTGCCAACAGGATCCTACTAATTAAAGCAAATAATCTTCGGGGTTTTGATGGGAATCAAGCTTTAACAAATGTGGACACCAAACTTTAGAAACGTTCTACGAACAGTTCTAGCTAGAACGATTGAAAGGGATAACGGGAATAATTTGTGTATATGCATCTATTACTTGAACACGAGTCTTTGAATAGGAAGAAATGTGCACGTACTGTTGCAGTAGATGAGAGATAAAAAGAGAAAAAAGTGCAGAAGAAGATAAAAAAAGTTTAAGGCAGAGAAAGATATAAACTGCAGATGTCATGGAAAGGCAAAGAAGAAAAGGAAAGGACAATTTATAGTTGACGTATAGGATCAAAAATGAAAAACAGAATGATAAAGATGATGAGGTTAAACGAATCTATCCCATCATTATCTTTTTTTCAGGTTAGAGACAGGTAGACAGGACTTTGCTAATGCCAGTCAATTGGTAGGTGGACGTCATGCAAGTGAAATCGAATGATTCAAGTCTGTCTCCCCTAGAAAAGTATGCAAACTAGAATCTCGACTCAACATTCTATTTGTTATACTCAAAAGAGTTAGATCGACGTCATAAATCGAATCGCATCTTATATACCGTTTATACATTACATAAATATGATAATTGATAATAAATTTTTAATTTTTTTCATGTATAATCTTAATTAATGATTAGAGTCATGAGAATGTAATATGAATTGGAAATCCATCAAGTTGAATTCCTCCTTGCAAGGAGCTTTCTGAACATCGACTACTTGGGAGACATCTACATGAAGAAAAACCTGAGCTTATTAAAAGAAAACACACTGGACCAAACAAAGGCCCAGAAGATAAAGACCTATAATCGAAAATAAATTTGGAAGCCCTTAACCTAGTTTACCTATGCCAGGCCCATTTTGTTCTGTCCAAGCTAAAAATTAAGGAAGCAAGGACTGCCAATAAAGCCCTGCTCTCTAAATTAGGTTGCCGATTTCTAACTGAATCATGGAATCCTATGGGGAAGACTTCTCCAAGAAAAGTATTTCAAAAGGTCGATTTCGGTTGGGCAAATGTTTATGGCCATACTAATATTTATCCAGATAGAATTTAGAATGTAATAATCAATTTTTCTGTGTAACCAAAATAATTGAATGTGTAATAAAAAAATATTACTATTTTTTCCAATTTTCATTTTGCCTTTATGATTGCACAAAATACATTAATAATTACAATTTGAACACTAATGAATAATTTTTTGTTTAGCTACGAAATGAAACTCGTTTTGTTATGCCCATAGCCCCTTTTGGTCTCATTTCCCAGTGTCATCCCTCAAGTTTGCGTGCTTCACAGTTGCCGTTTGTAGGCCCATTTAGCAATTCCATTTTCATTCTTTTGTCATAGTTTGAAACCAGAACGAAAATCAGAGAATAAAAATAAAACCCAAAAGAAAAGGATTAATTCTCAAAAAAATCATGAACATTTTGGTTTTTTTCTAAATTTATTATAAATTTTTATTTTTTTAATATATCATCAACTCTTTAATTAGTTTCAAATCTATCATCCCGTCATTTTACAATAACAGATTCTGTATCTATTTCTAAAATTTCAACTTTAAATCTTCCCAAAAAATTATAAACTTTTTGCTTTTTAAATTAGAAATGGAGATGTAAAGTTAGAATTTCGAAAATGAATTACAAAATCTGTTACTATAGAATGACGATATAATAGATTTAGAACTAATTGAAGATTTGGTGATATCTTCTAAAAAAAAAAGACATAATGATAGATTTAAACAAAAATCAAAAAGTTCATAGTTTTTTTTTTAAGAGATTAGCCTAAAAGAAAAGCCAGAGAGAGGAAATACTGGATGAGAAGGGCAATTGTTTTACAAGAAAAGGCCGAGATTGTTTACGGCCTGAAGCCAGCAACCTACAAAATCCAAGGGTATTGGTTTTTCACTAACAAAATGAGGAATGATATGAAATCGGCTCGATGATGTTGGGTTTTGGGTTTCTCTTCGTCTTTGAGCCTCATTGGTCGAGTAATATTCTTTTTTTTTTTTCAAAAGAAAATCGAGTGTATTATTTTTTTTTGGTAAAGAAATCAAGTTTTTTTTTTGTTGGTCCTAAAATCGAGTATATTATAGTGAAAGCGTAATATGGAGCTATTAGCCGTTGAGCCCAAAACATAGTCGGTAGTCAGTCGTGCACACCCATGGGCCTGATACCCTGAAGTTTACTTTTATTGCAATTTTTTTTTTTAATACTTAAGACTACCATACTAATATCCAAACTCGTTCTGACATGTTATCACAAATGACTTTCAGTACCACTCGAACAAAATTTGATTAGTTTATTGCCTAGATTTTAGTGTACCATGTGTTGCATGTATAAAGATAGACGAATCATAAGTTTTGTCGACAAATTAAATTTTGATTTCAAACAATATTTAAAATGAATCAAAAATTGTTCAGCAAAAAATTTAGATAATAAAACAAATTCAAAAAAAACTATAAGAGAACTTGCATGGCAAATATAAAAGAAACCAATAAAAAGTATAAATAATTTCCGAAAAAAAAAAAGGATCAAAAGGTTATAATTTGAGTATGCCATTATAACTCATGAACTCAAATGTTTAAAATATAAATTCACGAGTATCATTCTTTTTTATAATAAAATCCGGATGCAAAAAATTTCAATTTATTCTTTGTAATTGTGAGAAGTGTGGAGGAGCATGGGAAAATTTGGAGCATGTTCTTTGTAATTATGTGTTTGCTCGAAGGGTTTGGGAGGCCATTTTCAGAATTTTGAATCTTAACTATAGGCCATTGACATCCTTTAAAGAATGGGTTCTGAATGGTTGTAGTAATAAACAAATCTAATGATTTGGGATTTGCTCGTTTCATGTTGTTTTCATCTCCACTTTATGGCATCTATGGGAGTGGAGAAACCGAGTGCTATTTGATGGAGACCAGCGTACTCATTTGGATGTTGTTGATTCAATCAAGCATAGAGCTGTGGAAATTAATTCATTGCATGTTGATAAGGAAGTGCGCTCGAACTCCATAATTTCTTGGCAGCCACCAGCCATGCCAATAATCAAGGTGAATGTTGATGGGAGCGCGAAAGCAAGCCCAGGTCTGTCGGGTTATGGGGGCGTCGCTCGGGATAGTTGTGGTCGCTGGGTCTTTGGGTTCTATGGATTTAATGGAATTTCCATGACTACTGGGGTTGAATTAAGAGCCATCCACATGAGTTTAAGGATTGCTCGGGACAAAGGATATTGCAGACTTACAGTAAAATTAGATTCTCTTCTAACTCTTGAGAAAATTGGAAAAATAAATTGGGAATTTGATCTCTATCAGCTACTTATAGCTGAATATAAAGAGTTTTTGAGAAGGCTTTGGAATTGTGCTCTGTAATGTACTTTGAGGGAGGCAAGCGCTTGTGCTAATTTTTTAGTCAAAATGTGTGTCTCCTTTAATGCTCCCTTCATGATTTGTGATAATCCGTCATCGAGTTTGCAAGCTCTCATTTTTCAAGATAAGCTTGAGGTTGCTTTTCCTTGTAGAGGATAAGCTATTTGCTCATATTTTGTTTAGTGTCTTGGTTGCTTAGTTTCTTTTATCTCTTATTATCAAAAAAAAAAAAATCAATTTATTCAATTGATTGTCTTTTTCCAGCAGCACAAATCATACTTCGATTAACCATAATCTAAGTATTTCTAAAAAAAAAAATCTAAGTAAAATTATGTACAATTAATTTTGAAATGTTTAACATCCTAAAAAAAAAAAGTTTGAAATGTTTAAAAAATATTGATTGATTTGTTTTGAAAGAAATATTGCAAAAAATAATACTATTATTATCATATAAAAAATAACTTTGAGTAATAATCCTTATAATATTACCATTATATAACACAAATACCTAAACCAATAAAGACTTAAACCTAGTATGAGTTTATAATAAGTTTAATCAAAAATCACTCAGAAATCTAAATTTAATTTAGTTAATAAACTATAAATGTGACCCCATGTTTAGCCTAATTGGAATCACCATTTTTAGTCAAATACCTGTGCGACCAAAGTGCATGACAGAAAGTTACACCTATAAAAGCATCAGTATGCTCAGCAAGGTTATTTGAAATCATGATATCCATATTTTCACTCTCTTTTTTACCCTTTCAGCCTGTCTCCGCATAAAATGGGACTGACGGGTGCTCTTTGCTCCTAGCGCTTAAACCAACACCTATCGCAAAGATTCAGAGAAGCAGGGGGATCAAAAAGGCTAATCTATACTCTTTTTCAAAATATGGGTCACGTTCTTTATCAAAGAATGACTGCAGAATAAGATCTAGATGAGCTTTTTCTTTTGGAAGAAGCGCTTCAAGTGCCACAGTTGCAAAACGGAAGCCACAATGCAGACGCCAACGGACATGATACTGAACCATGCCACTCTTGCATTGGTTCTTTCACTAACTTCCCTCATCCGTGCTTCCCTGCAAGAAGATGACACAAAAGAAAGGTCAAATATATATTTAGCAGCAATAACGTTTGTAGCACGTCAAAGATTATTTATACTAACACTTGCCAGTAACATTGAGTAGGATCCTACAGGTCCTCCTTCAATTCTATGTATTACATCTATTTCCTGCATAAAATTGACTCCCTTAATTCAGGCTGCTGTTTGCAAAATGTGTTTATATATTTCACCAAATTCTTCTCACTTCAGTCAGTTCTTGTTTCACTATTTCTATTCCATTACTTATTGCAGAGGTAGAGATATCAATTGACAGAAACAAACACACTTATTTGCTTGTACAACCCCGGGTGCTGTCAGAACCAAAGTAAAACAATTTATAAAAAGAGTGTTTGTAAGCCAGTGTTGTCATTTTGTTCATTTGCTAACCGAAACCTCCCTATCTACATCTTTCTGCAATGACCATCTTCAAAACACCATCATTCTTTTATGTTCTGAAGTAACAAAAGCAGGATAATTTATCAGGAAAAATATTGCTAAAAAAAAAAAATTATCAGGAAAAATAATCTGAAGGCAACAAGAAGAAGGAATGCAAAGGAATCAGTCTGAGCTGCTGAAGTTCCAAATTGAGAAAGAGAGAAAGAGTAATACTTTTCTTTAAGATGGATTATTTTGTTACGTATGGCTCGCACTGATTCCTCAAGTCTCCTAAGATCAAGTTCAACACCCTGCACATGGTTTTTACACAACATATGTCATCATACTAAATAGGATATGATGAAAATGCACAACATTTGGTCTCACACTAGATCGTGGACGCATCTACTTAGAGGATTGAAGGCAACCTGAAACACTTAAAAGATACTTGCCTCAATCTTTTCTTTCCTAGCCACTGAGTCCCAATCCTTTGCAGCTATTCCGATTTTCCAATCTAGCCCCAAAGTAACGGTTGTCTGTTGTTGCTGCTGGGCATACTGCCAGAAGCATGCCATGTAATTACCAGTCTCAGTGGTTGTGAATGCAAATTCACCATGAGTCGAATTCTCACTTTGGTGAAGGTTGTTCCCAAACGGGGATGTAACCTGAAAGCAGAAACATGAAGCTTGAAAGTTACAAAGGAAACCATTGGAACTTCACATAATGTTAACACCATCTTCACAGCTACACTTGTTGAAAATGCCAGCTTTCTTTTAGAACAGAGACAAACAAACGCGGAATTTTAATATAATGATTGAAGAATACCTTAGGGTGCATTTGGTGCATAAGACGAATACCCTAAGACTTGGTCAAAACCTAAACCAACTTGGTCAACCAAAACAGACTTCACAAGTCACAACAGCCTAAGACGAATACCTTAGGGTGCATTTGGTGCATAAGACACGATAGGATAGTATAAGATAATATGAGACAGACTAGTTTGATCCTACTGTACGTAGACTAGCCTACCATACACTATCGACCAAACCAATCGCACAACGGAACAAAGTTAAGGTTTTGATAACAAGCCCGATCAAAAATCCTCCCTGGCTTGACTTAAGAACTGGTCTAATTGAAGACGAATAAAGCAAGTACAACTCCTATAGCACTAATATCAATTAAAACAACCCAATTTGTTTCTTTTCCCCATTTCTATTACTAAAACAAATAGCATCAACCGAAACTTCAAATTATGTACAAGCCGCAATTAATAAACACAAAAATTTCAATCCCAAAATTTGCCCGAAATAGTCGTTTGGCAGCAAGTCAACGTGTGTTTTACGTTGATGACCCAAGTTCAAACTCCAGCAGGCTTAGCTCTCATTGGCTGGGATGCCCAGTTGAGGATTGAGCGGGCTCCGGTAATCACTGCAATCTCTAGCGCAGAGCTCCCATCAATTTTCGAATGATAGGTCCTTCTCTGTATGTATTGGTTATATGAAAACGTAACGGTCTGCTGACTCATAGGTGCACATACCACTTGTTTTTTTTGTTCTTAAAAGAAAAAAAAAAATCAACCCGAGAAAATCCAATTAGAAATAGAACTCCAAAAGCAATCAATTTGAAGAATAACATATGGAATCATTGCCACTTCTCTAGAGTACAAAGCTGAATCAAATTAAATTAGAATAGGTATAGATATGTAGATGAACAGGCACAGGCACTACCTTAACAGAGATGGCGGGGATTGTTTCGGGGTGTTCTTCGCTGAAGGCATAGTAATTGGCCAAAACGACAACGTTGCTGTGGATCTCCTCCGAAACGCACTTGGTTCCCGACCTGGGAATCGTCAACCACACTCCTTCTGCTGTTCGTACTAGATTGTTCATGACCACCGAACAGCATAATAACGTGATCAATGGCAACACGGCCAATCCAGCGCGTGAGTTACCGTTCCCCGCCATGATAACAACAACTACTTTGAGAAAGCAAATTTGGTTGAAGAGCTGCCTTCTCCTTTTTGGCTCTGTGTAACCTTTTTTTAATTTTTTTTTTTATCTTTTTAAGATTAAAATTCTGACCTGCTGTTTTGTTTGGCGAACAACTTGGCAGGGATTTTCTGGGCGCGTGGGATATGGACGTGGGCTCTCTTCGGTGACGTAGATTTGACGCTGGGGCCCTTTGAAGTGTCCAATCACGTATAGGTATCTTTGTTCAGTTAGGACAGAGACGCGAATCCGAAGGCAGCTACTCACGCGGGCCTTCGTCGCGTGATGTATACTTTGCACATTAGCTGCTCGATCAAACAGAGCAGAAATACAGATAAAAAAAAAAACACCAATACGTTATTTATAATATGGATAATGATTATTCTTCTCATGAAAATACATTTTTGATCTTTACCGAATTTTTAGTTATTAACGTTCGGAGGTCAATTTTATATTTTTATCGTTAACTAAGGTTTTATCAATTTTATTTTTTATTCAATAAATTTTGTAAAACAATTTTTAATAAATATATCATAATTCTTATAATATATCCTAGCTTGTCCTGACACTTAATTGACTTTGTCCGTTTTCCAAAATTTGACTAAAGGATCACGTGGTATCGTCACGTTCTTAACACTAAAAATCTGTTCTTGCTTGTCCTTCACTTAATATAGAAAGAATGGGATACTAGATGGGAAAGGATTGCATTCAAACAAGGGAAATCTTTTTCTTTTTCTAATCTTAAAAATGGAGTAGTGTCTCCATTAGTCTTATTATGGTAGAGTATTGTATATGTATGCGAAAAAATATGAATACTTCAAATAATTAAGATAAAATTCACAATATAATAAGTGTAAATTTAATCTCATCAATTTTTTTAACAATTTTTTTAACAAGCACTCAAACCCACTGTCTTTACACTAAAAGTGTCTTTACTTTCAGACCACAATTTCCGATAGTAATGAAATCTGAGAAAGGTTGCTATCATCTCATCTGTCTTCTTCTTTCTCCCACCAGCCCTTGAGCCCTTTACCTGTGGATCTAAGCCCAAAGTCAATCCAGCAAGCTACAAGGAGGGCCGGTTGATTTGTTACATGAAAGTCTTGACAAATATGCACGATCTTAAGCCCAAAGGTGGCGTAGTGACTTTCTGAGCCGTGCCCATTTAAGTTGCCCAATTAGCTGCACCGTCCACTTACTTTGGATTTCCAAGCACCTGAAAGTTGGGAAGTTCAGAACAGTAGCGATGGCCCGTATGCGACTTCTCGGCAGTAGATTTCCCCCGAAAAAAACAATCCATCTAACCATGCCCCTCCCTGGTCGGGGGTACGAGGGCTGGTAATCAGGGCATTAACAATCAACCGAGAATCCATAAAACCAAGATTTCTCCCAAAAAAAAAAAAGAGAAGAGCTCCATAAATCAGGCCTTCTTATACCGAAATGAATAACGTTCTTATTGAAGAAATAACATGATAGTAGTTGGGGAAATCTAATCCGTTGATTTTTCAATTTAGATTTGAGATTTAATTATAAAATGGATCGATAAGTTAATTTTTTGAATTTCTTTTTTCAAAATTATGATCTTAGTTTCAGATTTTAAAATCAAGGATCTAAATTTACTCAATATAAGATATCATGTTATTTTTAACAAAAAATTCACTGCTCAAAAAAAAAAAAGGAAAATAGTTAGTACTTTTTGTAGTGAGTTATTTTGACTCACTTTGACTCTGATACACAAAATTTATCAAGATAACAAAGTACTTCAAATTTTGAGTCTTGAATTTTACAAACTAACAACACATCCAACCCTCGAATGGGAATTTCTAATTTAACTTTTTTTAAAGTATAATTTATTTACTAATTGATATCATACAATAACTATAGTCTATTTAATATAAAAAATTTTAAAAATAAATTTATATATTATAAAATTATGAATAAATTGTACTAAAAAATTAAATAAAAATAACTAGCACCATAACAAACCACAATAACAGCCAGAGATGAAGTGTGGGGCAAATTTTCATGCCGCCCCCTTCCCACCCCCTTGTGTTCTTGTTGAGGACTTTTATGCTTTTCTAGCCAAATCTCTAAATGTCGGCATTTCACACCAACACCATCTCCTTCTTCCCGAGAACCCGTCCAAAAAGCATAATGCAAAACTGAATTACAAATAAATAATATAATGTACATGCCTTCTTCAAAGAGTTAGGTCAACAATATCACCACCACCTCCCTCTCAAAGATAATAATTAATGTATATTTGGGCCACAAAGAAACAACTTTAGGGTTAAGTGAGCCATTTCTATTTAATAGGGCAGTTGTCATCCACAATGTTTTTAGTTTTTTTTTTTCATTAAAAGATTTGATAGATCATGAGTTATATAATAAGAATAATTTTTTTTTATTTTCATAAATTTACATCCTTTTTAAAATTAGAATTTGAGACGTTTAAGATAAAAATATTGAGTTTTAACCAAAATGTCTCAGATTTTTTTTTTCTTAATTCTATATCAAAGAAGCCCCTCTTCCCAGGAAATTTCAAATAGGACTTTAAAAAGGCCCATCAAGGAAAATGAGAATTTTGCTTCCTGTAAAAATCTTACCCACATATATCTCAAAAAAAACCGTACCCACATAAGATCTTGCCTCTCCGTCCCCCAACACACTCTGAAGCTTTCTTCCTCGCACTTTCGCCCATTCTCCTCTGGACCCATAACGCTCCCATATCATTTTTGTTCTAGGTAGTCGTTGGAAAAGTGATAATGGTCTAAATGCCATCTGGGCTCGCTGGGTCCTACTTTCCGCTGGCTCGACTATCCTCCTTTTAATTTGGGCTACAATATTATCGTATAACATTAACATTTATAATTCATTTTGCTTTCATTGATATGCTAGGTACGGAAGATATGCATGGGTACGGTGCCAGCTCGTAGATATACTCTCTGCCATAATATACTTAGAAGTGCTCACATAAATGGGTAGATATGCAATGCAAGAGATGAGGGATGCATCTTAATTTATGTTTTCTTATCACATACGTAAGGCCTTGGAGAGTTGGAGTTTGGACAATTACCATTTCTCTAACAATGTCATTCTATTTCATGCAATGGTAGAAAAATGTTTGAGATAAAACTAAAAACACTGACATTTTTCTTCCTCTCACAGTAAAAACCAACCCTTTGAATTTATACTTTGGGAGAGGAGAAAATGAAGGAGAGAACTAATGAGGTGTAGTTCAATTAGTTTTGAAGCCATTTTTATAGATGAAAATTTCGGGTTCGAGCTCTAATTAGAACCAATTAATCCAAAAAAAAAAAAGAAAAAACAGAGAGGAAGATTATAAATGGGAAAAGAAAATATACTAATGTTTAGAAATATTTTGGAAGAAATGAAAATTAGTTTTGCTTTCGGGTCCATTAAACTTATTCCTTCTACAATTGAAAAAAAAAAATAAATCGATTCCATATTTAATTAATAAAATTGAAATTATAATAAATATAATTTTTCCCTTTCTGCATTTTCCCAAATAAAAAGTCATTATTTTTTTTTTCACACCTTTCCCTTTGTCAAATAAAAAGAATTAAATAATCTTTCAATTTCATTTTTCTCTCCCCTTATTTTTTATGTCCCTCAAGCTATCTTCGCACTTGTCACCGCTTTACCTGCCCATCAGCCCTTCTGACTCTTTCCCAAGTCTCCGCATACCATGATGTCTCTTTTTCTTTCCCTTTTACACTTCAAAGCCTTTCGAGTTAGGATCCAATTACGTGGACATAAAAAATTGACGTGAGAGTTGATATGTTTATTTATTTATATAATCAGTTTATAAATTTATGTAATAAAATATTTAATTATTATAATAAAATTTAAAAATATTTTTTAATTTATTTTTTATTATATAAATTAAATATTTTATTATACAAATAAATCAATTAATTATACAAATATGTAAATTCGTCGATTTTTATATCTATTTTTACCTATCTACGTAAAATTTTCCTTCGAGTTAAGTGTTCCACTAGCTCATAAAAAGCTTATTGGTATTTGGTACAGCTGGAAAACTTGGCGGTCCTTGGTATTGACAGTACACTTTTGGTCCGTCAAAAAAAAAGAAAAGAGACAGTACACTTTTGGTTGGTAAAAACCGTCTTCAATCAAATTTTAGTCCCAGAATTGGCATAAGGTCAAGCAAATAAAGTATTCGTTCAAACTCACACATGACATAACTGCAAATGAAATTTCCTTCCAACTTCCAAGAAACACAGCCATTGTCATATTCTCTTAATTTCTGACAGATTAATTTGATCAGAATTTTTTCTTTAAAAAAATAAAAGCTTTCTGGTCTCGGCATACGCAGCAATGTGATCTTATGCTACAATTTAAAAAATCAAATATTATTTAAACATTATCACACTGTCAGCCACCTGGTTAGAGTATGGTAGAACAAAAATAAGAAGCAGATGCCTTGAAATTCGGATGACTTTGGGAATTATGGGCGGCAAATGGGAAAATAGGAAGGAGGCAGGATGGAGGGGACTAGTACGGATTGACGACAAACACACCTGGATTAAATCGACTTTAGGTACGTACACACGTTTAAAAAGATCCCACTTCATTTTCTCACTGTTTTTAGTTTAAAGAGTTTAATCTTGTCCTATGTAAAGTAGCGAACGACCTAGTCAATAACGAAGCAAACTTAAAGAGGGTAATATATTCGCGAACAATACATTTGGAAAGTTATATATATATATATATATATATATATATATATATATATAAGAAGTGGTCACAACCATAAAAGAGAGTTTGGTGAAAAGTAGATAAAGCTTGTTGAAAACTTCTATAAAGTATATACACTAACTTAGAAATCAAAAATTGGATGAGGTATACGCATTTTTATCATCTGAAAATTTTATAAAATACTTTTTAATTGACAGAATTTATTATATTAAAGTGAATAAATTTTATAATTATTGAACCTTAATTAAGGAGGCTGTATATACATAACATTTGAAATGTTCTATACAAACTAAAGTTATATTTTGTAGAATTTGTAGTACGTTTTTTTTAGGAGATCTAAATAGATATATAGAAATTTATCCTGCACAACTATACTACGAGAAAATTAAGTACTTATTCTAATACAGTCAAGTCAATTATATAAAGTCGGTAATTCTTTACATTCCTATAAATTTCATATAATTCTTTTCAAGATTACAGTCCGAGACTTTTAAAATATAAATTTAAGTTGTTAACTACTGAGATATCTTAAGAGATTAAAACTCATAATCTAAATTAGTAGCAAAATAACTTCCATTTCCATACACATATTAAAGCTTAATTAAGAACATTCTATGAATGTGAATCATTACATATTCTTTCATTAGTAGTAGAGTCTCATGCGGAAGCAGGAGTGGCAAAGAACAACAACTCGTTTGAAAGTCAACAAAATGTAAGTGTTTACCTTTTATTTTCTAAGGATGAAAGTTATAGTTAGTGAAAAAATATTAGTATGCTAAATTTTGATATTTTGGTTAGTATCTAAAATAAAATTATGATTAATAATTTTAAAAGAAAACTGATAATTTTTGAAATAAAAATTAAAAATTATTTTTTTATTATAAAAATTATCAATTCTGTTTTAAAATTATCAATTTTAATTTTATTCAGAATATTAATTAAAATATTAAATTTTAATACATGTATTAGTGCTCATAATTATTAATCTTTATGTAAATTGTGGTTTTTTTTATTAACACCTATATGGCCCAACAACAATTAAAAAGAGCCATTTATGCCCGAAGGCGTGTGGCTTCCACACTATTCACCCCAAAAAAAGTGCGCTGGCATTGCCCTTTTCCGCGCAGGTGCAAATGTGCGCGACACTTGATGTGCGCGTCTTTACATATACAAAGAGTACTGTTACGTGGACAAAAAAAAATAAGATATGGAACAAATTAAAATTTTTTTTATGCAATTAAATGTTTTTTTTGTGTAATGAGACGCTGAATTTCTACAATGAAAAAATAAGTGAAAATATTTTCAAATTTTGTTACAATAATTTAATATCTTGTTACACAAATAAACTAATTAGTTACACAAAAATTTTTTTTTGTCTCTTTCGCGACTCTCTCTTCCCGTCCGCCTACTTTTTTTCATATATAAAAGCATTATTTTAGTTTTAAATTTTTTAAAATTTATTTAATTTAAATTTATATTTTTTATTTTTATTTCAGTCTTATAATTATAATTTTTTATTGTAAGTAAGTCCTACCATAACCAGAATTGGGTCAGAATGTTAGAAAACGTATTTAGTTGGACAAAATATATAAATATAACTCAAAAATGAAATACATTATGAAAAAATAAAATTAAAAAATATATCTAATCTGACAAAATACACAAATATATTGTTAAAAAATGAAAGACATTGATTAAAAAACACTCCAACATTAAAAAAAAAGCAAATTGTAAACTTTTTTTTTCAATTTTTCATAAATGTGTTTCATTTTTTAACTTTATACTTATGTATTCTGTCCAGTCAGATACACTTTTTAACATTTTGAGCTAATTCATCTATGTTAAGACTTAATTACAATATAAATAATAATTATAAAATTGAAATGAAAATAAAAAATACATAAAATTAGATTAAAAAAATCTTAAAGTTTTTTTTTGACTTAAAATTTTAAAAAATTTAAGACAGAAGTGTTGTTTATCCCATATATCGTACTTAATATTAGTTTGTATTATACATTATGAGGATCCCATCGAATCTCTCGTAACATTTTCAAAGCAAGATGCTAAAGTCAATGCATTCAAAGCGTAAGCAGCGAAAGCAAAATCCACAAAAGGGTTGAAAAATGTGCCGTCTCTGATTAATTTGTTGACCTTATTAAATTTTACCTAGAGAGAATCAACATAAGATCAATCAACGCGGTTTCGGAAATGCGCGGCAGAGGAGCAACAGCTAATATGTGTTTTTTTTTTCTTGGCTGAGGCAAATTCGTTGCTTCATTCTTGTTATATTGCAGCTATTTAGTAGTACTACGTTTTTCTGTTCATTTTGAAACGCGTAACACTTGGCTTGATTGGAAATTTTTCAAAAGAAAGGAAAAGGAAAAGAAAAACTTAAAATTTTTTATTTATTTATTTTTTATTTATTTTCTATCCATCTAAATAATTATTTTTTATTTTTTCTCTCACAAATTACTATTTATTTTCTTTCTTATAATTTTTTAATCATTATTTTTTTATCAATTATAATATTATCATTATTATATTATTTTCTATTCATTTTATTTTCTATTCACTTTCTAACCAAAATTTTACTATCCAATCACGTCATAAGTGATTTAAAATAAATAATCACAATAGTTACGCAATATCACGTAATGGTATCCCATAGTTTTTATATTTTTATTTTTTAATAAATATAAATATTTAATAATTTACATTATTTTACAACTATTTTAAAATAACTTAAATAAAGTTACCAAAATTTTTTAAAAATATAATTTTGGATTATTTTTGGATCCTGGAAGTTGCGTCCGAAGAAGAATCCTACGTTTACGTGTTATTTTATGGTACCATGCATCAGAAATAGATCTTATTTTAATCATCCATGCTCCAAAACGGACCCAACCGACTATATTTTTTTTTAATCAAGAAAAAAAAGATTTAGTTATGGACGTATCGATTATTAGATCTCTGAGTTGAATTTGAGAAAAACTCTCGTTTAAACAACTCATTTAATAACTCTCAAAAGAATTAGACTCAACACACGAGTATCAACAAAGTCAACAAGATTCCACCATTAGTGTTCTAACGGATGAATCTGATTCTAAATGCGGCCCACAGACTTTCGCTACATTTATGACCATCTCACGCATTAACAAAGAAAGGACATACCATCCTAAAACTCGAACCTGAAACGTGAAATGTGAAAATACGTTAATTTATCATTAAATCACCAATTGACGTGTTAACTCACCCGAATTAACTAGTTTGCCATTCGGTCCTTTTAATGTTTTCTAATTTTTATATGATCTACTAGAAAATTCGTAAAGTACACAAATAGTTCGCCCAATTTCTCCTAATTTGAAGCTTCTTGGGATTTGAACATACTTCAACAAGGTGAATATTTAGGTTTTTAACGGCCAAGGTATCTACTTGGAAACTTTGTTAGTTTGTAGGATTACACCCAATTAGCAAATTACTCCTTTTCCTGTCTTTCCTTATAAGAACTCTTGAACTTTGAGTTATACAGTTAAGAAGCTAAAAAGATATTTGCTATTTTTCTTATTTTTGTTATGAGTATAATTCACTAATGATATTATACCACATAAATATTTTTAATTATTTTTTTTACTTCAAATAGACTATACTTATCATATAATATGAGATTATACGTGAATTTTATTTAAAAAAAAATTAGAAATCTCATTTTGTAATGTGAGATTCCAATTGCCAAACTTAATTAAGATTCTTAGCAAGGTATTTTCTCTAAATCTCTGGTCGTCTCGGTCATTTTGTTCATGGTAATTATTTAAATAACTCTAGTCTCTGCAGTTGTTCGGCGTCAATTGGGCTGAAGGGATGACTTGCCATGTAGGCAAGGAGAAACTCTAGGAAAATTGCTTTTGTTTAAACCCCTTCCATGCTGGTCTTTCATTGTTGCATGTGGGTTGTGGTCTCCTGAATTAATTAAATCTAAATTTTTGTCTCCTTTCAAAAATTGCTACTGCTGTCTTTGGAAAATAGTCGTTACACATCAGGTGTTGTAGGTCATATCCATGTATTTTACCTCAGCAGAAAAAGAATAAGAAAACGAATAAAGCTACATAAACAAGCAAATTACTTTAAGTTGAACTGCCCTTAAGCGAAAATGTCCATGGATTACTGCATTATAGTTCATTATTTAATACAGGGAAGAGGTGCCTCATTAGTCATAGCACGCCACATTCCACAGATTAATTAATGACAATGTAATCCTTCCACATCACTGAAAAATTATTATTGTTTCTTTCCATGCAATAATTCAGCTTGACCATTTCAAAACTCTCCAGTAATTGTACAAACCGTATATTGAATACTGGGGAACGATGAATCCTAAAGATATCTAACAGGGTCTGCAGAAATTTCTTTTTTTGGTTGCATAAGGAGAAAAAACAGAAAATAAAATAAAATTACATCACACAACAAATTATTCATGTTTTGAGAGGTAGTCATCTTATTAAATCAACTTAGAGTAAACTTCTAATATTTAGTGGTTGTTACTCTCACATTATAACAGAGTTCTCATTGTTGCATCTCAAATTGGCCATAAAATTTATAGAACATTTTTCCTCTTTTAATGTATGCTGAAATCGACATTCTCACACTTCTTTGAACAGTGTCAAACACTCTATAAAAATATCACGATAACAATCATTTCCTTATTCAACTAAGATTATTTTTTAATGAGTAAGCAGAGAAATAAATTTAACAATAACTTTCTTAAATCCCTTTAATCCAGCCATTTGCAAAGCAAACATAACTTATTCTTAGTTCAACTCCAATGGCCGTGGAGAATCCATTATGCCCAGAAAAACCAAAAATCCACAAAATAGGGATAATGATGTGGTCATCTAGTGAGACTAATAAGGATGCTGTGATTAAAAGGAAAAAAGGTTAATGGCAACCTCGAGCTAAGCTCAGTTTAATCAACTCCCATATGGTTCCTCCTAGAGGGTTGAACTTGAATGTGGTTTTGAACTTCTCTGCACCATTCCAGACGGGCCGCGGCTAAAAGGGGGTTAAAAAAATTTATTTTGTTGTTGCAATAAAAGAAGATGAGTTCATATTAGTTTACGTTCATAACAGGACAAAAAAGTCATTTAAATACAAATGAATAAAAGGGGCCATGCCATATAGTTTTCTATTTATGTAAGCTAAAAATTATCTGTCATCCATTGCATATTCCTATGTAGAACCATACTGTTGCTTTCATTGACTCGGGCTATCTGCTAAACTAAAAAATTGAAACAGCCCCACCCACCCAAATCTCCCCTTCTATAAATATAGCAACTTTTCCTCCTTTGTCTCCAGTAGATACATCTTCTTTTATAGCAATCAACACATTTTGCTTAAACAGTCAGTTCTTTTCAGCAGCTTTTGTTTCTATAGTCTATAGAGAATTTGATCTTCTCAGGTTGCTAGTTTAATTTCAATCTTATTATCAATGGCGAGGACAGAGCAAAACATCCAATTGGAGGCATCAAAGCCAATGGGAACATCTTCTTCTGCATGCAAAAAGAAGTACAAGGGAGTGAGAATGAGGAGCTGGGGCTCATGGGTGTCTGAGATAAGGGCACCAAATCAGAAAACAAGAATATGGTTAGGCTCTTATTCTACACCTGAAGCTGCTGCTAGGGCCTATGATGCTGCACTTTTATGCCTGAAGGGCTCTTCAGCCAATCTCAATTTCCCTATTACTTCCTCACATTACATTCCTGATACTGTTTTGTCTCCTAAGTCCATTCAGAGAGTGGCTGCAGCTGCTGCTAATAATGGCTTTACAGGTCACAATGTCACAGCCAGCAACACCCCACCAGTATCATCACCATCTCTGGTCTCCTCCTCATCATCATCCATCTCATCCGATCAATTCGATGACGCTGTCACTCTCTTGCAATCATTCCAGACCTGCAATGAACCAATGGCGCCTATGCTAGACTCACTTTACAATTTTGATTTTGTACAATCACCCAAATATCTTGATCAAATGTTCAGTGGAGTTTCATTCAATCCACCAACCATGGACGATTTTTATGAGGGTGATATTCGTCTGTGGAGCTTTGCTGAATAGTTGGATATTGATCCAAGTCCAAGATTAAAGCCTACCTATATCATTCTTTTTTGTTCCTCTATTGATCTTGTGATCTTCTGATGTTTGCTTGAAGACATTACTGACAGTGACAGTAAAACTTTTTTGGGTGTGTTTGATTTTGCTGTTGATATTGATTACTGATTGGTGATTATTGTTACTCACCAAAACCGAACAACCCTTTTATATGGTAAGAGTAATCAGCTCCAGGAGAAGAGGCTCACATGGAGAAGGAAACAAATTTTTTTTGGTAATCTCTCATGTGGGTCCTCATATTAGTTTATATGTACTATCAATAATTCAATTGGTGTCATGTCCAGTATCATTGATTGTCTTTCATTGTAACAAAATAAAAAGTGGGATGAATAATATGTATTTGTATGAATAATCAAATAACTTGTTGTATTATGGGTAGGTTCGCTAAATAGGTTATATTTTCGGTTTACAGCAATGTTGCAGTACGCTATATTCTTGTTCGTAGAGAGAGAATTTTGATTCCTGAAAGCTATTTTTGTTTGGTTATATCAGAAATTGTTATCTCGCAGGAAAAAGATCTACAGGTATGGAAAACTAGAAACCACCAGCAGTGGTTTCGTTTCCTTTTCTTTCTTTTTTTTTTTTTTTCCCACCTAAAAGGGTCTTGAGTTAACTTTTAGCATAGTTATTAGATTTGGTCCGGTCGTTAACTTAGCTAAATAATTGGGTTATCGGGTTATTGGTTCAAGGTTAGCAATTGAATTTTATATTTAAAATAATAATAATAAATAATAATATATAAAAAATATTTTTTACCTAATAAAAGGAGTTTAGGACTTGCAAATAAATATAAAATTTTGTATGAGAGACATTTCTAAAAAATAGAAAATGATGGAAAGCAAATTGTTTTATTTTGTAATATAAAATTATTGTATTCAAAATATATATTACCTAAAAAAAAGGTATTTTATATAATCTTATATAAATATATAAAAAGGGAAACAAAGATGATGGTACTTTTTATAATTATCAAAAAATTATTTATAATGCTACTTGTGGCACCTGGGGCATTAGAGGAGTTTAAAAGTACAATAAGACAAGTGATAAACAATGATAAAAATACATGAAGAGCCAATTTTCAATTCGAAACAAAAACTCAAATGGGTTTTTATGCTCCGATGGTCGCAGATTTAGATAAAATTATCAACTTTAACTGAGTTTAAATTAGATCATATATTTTTCAGTCTAACTATTTGACTCAACCGATGTCTCAGTCATCAAATTTTCAGTCAGACCGTTTCTGACGACACTGAATTTTTAGCATAGCTAAAGTGCCAATAAGTAGATCTAAATTTGGATGTTAGCAGAGCATATGGCATGGCCCTTTGTCCCGTCAAACAATTTAATGAGTCAAATCTTTAACGCTAAAATAAAAATGGGAAGTTGGTAATATTTTTTTGACTACCAGGGAAGTGCCGATATGGTAGTAAATGATTCAACATCAACATTAAATTCGCATCGAACAGTGCTAGGAAAATGAAAGTTCTGTTCTGTGATTTTAATATAATTAGTTGAATGCTTTATTGCAATTTTTTCAATTTTACATTTAAATTTTAATACCTTTATTATTATTTTTTGAACTTAGAACCTTCCTTCTAACTGAACTGAAAGCTCCTGTTTTGACCATGATCGTATCACATGGGATAAATCCAATATCACATAGGATATGTCCAATCAAACTATCACTTTTTGGCCGAAAGTTTTCGACCTGGTCAATGCTTAAGCTAAGAGAGCGCACATGATCTGTCCCCTTGTGCAGTGGCTGAGGAATGGAGTCCCATTCTTCAATTGGCCGTTCCGTAGTTTCTACATCGTGCTTGGTCTCAGATTTATGGTAATCACCATGACAGCTTCAATATTTATCCGAATTTGGACTTTTGGGCCACAGTAGTTCTGTAACTGGGCCTGCTTTGAATATCGTCCTACATCTGTAGCATTTTTGCTGTCTAAATTTGAGCACATGATGCACCTCTATCTTTTTAGAGGGTATGGCCCGTAGTTAATCCTAGACCTAGAGATAAAAACGGATGGGCTTATGTTTGGGCTGGACAAGGGCATTCAAAGAAAGAAACCTAAGAAACTGAAAAAAAAAAAAAATCAGGTCTCACTAACAGCTGACACTTGTGATAAGAGTCTGTTACGATTTAATTAAAAGTATCGAGTTTAAATTTTGAAAATATAACCGTATTAAATATTTGCTTAAAAATTTTAACCGCTCATATGATTCTACTCAAGCCAGTTCTGATAAATTAATTTTTGAGTTGGATAACGACGGTTTTAAATTAAGAAAAAAAAAGGAAATCGGACCCCCGAAGGAAACCCAAATACATAACCCACAAACCCGAAGTCATGATCCGAACCCGAATACATAAACCTTGATATGTCCCTGCTTAGGCTTTACTATTTGCTGCTGGCCATTCCTTAATTCCCATTCCAGCTGCTGTAGGCTCGTCGCTGCTGCAGATTTTCTGTAATATGGGTTTTACAAAGGAGCAGTTGCTTGCTCGCTTGAGGGTTTGTATTAAATCTTCTTTTTTTTTTTTTGAATAAAAAGATCAAAAAAAAAAAATGCCTTTAATGTTTGAATAAAACCTTCCTTTTTGACCCGTAAAATACTTGTAATTATTACGTTGGAGCGAAATTCAATTTGGGTTTTCTATGCTTTGTGCCAATTTCTTCTTTCATAGTTGCTTGTTAGTTAGCGTCATTGGCGATCGATGGTTATTAGGCGCCTGGGATTGGATTAGTTTGAAAATCTTGTGGATGGATTTGTTCATCTTTAAGCAACTTAGTTTCATGTCCTTTGTTTTGCACTCTTTCAACTAATACAGATATATTGGGATCTTTGTTAGGAACTGCAAATTGATTTTTCCCAGTATGAACATCCTGTTGTCTTGACGGTTGAGGCTCAGGTAAAGTTGTTTTCAAGAGGGGAAAAAAGGGAAAAAATAAGTCTTTACATCCACAGCATCTGATATGGATATGTTGGTTTAAGGAATTTCCCCCTTTTTTTTCCTCATTTTCAGGCAAAATATGTTGGGGATAAGGGAGGTGGACTGAGTAAAAATTTATTCTTGAAGGTAAGGTGCAAGGATGGTTACAATGCATTCGGCCGATAATTCTTTTACCCGCAAATTTTTTTTGTCTAATGGTATCCTCCGGTATTTATAGCCCAATAATCATATCTTCTTAGATATGCAGGACAAGAAAAGTAGGTTCTACATTGTTTCTGCCCTGGCAGATACGAAAGTGGATCTGAAAGGTGAAATATCTTCAGTCATTTACGGCACTAGTAAACTTACTTGGCCCTTAGATTTTACGTTGGCTAGCTATGTTTTGAGGTTGCATGAACTTTGTGTTTGGAGTTCTGTGCTTAAATCACTTTCCTTGGTTTTGATGGAAGTTCCTTATGCTTTTGAATATGAGCAGTGTTATCTCAAAGGCTTGGTTTGGGAAAAGGAGGCATAAGGATGGCTCCTGAAGAAGCATTGTCTGAGATACTTCAGGTATATGTTTTTAGCATGCCAATACATCTCCCTTCCTTAATACCCTTTGGTTCTGTATTCCATTGGAAAATGTTAGTTTGTTACCAATTTTAACCAATAATGATATCTTTGAATTCCACTTCAAAGCAAATTACTTGTTTTTGTTAGGTGCAAAGTACAATTTAGACTTACAGTAGGCTGAAATCCTTGCCTAAATTCCTATATTCTGTGTGTCATATTACTGAATGGACACCACTTTACTGCATGATTTAAAGCTTGATCAAAATCAACAAACAAATGAAAGGATAACAGGACCTATGTGTCTCTCTGAATTTAAGTTTGAAAATGCTCAATCCAACCCTTATGGTTTCTAAGCTTTTGTTACTTGCACATGCATTTAAGCTATTTACAATGAAAGTTTACAACAGGAAGCTGTTCAAAATTCCAGGACACATGGTTGTACTCTCTTTCATTGTTATTCTGCATGGTTTTCTTGCTTCCACTAGAATTGGTCTATTTTGCTTCTTGTTATTCAATCTACCCTTTCATCTTGTATGCATGAGGGCAACTGGATCTACGGGTGTTTTACAACGGAAATGATTTGTCAAAACTACTTGTTGGGTGATGTCTCTTGTTTAGCTGTTATATTCAACAGTCCTAAATTGGCAAAGTCTTAGAGATTGGATATGGACTAGTCGTGGATCTATCTTTTGAGTAATCGTATGCTTAAATATCTGATGTTTTCTTCAACATATACATTCAAAGTTTAAAACTTTTGTTTTTGTATACTATCTAATTTCTTTTGGTTACATTTTCAAGGTTCCTTTGGGTTGTGTTACCCCATTTGCACTCATCAATGAGTCATCACGGTATGTGCCAAATTACATTTATTGTAGTATTGCTTTTACTTGTTGTTTAAATGCTTTTTTCCTCAATTCATATGTCATTGCTTATTTGTTATGTATGTCCTTGATAATTTGAATTATGTCAAATCCTCAGGTTGGTTTTCTTCTTGTTGCTGATGTTGCAGATCACATTCTTTTCTAATTAGCCCCATCTTATCTTATTGAACTGTTAACCTAATTGGGTATGCAATACTGTTAAAGTCCCCATTTCAAGGCCAACAACCTTTTGAATTTTTATTTTTTATTTTTTCTTCTTTTATTAAACTACTTAAGAAGGTTCAATTAGCCTGCTTGATTTGTCATTTATGGTAAAATCTAGCTGTGTGAACTTGGGAAATGAAATGTTGAGGTCATTCTTTAATTTTCAGTTTGGGATTCCACTTGGAAGCTAGTCATAGCTTACTGCTGCCAACCATTTTTTTTCCTCCTTTGGTGGTGCTACTGGTGATGGTTTTCTGGTTCTAGATAACTGACAGCTATCGTTCTATTTTCTTTACTGATGCCTGAGTAACTGCAATAAATATTTTTCATTTTCTGCAACATAATATATGTGTGTGCAAAATATTGTGGGAAATCTCAAATTCAAATGTTTATTCACTTTCAGCTCCGCAACACACATCTTTACTGCTCTTAGGAGACAGAAAATCATGTAATGATGCCTACAAAAAAAATAATTGGGTTATGAATGCCATCTTTGCCACTGAATTTTTTGCACTTTCCTTTAAATATTCCCCATCAAATATTTTGTTTCCGCATCAATAAGCTTATATCTTTTGTTTGTGCAGTCATGTCTCACTCTTGCTGGATAAAGGCTTTCAAACTGAGGAGCGCTGCTTTTTCCACCCGCTGTCTAATGATATGTCAATTTGTAAGTGTCGAACTTTGTTGTGCAGGAATGTTAAGTTGTTTAAGTCAACCCTGCCCCTGATATCTTTGCATATTTTATGGGTTTCAGCTCTTGGTGCACGTGATCTTGACAAGTTTCTTAAATCAATTGGAAGAGATCCTTCATATATTGACCTGGAGGTAGTCTAGCTCATATCGTTCTGTTTAGTCTATTAACTAGTTCTTAATCAGGCTGAACATGCAACATTATACTTCTTGCAGGCTAACCCACCAGTTGGGAAGGACCACCCTCCTGACCTAGCTGCTCTTGTTCCCTCAGATTCTGTTTCATTATCAGATTTTACGGAAAATAGAACTCCATTGCAAGCCCCTGCTGCAAATCCTATTTCTTCTGATAAGAAGTCCGCGACTGCCACTGGTACGTCAAAATGCAATTTTTGCCGATTCTGTTCTGATTACTGTGAGATGAGCATATCAATGTGGTTCATGCCTTTATTGATTGCCGAATATTTGTAGAATACCTTCTTTTGTTTATAAAAATCTTCTTTGAAGCTTAAAACAAGTTTTCTCTGTTTGTTTTTCATAGCATTCTTGTACAATATATTTCTTCGGTCCTGCCCCATAATCCACCACACAGTGTCGTCTGTTTAGATTGAGCTTAATGCCGTTAGATTAGCTTCTAAATCTTTATAATTATATGGTTAGTTTCAAAGGTTATCACGCAATCCAGTCAGTGTGTCTGTTTCTGTGATGCAGTGAAAGCTACCAAGCCATCAGGCAGTACACAAGATTCTAAAGAAACTGTGGCATCCAATTCTAAAGACAAGCCCGTCAATGCTGCACATCAGCCAAGTCCCGTATCAGATGTTGGAACATTTGTGGAAGAAATTTTAAAGAAGGCATCAGTTCTGTTGCTTTCAGAGGTAAGCATACCACCATACTGCACCTTCAGTCTCAATCTCGGAGGTATTTTTAGTTAGGCTTAAGTTGTATGTGTAGGTGACAGAGGATGCTGTTAGGCAACATGGCGAACAACTTGGAACTAAAGTTGCTGACATTATTAGAAAGCGTCTTGGCCCAGATCTCCAAAGTCATGCTGTGAGTTTATCGTTATTTATATTTAAAAGAATGCATTGCCTTGTGTGATCAAGATTATGCCTTTGTTTACAATTGCGTCTTCCATTGCAGACAATGTTCAAGAACACAGCCTATACGCAAGGTTTTTATGCTGGTGCTCGCCATCAACCGAAGCGACTGTGAACTTGTTCGTGTTGGTCGGATGAACCAAGCAAAGAGAAAAACATATTGTTCCAAGATAGGGCGAATTTCCAATTGAAATCCTGGATCTTTTTTCAGAGTTATTTTGTGAATTGATAACCAGCTCTCCCTGGTCTAAAGTGAATTGGTTGACTCGGTCATTCAACTGTTGGGTCGAATTTCTCTTGAATCATTCTACCGATCAATGGACCCAGTAACGGAATTGATTCAGTAATGTCCTTTTTTTTGCATTTTTATTTTTTTTTTACGAAATTTAAATAAAACTAGTAAAATTTGAATCTTCAATTGAACATTTGGAGGAAGCCATTTTTCCCCTTTTAATCAAAGAGCATTTCACTTATAATGCATCATCAATTTAGAATTAAAAAAAATGTTTTACCCAACATGGACAATGAATAAATTAATTTTTATTCTTCATATTGTACAAAAACAAAGTTTTCAATTTGAACTCAGTATCAAGTTATATTAAATATTGACGTAACATGCAATTTATATACTTTTTTGTTTATTTGAACCGATTTTATGTGCATTGGATCGTGTTTGCAACTTATTACATGAGAAACAGCTGACAATGACAGACTCGGGAAAGGAGAATTGAGATCCCCCTTTGTGGAGGAACAATTATAAGACGATGGATGTTCTGCAAATGCAATGGTTAGAAAGCAGCAAGACAATTGTGGAGTAGAATTGTTTATGTGACATTCTGAAACAATCTGCGGAGCCAACCTAGTACCGCAGAGAACAAAGTCCTAACAATCTGAAACGACCTGTGGAGCCAACCTCGTCCTGCAGAGAACAAAGTCATAACAGTTCAGTTCAGTTAAATGTGCAAAGTTGATGATAATAAGAGGGGGAAATTGACATACCTTTCTTTTTCTTATTCCTTTTTTTTTTCCTTTTTTTTAACGATGTCTTTTTCATTGAGGCTTCCACAATTAGTTTATGCAGTTAGGTTCCTAATAAACAGATAACCACAAAGTCAATTTAAATGTCTTTAGCGAGACCGATCTCAAGGGCTAAAGAATATTGCAAGAACGCCATCTTGATACAACTGCCCAAAACATAAACACCAATTCAGTACAAATGGCGACTACAGACCAGACTGAAACCAAGCAATTTTAAATGCACTCTCCAATATTAGACGAGGCCCACTATACACATACAACATTATAACACGAATTCATTATTTAAATTTAAACTTGTTAATTGTACTCGACTCACCATTCCATCAATTGTTAAAATCTAAATAGTATTTTGTTTCTAAATTTCATGTCCATGTATATATTCCATATTGGATTTGCTAAAGACCAGATTGCAAGTTCATTATGCTCTCACCTCCTTGAGAAGTAGCAACATTTTCTGGGTTAGGATTGACTCTGCCATACCTTGCACGAAATGGCCATAAAGATGCCAAATGCCTCCTCCACCTCAAGCACCTCCCCGCTGCTTCTTCACTCTGATCATCGTCTTGCTGCCCACTGCTTGCGGGAATTCCTTGCCGGCACACCGGACAAGAGTTATGCAATCTTAACCAAGGCAAAATGCAATCACCATGGTATATGTGTTTACAAGGCAACTCTCTTGCCTCCCCTCCAACCTTGAACTCTTCTTTGCAAACAGGACAACTGGGGTCATTCGCCAGATGACTTGCCTCAATTTTCACAGTTGGCAATCCGTCTATGGCAGACTGTGATGCCGGTGGTGGCCCTGGCCGGTCATTCTGGGTCAACTGCTCGATCATGTCCTCTAGGCCTGGACCCAAAAAGTAGTTTCTGGGATCGGTACCTGGAAGAATTGGATCCTCTGGCCACAAAAGGGGTTCATGGCCACCACCCAAAGGATCCACAGGCCTAAGTAATATCCAAGTTGTTGGCCTAGATAGGATTCCAGGTTCGTGTCTCCCCCTACCACGAATCCTCCGCGGATGACTCATTTCAGCATCAGGATTCCTCCAGTTCCACTGATTTTGTCTCCGGAGCCGGGGCCGGCCACGTAATTCATCAGTTGCTGGAGTGTCAAGACCATCATGGTCGAACCTCCTAATCGGTGGGTCACGCGTAAGAGACAATGCTTCAAGTAAGCGAGCTTCTGGCGACGGATCAAAAGCAGTGAAGTCAACAACTAGTCTCGGTCTATTAATCTCAATCTCGCAAAGGAACTGCCCGGAACATCGGGGGCATATGATCTCTGATGGGTCTGCAGCGGCAATCCTGACCGTTCGGTGGCATTGGTAGCACCAATACAGGTGGTACGTTCTTGTGGCATCCGCGCCATTGGTTCTTGTTCTTGGTGGGCTCAGAGACATGGTTTAATTTCCCAGCCAGAGGAATTGAGGATCAGATGGGCTTCTAGTTTTAGTTTTTTTTTTTTTTTTTTATTGCCTTTGTTTTTCAACAAGAAAAGCCTAATAAAGAGCGTGAAATGCATGTAGGTGATCAAGAAATCAAGTGGGCAAGACATATATAAATGTGATGCACAGGTAGCAAGAAAAGGATGGCTTTGATGGTTTGGGGAAAGCAATTCTTTCATTTTATTATTTTTATAAACACAACGGAGATGCGTTTAGGTTTTGCAGTGGCTTGAATGGCTCTCCTGTTTTCTTCTCCGGAGGACAGGAAAGAACAAGTAGGAGGGCAAGAATTAATGGGTGAATCTTTTGTTGCGTTTGGGGGTGGAGTGGGGAGGAATGAATTTGGATGCTGTAAGAACAATTGAATCACCAGGGAGAAGGGCTTTCTTTCCCGGGAAGAGACGTTGGTTTCTTTGTTTGTGAACTTGATATTAATGACGAGTTCAGGCTATTCTATTGAAAACTAGTACTTTGGCATGTTCTTGTCATTTATTTTGTGAGTCTGAATAGATACCGATCATACGTGCTCCATATATATATATATATATATATATATATATACCCATTATATGTCTTATGAAATCTAAATTTCACTCTAATTTTTGATATTAACTTAAAAAAAAATCTAGTGACAAAAATCTCATCAAATCAATAAGTTTGTCTTATTTTTGGGGTTGAAAAATAAAAAGATAAGACCCTACATACTTAAATCACGCGGCTGCGCATAGTACATAAAAACTATTATACTGAACAAAAGCACACTTCTGTATTTACTTTTTTAAGTTTATCACTCCCCGTTAATGGAAAAAAAAAAAACAGAGAGAGAGAGAGAATAGTATACTCTTATGACACAATAAGAGTTACCAAACCATCCAAAACTATACAGAGACAGAGCTTATACATTTACTTTTCTTTTTATCATAAGCTTATATCCCTTTCTTTTTATCTGATTTTTTTTTGGTCAAATATGCTTTTTTTTTTTGGGTCTAAATGAAGGGCCAAAGCCTATTACTTCAAACAAAGAGACTACACAACCAAACCCCAAAGCCATGAAACGCCTAGGCTGTCCTGCCAAATTAAGGCCATGTTTGGCATTTTTCCAAGAAAAAGGAAAAAAAAAGAAAATTTTAAAATTTTCTACTCATTTTCTTTTTTATTCATTTTTTATCAATCTAAATAACTACCTTTTACTTTTTCTCTCATAAATTACTATTCATTTTCTTTCTCACAACTGTCTAATTATTACTTTTTATTAATTATAATATTATTATTACTGTATTATAATTTATTTATTTTAATTTTAATTCACTTTCTATTCAATTTCTCATTATCTAATCACACTCTAAGGGCAAAGTCTCATCCGGGGTGTAAGAGCATATGAAACCTTTTGTTCCTAAAAATTTGCACCATAACATTCCTCGTGATTTGCTGGGCCCAAAACAATCTCAAGGACGAGGGGTTTAACGAGTAAAGGTCCGTAACGTCGCAAAGGTCTGCAGAACATAATGGGCCAGAAAATGGGCAGTCTAGTGCAAATGCAGAGAGGGTAATGCGTGAGGGCGAGTGGTTCTTAGCCTAAGTCTGAATGTGTGAGGGCCATTGAGATCTAATTACATCGTTTCAAATTGATCGAGAGAAGTAGACTTAATTATTAGTAAAGTCTGGAGTTCAGTTTATTCTATCACAAGTTTTATATTTAGCTACTGTTAAGCTGTATACAATGGTTAGATTTGTTCTTTATTTTGTGATTTGGGATCTTAACAGAAATGGAGTAGTTATTATTGATCTAAGATCGTGAGCTGCTTCAGAAAGCAAGAGGGGAAATTTTGACACGAAGTCAACTTTCTCTCCCATTTAATAGAAACTCTGCTCAAATCTCTAGGCCACCCCCCACCTCTATAGCTCATATTAATTAATCAATTTTCTGAAGAGATAGACCAAAGATAGAAGCAACAAGAAGTTCTTTTGCCACCGTATATGGAAATTTGGAACATGTCTTAACTACTTTCATGTGCTCGTTCATAAACATTTATGATTCCAAGAAAATTATTGTTCCTGACAGAATGAATTGTCAGCTGTTCTGCTGACTAACTGCTGGCTTTGCTTGCCCGGTGGCTTTAAGATGCCTTACGATTGTACTAAGTGTACTTACATTAGATAATTAATTATCTGTTGTAACAAACAAAGATTACTGTGTCACGTGCAGTAGGTTTAAACTGTGAGAGATAATGAGACAAGCCATAACGGTTCAATTAATCAGATTTCAATTTCATGTGCCAAGGCAGACATATCGTCCTTGGCATCTCTACAGGTTTTTTTCTTTTGGGGGAGGGGAGCGTGGGGTGGGGTTAACAAAAAAGTACTGATAAAAGAAGAAAATGCCACGAACATTGTATCCTTATTGTTGCAATACTAATTACTACGATAGAAATTATCATTAGTGAATATTTGGTATGCGGAAGAGCAGCTAGCATAAATTGAAAATTGGAACAAGCTCATCGAAATATACAGGGGCACATTTTTGGATATGGTCCACTATGACTATGATTCGGATCTTGTGATTGGAGTTTAATCATGATCTTATTAGCACAATTCTCTATCAGATCAAAAAAAAAAAAAAAGTCTTGATTACACTAATTCACTTGAGGTATTTTGTAATATAACTCACCTTTTTATTAAGGACTCAAGTTAACTGAATATTGAATATGAAATTAAAAAAAAAACAGTCAAAGTAAAAATGAGTTCTGTAGGATAAAAAATTGTGCGGCTGATACACTAAAAAAACAAAAACAAACACAGCACCTTGCCTTACGTATTTTCATCGTTTTATTAAGGTAAATCTATGAATTTTACCCACAATCTTCTACTTTTTTAAGAATTTCACTTACAATATTTTTTTATTTTGAATTTCACCCTCAACGTTTTCTCCGTCAATTTTGTTGCCCTTTTCCGTTAGTAAACCGTTAAGTGTGATATGTGACAGTTCAGTCAGTGATAAATCATCTTACTTATAGCCCACATCAGCAATATGTTATCACCTTACAGTCGATAATCTGTTTCTTATAATTTTTTTTTAATCTCTTTCTTTCAATTATATAAAAATATTAAATATATCGCTAATTGGACTGTCATGTATCACACTTAACGGTCAACTAATGGAAAAGAATAAAAAAATTTGATGGAGTAAACGTTGAGGATGGAATTCAAGATAAAAAACTGTTGTGAGTGAAATTTTTGAAAAACTAAAAGATGGTGGGTAAAATTCATAAATTTGCCTTTTTATTAAATTATTTTACGGAAATTAATGAATTCCAACAGCTAGTTAAAGCCTAGACGTCATTTCGGGGCACTCGATTTGCTGACAGGATAAGGAAATGTACGTCAGATACTGCACATTTCAACTGTTATTGACTAGCCTCTGATCCATGGCACAGACAGTACATCTGCAAGTTGCAAAAAATTGGTCCAGCATTTTGCTCAACCGCATCTAACCTGGCTCGTTATTACTGATAAAAGTAAGTAGCGAAATGGAGAGAAAAATAATTGTAGATGTTCCAGAGGGGATAGTTGTGTAAGTTGCAAAAACTTGGTCCAGCATTTTGCTCAACCACATCTAACCTGGCTCGCTATTACTGATAAAAGTAAGTAGCAAAATAGAGAGAAATAATTGTAGATGTTCCAGAGGGGATAGTTGTGTAAAAGACTAATCTCTAATTTACTAGTGAAAGCTTTAGGTAGAGATATCAAAAATTAATATAATTTGATCAGATTTAATTCGTCTAAATTTTACTCGACTTAACTGTATTGAACGAAAAAAAAAAATGACTAATGTTTTGTAATAATTAAAATTAAAATGACTCGAATTTAAATAAATTAAATTCAAAAAATTACCTTAAGTCTAATTGACCTGACTCTAGATTAACTCATATTTGAATTGCCAAACGTTTGAAAATTTTTGAAACTTAACATATTTAAAACTCAAAAAACTTCATACCCTATTCATTGGAATCCGTTAGAATTATTTGTGAACCAAGGGAGGGAAAGAAAGAAAACTTGAAATTATTTTTGTTTTCAACTGGGGCTTTTTTTTTTTTTTTTGGCTAAATAATTGCTTCGTTTTCGCGTTGAACGTTGAAAGAGCCCCCAACGTCCAATTCGACACAACGCTGTGAATGAGAGAGGTTGAACCAATCCATGCACAAAAAGGAGTCAATCGAGTTCGCTCTAAAGTTGAATAATCGTGAATCGATCATTTATATGGAGTGTTTGACAACTCCAACGAATCGGTTGTGCAATTTAAATGCTAAACTTGATTTTCTCCTTTGTACATTTGTGATTGTGAGATTTTTGTACATTTTGGAACAGTTCTTACAACCATAATAATATGGCATACGTAGTCGGATCTGACCTTCGATAAGAGTTTGCGGCTGAGTCATTCTTTTCAACGAGCAAACAAATGGCGGACCATAGCTCATTAATTTTGTGTTAAAATAAGATTTTTTTTAATTGATTCCGATTAAAAAAAAAGTCTCCAAACACGAATTCAATACTGATGAACTATTGATTATTAGTAAAATAAAAATGATATTGGTAGGTTAATAAGAGTTTCAAATAAGCAATGGGCTAAACAAAGCGTTTCAAATCTAAAGAAAGAGGACAGACTAGAGTCATTGACAATGTCAGCACAATATGTGCAGAAAACATTTAATTTCAAATGTACATAAGACAAAACATTCTTTATTAAAATTAAAAAAGGGAAAGAGATGCAAAATTCGAATGCTTTTACTGCTTGTGACTGTAGATACTGTTTGGTTGTTTCGAGATATTTTAAATTTAATTCTAGTGGTCATTGTCCTCCAAAATTGTCTTCTGTGGAACAACTACATGAACATATATATATATATATATATATATAGAGAGAGAGAGACTTATATTAATATTTAATATTTAATTATAAATTTTTTTAATATATTATATGAAATATTATTCATGTAATATAAAATACTTTACATATAATATAAAATCGTTTTGTACCTATTTAAGTTTGAAAAATTCGAGTCAATATAAGAATATTCAAAGAAAAAAGGATTGTATAGATGCTGGCTATAGTAAGTGTGCTGCATTCCACGATAATAGAAGTGAAAGAAAGTTTTGTATTTGTAGTGTAATTGATTAAAATATTTTGTTTAAAATTTTTAATTATGTATTCAAATTTTAGTAAGTTTTTTCTTTTTGTTTAGTACTTCAACTTTTTTTTTTAAAAAAGTCAAAAGGAAGCTTTTCACGACATAAACGACATCACTGTTTCTTTTTTTTTTTTTTTCCTAAATTTGATGTGTGAAAAAGAAATGGTCTGAATTTGGAGGTGCTCACCCGCGAATTAAATTTGGTGCCGTGCTTCGGAATTGAAGTCAAACAAAGAAACTGGGTTGGTGACTTAACCCACATTTTTATTGGTCAGTGAAAAGGAAAGGCACGAGAGAGACAGAACGACAGAGACGCTTTTGGGACATCATCAGTGCCTTTGATTCTTTGAAGCAAACGTCAAACTTTTTACGGATCTTAATCGCTTTGGACTTTCATGGGTTGAATCTTTGAGTCTATTGGTGTTTGTGCGACACTTAAATTTTTTTTTTTTCGACAAGCGACACTTAAATGCTCAACCGCATAAAGGAGAAAAAAATTGAGAACTTGGGGACATTTGGAAAGTCAAAATTGACAAATAAACAAATAAAGGCATTTGCTTTGATAGACTTTTTTTTTGGGTGCAATTGATTTGATAGAGTGTGGGTGCTTGAAAAATTCAAAATTCAAAATTATAGTCAGACAATCTTCGGTTTGAAGGCAACTCAATAAGATGGGGACATCGAGTTTTTAATTAATTAAGTCCACGACCCTCTTTCATTCCCTACTTTGTTGGGGATTGGGGGATAAATTTTAAAGCTTAAAAAAGAGAAAATTAAAAAGGAACAAAGTGAGAAAGGCAATGAAAAAAAACTATAATTTAAAAATAAAGTTTTAATATACGAGAGTCTCGTACTGTAATTAAAAGTGTGATTTCAAAGTTACAATAGTAATATGTTTATATCAACACTATACGTTTAGATACTAGAATTTTACTCCTGATGAAAATTGTTACGTTTGTTTTCTGTAGATGAGTGGGATGAATACCCACAAACCCACATAATCCAGCTCATGCTATAATCGAAAATTCGGTTTTTGAAAGACTTAACTACAGAACAAACATGATGTACAGTTATTTTCCTAGCCCTTAATTCCTTTTTCCCCTGTTCCAAAATTGTACATTTGCATCTGACTGTGATGGCAGAAGCTGGGTGCATCTACATACAATATTGGGAAATTGCGCAAAGTGCCAAACAGTTGTAAGCTTCCCAATTCTGTTGGTAGCTTAGAATGTTAGAGAACTTCGTTTCCATGTCCATTTCTCATTCATCTTAAGGGCTTTGAGGAGTAAGCTCCGACTCGTTTGGGCTTACAGGTAAAAAATTAAAAAAAAATTAATGGCAGTCTGATGAGTTGTTAGTAATGTTCCTGAAAGGAACTCTTTGCTCATGAACATTTCCTTTTGGATCAAATCGTGTTGCTGTTACCAGTGACTGCCTTGATACCGTTTATTTTGTAAATGAGCAATATTACGTAGCTTACTTTTGACAAAATATAAATAAACACACAATTTATTTAACGATTTATTTATTTTTATGTTCTTTTTAAATTTAATTATTTAATAGTTTATATTAATATATATTCACATATACTCCAATAAAAATGTATTCTCTAAAATTTTCCTTCGTTAATTTTCATAAATGGTAAGCTGGCATTTATTTTTAGTTCGACTAGGTGGACTTAAAAGTGATGGACTCAAGCGGACGCAATTGGTTTTTATGTTATATGCAAGACATTTGATACTACATGCAGAATATTAATGTACTATAAAATATTTTATATGTCAAATAAAAATTATTTATGTCCATTTGGGTTCACTACTTTTATGTTCACCAAAATTTTCTTTTTATTTTCATTTCTCCTCAAGGGAAAAAAATCTGGGACCAGTGTCTCCAGATTGACCCACCTCATGATGGATTCTGGGGCCTGGCTTTTTCTAAATCTGGGACCAATTTCCCCAGCTGGCCGCCCGCATTACTCAGAAATATTTAGCAGTAAGGACCCAAAAAAATATAAATATGTAGTAAGTAGTATTTGCTTATTTGAACTTGAAGTTTGCGAAATTGGCGATTCGGAGACCTGAGTCCTAAAAGAGTTCTCGAAAAAATTTGCAATTCTCCCATTTTCCATTCGGGCACTGAGTGTACGGACAGAAAAAATTGGGTAGAAAAAGTGTCAATAATGCAACAGTATTACTGATTTCTGCAACAAGATTAATAAAATATGGAACAAAAATCATCGCGTTATTTTTTGTTACAAAAAAAATTAACGTTGTTACAGAAATAGTCTTTGTTGTTACATTATTGACACCTCTTCTATCCTCCTCTCTCTCACCGCCAATTTTTTTACTTTTCCATTAACCAGTTTAATAATGTATGGCAGCTTTTCTACGGCAACCACACGGCTGATGCTTTGTTTGGGAGGAGGGAATCTCTCCGGAAAGAATAGAATCGGGGTGGAATGGCACAAAACCTGGGAGAGAGAGAGAAAAATAGCGAGTGGGCCCAAGGGTACATAACGTGGAATGCCGTAGAATTGGGAGTTGGCATGGTGCCAGCGCCTTTTCTTATTAATTTTTTTAATTTTAAATAGTATTTTACCTCCTTTTATTATTATTTTTATTTTTAAATTTTTATTTTTTTAAGTAAAATTAGTATTATGACATATTATATTTTTTATGTTTCATTCATTCTCAAATAAAATATTTTTAAAATTTTTTTACATTATACTCTCTAAATATAAAAAAAAATAAAATACATTCATTCTTTTTAACATTAATTTCTCACACATTTATTTTTCTCATATTCTTCTGTCTCCCTCTCTTGTTGTTTTTTTATACGAACAAGGGTTAATATTTACTGTCTGCAAACACTTCGTTGGGAGTCCTCCAAGAAGTTTGACTAGATCAGAGCCTCAGCTGAAGCGAAACAAAAGCCACTTGAATATTTTAATGCAACAACAGCCTCGATGGTCTGAAATTGAACCCTTCCAGGGCACCAAGATGAAAAGAAGCTACTTTGTCAATATATATATATATATATATATATATGAAAAGAAGCTCCATTTTTAATATTAAACCTTGGCAATAATAATTAGTCTACAAGACATTTTAAAGTGCTATTGGCATGGTCATGCTACCAGACATTGCATACACAAATAAGAACTATCTCTCTCTCTCTCTCTCTCAGCGTGCCTGATGGTGGGATCAAAGCTTGGCCAGGACTCTGAAATCTTCCGTTGATGGGAAATTTTAGACCGAACCATTCTACGATTCGTCAAAAGCTAGACAGTATGAAAACATCTGCTGACGTAACCCAAAGAAATCTAAAAAAGGAAATTGCATGGTTTTAATAAATAAATAGTAATAAAATTTTATATAGCCATATTTGATTATTTATTTTTTTAAAATATAATTATTTAATAATTTATATTATTTTTTATTACTTTAAAATTATTATATCATTTGTTATTTCTTTAAAATTATCTAAGTAAAATTATTAATATTTTTTATAAATAAATGCATGTGTAGTGGTCAAAAGTGTACTATTTCAATAATTAAAAAAGGAGAAGAAAACTAGGCAAAGGAAACGGATTTAAAATTTCAAACAAAAAGAAAAAGGTTCATTCCCAGTTCCTTTATTTTCTTAAACAAAAAAAAAAAAAAATTAAAGAAAGAAAGAAAAACTACATGGAACAAGGATTGTGGATCCAGCATGTGTGTAAAGTTCAAGTATATTTGGACAAGACAAACAACCCCACCACCACCCACATCATGTGCTATCTGGATATAAGAAATAATATCAAACCCAACATTATCCTACATCAATGAGGAAATCACATGGGTCTTTTAGATTAGTTTTAGTGAAGATCCAAGCACCGATCTTAGCCTCAATTTTGAGTTTCCCCTTTTGTTTTAATTCAGTCCTATTATTTATTATTCATTATTATCATCTTGTCTGTAGGGCTGCAAATGAGCCGAGCTGAGCCGAGCTTGGCCAGGCTCGAGCTCGGCTCGTTAAGGAGTTCTTCAGGCTCGAGCTCGGCTCGAGCTCGGTTCGAGCTTTGGAGGTGGAGGCTCGAGCTCGGCTCGTCAGAATATTACAGAAGCTCGGGCTCGGCTCGAGCTCGGCTCGATTTGTATTTTTTTTTTTTTAATTTAAGCTTTATATATATATATATATATATATGCTTTTTCCATTTGATTTATTTTATTTATTTGTTATATATGTTATTTCTACTTTATATAAAAATAGAAAATTTATATAAAAATAAAAAAATAAAAAAAATAAAAAAATCAAAATTACTTTTTTTATATAATTTTATATAAAAAAGGGAAATATATATATGTAAAAAATGGATATGTGAATAAAAGCCAATTATTCATTCAATTGCTATTTGATTGATTGAATTCTTAATTGTATAACTAGTCACATTATGATCATCAATCAATTTACTTAATTGTATTTAAATTTTCTCTAATTTAAAAAATTTATATTCTTAAAAAATAAATATGCAAGTTTATTTTAATTAAGAAAAAATTCAAATAAAAAAAAGAGACAGGAGGAAATAATAGAGGTTGAGAGCATTTGAAAATAAATAAAAAATTAATCTTAATTTTATTAGTATTTATATTAAAAGTTAAATGATACAATTAAGTATTATTAATATATTAAATGAGCCCACAATGATACATATTAAACGAGCTCTTAATGATACATTTATCGAACTGTTCACGAGCCTGTACCGAGCCGAGCCTGCTATTGTTCAGGCTCGGCTCGTTTATTAAACGAGCTTTGATTTTAGGCTCGTGTATCGCTCATTTAGTAAATAAACGAGCCCGAGCCGAGCCTTTACCGAGCCGAGCCACCGAGCTTTTAACGAACGTATCGGCTCGTTTGCAGCCCTACTTGTCTGTCGTATAATGTTCGAAGAAGCATTAAAAGGCAGGCACCCATAATTCTATAGTACTTGTTTTTTTTTTTTTTTTTTTTTTTGAGACAACATAATTCTATAGTACTTTGCTCATTGGTGTATGTTTTTTGGACACATCAACGATGCCGAGATGTTTCACATACTCTCATGTCAACCATATTGGCTTCGTTTGGTATATATGGGGTGGGGTGGGAATGGATGATCAGCTACGGTTTTTTACTTTAACCCAGTGTAGAGTTGGGCAAAACGCTAACATCTGCACATGGGCATTGGTAGCCAACTCCCAAAAAGCCTGCGGAATCAATTTGTTTGTCCATCTGTTCCTGATATTTTTGCTGACAATGACTAGGGTATGTTTCGATGGGAAGAAGTATAGACATCAAAACCAGGTGCTTGTGTCAATTTCTTGGAGTACCCACCTACCTGTCAGCTCTAGCAGAGTAAGTCAACAGGGGAGGCTCTAACCAAAAATTTGATTGATTTTTTTGTTTGTTGAGGCAAGAAGCATTTTCTGCCCCACGATTATCTTACAATTTTTTTTTTTTCCGAATTTGCGGCCATCCGACTTGGATTGAGAGGGATTAGAAAATGACTTTTTGTTGTGAAGGATGATGATGATGCTGTGGAGAGGCTGGCATGAAAATCATCATCTCAATCATTGCTTGAGACATTGTGATAAGAGTCCAGGGAACGGCCCATGATAACGTTTTACAACAGATGAAGGGGCGCAAAAGGAATTGCCTTTTGAAAATTTCATTCCATTGATAATATACATGGTGTAATTACAAGTTACAGAGTAAATTAAAAAAAAAAAAAAGACTAACAAACGCTCCCAGCCTCGATGATGAGCACTTTGCTCACCGGGTTGACGGAATTCGAGTAGATGAAATTAGTAGATTTACACTTCATAAGAAAGCTTCACTCTTAGACATTTGTATCACAAAAATTGCCATCCATCCGGTTTTGAACGGCCTTAACAGCAGCAACTCTGGCAGCAGTGGCAGCCCTGTTTGCCGCCTGAACTGCCTTGTTCACTTGTTCATCCACCCGGCGAAGGTGGATGGCATTTTCTGCTGTTTTTCTAGCGGCCTGCATTTCAGAGGCCACAAAGAGGATTAGAGGTGGTGCAATGTTCTGTCAAAGCCTAGGATTAACCGGGACAAGCCATAATAAGACTTGGGAGTTAAATCAAAGTACCTGAACAGCTCGAAGAACTGCATCGGTCAGCGGAGGCAGAGGGGTCTTAAGGTTACCACCATCCCACTCTCCACACCTCGTTTCGCCACTTCTGAAAGTGTACATGCCATAACCTTGCTTTCGGCCCTCATGCCATGACCCTTCATAACAGTGGCCATTGGCAAAGTGATACATACCAAACCCATGGATTTTGTCTCCGAAATATTCTCCAGCATATCTATCTCCATTTCTGCAATACAACCAATTTCTCGTCACAACAATGTTCCCTACAACAGTAATTATAACATCTATATGAATGCCAGGATAGAAATGAATTACAACTCAATAACACCAACAAAAACTGAAGTTTGGGAGGCAACCAATCTCAATCACAATTCACCACTGCATCAAAAAGAAACGATATGCAACAATTAAGTGAATTAAAAACAGAGTCAGAGATTTTATTTTTATTTGTTTACCAATAACAAATTTACTAAATATTCCTCATAAATGCCCACTGAAAACTGATGACAACACAGCGATCAAATTTTACTCTGCCATAAATCATTCGTTGTATCAGTTAAAACTCAGTAATTTAATTGCACAAGCATATATTTCGAAACGATTGTTCTCCAAAAAATAAAATAAAATAAATAAATAAAACATAAACTGGAAAAGCGACCCAACAATAAACAGACGAAAAAGTTACGGTCTAATTTCAAAATAATCAAAACTTGGAAACCATTCTGAACAGGGAAGAAGACATGGGGTTGAAGAAAATGACCTGAAATGGTAAACACCAAGGCCATGCTTGACCCCACACTTGAATTCACCAACATAGCAGCTACCATCAGAGCAAGTCTGCACTCCAACGCCGTGGCTCTGCCCATTACACCATTCCCCAGCATAGGAATCTCCTGTGTAGAACCTGTAAACCCCAAATCCATGCCTTAAACCCTGCCTATACTGCCCTCTATATCTACTCCCTCTGGCCCAGCTCTCTATCCCATATCCATCATATCTCCCATCAATCCAATCCCCCTCGTACCGTCCATTGACAAAGTAGTTATAAACCCCACTTCCGTTGGACTGCCCTTTGTGGAATTCTCCTTCGTAAAAATCCCCATTGCTGTAAAACTCAACTCCTTCTCTTATGACCCTTTTCTCTTCCCTGGTTTTCTTGTCGTCATTATCGTTCGACTCTCCGATAAACCACTGAACCGGCTGCTTTGATTTGCTCCTTGACGAGCAAAGACGGATTCTTTTTGAGTTCTCTTCCCATAATTGCTTGATAATCGTCAAATTCTGGTTGATCAAGTTCTTGTTCTTGCTGGCGAAGAAAAGGGTTATGGCAATGAAAATCAAAGCCAACAGAAGGTTCTCCGATGTGGGTATTTCTTCTCTTCTCAAATAATAGTAATAGAAGAAAAAGGAGATAAAGAAAAAGAAAGAGAGGGTGAAGAGGGTGAAGAAAGTGACGGAAACCATCGTCAGAACCGGTACGAACCGGGTCAAACCGGTTCTTCTGGGCGTTGAACCGCACCGGTGAGGCGTCCTCCTCTCTTCTCTTTTCACTTTCCCTTCCAGGTCCTGCTGTTGCAGTTGCTGCTGCTGCTGCTGTTGTTGTTGGGATTTGATAAGGTCCTCCTCGGCGACGGAAGTGAGACTGTGGATGGACGATCGGACGGTTGGGGACGAACGGAGAAGTGATGACTGAGTTCTCGTAAGCTTCGCTTGGCTTTTCTGGCCGTCCATTTTCTGGCGTAGGTTCCAAGGAAATGCAATCTCCGCCGTCTGATTCCGGTTTCAAACCTCCCCCCACACCCACTAGGCACTCCTGTACCGCGAGATTCGGATTATTGCCGTCGTAACCGCCAACGCCGGCGTCATATCTCAGGTGGCGCACCCTAAGCGGGGGTCAGAGTGCGCAGGTTAGCACACAGAAACTCAAAGCCTTGTTGTTTTAGAGAGAGAAAATAAGAAAAACACTATCAGAGAGTGAAGAAGTTTTTGTGTTTCTGTCGTGAGAGAGAGAGAGAGAGAGAAGTGGAGGCTTTGGACCGAGCTTCTGTGTAGATTTATGGCGTAATGTTAGAGATGGGAGAGATTAAATATGGGCCGCCTGATGGTGATCTTACGGTTACGTTGAAATATAGAGTTCTAGCCGTTGGATATGATCTAAAGGGAAAAGGTATTTCCGGTCTTGACGGGCAGATAAATGTGGTCGTCGGATCTAGATTCGGTCATTTTTTTCGCTTTTCACTGGTGACTGGCCGGCACGTGCCAACCCATTTTTAGATGAACCTTCGTCCCATGTTCCCTCAGGTTTTTGTTCGGTTTCCCTGCAAAAGTTACTTGGCTGTCTAATGGCCGTTGGATCTTTGTTTGACCACAACTCCCACAGACATATGAACTTCGCTTTTCTTATTTTAAGCGGTTAAGTTAAAAAGTACTGCTTTTATAATAGAGTATACATTGCAGCTCATGTAATAATAAAAAAATAATTTTTAATTATTTATTAAATTAAATTTAATTATTTAGTAATTTATATCAATTTAATTTTATTTAAATTATCTTTTTTATCAAAAAAAATTATTGTATTAATAACTTAATTTCGGTATATAAGCTAACTTAATAATATCTAAACAAACTACATAAACAAATACAAACAGGCATAACGACTGTAACAAAACCTGCATAAAACAGGCACAAATAAAACAGGCACAAACGGCAGCACGGACCTACAATAAAAGTGATCAAATGACTGCCAACTAACTAGATTGGTCCAATTAAATAAAACTCTCGAATGACAGTATTTATTAGATAAATTAGACTTAATTATATACGACAGTACAAACCTTACTCTGATAGATTTAAAATTATCTTATTAAATATTTTCCTTAGTTGAAATCTTTGACGAAGCAAGAGCTATCTTATGGCTTTTATCACCATTTGCGTGGTTATAAGCTTATCTCATACATTCAAATTAGAAGGGGAAAAAAAGAGGTTAAGTCATGATTTGGACGGTGGGATTGAATCAAAATGTGGGGCTATCCATGAGGTGTCACGTGAGAAAGTTTATGAGTTCAAAACAGTAATGATGAAATCACAAAAGGGCAAGTAAGGGGGTAATGGACGTGAGGAGTAGATAACAGATGGCGTTTAAGGTGGCTAATTAATTACATTAATGAATCCTTTTCATGGTAATGTCATTAATCCCTCCATAAAATGTCTTAATCCCAATCTTGACTTTTCCACGTAGAATTTGGATTGCTATCGATTCCATCAAGTGCCATTCGGAAATTTCCCAAAGCCCGTATGCCATCAGTGGCGTCATTTCGGATAGAACAATTTAACAATTGAGAGGTGGAAAAAATTAAGAAGAAATAAAAAATAATTATAGTATAATTATAAGTAGTAAAATAATTTTTTTTTAAAAAATATAAATTAAAATTTAAAATAATAATAATTACATTCAAAATAATATTAAATATATTTAAAATTTAATTTTAAAAAATAAAATTTAAATTATTTATTATAAATTAAACTAGTTTATTTATATAATTACACTGTTACAATTCTCCACGACTTTCTAACAAAACTGTCGAGGGATATCTCTCAACTTGGAGCGTAGTGAGGTCGCAGCTTGTTAATTGTGCCAAGTGGAGGGGGCCGGTCTTGGGCCCCAGCATGGGGCCTAGAGGGCTAGACCCATGGCACGAGGTCCTTATCACGCAAGTTGTGTCGGATTTTTCTACTTTTTTTTTCTAAGAAAATAAAATGTAAATGGATGACCATTTTACTGATTAATCAAATGTTTAAAGTTTCTATGATATTTTACATCGTTGTAATATCATTAATAAAAAAATATTATTAATGTATATTTTAATTAATATTTTCATAGTCTTTTTATGCATGGTGCTTTTAATAGTATATTCAATTTTATATAGTAATATCTGTAATTCACAAAGAAATGTCAAAAAAAACAAAGCAAAAATATTTGGCGTTGAATGAAAAAACCAAGAATTCACCCACTACCTTTATGTTGTGCTTGGTTTGATGGCATTTGGATAGAAAAGAAAATAAGTGGATAGCTTAAAGTCAAAAAAATATTATTATTATTACACTATTTTTTCATAATTTTTTTAATTTATTTTTTTATTAATTTAAACAACTAACTTTTACTTTTTCTTTCACAAATTACAATTCATTTTTTTTTTACAACTTTCTAATTATTTTCTTTTTTACAACTTTTTATCAATCTAAACAATTTTATTTTTTCACAATTTTTTTTTCTCACAACTTTTTATCAATCCCGATACACTATTAATGGTTTATTGAATTAAACACACTTCCTTCCTTTTGGTTGAAATACGCTCAGGGCGTTTGCACTGTTTATTAGCTTCGGCCCATCAAAAGAATATTATGTGAAATATCTCTACCTTGACATACATGTGGCGCCACCTCAACACAATGCAATGATGTGGATACCACATCAGCATACACGTGGATTTTGTATAATAAAATTAATATATAAAAAATTAAATAATAAAATTTAAAGAAAAATAAAATGCAAAAAATTACAGAATAACGATTTAAATATTTATTAGATTCTTCTCTCCCAATAATTGATGGCAACAACGATTCAGCTAATCCTAATTTTCTTCTTTCTTTTTTTGTTTGGAAGTCTGCAATTAGATGAACTCAACATTATTCATTAATTGATTTTGGGATCCGGCATGGCCAAGTATGGAAAAAAAAAAAAAAAAAGCTCTTTCAAGAACTTTACCTTGAATTTAATCAAGCAGCCGATCAAGCGAGAAAAACCGATAAGGCTATGGCATTGCGGGAGGTGGTGGCGTCAAAATTGGATGGGCAATGGTTGTCCACTGTGTCTGAGACGGCGGTGAAAGGAGCAAGAAAGAGAGATACGTATCACCATGATAGTAAAGCGTAGAGTCCATTGTTAAGAATTCGATTTTCATATTACTGAAACTTTTCTCGTCAATCTCTCATACGATAAAGTTAATTTTGTATCCATAAGAAGGGAATATATTTTTCTGTAATTTTTAATATTTTATTTTTCTTTTAATTTTAATTTTATGAATTTTGATACTTCAATTTTATTTTACAAAATTCCCAAGACCACATCCACGTCATTGCATTGTGCTGAGGTGGCGCTAAGGTGGAGAGATTTAACAGAATATTCCTCTAACAGGTCAAATCTAACAGACGATGCAAACGTCACGGTTGCATTTTAACACAAAAAGAAGGAAGTGAGGTTTAATTCAACAAACCATTAAACCTGATGGGCGAAAGTGTGTTCTGTGCCGAGTAATAACGACCTTATAAGGTTCCTTCTTCCTCATTCATTTTCGTTTCCCATATATGCCCTTGGAACAGAAATCTTACTCTTTTTTTTTTTTTTGGTCAAAAGGTGAGCGAGCTCAAAGAAATCTAGCTCCTAAAATTAAAAATTAATGCCATGCATGACCGTTCTTAATCGGCAGAGCGTTAAAAATTAACTATAAATAATCTTTTTCTATTGTCTAATGTTAAAATTTACAAAGTTTAACAAATCTGCATTTATTACTTGCAGGAAGGAAAATAGGTTGGCACCTTTCGACACAGTCAACTTGGGCGTTATAATCAAGGAGCGTTTCGTCAACAATTGCGGGCACCATAGAAATTAACTCCAAAAATAATTAAATCTTTTCTTAACACGGCGGCACCAGTTGTAAAATAGAGAATGGATCAGTGTTTTTTTTTTCTGTCGTTTATACAAGTAGATTTATGTGCGTATACGGTCCCAAAAGCAGGTGCAAGCGGTGGACTGTTATCTTATCTCATTGGCCAAATACGTATGTTCATTTTCTTGGACTCTTCTATACAGTTTTATACGCCCGTCAAGCTTGTTTCGGCTAATAAGCTTTGGGCATTTATAGCTTGCCTGCCTCAAGCTGGACATTGCCTACCAACCAATTACAATCGGCCACTGGTATTTTGAATTCCTGCCCTGCTGGGGCCTCTGAGAAACAATAAAGTGGAGGAAAAAAACTTGTGATAATTTAGTGGAAGTAATACGTTAAGTGTATGTTTTGCTGTTAAAAAAATCAATTAACCCATTAATAATCAATTAATTCGACTTACATAAAATTGCATCTGTCTAAAAAGTAAGGGTTTAGATTAATTGTAATTTTAAAAAATTTTAATCTATTAAAGATGAATTAGAATATGTAATCTATCCTATTTGATCCAATCCAAGTTTTATTAATCTGAACCTAGAGAAGTTCAATGTAGATGCATATTTGCACTGTAGCTGATCCAGTATATAGTGTCGATAGGCTAGCAGTTGAATGAGATTCCATAGCAATTAGGAAATTAATTTGTTTTTGCAGAAGAGATACCTTAACTGCAGATGCAAGAAAACATTAGATACTTCCATCACTCTAAATATTGTGCTATTAATTTACACAGATAAAATTATTCAAACTTAAAAGAAAACTTTATTTGTCATTGTTGGTCAATGTCCATACATGTTGAGACATAAATACTAACACACTTATGAACAGGTAAAGCATAATTTATGCGTTGGATCTACAGTTAGTTAATGAATTTGCTTTGTCCCTAACCGCTAAACCAAAATTTTTGTATTTATTGTTTTCACTGAGAGAGCTTTAGCATTATGTTGAAAATTCTGTTCGCAACAACGATGCCAATTGCTTTCAAATTATCCTCAACTAATGGGCTTACTTGGTCTCATATTTCATATGCTGCCCCAAATTTTTGCTTTTTATTTTTTTAATTGCACACAATCCGTTAAAATTGATCCAATTCAGTCTGTCAATAGTAGATTGGATTGAGTGAATTGGGTAGGACGGTAGATTAGATGCGGATGAATAATTGTTCAATCCGCCAACGATAGATTGGATACAAACATAATTCAAAACCAATCCAATCTGATATGTGAACACTCTTACTCATATTATATAATTTAATAAAAGATCTATTGAATTCAAAGAGAAAAAAATAGCATATGAGCAGTTGAATAGACTATGCACTTTTTGCATGAGTTTAATTATATGATTTTTTTTTCAGAGAGTAGGTTTTAGTTTTCTTAATCAACAAGAATATAATTTCTGATGAACCCAAAAAAAAAAGGAATTAATACGGGAATTTCAATTTGTACCAGTTGCTTTGAAAGGATTGGAATACATCATAGGATAACAATAATAATTTGTTACCTTCAGAAGGATGAGTTTTTTTTGGAACGACGTACTACAGAATTTGGTAGCAGCCGATAGATGTTTCAATTTCGTATTTTACTTCGGAAGGAAACTAAGCCTGCAGGTGATTTAAATTGCAATGTATACTTGTACAGGGTACTTTGTAAATGCTATATACATAGCCTTCTTTGGAAGAATTATTTTTTAATGGTATGGGACTTGTCTACAACTACAAGGATGCAGGGTTCCCATACAAGGGAAAGCTGCACAGTCCTTGATTGACCTTTTTTTAATTATTTTTTTTAATTTTTTTAACAGTTTGCCACTTCGGACAGACTAACTATCACCTTAAAATGGGGGCACACAATAGGTAAGAGGGCCGCGCGTCTGGTCGCCGTATCAAGCACCGCACGACCCTCTGTTTTTTCTAATATGAATCTTAGTACACTAAATCAACTATATAAAAGCTATATAAAAGCTTGTACATATACTTTAATTGTAGGCATGATTTACCCTTCCGCAAAAGAGTTTCGTTACATAGGTATATAATTTTTTTTTACTGTGTTTATACGCATTTTTTTTGTATAATTACAGACGTTTTATGTGCAATCACAAGGAAAAAATACGAAACGAAAAAATAATAATATTTTTTATATCACTTTTTATCATTGCAGTTATATAAAAAACGCTCATAATTGTACGAGAAAAATGCATGTGGATACCGTAGGAAAAAATCGTATGCCTACTAAATTTTTTCCTTCACAGAAATATAAATATAAACTATTAGGTAGTTAGAACCCCCTCTCCTTCCCTTGTTACCAATTAGGGTTCCCACTCTTACGAGTGGGCAGGGACGTAACTATATTTATCATAATGCAATCCAATAGAATATGAATTGATAAGAGTTAAACGTACGTGGCTTTAGTTTAAAACAAAAAAGAAAAAGAGATTACTCACGCAACTCCAATATTCTTGGTTTAATGAAAATTTGCTTTTGTAATCTAGACTTACTAGTTCTTAGAGGTTGTTCTATGAACTAGAGTAAATAATATTTGTTTGATGTCTGTTATTATACGTACCCACTTTGGTTGGTAGCCCGGGGGAGGGGGGGCCCTAAGTCCATTTCCAAATCTTGACTTTCCCTTTGCTTTTTCACCTTCTGTTCACCCTTCTGGGACTCTGGCAGTTCCGAAGAAGGACATTTCCTTCTTGCCACTATCCAGCAAGGGAGACGTCGCGCTCACTGACGGTGGAGTTCCAACTCCCTGCTAGTCTCCGAATCGATGAAGTGGAGCAGTGGAGTAGTGCAGTAAACTTGGGTTCCAACTGTACACTAGGTTTCAATAAAAAAGTAAAGGGGAAGTGATATTTACATGTACACACACAGACAACATGTGGGCTCACCTTTGTTATGCTGTTTATGCCTGTGTCCAGCAAAAATGGTTGTGTGAACATCAATTTCCAAAAGTAAAAGAAAAGAAAATTGAGAGGCAAAAAATAGAATAAAGATCAATTTTTCATCGCATCTCTGTATTTGGAGATGTAATATGAAGAAAAAAAAAGTAAAGGTTTCTTATTCAAAAAGAAGCTGAAAATAAAAAAAATATGTGTAATAATACTAATTTTAATTTTTATAGTCAAAATGATAATATTAATATTATTTGGACATTCTATAAAAATATTTTGAAACATTTTAATAATTATGTTATCATTTTATCTCAATACAAGAAACTCCCGTTTTACATTGAATCCAATTTAATTTAGAGTTTTCACTTTAATTGTATAAACTTCAAAAAAAAAAAAACAACAATAAGTAATTAGTTTTTATTTTTTGGGTGCAGTATTAGTTGTTATTTCCTACAAATATTTAGACAAAGTCAGATAGCCGCAGAGGAGCCAGACCTTATTGGAGAGCTACTGGCCCACCCCAGCGACCCCCACCCACCCACCCTTTCCCCCCAACGACGATCTTTATGTCTGGTCCTGTGCCTCATAGTCTTTCTTTTCCTATAATAAGGAAATTTAACCTATATATATAATGGAGTAGTTCGTTAAATTGACTATGGCCATCCATTGGCCATAGGCAGAAACGTGCTAGCTAAAAAGGTGAAAAAAAAAATGTGGTTGAGTAGACAACTACATTTGAGATTAGTTTGTAATTTGAAGTTATCTCTCTTCTTAATAAATGTCTTTTTTTTTTTTTTTTTTTTGACTTTGAAAAGTCAAAAAAAAGAAAATTTTATGTATAAAGTAAACTTGTAAATCAATGCTCATGATATGGATGCATAGGTCTTTTCAAACATCCACCAAGAGAATCAGAAACTTTCTTTTCATTCATGCAGTGAAAGCATTTATGGGATAAGAGAGAAAATCTTTAACTTAATAGGATCGACTTACCTTTTTTTCTGCTATTTTCTTCCATCTTTTCTCTCTTTCTAAATAAAGTGTTAAGGTTTTCTGAATATAATATATTAATGCCAGCTGAAATTTGGTTCCCTTTTTGTGATTAAACATAGCCCATTTCTGTCGTCTTTAAGTTGCACTAAGGCTCAAACTTGTTTCTCCGTATTGTTTTAAGATGAAAATCGAAATGAATTTAACATTTAAACCATCTTTTTTATTTGAACAAAAAATAAAAAGGTACATCTCAAATATATTGGTTATCGTATCTGTGAGTCAAAATTGAAAGACACTCATTGACGTCTTCATTTAATTTTTCCCACAAAAAGGATTAATCACCTAAAAATTGTTGGATCCGAGCAAACTTTTTTAAATCGATTACGATATCAATAAATTCGAAATCAGCACAACATGTATACAGTCAAATTGACAATTAAAAGAGAACATTGCCTCTAAAACATAGTCATTAGATGTTTGTATCCCTCCAAAACACAGTCAAACATGTAAACCATCTGTATCTTGAATGATTGACATCTTAATCGATCGACCTTGAAACCCAAAACTGGACGTTGTGATTGGAGAGTTAAAAGTCTTGGCTAGATTCCCTTCCATTTTCTGAATGAATGCAAGGTTAATTTTGTTGTCAAAGTTTCTATCAGCACCTCACAGATATCGCTATTTCAAGTCTCCGGAAATACAAACTACCCATTTAAAGCTCAAAAGAAGACATGTTCTATAACCAAATAAAGAAGGGTCCCGTAATTAGTACACATTGAAATCCGTGGCCACGGTATGTTTTCACCCTCGCTCGCTCATATAAAGTAAATGCCACGACGGCCTTCTTTTTCGCCGGAATCAATCACCTTTTGTTTTGTTTTGCTTGTTTTTTTGGACTTGGTACAAATCATGCGTTCCCATAAGCTTCGCATTTTATACCCTAGTGATGATACAAATTTTTAATGTATTTATTTTTTCAGTTTGTAAATTAATTTTTAATGTAAGTATGCCAACTTATGGAATGTAAATTTTTATGTTTTTAATATTTTAAAATGTCACATTATTAAAAAATTGATGACATGACAATTTGATTTTACTGAATACTTGTGACATGGTTGTCACTTGGTTGGAGTCAACTGAAAAAGGACATAATTGTTGACAGAATTAACTCGAAACGTCAGTTTTTTTTTTATAAATATTGTGGGTATATATTCAAAATACCGAAACGTGGAAATAAAATTTTATTTTTTATTCCAAAATTAGTTTATATGTATCTTTATGCAAGTGACTTGTTAAGGACAGTATTTGCAATATAAAATTTCTTAAGGATTGCAGTTTTTTAACGATTATAATTTTTTTTTATCCTTCACGCGACGAATTTCATACAAAGATCACTGTATAGAATTGAATCTTCAATCTGTTGCTCAACTTTTTGTATATTCTAAGTTTTATTCACACTTTCAGTGAGAAAAATGAGACAATGAACGCCCTTCTTTTATTTTATATATATATAACTGAAGCAAGAGCAGAATAAGATAAACATTAGCTGGGAAATGGAGGGCTCTTTTGGACTACCTAGAGACGATGGCCCGCCTGAAGGAAATTGGTCTGTTCTGGTCTTGTTAGTTGGTAGTGCTTTATGTCTGAAGGTGGGCTCGGTTTTCAACTAGCGCCGGTCCAAGAATTATGGGTCAAGAGGGCAACGTCTACCGAAAAGGCTGCCAACTTACCGTCAAAAAAATTGTGACAAAAAAAAAAATTTAGGGGGGAACTTTAGACAAAAAAAAAAAAAAAAAAACCAAAAATTTAGGAGGAACTTTAGATTAAAAAAGGGAACTTGAATGTCTACAGCAGTTGATTTAAGATATATTGATTCATTGACATTGTGTCAAAGAAGAGGTTGGGATTTAATTCCATCTTTTCTGAATTTTCCTTTCATTTAGTTGTAATATGAACTTTAATATGTTTTAAAAAATAAAAAAAAAAAGACGCTCCAGCAAATAGAACTTAAAATTTTATATTAGAAATTTTAGTCTAATTCAGAGAAAGAGTGTAAGATTTGTATAAAAAAAAAAAATATTTTATTGTGCAACTTATGATTCAATAGCTCTCTAAATAAATTTTTTTAAAAAATCTTTGTAACAATCTGTCCAATTAATGGAAAGACATGGCAAAGTGTTAAATGAGCTCGTTCTCATATAAAATATTAAATTTCATGTCGTAAAATGTTCTCCAATTTTGTAAGATGCCTCGTCTCTATTTATTCAAAAGACATGTTGTAACGCAGTAACGACAACACAGGGCAGCGGCACCACACAAAAAAGAAAAAGAAAAAGAAAAAAGAAATCATTTTTTTTTTTCTTTTTGTAAGAAAAAGGGTAGAGCTTGAATCATAAAGTACAATGAAAGGCCTACATTGGCAACTTGACAAAATGAAATGATTTCTTAAACAATACACTAGACAGCGCGCTGCTGGAAGGCAATCAATTGTACTCTTGAATGAACGTAAGAAATTGACCTGAACATTTTCGAAAAAGATTTCAGCTTCTATGATGTAGTGCCGGTGGGCCCAAAATCTACAAAGAGGAAGAGAACTAAGTTGACTTTGTGAATATTTTATTATCAAGTATTTAGAACACTTATATTTAACATCAAATTTAGTTTATGATCAAATAGAAGGATAAAAAGTAATTCATCCAATCCATTCTAATTAAATTAAAAAAATTAAAGTTTTACTTGTACTAGGGTTAGATCATTGTTTTGCTTCATTCTGTCAAGAAAAAAAAAATCATTGTTTTGCTTCATGGAAGCTAGCCCACACACTGTTGTCAAAACTGGACCGGACCGGTTGGTCGGACTGGTTGAACTGGGGACCAGTCGGTGGTCTGGATCGGTTTAAGTAAATTTTGAAGGGTGACTCGGACCAGTCAAAATCGAAAAAAATCGGTAAAAACTGGTGAAAATCGGACCGGTTGGACTGGTCTAATAAAATTAAAAAATTCATAAATTATAATTTGACCTCAAATATTATTTAAATTATAATTTAAGCATTAACTTTAATTTAAAAGTTCAATTTAGTCTTAAATCTATTAAAAATTTTAATTTCATCATTAAAATTAAAAAAATTCATATTTAATCACTATCTATAAATATTATTTATATAATTACTTTTAAACACATATATATTATTAAATACCGGTTCAAATACTAGTTTGACCGGTTAAACTTTTACCCACTAATATTTCCGATTCGATAATCGGTCTGATTCTGACAACCTTAAGTCTAGAAGTCGTTTTTTGTTTGCCACAAGTTCAGGCTGAGTACGCAATGTCAATTGTCAGGTAAGAAGGAAGTGGGTGCTGTGGCCAGTAAGGCAGTAAGTGCAATCGATGCCTACCAATAAACTTCCCTGGAAAGTAGTCCAAAACCCAAAATGCCATCATGAAGTGGTATCTCCTTCTCTTGCACCTCTTCAATTCAACTTGCACTTAAATATCGAGGATTTTGACACATTATTGAACATCTCCAGTTGATTTTTCTGTAGAAAAGAAATGCTTAATTATGTTTCGTATACACGGTCCTAAATTTCAATATGCATAGCATACATTCGTCACTCTATTTGTCACACATATAGCTAAGTTTGTTACACCATAACTATCATTTTTATGGTGAGAGTTTTCATCAAGTTTTATGACTTTAGTCATCTCTTTCTTATTAATGTAATATTGGTCACAATATCAATAGTAATGTTAAGAAATGGGCAGCGAACACTTGAGAATTATTCAAGTCAGAATGTCAGATAGTTAAACAGCTGTTGGCCAATGATCTTCAAATTGCAATGGAGAATGGCATAAACCTTATAGCACAAATGTTAATAAAAGGGATCATTGTTTCTTCAGCTTCTCTTTCATCCTCTTCACTGCAGCCCTTAATGTTTCTTCATCTTTGCAGAAGGTGAATCTCACTAAATTCTTTCCATCATCTGGGTTCAAGTAGAATACACTAGTTGGGATTGCCACCACCCCAACTTCCTTGATCAGATATTCACAAAAAGCAATATCATTTTCCAGCCCAAAAGGGGTGTGATCAACCACGACAAAGTAAGTCCCGCTTGAGGGGAATACTATGAACCCAACATCTTTCAATCCATCCACCAAAATTGCCTTCTTTGCCATATAATCCTTCTTTAGCTCTACGTAGTATGAGTCAGGAGCTCTAAGAGCTGTTGCAGCAGCAAATTGCATTGGAGTGGATGTCGCGAAAGTGAGAAAAGCGTGCGCCTGTCGGACTCCCCATGTCAAGTGAGTAGGTGCTATTGCCCAACCGATCTTCCAACCAGTCAAGGAAAATGTCTTTCCTAGGGAGTTCATAGTGACAGTCCGCTCATACATACCAGGCAGTGAAGCTATTGATATGTGATCCATCTCAAAGGATAACTTATCATAGACTTCATCAGAAAAAACTAGTACATCATTCTCAATGCAAAGTGATGAAATAGCACTAAGCTCCTCCCTGGTAAACATCTTCCCAGTGGGGTTATGAGGAGTATTCATAAGAATTGCGCGCGTGTTCTTAGAGACAATAGACTTAAGTTCATTGATGGGAAGGGCAAAATCAGGAGGTCGCAATGTGATGGCTTTTATTTTAGCACCAGCCATAGATAGTGTGGCTTCGTAAGAATCATAGAAAGGAGCAAAGAGGATCACCTCATCACCTGGGTTTATTAAGCCTAGGGTAGTTGCAGCAATAGCTTCAGTGCATCCAGAAGTGACAGTTATTTCTGTTTCGGGATCCACCACAAGCCCAGTATCTTTCTTGAATCGAGCAGCAATGGCAGAGTTAAAATCTGGAACGCCGTATCCACGAGCATACTGGTTCTTGCCATCCCTAATGGCTTGAATGGCTGCTTCTTTTACAAACTCAGGACCATCAAAGTTGGGGAAACCTTGACCAAGATTTATTGCTCCATATTTTATAGCAAGTGAACTCATTTGTGTAAAGATTGTGGTTTTGAACTTCTCCAACCGCTTAGCAACCTGACCAGGGAAGGGGTTATTCTAAGAAAGGAGCTGCTGATAATGCACTAGATCATTTCGTTGAGTCATTTGACGCAGAAAATTCATTACAACAATGGAAATGAAGAGACCATTTATTTTGACTAACTATAGCAAGAGAAAGGCATGGTGAAAGGACGCCATGGTGACCCACCGAATGCTGGTGCGTCCAGAAGGCAAGGGACCAAATTAAGCCTCACATAGAGACAACACCATACAAAGAGCATGCATTGCAAATAACGAAGTTGTAGTTGGTCCTTTTATTCCGAAGAAGCAACCACAAAGGAGTATGATGCATTATTCTTGCAAGGGAAAAACAGAATTCCAGAATGAGATGGCTTTGTTTAAGTGAATGGTCCAAATGATAGTCTGTCCCTACTTAATCTCCATTTAGTTACATACACTTCAGTCATTGACATCCCAGAACATGCCTTGAACCATTAAAACCAGGAATATGGAGCTTTTCGTGATCTATTAGCCCACAAGTCAGTTTGTGACACTTTCTATCAAAGAAAAGCAAAAACCAAATATAAAAGGTCCATCAATTAAAAATATCTATACCGCAATTATTTAACACACACACAATTCAAGTCACATGAAAGATCCAAAAAGCATATAAGTAACAGAACAATTCACGGAGTAAGTACAGTTTCAATCAATACAACTCATCATTTCATTAGCATATAGCTCATCATACCAGCACCTACAATAGCAAGCAAATCACATCGGATAGCAAAGTATCCTCATTAGTGCGAAAGATTGCATCGAGACTCCCATGATGCTAAATTTCTCCAATTTCCCACAGCGAAAACAAGAACACTAAGACAATCCAAAAAGAAGGCCGAAGCACAAATAGAAAACCTCCAAAGACAGAATACATCCGAACAGTGTTATTAAGTTTCAGGGCTACCTTCTTAGCTACTTGCAGTAACCCCACATCCCAATACCCAATTTAACAGTACACCAATTGATCATAGAAAATAATCAGCAACCAGAAACCCTTGAACAAAACAACCACAGAAACGAACACCCATTACAACCACGATGAGGCGGATTTAAAAAAAAAAGCATAGACAATAAAACGAAAACTGAAGTTAAACCCCGCGTCAACAAAGAATAAATAGCGTGAAGTTTGCACAAAACTCAAGCGAAAAAAGAAATGGGTTTACTTGTACTGGCTGCTGGGTCTTCTGGGTCGAGTAATTCTGGGCGGAAGGGACGGCGTCCTTCTCGGTGGTGGAGGAACCGGTGGAAAAGGAGGCCATCAGAGGAGGAGGTAAAGTTGAGATTCCTCTGGGACAGCTTTTGATGGGCAAATTGAAATGCTTTGAATGCCAAAATATCAAGAATCCTGAGGGTTTAAAGGTCACTGTCGGCCTAGCCATTCCAGGATATGTCCGGGAGCATCGCCTCTGCAGGGCGACCGACATCTTCGACCGTTAAATGACCCTAAAAACTAAGGCCAAGGGTCAAAATGCTGTGATTAAATACCTGGTAATTTGATGGATTAAAGTAGGAAAGCAGTCGGAAATTAGGTATTAAAAAATCATTGGCAGAGTAATTATTAGACAATAAAAAAATAACATATTTTTTAATATGCTCATCGCTTACATATTTTTAAAATTTTAATATATAATTTCAATTAATGATAGAAAAATGAGTTTAAAAAAGAATTATAATAGCGTAATATAAATTAACATTACAATTTACACATTGTTTGGAGCGTAAAAAATATAAGAGAAAGAAATAAAGGGGAAAAAAGAGTGATAGTTCAATGAAACATTCACCTGTTTAGAGTGACGGAAGAAAGAAAAGCAGGAGAAAGTGAGGCGATTTTTTTAACCTGCCGTACGGTACAGCCAATCTCCCCAAATCGGGGCGAAAATTGGTGTAAACCTGCTGAGCTACAGTAAGTAGACAAAAAAGCCCTCCTCAATTTCTTCTTGTTTTTGCAATTTTTCGGCCTCCTCATTGCAATTCCTATTGTTTGACCCTTTTTTTTTGCGTCGGACTGTGAAAAGGTGAAGAATGAAAAGGATTTGGTTTCATCTTATTTTCGTGGAAAGTGAAATTTCCTAGGAAAAAGGCCATGGATCCAACAAAAATCCAGAAACCAACAATAGAAAGAGACACTGAGATGAAAGCTAACGCAAAAGCTTGTAATGCACATAGATCTCAACAAAAATCGTCAATTTACAATTTCTTTTTAGAGAAAAACCCAGAAACAAATATCAAGGAAAAAAAAAAGGAAATTATCAGAAAAGGAGAATCTTACCGAATATTCACAGCATCTAATAGTGTCCATTTTTTTCCCTGGCATTATGTCGATCTTGTTCGAATTCTGACTGAAAAAGCAATCCCATACTATGTGGTGAATTTTTGTCTCCTGATGAATACCACCTTCAGAAATTTACGCATACGACGACCCTTTTGATAGTCTTGGTGCTGACGCAGTCCAAGTGAAATAAGGAAAATAAAGAGGAAACAAAAATGAAAAAGATAGAGGAAGAAAGCATACTAATTTCCATGTGCTTATCACCTGAACTTGCACCCTCTGATCTAGTTGTTGCCATTTGCCATTGCCATCTTCGGTCAAAGTGTCTCAATCACCATGTTGTCCTCTTTTTAGCATTACTTTCTTCCTTTATCTTTTTTTTACCACTCGAAGTTGAGAGAAAATTATATTCTCTTCTCTTATTTTTTTTTTTATCTATTTTTTTTCTCTCCACTTTCTTTCTCATATTTTTTTGCACTCCAAACACAGACTAAATGTAAGCGTAGAGAGCATGAATGATGTATGAAGGGTTTGTTATAGAATCTAATTCAAATTCTCACTCCAAACAAGTTGAGAGAAAATTATATTATCTTCTTTTATTTTCTTTCTTTTTATTTTTTTTTCTCTCTATTTTCTTTTTCACATCTTTTTGTACTCCAAACACAGACTAAATGTAAGCACAGAAGCATGAATGATATATAAAAGGTTTGTTATGGAATCTAATCGAAATTCTCTCTCCTCTAGATTTTGTCGCTCTTGTCTCTCTCAATTCCGCTTTTTCCTCTCTGTTTTTCAAATTCCTTTTGTAGCCGTTTCATACTTTTATTTGTTAGGCGTTCTTTTTTTTTTTTTTTTGTGCCAACCGTAGCACGCGAACAATTGAAAAGACAATTGTGAGTTACGGCCTCAAATCAATCTTGATTTCTGTCCCACTCTAGGTTACCACGAACCCATCAGCCCATTACCATCAAGTGTATTATCTCTTTGGGTTTGGAACGAGTTTATATGACAGATATTGAACCGATGGAAAGGCCTATGTTTAGTGGGCCAGAAGTTTCATTTGCCATCCAATAAGACATGTCCAACACGCCTATTAAAGACGCCAGCAACTGATTTTGAGATCCAAGACTTTGGGAAGAAGCCTGCTTCCACGTGAGGGGACTCGCACCTGTACTTACTGCGAAGCACTTGGGTTTGGAAAGATCAATGCGTCAGTGAACAGGGTGATTCATGCCGATTAGGTGAAATGTATCGAAACTCATTGTCTTTCAGGAAGCACGGGAACCAAAATTGTTCTGGTTAATTGGTAGCATCACGATTATAAATTTTTATGGTCAACAAAGTATATATGCTAATGGGAGACTTACTGCATTGCTAAAACGTTGTTACAAAAACGCCAAAAGCATTTTCTGGTCCGTCCAATTGCTTTTTTTTTTTTTGGGGGGGGGGGGGGGGGGGAGAGCGTGGGGCTAGAGGGTTAAGATGGCTACGGGAGATCTTGAACAAACTTAATAATTTTGAAGCTCGAGTAGTACATTTCATTAATGATATTATCTTACTCTGCTCAATTGCCATGGTTAAAACTGTGGTTCCGAACTGCTGGTTCTTCAGTTTTAAACCCCATTTCCATGGTTTCTAAAAGAAAGAATCGTAATAGAACTGCCCCTACTGGTTCCAGTTCCGATTCTAGAACCGATTGATCAGTCCAGTCCAATTTCTATTATTAACAGGTCCAGTTTTAGTTCATTTATAATTGATAGTCATTTATAATTCGAATCGAATCAGTAGTCATCCCTACATTTAATTGCAAACCCACTGGCAGTGAGTAGTGACTCATTCCCTTGCATCCGTAAAACTAAACATTGAGCCTCAATTTTCGGGGTTTTTGGAGATTGATAAGAGGTCCTCTAAATGTTTTTTCTTTTTTCTTATTCGTAATTAGTTAAAGGAAAATGTTTCTGGGCATATGATTTTTCCCTACTGTTTCCACATATAATTTTTTTTGTGCAACCACATGTATATTTTGTGCAAACATAACGATAAACAGTGATATAAAAAGTATTACTTTTTTTTTTATTGCACATTTGTTTATTTATGGTTGTATAAAAAATACTCGCAGTTGCATAAAAAAAATACGTATAGACATAATAGGAAAAAATCATATAACCATGTAATAAATCCGTTAAGTAATTACCAGTCTACCCCAAAAAGAAATTAACTCATGAAATGACGTCCGATGTACAAAAGCAAGGTCCAGTTTAATCCTCGTTAAGATTTTCAGAATCGCACTCCGATGTCTAAATTAACTGCTGGCATTAGTAGTTATGAGTGCTAACCTGTACCGTGGATTCATTTAGTCTCATATCAAATTAATGTTTGCCGGTTTGGGGATTTTGTTTTTGAGATTCGTTATGAACACACAAGATTTGATACATTAACGAGTGCTGTGAAATATCATATGTTGGAGCCCTTTAGGGAACTAAAGGGACTTCTAATGAACAAAAAAATTAAAAAAAAAAAAGAATTACTATATGTTAGATGTATGTCTTTCTCATCCGGATATCTTTGTAGATTTGATAGTCGCACATTTTCGAGGACTTCCACTCTTTTTGCACATTCTCTTTTTGTCAAGAGAACTTTTTTAAATTCTTACCCTATAAATTCTCGATGAAAGGTAGCTCCTTCGGAAAATTGTAAATGGGATCTGATTCATTTGCTGCATACTTTTCTTCTCAATAATGGGTACATAAATTTTCAAGAGAGGTAAATTGTTGGATAAAATCAGTAGGTGGTGTGTAAGTAAAACTTATTTAATTTACGTTACCAGTATAATTAAATAATGTAATTGAAACCTCGGTCCATCCTTTTATTTGCAATTTGCAAATTTGCTTGGGCTGTATTCTTGGGACGGCGTATTTTGTACAAGAATAGGGACCCTTTAAAAAGGGTAAACATTTTTTACCAAAAAAAAAAAAAAGTAAAAATCATATCAATAAGAAAAGGGTTAAAAAAAAAAAAAAACAAAAGAAAACGTTGAGAACGAGGAGTTATAAACGGGGAGACATTCGATTCCCCTTATGCCTTCTATTTCACACAGATTACAATTATTTTTGTAATACGAAAAAAATTTGATTTGTGCAAGGAATTTTTACCAGGATGTGGAAGTTCTAAAACGGTTGGCGGCTGGAATATGGAATTTTGTTGGCCTCACAAAAACACTTGCAGGTCAAGTCTGCTCGATCTAAGCATTGGGCTGAGAAAGGGAACAATAAGACTACATTGTGGGTCCCTTTTGTGTCAAACTTAATCCGACTTGTAGGAAGCTTCTTGCCCTGCTTCTCAATTCCTTTGATTTCCCTATATGTAACTCGGAAATCATTATGTTTGTGGAACTCGAAAATCCTTATCTTTGTAGAACTCTAATCCCTACGTGCACCAGTCACGTCTCTCTCTCTCTCTCTCTATATATATATATATATAAGATGCTAGAAAATGTGAAAAAGCAAAAAGCAAGGCGGTAGAAGAATAGAGTTAGAGAATTTAATAGGTTTGCTTAGATTATTATATATAATAATGGGTATTTGGGAGAGCACATCCCAGTTTCTGAGACAAGTATTCACAGGAGGCTTTCTCACTGGCGCGCCCCTTGTGTTGGTGGTTTTTAGTCCCGGGCTGGAGCTCTTTTTTCTTGTATTCTTATCTGGCTTGCTTCTCGAAAATGGAGACTACAGCGAAACCGTGAGTGAATGGGTATTTGTATGTCGTCTGATCTTGAATTACGTTTTTTATGCCGCTCTTTCTTACCTTAAGTTCTGGTTATACCACAGTCGTCACCTTCCCGTTAATCTTGATTTTTCTGCGGTTGTTGATGAACTGACTTTACTTAGAAGAAGGTGGAAAAATAGGTTCCCGAGTATATTTGATCCGAACCACGAAGTATTTGAGGTTTAGGTTTTATGTTTTCTGATATATTAATTAATTGTCTTTAGTTACGTCAGTAGTTCCTTTTTGTAATTTTTAAATTTTTTAAGAGATTTTTAATTTTATTTTTTTTAATGATTGTAATTCGCTTATAATTTTATATCATATTATAAGTGAAATTTATTTAAATAAAAAATAAAAATAATATTTATACAATGATATATTATAAATTAATTTTATTTTAAAAAAATAAGTACCTTTTTCTTTTTCAGATTTCATATTCTTGGTAATGTTCTCCAATTTAAGAAATGTTAGTTCTCGTTACTTCCAGTAAGTCAACGGTTTATATACCCGTTACAATAAGTGCTTGAGAGAATTCAAGTGTCCTGCACGACAGTCTTTTACATTAAATGTGGAGTGGAGGTCGTAGGGCAAAACAATCCAAAAATGAAAGTTTTAAACAAAAAAATTCCACTATCAAAAGCAACAGCATAAGCCATGCCAAAGTTGACAAATCATAAAACAAGACAATTGCCATAAGCATGAAATATCACCTTCATGAAGGTGAATTCGGGACTTAAAATGCTGAGAACTGAGAAGAATCATAAAATACTTGTTACTAGTTTTGGAATTGTCTTAACATCCAAAGGTAAGGACCCAGCCAACTTGTATAGCTAAGCTAAATTTGTCTCTTACTTATAAAAAATAAATAAATAAGTCTATCTCTTGATGGAAAATCATAAATTTCTAAGGTGATCTTTGGAAGAATTAAGCCACAACAGATTCAATCACTCAGCTTTGGCAGCCCCAAAGATACCAAGAATAAGAAGAGAGAGACTACCGCTAAAGAATACAAGTATCAAACAAATTCTTGGAACATTAAATCTACTTAAAAACTAAAGTTAATAAGTGGGGAAGTCCAATCGTAATATTACATTTTAATAATATAAGATTTCATACTTTTTAATATGTCTTCTTGACATGTGTTGAATTTGATTAGTATGTAACATAAGTATATTACATAAAAACATATTAAATTTATACATAAAAAGTATATCTGTTTAATAGCAAACACAGATAATAGAGTAAAATAAACTTTAATAGCATGACGAAAACAAGTGGACATGGGACCACAATATATAACTATTAGGTGGTAAACTAGGGGTGACCTGATATGTTGTCCTAGCATTGGTCCGGGTTTGAATTTCTGTGCTTGCGTTCTATTCTGAATGCAGCAATTTCTTGTGATGTATAGTGTTGTATTTAGAATTCATTAATACCACGGTCCAACTGTGGGGAGACTCATTTCAGGTTCATTAGTGCTCTGGTGGTAAGTTTTCCCAATAAGGGAGATTGAATAAAGATGTCAAGGGTCCAAAAACCAGCTCCGGCTTAACGATCTGATAATCGATGTACTGATGAAGTGATTTTTCATACTTCAAAAAAAAAAAAAAATACATAAGCCATCATCAATTATTGGTTACTGGTCAGGGTTAATAAGACCAAAACCTCAGACGATTTGGACCTAAATGGGCCTAATTATTTTATTGGGCCAGACTTCCCTTGAGCAAAAACATCAACTGTACACCAGACGATGCGATCCACGATCTCAACTTGCACGGCTTTAGTGAAAGGGGAACTGAGAAGTGTCTATTTCCATTTTATCGACCGAAAAAAATAGTCGTTGTTTTCGTTTTGCTATTTTACAATTCAAGATACATTAACTGGCCGCTGCCGAATCCAATTAAGTTTTGTTTAAAAAAAAACACGAAGAGTGGCTTTTCTTGTGGATATAGATAATGGGTTTACTCGTTTATTTTAGTTTCTCTTGATTTTGTTGCCTTAGTTAGCGGGTCATTTTGGTATGGGATTTTGAGCATTTTACTTTTTTTTTTTATCAGCAAAAAAAGATTTATAGCAAATATGACAATTATCAAATCTGTAAGTTAGAGTAACTCCATTTGAATAATTTATTTAATAACTTCCGTACGTGCAAACCCCTAATTAAACACTGTTGGACTTGAATGGTTCTTCTCCACTTCCGAACGCAGTGTTAATGAGTTTAAAATCTGCACCTCACATTCGACATAAATCCCTGCTTTCGCTAAGAGTAGGTGTCAGTATTAAGACTCGAATCTAAGTCAATATAAAACAAGGGGCGTCGAATTACCACTAAATTACTATGTCATTTAATTTTTGGGTATTTTTGTAATTTTGTCTTATTGGAGACATGTAAATCAGCAAATGTGTATGGTAAGGAACTAAGGAAGTAATGGACCATGACTCTGTTATTAAATTTAGGGAAATATTTAATGGGTGTAAGTTGATTACTTGGTTGATTATTTAGTAATGATATAAATGGTTTGATAATTAAATTAAAAAAAAATAAAAAGATAAATAAATTATTAAATATAATTGAATTGCATACTTATATGTGTTTTCATAATCTATGCTTCTATAATCTTACTCTTAAGTTTAATGAAGCATTCATGCGCTACAAATAACTAGCGATATAGCTACAGGTGGTACAATTGCATTTTAAGGTCAAAAAGATTATGCTAAGCCCTGCTTGAACTGCACTCAATTAACTTATAGAAAAATGGAACTTTTGCAACAACAACGGTTTGATGAAGTAGACTTTAGTGCTTGTCTGGCTATAATGGTAATCAGTCTTTGTGTACAACTCAAATCCCTAATCATCACATGGTAAAATCCAGAATCTGCTACTTAATCAACGCAATACTTGGCCATTTTACCATTTTACCCTTTTAAGTGTTCGCACAATTGAAATTTAGGACAAATGCAATCAGAATAATTACGAGAAAACTTATGATTTACATACACTGATAATTCTTACAGTAAATCTTATATTTTATCTGACAAATAAAATATTAGTTATGTAGTTGTGAACCCAAATAGGCATTTTTTTTTTTGATAATTCCCAAATAGGCATTAACCGAAACAAGTGTTTCTGACTATGTAAGTTTTTTTTTCTTTTTTTTTTTTCCATCGACCAGTGGCTGTTTGATCGTTATTAGAATCAAAATAACGAATATTAATGAAAACAAGGCTATTTTAACATTTTGAAAATTGGGGCATCTTCCTGTTGCAACTTACGACATGTCTTGCCTAATTTGTATTCAATGTTCCCTTATTTTCCAAGCATCACCTTGCTGCAGTTTCTTCACCTTGTCTCTGCTGCATTTGCATCATCAAGCATGTCATTTGCAAGGCCAATACAACAATAAACATTGTTGATATCGTTAGTTTATTACCACAGAAACTAACTGAGACAACGCAAAACATGATTTAAATATATAAGCCATTTCATTAAGGATTATAATTTAAACAAATACCAACCAAAGTGAGGAGCCTTAGCTAGCTGATCCTCCTAATTAACATATACAACTATTAATACATGTCTTTGTAGATTATTGTAGACCTGATCATTATTAGTCGGTACTTGCTGACCATGTTTTCTAGAAGGGGAAAGATTTCATGCTGGCGAGTGCCTGTAGCATGGTTGACAATATATTAGAGCTAATATTGGGGGCACAGGGCCACCAGAAGGTCCAGAATTGCATACAAATCTAATGCGTTCTAATCCGAAACATTGTTTATTTGTTGTCTTTTGGCCACAATCTCAGAATATTCCAACAATTGTGCTCTCCCCAAAGGCAGAGGCTTACACATGTGAAAAGAGAGGGATATGCTAACTGCCATTGAATCTTCTCTTTCTATATTTCTCTCTGTACTATAGAAGATTAGATATGAAAGATGTGCCCTCTTACTTATTTTTTTCTTTAATTTATTGAGAAAATGTTTGTCTACCATTTTTTAGTATCCTATTAGTTTTTTAAATGAAACACAATTGAAAATTTTTATAAAAAAACTGACAATATTTATAATAAAAAATTAACAATTTTTAATTTATATTATAAAAATTATTAATTTTATTGTATTCATTATAGCAGGACACTAATAATTGAGAGTGCTCTAATTTATTTTAATGTAATAGTGAGGTAGCATTTTAGGCCAACTGATCATGCACATCAATGGCTATTCAAAAGAAAATGCATTTATAAATTACTCAGTTATAATATAGACTGCTATAATTATTCATCTCTATTGAGGTTCCCAATTGTGCCTAAGGCGTCGTATTTTTCCTGCGAACAAATCAAATCTCTTTTGCTTCAAGGCACTCATGAGTCAAGGACAAATTTAAATTTAAATCCAACATACGAGGCTCTTATATCAATATACAAAACTTTCCCTTTATTTTTGCAAAGAAGTTGCTTTTAATATTTAAATCTATGATCATTAAGTCACAATAAAATAACATTTTCATTATACTAAATTCCCTTTTGAGACCTAGAATTTGCTAGTAGATGAAATAAAATAAATTTTATATTTTGATCTTATTATGAAGTCAATTTACTGATTGCATCAGCACTTGAAAATGAGTGCCTCTAGATTCCTAGTTTTTGCTATCTAGAGTTTTGTACTTCTGTTCCTGTTTACTGGTTGTTGCTTCTAAATTATATATTGTGTTGAACACGACCTTTTGAGGAGAGCAAATAAAGAATCGCTTGTGTCTGTCATTGTGAATGGGACTTGCAAGGATGACCAACAAGTTAAACAAATTCGGATCGAGCTGATTAAACTTCGTGGTTCCCTACAATCCCTTTTTTTAGTAAAAATTTTGTCCACATTTTATTTGTCGTCTGCATTTGCTGAAGCATCTCAGAAGTTGAAAAAATGCAAACGCATATAACATGAGGAAAGAATTTGAAAGGGAAAAAATGTAGGCATCAGCAAATTTTTGCCTAAAATTTTGTTTGATCGTAATAAAGATTTCAATTTTTACAATTACTATAATACTTTTTGTAATAAAAAAAGAAATGCATATTATTATTTTTTATTGTGAAAAGTATCAAAGTAATTATAAAAAATTCATGTCTCATTGTAATCGAATAAAATTTCAAGCACTGTAATAGTGCTTATTGGAATAACGTTGGAGGGATCAAAGTAAATGTACTGCTTGAATCGATACTGATTCCATTACCTAAGATTTTGGTTTATACTAGATTTTACATGAATGCCGCACACTACCTAGCTCAACATAAACAAAATTTTGCCTTCGAAGAAAAATAAAAATGAAAATAAAGTGGTAAAACTTAAACGAGTAAACAGTATAGAAGAGTAGCTAGCCCACCCTCGCGCCTGATCTTTCCATTTACAATTAGCGTCCCCCAGCGGCGTCCTTATGTCTGGGCCTATACCTCATGGTCTTTCCTTTCCTATAATAAGGAAATTTAACCTATATATAATGGAGTTATCCGTTAAATTGACTATGGCCATCCATTGGCGAGAGGCGGAAACGTGCTGGTTGAAAAGCTAAAAAAAAAAAAAAGTGATTGAATGAACAACTATATTAGAGATTAATTTGTAATTTTGAGTCATCTATTTTTTTATTAAGTGTCATTTTTTAAAAAAAAAAAAGTCAAAAAAAGGGATTTTTGTATAAGGTAAACTTGTAAATCAAGGCACATGATATGGATGTAGAGGTCTTTTAAAACATTCACCAGGAGAATGAGAAACTTTCTCTCCATTTATCAAGTGAAAGCATTTATGGGGTAAGGGGGAAAATCTTTAACTAAATGGGATCGTCTTACCTTTTTCTCTGCTATTTTCTTCTATTTTTTCTCTCTTTCTAAGTAAAGTGTTAAGGTTGTCTAGATATAATATATTAATCCCCGCTGAAATTTGGTTCCCTTTTTGTGATTAAACATAGCCCATTTCTGTTGTATTTAACTTGCACTAAGGCTCAAACTTGTTTCTCCGTAAACTATTAGCCCACAAGTCAATTTGTGACACTTTCTATCAAAGAAATGCAAAAACAAAATATAAAAGGTCCATCAATAAAAAATATCTATACCGCAATTATTTAACACACACACAATTCAAGTCACATGAAAGATCCAAAAAGCATATAAGTAACAGAACAATTAACGAAGTAAGTACAGTTTCAATCAATACAACTCATCATTTCATTAGCATATAGCTCATCGTACTAGCACCTACAATGACAAGCAAATCACATCAGATAGCAAAATATCCTTATTAGTGCGAAAGGATTGCATCAAGACTCCCATGATGCTAAATTTCTACAATCTCCCACAGCGAAAACAAGAACACTAAGATAATCCAAAAAAGAGGCCGAAGCACAAATAGAAAACCTCCAAAAACAGAATACATTCGAACAGTGTTATTAAGTTTCAGGGTCACCTTCTTAGCTACTTGCAGTAACCCCATATCCCAATACCCAATTTAATAGTACACCAATTGATCATAGAAAATAATCAGCAACCAGAAACCCTTGAACAAAACAACCACATAAACGAACACCCATTACAAGCATGATGAGGGGGATTTAAAAAAAAGAAAAGGATAGAAAATAAAACGAAAAGTGAAATTAAACCCCACATCAACAATAAATAGCTTGAAGTTTGCACAAAACTCGAGGAAAAAAAAATGGGTTTACTTGTACTGGCTGTTGGGTGTTCTGGGTCGAGTCGTACTAGGCCGAAGGGACGACGTCCTTCTCGGTGGCGGAACCGGTGGAAAAGGAGGCCATTAGAGGAGGGGGTAAAGTTGAGGTTCCTCTGGGAGAGCTTTTGATGGGCAAATTGAAATGCTTTGAATGCCAAAACATCAAGAATCTTGAGGGTTTAAAGGTCATTGATGGCCTAGCCATTCTAGGATACGTCCAGGTGCATTGCCTGTGCAGCGCGACCAACATTTTCTACTGTTGAATAAGCCTAAATAATAAGGCTAAGAGTAAAAATGTTGTGAATAAATACCTGGTAATGTCGGTGCATAAGCACGAACACGGCCATACAGACACAGCGGACGCAAATACGGTAATATGTCAATTTTAAAAAAATAAGACCACGGATACGATATGAACACGTGTGTATATATATATATAGGTAAATATTATTGTTCAAAATAAAATATAAATTATAACTTAAAATATAACTTATATAAATTTAATTTTTATTATTAAAATAAATCTTATAAAATATATATTTTTAAGTATATTTTTGATCTCACAATACATATTAAGTAATAAATATCAATAAACAAAACATAAACTTTAAAAAATATTCAAATCTTTTCTTTTCTCCTCCATTTGAATTTCAAAAAAATAAAACAAAAGAAAAAGACAAGAAGAGGTCGGCTGATGGTGGGATGACCTGTCGCTTGTCACATGACTAGTGACAGGCCATCCCCTTTTCATTTTTTTTCGTCTTTTTAAATTTTTTTAGACCATGTTCACATGTCCAAAATGTGTTTTTAGCGTGTCATTGGCATGTCTGAATCATATTCAATTTTTTTTTTCAAATTTTTTTGGTGGAAACTTTTTGGGGTATCGGACACAAGTTTATACCGTGTCCGACGCATGTCCGACACAGACACTTTACTAAAATGCACGTGTTTGTGCATCCTTGCTAATAATTTGATGGATTAACTATTTTTGAAGTAGGAAAGCAGTTGGAAATTAGGTATTAAAAAACCATTGGCTGAGTAACATTAGACATAAAAAAATAATATATTTTTTTTATATGCACAGTGCGCAATGAGTGTTGATTACCTATTTTTAAAATCACAACATATAATTTCAATTAATGATGAAAATATGGTTTACAAAAGAATTATAATAGCGCAACATAAATAGTATTACAATTAATGTCAATTTGATAGAGTTATCCTGGTTTATTTATTTATTTTTTTTTACACCGGTTAAACTAAAATTACTTTTATTTAGACCTAATTATATTTTGTCTAGGTAAGGGTGCCAAGAAACGAGGGGCATCAAAGGGGTAGTACCCTAGAGTATCAGTGGAAAGTGAGGAAATTAGAATTATAGACATTTGAAATTCAAAAAAAAAATTTTGACGACCTAATGTTTTGTTTGGATACCTATGGAAAAGAAAAACAAAATAAAAGGAAAGAAAATTACTTTTTATTCATTTTCTATCAATTCAAACAACTAACTTTTACTTTTTCTCTCACAAATTGCTATTCATTTTCTTTCTTACAACTTTTTAATAATTACTTTTTATCAATCATAATATCATTATTATTGTACTATTTTTTATTCATTTTCTTTTTTTACCACTTTCTATCAATCCAAACACACCATAAGTGTAAGAGAGCATTGAATTTGTAATGATCTAAATCGATAGATTGTAAATGATGTATAAAAAAAATTGATAAATTGTTGAGTCTCCCATATACCTCATTAAATATGTTCACATGGACATGTTGGTTTACGTAAAAAATTGATAGAGTGCACTCCTCAATGTCTATAATTATAAAATAAAAGAATTTTGATCTCACTCTGGCTATTTTAGGATGCCATATATTTTTTTTTAAACGTTATTTTGAGACGTTAGTTGCCGTTTATCTTTAAATCAACGGCTGTGATTCATCCTAAATATAGCTCATCAATCATAATTTGTATCTCTTCTCATTCTCTCCTCTACCTACATACGCTCACATTTTTACCAATTGAAATAATGGCCAAACAATACAATAAATTCATTTTAAGAGATGGTTCACTTTCAAATTCAAAAAATGGTTGAATCTCAAATCTTCACCAACCCATGGCAAAGCGTTGTTCAAATCATTTGCGGTGTGGAAATGTGACGCAACATTTAATGATAATAAAGATAATACACGATTATACCTTATACTATAACACTTTTCAAAAAGAAGAAGATAACAAAGACAACGTCTTTAGAAAACTCAAGAGTATTATTTAGTAGAAAAATGGTTTAACTCTCAGGCTTATAGACGTATTTATAACTAAGTTCTATGGCTAGAAAAGCAAATACTTTGATGACGAAATCAAAAGGAAAAGAAAATATTATCACATAATTCTAGAATATGTTGTATTTCAGAATATTTGAAGAATATGCTCAAAATATGTTCGATACATTCTAGATATAGTTGGAAATCAAGTCTTCTCAAGTCTTATTGAATTTGTTTTTGGGTTTCTTCTGACGGTTCCTTCGATCTAAGAAGTCTTGGGTTACTCGCTTCACGTTAGTCCCCTCCATTTGGGAAAAAATTGACATTGAGTTCAAGTTAGCCTTTGGATAAAGAGGTCGATCAGTATAGTAAAACGGATAAATATCTGCAACATTGAAGGTCTTTGAAATATCTCGTTTCTCGGGTATATCAATCACATAGACATTATCGTTGATCTTCTTCAAGACTTGATAAGTACCATACTTTTTAGGTTGTATCTTTTTGTAAGACCCAATTGAAAACCACTCTTTATAAAGGAACACCATCACCTTATCACCCTCTTAAAATAACTAGCTCTTTTGATGTTTGTCTGTAGCTGTCTTATACTTTTCATTGGGAATCTCCAACTTCTTTTTCACCTCAGTTTGGATTGACTGCATTTGTTCTATAAGATTCTCAGCTGCAATGGTAACGTCTGGGATTCAAGAAAGTTTGACCAAATCTAAAGTATTTTGTAGACATTTAGTGTAAACAATAGAAAAATGGGACTTTTTTTATAATATTATGAACTGTATTATTGTAGGGAAACTCTGTTTAAGTTAAGGCAAAGTTTCATTACTTTGGTTTGTCTCTACAAATGTTTCGAATAAAATTGCCTAGAATTCTGTTTAATGACTTAGTTTGACCATTTGTCTAAAAATGAGCAGTATTGTTGAACTTCAATGATAAGTCAAACAGCTTCCATAAAGTGATTCAGAAATGGCTCAGATATTTGGTGTCACAATCAGAAGTAATGGATTTGGGTACTCCATGTAGGTACACTATCTCCTTAAAGAACAACCTAGACAAGAAACATCATCTATCTTCTTACATGGTATGAAGTGACTCATTTTAGAAAACCTATCAACAACAACAAACACAGAGTCTATACCACTTGGGTATGAGATAAGCCCAAAATGAAATCCATGGATAGGTTTTCCAAAATATTTTCTAGAACAAGTAAAGACATATAAAGTACAGTGTTTTCTAATTGGCCCTTAGTTGTTTACAAATGTGGCATTACTGGACAAATCTACTGACGTCCCTCTTTAACTGTGACCAATAATATCATTCCTCAACAACAACAATTATCTTGTCAAATCTAAAATGACTTGCAAGACCACCTCCATTTAAATCACAAACGTTGTTCTCTCTCAATAATGATCAGGAAATGCAGAGTTAATTCCTATTTATTAGATAACCATCATAGATATGAAGCTTGCTTCTGAACACACTTTTCCCAAATAGTTTGGAAGTCTTCATCATACTCATATAATTCACGAAGAAGTTCAAATCCATTATCTCGTTACTCAATATAATCAACAAAGACGCTCTTCGACTTAAGGCATTAGTAACCTCGGTCTGTTGGCCAGCCTTATGAAACAGCTGGAAAGGAAACTTCTACAAAAAAGTGGACCACCTGGCATGAATGTCATTACAATTCGCTTCTCGTTGTGGGAATACTTTAGAGACTAATGACATGAATACAAAATGAACTCATGTTCAATTAGGTAATGTTCTCAATACTTTAGGGCTCTCATAACAATATAAAATTCCTCGTCATAGGTAGACCATTGTTGTTGGACTTCGTTGAGTTTTTCATTGAAATAGGTGATTGGTCTTTTTTTCTTGGGAAAGAACAATACCAACTTCAAACAACTTGTCAAAGTTAGGCAAAGCTAATACAGAAGTGGTATACAACTTCTCCTTGATGAGGGCAAACTACTATTCTTCTTTATTTCCCTACTGGAACTTGCCTTTTTTAAGGTACTCTATAATTGGTATCGTGATAGTCTTAAAGTTACAGATGAACTTTTAGGAAAAGTTTGCCGAGTCATGGAAACTCGGCACGACCTTTACAATTTTAGGCGTAGGTCAATCTTGAATTACCTACACTTTCTTCTCATTAGCTTGAATGTTATCATAATTGACTATGTACTATAAGAAGAGTTGTCTGTCAGTCATAAAATTACACTTTTGCAAGTTCACATATGACTTATTCTCTTACAGTGCCACTTATGCCTTCCCCAATTGTAAAATATGATAGTCCACTGATTGACTATAAATAAGGATATCATCAAAGTTCACAATAACAAATTTTCCAATGAAGAGTTTTAATACCTGATTCATCAACTTTAGAAAGGTGCTGGAAATATTAGAAAAACCAAATGACATAACTAACCATTTATAAAAACCATCTCGAGTCTTGAATGAAGTCTTTCATTCATGTCCAGGTCTAATCCTGATCTAATGACAATCACTTCGAAGATCAATCTTCGAAAACACCTTGAATCCACCAAGCTGGTCTGACATATCATCCAGCCTGAGAATTAGAAATTTGTACCCAATGGTGATATTGTTTATTGCTTGACTATCCACACACATCTGCCAAAGACCATCTTTCAATAAGACCAAAAAGTCAGACAAGCCTTGTCAAAAAAAAAAAACTCTATAAATCGTGTCAAAAAAAATCTAGACATCGGACTACAGTACATAAGCCATAATCAATTATTGGTTACTGGGTAGGGTTAATAAGACCAAAAGGTCAGATGATTTGGACCTAAATGGGCCTAAATATTTTATTAGGCCAGACTTCCCTTGAGATAAAACATCAATTGTGCACCAAGCGATGCGATCTACCATCTGAACATGGACTGCTTTTGTGAAAGTGGAACTGAGAAGCGTCACCTGTGTTTCCATTTTATCGACCCAAAAGATTAGTCATTGTTTTTGTTTTACAAATCAATATTCAAGGTACATTAATTGGCTGCTGCCGAAAGCAATTAAAAAAAAAGAAACCAAAAGGGGACTTTTCTTGTGAATTTAGATAATTGGTTTACTCGTTTATTTTAGGGTCCGTTTATTTGCTGACGAAAATGAAATTCTGGAATATCATTTGCTGAGTACAATGAAATTTTGGAATTTCATTTTCAATCACGGTGTTTAGCTGTGGTGCTGAAAATATCATTCTGTATTTGGTGAAATTCTGTAAAATAAAATATTTTATTATTATTTTATTATTTTTTACTGTGTAAACAGTGAAAATATTATTATTTTATTACTTTTCACTGTGTAAACAGTGCCAGCACAGTATCAGCACAGTGCCAGCGTCACTTTACCCGTTGTTTTACTCCGTCCCCCAACATTTACCTTTTTTTTTTTTTTAATGTGTTGTTAGAGGAAAACGACGTTCGCTCAATTTGAGCGGACGTCGTTTTCCTTAACTGAAAACTTTTTTTAACATTGACTAGGATATTGATTTCATTTGATCAAGGCTCCCAAACACTGGACAACGGGATTTGATTTTCTGGGAAATGATTGTCCTTGCAAACAAACACACCCTTAGTTTCCCTTGATTTTCTTGCCTCAGTTGGCGGGTCATTTTGGTATAGTTTGGGCATTTTAGTGATTTTGTCTTTTGGAGATACGTAAATCAGTAAATGCGTATGATAAGGAACTATGGAAGTACCTCTTAACGTGGTAGCTAGGAGAAAATGTGGAGTGTTTTTTCACATTAGATTGAGTTTAAGTTATGACAAATACATCGGAGGCAATGCCTTCTTAGTTTGTTTGAATTTTTATGAGTTTGTGTTGTTGGTTTATAACTCGTTAAATTCATGGTCTGCTCGACGGAAGTCCACTCGAGTCCAACAATACTTATGTGATGGGTCTCTTGTTGTGGAAAGTGGAAGGAGTTGAACGAGATAAATAAATTGAGATTACTTTGACCATAGCCTACAGATTTAATAATCAATATATTTGCAATAGTATTTTTTTCTTTTATCAAAAAAAATAAGGAAATGATGGACCATGACTCTCCTATTAAGTGTAGGGGAATATTTGGTGGGCATAAGTGGATTTTTTGACGGATGTAGGATAATTATGATTAAAGTGATATAAGTTGTGGTTAGTTGAATTAATTAGAAAAATAAAAAAATAAAAACTGTTAAATGTAATTAAATAAATTACATATTTACTTATATGTTCATAATCTACATCAGCATAATCTTGCTCTAAAGTTCAATGAAGCACTCATGCGCTAAAAATAACTAGCGATATAACTACTAGTGGTACAATTGGATTTTAAGGTCAGAAGATTATGTTAAGCCTGACTTGAACTGAACTTAATTAACTTAAAGAAAAATAGAATTTTTGAAAGAACAATAGATTGATGAACTAGACTTCAGTGCTTGTCTGGCTTTAATGGTAATCGGTCTTTCTGTACAACAAAGGCCTAATCATCACATGGTAAAATTCAGAATTTGTTACTTAATCAACGCAAGGCTCGGCCATTTTACCCTTTTTAGTGTTTACACGAATGCAATTCAGGGCAAATGCAATCATAATAATTAAGAGAGAACATATTTTTTACATACACTAAAAATTTTTACAATACATCTAATATTATATCTGACATACAATATATTTGTTATGTAGCTGTGAACACAAATAGGCATTGGCCGGAACAAGTGTTTCCGACTATGTAAATTTTTTATTTCTTTCCATCAACCAGAGGCTGTTTGATCGTTATTACGTATTGACAATATCAGGCAATTGAAATCAGAATTTTGAAGTGAACGAATACTATTGAAGAACAATGCTATTTTAACCTGTTTTTAATTGGGGGCATCTTCCTTTTCCAAATTACGAAATGTTTTGCCTAATTTGATTACAACGTTCCCTCATTTTCCAATCATAAACTTGCTGCAGTTTCTTCACCTAGTCACCGACTCTCCGCTGCCTTTGCATCATCAAGCATGTCATTTGCAAGGCCAATACAACAATAAACATTGTTAATATGGTTAGTTTATTGCCAAAGAAACTAACTGAGACAACGCAAACATGATTTAAATATATCAGCCACTTCAATAAGGATTATAATTTAAACAAAAGCCAACCAAAGCGAGGAGCCTTAGCTAGCTGATCCTCCTAATTAATATATACAACTATTAATACATGTCTATGTAGATTATTGTAGACTGGTCATTATTAGTCGGTACTTGCTGACCATGTTTCTGGAAGGGGAAAGATTTCATGCTGGCGTGTGCCTATAGCATGGTTGACAATATATTAGAGCTAATATTGGGGGCACAGGGCCACCAGAAGGTCCAGAATTGCGTAGAAATTTGATGTGTTCCAATCCGAAACATTGTTTATTTGTTGTCCTTTGGCCACAATCTCGGAATATTCCAACAGTTGTACTCTCCCCATAGGCAGAGGCTTACACATGTGAAAAGAGCGGGATATGCTAACTGCCAATGAATCATCTCTTTCTATATTTCTTTGTATACTATAGAAGATTAGATATGAAAGATGTGCCCTCTTACTCATCTTTTTCTTTAATTTATTGACAAAAATATTTTTCTACCATTTTTTAATATCTCAACTAGTATTTTAAATAAAACATAACTAAAAATTTTTACAACAAAACTGACACTATTTATAATAAAAAATTAACAATTTTTAATTTTTATTGTAAAAATTATTAATTTTATTACGTTCAAAATAGCAGGACATCAAAAATTGAGAGTGCTCTAATTTATTTTAATGTTGTAGTGAGGTAGCATTTTAGGCCAACTGATCATGCCACATCAATGGCTATTCAAAAGCAAATGCATTTATAAATTACTCAGTTATAATATAGGCTAGTTTAATTATTCATCTCTATTGAGGTTTTCAATCGGGCGAGCTAAGGCGTCGTATTTTTCCTGCGAACAAATCAAATCTCTTTTGCTTTAAGGTACTCATGAGTCAGGGGTAAAGTTAAACTTGATCCAACGTAAGAGACTATTACATCGACGTACACAACTTTTTTTTTTTTTTTTTTTGTTAAGAAGTTGCTTTTAGTACTCTAATCTATAATAAAGTAACATTTTCATTGTCTGAGACCTACAATTTGCAAGTAGATGAAATAAAATAAATGTGATTTTTTGATCTTATTGTGAAGTCGATTGCATCAGCACTTGAAAATGAGCGCCTCCAGATTCTTAGTTCTTGCTATTTAAAGATCTGTACTTCTGGTCCGGTTTATTGATTGTTGCTTCTAAATTATATATTGCATTGAACATGACCTTTCGAGGAGAGCAAATAAAGAATCCCTTGTGCCTGTCGTTGTGAATGGGACTTGCAAGGATGACTAACAAGTTAAACTAATTTGGATGGAGATGATTAAACTTCGTGATTCCCTCCAGTCCCTTTTTCCAGTATTCAAATTTTGTCCACATTTTATTTGTCGCTTGAAAAAAATGCAAATGCATATAACGTTGAGGAAAGAATTTGAAAAGGGGAAAAGTTGGGCATCAAAAGATTTGTCTGAAATTTTGTCCGATCGTAATAAGGTCTTCAATTTTTATGATTATTATGATATCTTTTATAATAAAAAAAATATATCTTATTATTTTTTTATTGTGAAAAGTATCACAGTGATTATAAAAAATCAAGGTCTTGTTGTAATCAGACAAAAATTTCAAGCAAAATATTTCTAATACTGTAATGGTGCTTATTGGAATAAGGTTAGAGGGATCAAAGAAAATGTACTGCTTGAATCGATACTGATTCCATTACCTAAGATTTTGGTTTATATTAGATTTTACATGAATGCCGCACACTACCTAGCTCAACATAAATAAAATTTTGCATTTGAAAAAAAAATAAAAATGAAACCAAAGTGGTAAAATTTAGACGAGCAAATAGTAACTTTCAAACTAGAGAAAATGACAAAAGAGTGGATTTTACAAACTGGAGTCCGAAGAAGTGGTCCAAACAGAGGCCGAGAGCAAACGTCTAGATTTCCAGCCGAGGACAAGCCTATTGCAACCCAACTCCTCCAGCCTATAGCCATCATGGAATAGGCCCAACAAAAGCTTAGCCTGGCAATGATTGGCGAAGCTCAGATTTGCTGGCTTGAACCCCATCACAGGCAACCAGTCCCCAAAAGAGCAACTCTCCTGCTCTGCACAGGTCCGGTAGATCCTAGCCAACGACCCGGCTATTCTGGGCCCCAAGAACACCCTTTCTACCAAAGCCCGAGCCCGACTCTGCACAGGAAAGCCAGCCTCCATGGAGTCGTATAGGGCTGAGAAATGGTGCAATGAGTCCATGAACCGGCCCACGAACCCTCCCTCACCGATGGGCTCCACGTCCTCCTCCACCAGGGTCAGAAGTCTCGGTTTCAGGGTCTTGGCTCCGGTCAAAAACGAAGCAACCGAATCAGGTGCCCAGAAACCGGAATGAGGGAGGTGGAGCATACAATTCATGATCAACGTCTCGCCTCTTACTAATTTCAAGGCCGACGGCCTAAAAGTCTCGTCAGAGTCCAACCTGCATTGATGGAACGAGAAAGGTTGACCAATCGACGCAGCGAATGCAATCAAACGGCGTCCAGTCTCTTGGACGGTCCCGATTGATCTTCGCCCGCCACCTCCTCCTCTCGATAAAGCCGTTATGCGAAGGTGTGGGGTAGGTGGGCCATCCTTTCTTGAAACCAACGCCTGCATCAGTGAGGCCCACTGGATCCCCTCCATGATGTCGAAATCGACGATGTGGATCCTCCTGTCCTGGGACACAGCCTCCAGGATCGCTTGATTGGCAGTGAAATGCCCAAGCTTCACATAAGGAGACATGTCCTGCAAGAGCTGGAACGCGGCAAGGACGTCCGTCTGATGATCATCACGGTTGTTGTGATGGTGGTGGTGCTGGTGGGTCCCATTGCTCGCTAATAAGTGCTTGCCGTGAGAGTGAATCCCGCCGCCTTCAAGCAAACCTTGCAAGGCGTCGGTGAAATAGGCGGCAAGCCTCTCCATGTTGGTTCCGTCGTTAGGGGACACCAACTCCTTGAGCCGAACCAATATCACCCGAGCCAGTTCACGGCTTTTGTTGTTGCCGGCAACTGCCTCGGCGGCGGCCATCAAAAGGTGGACCAGCCTCAAGCCTTTGAAGTCTTCGCCGCTTGTTTCTTCGTCCATGAGCATGGTGTCAATGTTGGAGGAAGATGAGTCAATGGAGTTAGACGTTTCTAACTGCGTCATCATCTCCCGACTCTGAGTGAAATTCAATCCTCCATCGTCCATCATGGACTGCAAGAGTTCTTGAAAGTCATCCTGATGATGCTCTGATAAGGCTTCCCAGTCCACAACGGGAGACCAATCACTCCAGTTACAGCCATGGTCGTTTGCAGCAGTTGAGGTGGTGGTGGTGGTTGTGGCGGTGGACGCGCTGTAACTTGTGAAGTCAAGCTGATCGTGCGTGGCATCAATGGCCGTTTCCATGTTTGAGAGTTGATGTTGTGTACTGCACTGTCAGCTTTAATGTTTGCCGCAATGGGGGGCGGTATTTAAAAAGGTGTTTAGAGAGAGGGGAAAGAGCTGGAATAAGAGACAGCAAGAGATGCAGCAGAATTGCTCTGTTTTGAGCTTTTAATAGGCATTATTTAGTAGGATGGCATGCTCATGCTGATGCTATATTGCAACTTTACAAAAATCGAATCCTTAAATTGAAATCGGAGGTTATTCGTTGGTATGCTCATTTAATCTCTCTCATAAAAATGACACATTACCAAAACACAACTAGACCTAAAATAGGTTTCATCCAATTTCGACTACAATATTAACAAATCTTAAATTCATACGCTATATTTACACAAATTTTATTGGGGGAAAATACGGGCGCAGATACTCGAACCAAAGTTAATGCTGGAAGAAACACGTCAGATCACCATTAAACTGTCACTTCTAATGATATATTGCAACTAGTTTAATTCCTTAATTTTATATATATGATATGTAATTTAAAAGTATAAGTGTTGGTCTAATCAAAGGGTGATTAATTATATGGGCAAAGAAAAAATTAAAAAAAAATAAAGAAATACATAACCAATAGTTATCAAATGTGGCTTGGTCATTAGTTCATCAATACACCCTTAATATAACAAATTATTTTTTTTGACACAATATAACAAATTATTATAAATATAAAAGTTCATAATTAAATAGACATAATATACTCTAATTTAAGTTAATTGAAACACAACATATAAAAATTACATCAACGCTTTGTTAGCAAGATTTGTTTTAATATAGTTTATTGTACAAACAATTTGAAATAAAAAATTGAAAATATTTAATGGCTTCAGTTTTACACCTACTTATATCAAATAAAGTCTTTAGATCTCAAATACATGTAAAAGATTAAGTCAGTTAGATCAGTAATTCAAAAGTATTATAAATTATATTAAATTTTTATGTTTTGTTAATATAGTACATAATACTATTTAACACACATCACCGGCACCGGTATTATGTTGGCATTGAGTTCTGCTAATTTAGCACTTCAGAATGGCCTGTCTTATATTTTATCACTTCAATAAATTAATTAGGGAAATTTATGTAGACAGAAGTTTTGCTTCAACCCTGTCATTCAGGCCAATCGGTTTTCCAATGAACCAAAGAAAAAGTATTAGTATCCGGCCAATACGTAACAAACGTTCAACCCCGGGAGTCGTGGAGCTTGGACCATTTGACATGCTAAACTAATGGGGTTAATTTCGAGACCATCATATTTAAAATTAGTAAATGAAAACTTACAACTAAATCATCCACAACAACGTTAGTGAAGGGGAATGAGGAATTAATAGACGAATTTGGGGGTTAGAAGAGAAAAATCTACAACATGTGACTACTTCCATAGCTGACAGCTCCATTTAAAATTGTAGATAGATTGACCATTTACTCTTAGCTTAGAAACCATCAAAATGAAATCTCAGTTGGGCCAAAATTTTCCCAGATGATACGCAATCACAAATATGAAATGGCCAAACTCCATACACTAGAGGCAGTTTTCATTCAGTTCTCTCCAATGAAGCTCCGTCCACTATTCGCCATTCGGTCCCGTCCATGAAAAACAAAAGAAAAAAACGTTGTGTGCTAATTTTTTGACCGGGCTCTGTTGCTGTGACCACACGTCAGCATTTGCCGGCTCCAGCACCGCCTGAGGCAGCATATTCGCAAATCACCACTCACAAACTTCGCTTTCCATGGTTCCTAGAAGTTTATGCTACATTTTGTGTCGGGTGGTGCATGTCAAGCGCTTCACTACCTTAGCTAGCCTCTTTAAAAATGATAACTAACCACACTATTTTCGTCACAAAGTATTACGGTTCTCTTATTTTGACAATAAGAATGATGTACCACCCTTCTCTTTTTCGGATGAGAATCATCTGATCACGCATCTCTTGGGTCAGGGGTAGGAAGACTAGTAGCCACAATAGGAACAAATAACAATATGAATGATACGGTTCTCAAATCGAAAGTGACGGATATGATTGGTTGATAAAAGGCCAGTTTTGGATCCCTCAGCAAGATTGGAGACCATTTTATTATCATGATTAGGGGGACCACGCATAGTTATATGAGAATTAATGCCTAAATCCTACGTATTTGTTTGGGTATTTCGGGCAATAACGCGTAGGTTGGGTTAGACAAGTGTGGATTAAAAAGATGACTAGACAGGGAAAAAGATACATAACCCCAATACAAAAATAGATGAATAATTGATATATTATAATTTTTTTTTGTGTAATTAATTATTTTTTATAATAAAATTTTTTTCATATTTTTTATTATAAAAAAATATTTAATTACAAAAAAATAATAAATTACAATATATTGAATTCACGTCTTACATTTCACATTTCATGTTGTTCTTAAAAAAATAACAGTAGATGAAAGAGAAGGAGTAACTTACCTCCTAGCAATTGTACTTATATATGAGTGGGGGCCCACCGATATATTTAATATAAAAGTATTAATATATGTATCTAACTTAATATTTTAATTAATATTTTGAATAAAATAAGAGTAATAATTTTAAATTAAGGTTAATAATTTTTTAATAAATAAACCATAAATCCGACGGGCGGCACGGCAAAGAAGGGCACTGACGTAGACATCGTGTGGCTAAAAGCGAGGGGGTCCCCCGTCTTTTCGTTGCTTGTATCACTTGGGGTCCTGTTCGGACGGCCATTTAGTTCAAATATATACAGATAAAATTTTTGCTTTCCATGTTTTTTTTAATCCCACTGTTTTGCGTTTTTTTTATGTGTCTTTGTGCATAGACATATAATTTATTTAAAAATATTTGATAATTTATTTATTTTATTAAATTTAATATATTTTTTATAATTTAATAATTTAAATTATTACATATTTTTTTGCACATCGATTGTCATTTATATTTTCTATTTTTGTTATTCCATTTCACAGTTTTGCGTTCCTTTTTTCGAGTAGAAGAAATAAGTTTTCGCTTTTCCGAGTAAAGAGTGACGACGACATCACTAACAGTGAAACTCAAAGGCTATTGCTTGGCAGAGGTTCAGCATTGATTTTAATAGTTAAGAGAAGTGTCTTTTAAGATAAAAATTTAATTCTCATTAATCTTACTTCCTTTTATTTTTATATGTTCAATAAAATTACTTGTAAACAAAAAAAAGTTATTGCTTGGCACATGGGCACCTTTGCACAAAAATTTGGGGGCCTTACTTTGACGCGACACTTTCACTATCAATATTTTACATTTTACATTTGGTGGCAACCATATGCATTAGTAAACTTTTCTTTTCTTTTTTTTTTTTAAGAGGCATTAAGAAAAGCAGTCAAACTAAAATTTTTAATTACAAAACTAATATTCCACAGTCTTTCTTTTTTTTTTGAGAATGGACTAGTGTTTTCCTACCAAAAGAAGAGAAAAAAGGTGGTGACAAAGATCGAATGTCCATTATGTTCTTAATCACAAAAATAATTACCACTGGAGATAAGATTTGTAATTTCCCTCTTACATATAGTGATGCATATTATTTATTAATGAAAATTATCTTATTAATTATATATGATGAGTCTAACAAAACGTACCTTCAAATTTTTTTCTTTACGTAATTTTTAGATTATACATAAATATAATTAATATGATTTAATATTAATGATATATAATATAACTTTAGTTCGTGTCTAAAATGCGCGGATTACCTTCATGACCATCTATTGCCTATCGAAGCGACGTGGATTATCGTCAATAATGCTTGCCCATGGTGATATTTGCAGGGTGCATTTAGAACTGTTAACCCAAGGCTTGGCATTATGTGAACTAGTTTCAGAAGTTTAATCATAAAAACAATCCCCAATTATGAATCATACGTGTATATTTTTTTAATAGCCGAATGCCGTAAGAAATCCCAGATTTCTTAGTCTAATTGAAACTGGGGATTATCGTAATGAGCTTCAACATAAGCCTCCTAAGTGGTAGATTGGGATAAGCTCGATTGAAATTAGTAGCGGATAGAGAACAGTGACATCAAGTTTAGTTAATCTCTCTGGTTTTTACGTCATTGGAGTGATATTTTCAATCGATCTATATTAAAATCTGAATTGCTGCATATTTTAATCTTCCATGCGTATATGATAGTTAAGCATCATTTTGTTTATCATTTATTATGGTAGTGCAAAGAATCTTGCAGTATCATCTTTACTTTCTCTTTTTTTTTTAAGAAATATAAGATATATATTATGCTCAAACTTCTCTTGGATGGAAACTGAATCATCTCCATTTTCTAATGCTTTGTAGACATTCATGCTCTAAAAAAGGCACACAAGGAATATATTTTATGCATATGGTCTTTTTCATTTCCTTCAAAATTTTAAAAAAATAAAAATAAAGGTTCCTCAAAAGGCACATAAAAAAGAACTTGCCCATCACTGTCCAAGGGTGATGAAAGCGCAAGTATTAAACACTCATATTAATTACAAGTCAACTCGGCGAGTGATTGGTCCCTTTCTAAAGTTAATATTAATTAAATACCTTCCCTGTGTCCCATATTCTTTTTCCATTTGTTAATTTATGCGACAATCCTGTCAACTTCTGTCGTAGAAAATTTGGTTGGGTATGCATTAATTGTTATATAGAGTAAGAGGTAGGATTCTTCGTCGGTCGCCAGGACCACTAGATTCCTTTCTCTATGTGATCTATGTGCAGTACCAACCCCCCGAGGGTTACACAATCCTCCATATATAATTTTTGGGACATCTCAACAAATTTATAATTTAATTAATAAAAAATATTTAGTGAGATTATTTAAATAAAATTCAAATAATATAAACTGTTAGATAATTAAATGAAATTTTTTTTTAATAACTGATTATTAGTCTTACAGAGATTAGTAACATAAATATATAAAATAATTTGGTACATGCACCTTAACCGTCATTAAGGCTAAATAATTACGGGTTGGATTTGAACCAACGTGGTGATGACACGCTGTGAGGGGTTACTATTCAGTGACCAACCGGCAAATCAGTTTAATTCCCAGCAGCAGATGGAAGATCCGAATCTACATCTGTCTGGAACTTGCACTGCGTTGTTTTTCTTGTTGTCTGCGACTGACCATGTTGCTGCATATTATACCTTAAGATTCAAAAGCTAGTACATCTTCTATGTAGTTGTAAAGTTGGTATTATAGATTAAATAAATAGTTTCTTTTTGTTTGGTGGTGGTGATCGTTTTAGATAGTTACTTGTGGGTTCCATCTCTTTTTGGAATTATTACCAAACAATAATAGTAAAAAAGAAATATAAAAATAATACCAATCAACTCGTCACTTGCGACTTAAAACTTCCTTGTATCCTGCATTCAATGGATTCAGACACAGAGAGAGATAGAGAGAGAGAAAGAGAGAAAGAGACCCAGAATAGGACTCAGGTTAACCAACCCAAAGTTGATCGAACCCATCTAGAGTAATTCTACTCCTAATCTTATAAAGCATGAACTCCTAATCTTTTCTCTACGATGAAATTTTCCAATGAAATGTAATCATGTGATTGGCTGGTAGCTAGTATGTCTCTTTGTGCTAAACAGTAAGACCGAATTTGAGACCGCGCCCTAAAGCACCAAAGATATATATCAATTCTTCTCGATATTCCGTAGGTATTATGCTAGTCTTTTTAGGGTTACTCGTAATGTCCGCTCATAAAAAAATATAGAAAAACGAAATTAAAATTTGCTTGACAAAACTTTCAAGTTAGAAGTTGCTTAACAGATACTGTGAATCTCTTTCCCTTTGAGAGAACTCCAACGATTAGAACTAATTCTTGTAGGGTGTAGTGCCAACAACCGCAATCACGCTCATATACGTTAAGCCAGAGCTAGAAACAATTTGGTATAGAATATAGTTGCGTTTGGGCACTACATCGAGATGTCGTGACCCTTTCTCAATATCTTTACCCATTTTTTTTTCTTTTGTTATGGTGTAAAAAAAAGAAAAATAAAATATTGCCCTGCAGTCATGTTAACGAATACTACACTTCTCTATCTTGAGATAATTACAAGATTTCTTGCATAAAGTTTGCGAATCATAAGTTTAGCCCACCACTTAACTCTGATAAGATTCTAACACCTCTTACTAATCTTCAAACACTTTATTGGAAAAAGTAGATATTAGAAGAATTTTTATCTAATTTTTGTCTGATTGAAGAGTCCAATTGTAACTATTTTTCATTTTATTACAACCAAATTAATACTTTATTAAATAAAAAATTGATGCAATAAGATTTTTTTTATTTTATATTTTATCAATAACATTATAAAAAAACAAAAATTCATTACACTCTAATGCATCAATTGAATAAAAATCAAACAAAAAAATCTTGCAGACACATCCCCACCCCACTTTATATTACTTCATTTCTTCTGAGTTTTTGGTCCTTTTCAACTGATGATGACGCTAGCCTGGCCGCCCGAATTTTGTAAGACATATTGAGCAAATAAAGCTTCTTATTTCTATCTAATTAATGACATGACAGTCGATCGAATAAACTCACAACACTGTTATTGTATGTTTTCCTGTTGTCGTTAAGCATAAAAGTAAAACTCATCTGATTCCAGAAAAATTTCCAGGGACACCTGTTCCACTACAATGGCAAGTGAAACTAAGCTATGTTTGCTAAAAAAAAAATTAAAAATTCTAAACAAATTTATTGTAGTTTTATTTATTAAAATTTTGACTATGCAATAAACCCGGTTCACCTATGTTACCCTTTTGATTCCGTACACACTGGCGCCTGTAGACTAATGTAACTTGATATTTAGTGAATTTAATCTCAAATGACATATTGGGTATATTAATTTTAAAACTTAATTCATGCTTTGCCCGTCATATCATGAATTATGTTTACTTGTTATAGTAATTAGCTAAATTTTGCTCAAACACGAGGACATTTGTTTTGGTTAATTATTTAAAAATCGCCTAATTGTTTAATTGCCTTCCAAGTGGATCGATGTTTTCGAGTTTTCCTGTCTCTTTAATGGCATACTTAACCAAGTTTTGTGCTGTTGCTATCACTTATGTCATCCAGCTTCATCTAGTTGAAAAATCCATAAATAAGATAAAAGAAGAAAAGGAAGAATAAGTTAAACTTGAAGGCCAGTGATGTCACTAACTTTTAGATTCATCACGGAATGACAGCGGCATAGCGATAAATTAAGGAGTTGGAAAACACAAAAAGGTCACGACAGCGACTTGAACGGAATCAACACATATTCTATACTTTTAATTTTCAAGTGTTCTTTCTTTAAAAAAAAAAATTTCTTCAGTTTTGGAAGCACATTCTGGAAGTTTTATAAAGTACTGGGATGGTGACTTATTGTTAAAGAACAAGAAAGTTGGGACCAAAAGATTGGAGACCAAATGGTTGGCTGTTGATAGGCTTTGTCTTCTTTATCTGGTCATGACGGGCTTCGTTTTGGAAGTTTAGTAGCGGTGATTGCTATTATTTATCATATTGGTTCGGCTCTCACATTAGTTCCAAAAGGGTTGTTGTTCGGGGGAATTATTGGCCGTTTTAGATAGTAAAGAGCCAATTCTTGTAAGCACACCCATTAGACTATAGAGTTCAAAACTTTCATTTGATCATAAACTACACATCTCTTCCATAAATTTCATCCTTCCTACATTCTAAGTTTTAATCACTAGAATATCTCTAAAGGATCTTATATATATAAACAAACAAAAGCGCACTCTGGGGCCCGTTAGGAAAAATTATGACTGCCTCTGTTGGGCTATTTGCACCTGAGTCCTCATGGGGGAACAAATCCCAGAAAGCAGCAAATGTCATTAAAACTGTTTTGGTTTCAATGTATGCAAACTAGGTTAAGTAATACTGTAGTAATGTAAAAGAGCAAGTTACTAGATGAAACTATTTTAGGCCTACTGGAAGGCTAACAATAATTAATATGGTCAAAATTTGAGGGAATCTGAAATAAATTTGTCATAATTTCACTTAAGGAGGGGCTGTTTACACCCATATTTTCTTCATACACGCAAACAACGTACGCGAGCCAGCATATTTCTCTTTTCTTTGCGTGTTGGAGAAAAGAGGTTGTGAATTATTCTTTCGACTATTCAGATCAATATTGAAATTTTTTTTTTTGATAATTAAACATTTCTCCCAAGTTTAAAGCCATCATTGCACTAAAAATTTCAAAAACAATAACAATTCTCATTAATAAAGCAAAAATATGAAATTTTTTTACAACTTACCTTATAGAACGAATTTGGTGCATCAATAAGAACATTTAACAGTCTCATTAGACATGATCAAATTTGGTGTCCAAGTATTGAACATAAATTTTTAAATTTTATAAGTTTAAGTTTAAAGAGTAAACTCTTGTTCAAAAAAAAAAAAGGTATAAAGAGTATGATAAGAGGGATGGGTTACTATTCGGTTTTTTTTTTTTTTTTTGGTTCCTTAAAGGGTTGGGTTCTTCTCATTATGCTGTGGGTAGGACATGCAGTTACAAAAAATGTGCCCAAATGTTATAGGCCCATAAAAATTGACCCAAGACCTAGCAATCATCCTTTTTTCATTTTTTTGGAGAAATCTTAGAGGTAGAAAAATTGGTTGGAGAAAAGGTAGCAATCATCCTTTTTTTCATTTTTTTTTTGAGAAATCTTAGACGTAGATAAATTTGTTGGAGAAAAGGAGACAGTTGAAAAAAAGGGACAAAGTTAGGGTAGTCAATGATTCAAACACTTAACATTTATTTTAATGACATATTACCACTATTGTATGATTATTGCCGTTTGAACTTTAAATTCACGACAACCTAGCAATCATCTGTAACTAGCAATTTAGCATCACCTACCATGATCTCTAAGACATAAGGCGATCCCCATCGAACACCAACACCGATGACTGAAATACATGCATATACGAAAACAATACGCAGAAGGCAGAATGGATGTAAAAAAGTAATCAAGGACACGAAAAAAAATAAATGAATAACTATTGAACTGTTTTTTATTTTCTTTGATGAGGGTGATTTATGCACCACACGGTGCCGCCAGAAGGGTTTTGGTTGAGTAAATTCTTCAAGTATATAAAATTAATCGTAATAATAAAAATCTTAACAAATATTTTAAGCATCGAACTCACAAGAAACAAAATTAAATTAATCTAAACTTAAAAAATATTAAATTAATTAATTGAAACTAAAACTTAATTGAAATTGTTAATTGAATTTGAATTGAAAATTAATTAAAAACTATTAATAAAATAAGATTAATTAATAACAAGCAAGTAGAATTATAGTTAAGGTTTTCTAAAATTGAGAGATTAGAGTTTTGGATTTTACCTAATAAGTGACAAATTATGTTAGCATTTAATGGGATTCATAATTTGAATGTCGTTTCTATTACTATAGTTTTCGCTTTCTCTTTAGTAATGAAACCGTACCTAACCTATTCACAATTTTCTCCTAAAATCACACAAAAATAAATTAAATTCATTAAGATTAGAGAACTCATGAGTGTCAAATTATATCTTCTGATATCAAATTTTGTATGTTTTTAATCACGATTAATGTATCATCTCTTGAAATTTTGACACAATCCAAAAATTTACTTTTATGGCGATGAAGCATAAAAGTAACAATTAACTTTAAGTACATAAATTAAGTCTAAGTCCTCAACAGATAATACTATTAATTTAAAAATAAGAAATCATAATAAAAATTAAATAATTTAACCCCTCAAGTTAGATTATATCTTTTATCCTAACTTGTAGTTTAACCATCCTAACTTGGAGTTTAGCTATCTATGCTAGAATTCAAAAGATTAAAAGTAAAGAGTGTAATTGAATTCATAAGAACAAGAAGAAAGAAGAAAAGCTCCATTTAGATACCCAAAAAATCCAAACTGTAGACGTAATTTTTAATTCTCTTCCGCTTTCTCTCTCTTCTTCTCCTCTGGCCTTCAAAACGTTCCTCCTTTTCTGTGTTATGCATTTTTGCCGCTATGTAGGAATTAATTGAAGACTTCCTAAAGCATTTTGGTTTTATATAATACTCTGAATTAACAAAAATACCTCATGTTTGTCTTTCAAACTTGTATTTCTATTGAAATAAAAAAAAAAAAAAAACAGTAAAGAATTTCCAAATCAAACTGGAATAAGGTCGGAATCAATTCATACTAGACCAGGACTAGCCTAAAAAGCAAGCCTCAATCCCACGGTTCCTATGATAGGTCTGATAAACTAATAATTTTTATTTCTTTTATGCCGAATTAACCTACAAAGCTTAAAATAATAAAAGAAGTAAAATCTGCTAAAAATTCTTAAATTACACAAATAATAAATCAATTTGAGCATATAATTTATATACGTAATATTTATGAAAATATCAGACTTATTAAATTCTCTCACACTAAATAGACGGTGGGCCGCAGGTATTACAATTACTTTTTAAACTTTTTCAAAAAATGAAAAAGAAATTATGAATTGGTAAAAAAAAACGAGAATTTAACGTAAGTAAGTAGGCCGAAGTGGGTCCCATGTCAGTAGTTGTAAAAAGAAGAAAAAATAGAATAAATCGATTTGTGAAGTTTGGGGTTCTACTGTACGAAAATTCAAAATCGAAAAAGGGACATTTGAAGCGTCGTCTCAGGAAGGGGCAGGGGAGAAGGATTTAATTTGAAATAGAAAATTTAGAAAAAGGAAGTGAAACGTTCATCAGTGGGAGTGAGGTTAGGAGATGTCTGTCGGCGAGCTTCGGCATTGAATTTGTCGATCAGTGGGGAGGGTTTGGGTATTGGGTAGCGTTTGTCAGAGGTGGAAGGGGTTCGAGGAGCATGGGCTCGGAGGAGCAATTGGACGAATTTCATTGTGGGATCGTTGGATGAAGAGTGCGAGAGCAGCTCATCGTCAGAATATGCATTAATCTGTTTCAGTCAGTACTATAGTCTCTGTTTTGGTGTATGAATGGCAGATGCCAAATTGTTAGCGTGTATGGTCATGTAAAAACAAAATGTTGAAATACTCTCGTGGTTTCTGTGAACGAAGTCATGCATGGTACAGTTGCGACGAAAGGGACGGAAGTAAACGGTGAAATAAGCAAGGTTAAAAAAATTATTCACATGGAATTAAAATTAAAAATTCTGTATATGAAATCTAAGGCCACTTTTTATTTTTTTTGACAAAAAAAAAGATCATATTGAATAGATGGTCATCAGATCCTTGAATCGAACTCAATGTATTTTTCGTTTGTTTGAGTCTCATTCAACAAATCTAAAGTGGTCAACCTACCACCGAGTACCGTATGTGGTCGAGCGTGACTCCATCACAAAAATCCTAATAGGCGAATCTAATCTCAAATGCTGTAAATTACTGCTTACACTAAAAAAGTTCTTAGTATAGATCAGTTAGGAGAGATTACAGGTACGGCAAATCAAACTCAAGACCCGCATCGCATAAACATACCAACTTTGCCATTAGATCATGGCCTCCGTAGTATCTAAGGCCACTTAAGTTAAACTTTTCCACAATTGAGACCAAGGAGACACACAAAATAAATATGAATCTGGACATAAATTTACTTTATTTAAAAGGTGTTTGGATTTACTTTTACACCTTGTTGAATTCCGTTGATTGCTTTTTAATTGTTAAAAGTAGTTTATGTAATGTTAGGTAAAGGTTTCAAAAAGTGTTGAGTATTGATAAGAATCTTAAACGCAATTGATTAAAAAATAAAGATTTTTTTATTTTTTAATTTTATCAGCAAAGTAAAATAATTACAAAATCAACCTTAAAAAAGACAAAATTGAACAACGGCAGAACACTACAACGAAAAAGGACGTACAAACATCAAAGTACTTTTAACTTGCCTTTATGAATAGTAGAATAAAATAATATTATTTTATTAAAACTCCAAACCAACGGATCTATAACCATTGTTCTTTTTTTTGGAACTTTTTTTTGAAACCAATGAACCAAATTTTTTTTCTTTTTTTTGAATAACATAATAAAATAATATTATTATATTAATCTCTTTTTCATGTTTTTTAGCACAGTGACTCTCTCTCTCTTTCCTTTTTCATTTTTTTAACTTTTATTGTATAAATAATAATTTTTATAGTAAAAATAATAATATTTTTAAGTACAGTAATTTATACATTAAAAAAATAAAAATTTTAAAGCAATAATATTTATCATAAGTTATAATTAATCTTTAAAATATATAATCAGCAAATTTTTATTTATTTTTATAAACTTAGTTTAGCTTAGTTAGAAAGATAATTTATAATAAAATATAAATAGAATGTCTAAAATAATCTTTTTATTATTTAATCAGTAATGACTAGTGTTATTCTAACTAAATATTATTATTTTATTTTATTTATCAGTAACATTAATAAAAAATAATAATTAATAATTAGGAACAACAACAAAAATAAATAACAAGAAAACCAAACAGGGTCTTAATAATAATTATTTATTATTATTTGCAAAAGATTTAAAATTTTTAATTAATAATTACAATTATATATTTATGACAGCCGCTGCAACTATATTTAATTTTTTTTCTTTATTACACTTTTGTATTAAGGCCGTTTACGTTTTGGCAAAGGTAATTGTTATATGACAACGGGTACAGATCCATTTTTTTTTTAGCCACATGTTTGTTCTATTACAATGAGCGTGTGTGATTTTTCAAAATTACAATGATATTATTTACAATAAAAAAATAATGAAATGTAACTATTTTTTGTTACAAAAAATGTCACAATAATTTCAAAAAATCATACTCATTTTAATCGGGCAAAGATTCAAGCAAAAAAAAAAAATTTCAGGAATTGTGCTTTGTTCCTTATTATATACACACCATATTTGCCTCGCACACGCGAAAAACACTTCTGAGGGCTCCACTTGTGTTTTGTTAAGTGCATGGATGATGGCAATTTTAGAAAGCAAAGAAGTTGGTATACAAAAAGTACATCTATTGGTATACACATGAATTTTTTAAAAAAATTTCGAATATTTTTATAAAGATTTAAAATTTTAAAATTAAATTTTAGAATCTAAAATTTAAAATAACACTTATTCAAATTTACATAAGCGATGTTGAATTTAAAAGATACATACATGGGTGGAAATGATATAAAAGAAAATAACAAAATATTGAGAAATGATACTTAAATAGGGTTGGAGGAAACAAAATTAGCCCGAGTTGGATTGAAATTAAAAATCACTTTTTTTTTATTTTTTATTATACAGTAAGTGAAATTTACTTAATTTATAAAAAAATAAAAAAATAAATTTATATAATATAAAATTATAAGTAATTTATAATTAAAATAAAAGGAAAGTAAAAACCACAAGTATAAATGCAACAATGCGTTATAAAACCTGTGAGTTTTATTTATTCAAAATCATTACAAAGATGACTAAAACCGATGCAACAGCGGTAAACCAGTTATTCTTACTGCAGCATAACATGTAACAGCAACGAAGTAGCGATATCTCCCACGCAATATGCATTTCTAAAATGATCACAAAGCATACTTATAATAACAACACCATGGGCTGGAAAGCTACGGAGCACAACCGTGGTGATAGTGATACCGGCCCCGATGCCAACCACGACGCCCCACTCCATCCCTTCACCGGTGGTGGTGGCCGTTCGCCCGTTGATGGACCTCCTGCTCATCTCGTCCAAAATGAAGTACACGGTTCCGCTACCCATGTTTCCGTACTCACCCAGCACATGCCACGTTGCAGCTAGCTTCTCCGGGTTCAGCCCAACATTGGCCTCAAGCAGCTTGAGAATTGCTGCACCGCCAGGCTGCACAGCCCAGAAAATTGAGTTCCAGTTACTAATCCCAAGCCCAAGCGGATTAAATGCCTCAGCCAAGCACTTCCCTATGTTTTGGGAAATCAACAAAGGTACATCCTTTGACAAGCCAGCTGTGAGACCCCTTTCACGTAGCTCTCCTCGGATTGCATGGTGTGAGTCAGGAATCATTGTCTGTTTCGCTGACACGATTTGGAACAATGGTCTTTCGGCCTTGGAGGGATCAGCACCAATGATCAGAGCAGCTGCACCGTCACCAGTTGTTGCTTGAAGAATAAGAGAAGGTATGTCTGCCTCCTGATCGGAAGCCCCCCCCGGTCCCCGAAAGGTACCAACAGTGATATCGCAGCTCACGACGAGAACCCTTGCGGCTGCATTGTTTTCTGCAATGTCTTTGGCAATGCCAAGAAGATGCGCTCCCATAGAGCAGGCTGGGTGATAGAACATCATTCTCTTCACGGAAAGTTCAAGGCCTAGAAGCCTGGTGAGTTGGATATCTCCGCCTGGCATATCTATCCCAGGATTTGCAGAAAAAATGAGGTGGGTGATTTTGGATTTCGGTTGCCCCCAGTTCTCAATTGCCTTCAGTGCTGCTTCCTTCCCCAATTTGGGTACCTCCGGAACTGTAATGTCTTGGCGTGCATCAAGAGAAGGAGCACCATAGGAACACACGCTTGGGTACTTTTTAATAATCTCTTCTGTGAGAAGAAAGTGGCGTTTCCTGACCATCGATTTCTCACCTGTCAACTCATCAACAACCATATCAATGGCCAAAATTAATGATAAACAAAATTGTATAACCGCGCCGAACAAAACGCTCGTTCTGTGATTTGAAGTGTACTTTGTTTAAGTGTTTCTGTCAGGCAACATCGTAGATCATTTGTTCAGGTTGTTCTAAAAATATTTTCCTCGTTAGCACAGACAGTCCTTCAACGGTCTTTTGCATGCCTTGTTCGCATGTGCTAACTTAATCATATTTAAGTCCTTTCCAATAGAATGTCAAGTCGTTGGCTTCAACTTTCATTTAGTCGTCCAAGCTCTTATATATGATTCCCAGAGTCATGCACGTAGGGTTGACATAAGAATACTATAACGATGGTCAAAAAACCAGAAAAGACATAAGATTAACAACGTCAATTAACCACTTGTTCCTTTGGGCTAAACACAAAAGTAATAATAATAATAGTAACGTTAACCACTTACATATGCGCCTGAACTTTTCTTTAAGCTCGGTCATATGCACGCAATTGGTGACTCGAAAGAAATAATCTGGGTAGTCAGCTTGGAGAATGCAATTGGGTGGATTGGCTGTGCCAATGGCTAGTATTGCGGCTGCACCTCGTGCTCGATCAGCCCCTTTGACTGTTTCAACTGAAGCCATGGCAAGTTAATTTGCTGCAAAACTCTTTAATTACAAAGCAGAGTTTGTGGTTTGAGACTATGTTCTCGCCCATGGCATGGCTTTTAAATAGTGTTCAAAAAATGGCAAGGCTTTTAAATATGAAAAAAGTATAAATTCTGATCTTTTTTCTCTTAATATCTGTTCAATTGAAACGAAAGTATAATTTTTTAAAATTATTGTAATATTTTTTGTAATAAAAATAAAAGAATTATATCTTATTATTTTTTATTACAAATAATATTATTGTAGTTTTAAAAAATTATACATTCATTTTAATTAGACAAATATTTGAGAAAAAAAATTTTATACCGTACTCTTTAAATATTTTTTTAAAGACAAAAATAATTAATCAATTAATAATTAAATAAGATAAAAAAATAATTTTATAAACACGTTATCTCAGTCCACTAAAATAAGTAAATTTTCATAATTAAAGAAGGATGAGGATGGTGAGATTTCAACTTCCCACCAACCCAGTGGTCCATAGCACACCTAACCGCCGCGTGGGTCGCTGTGCTCTTTAAATACCATGAGCTTAAAGGCCTTGAGCTCCACAACAAAACAAGATCACAGTTGGTACGGTCAGATGATAAAACCGGACCATTTGACATAGAGCCACATTAATAACGCGTTTGATAAAAGGAGAAAAGTGAAAAAAAAAAAAAAAGAAAGAAAATTACGTAAAAATAAATTATTTGTACCAGTGAAAAAAATTATAAAAAATATGAAAAAAATAAATAGTAATTTATGAGAGAAAAATTATGTGAAAAATAAGTTGTTTAGATAAAAAAATTATTAAAAAATGATTAAAAAAAGTAAATAATAATTTATGAGTAAAAAAATTGTAAAAAAATAAATTATTTAGATAAAAAATATAAAAAATAAATAAAATAATAATTATATATATTTTCTTTCTAATAAAAATAAAACTCCCCAAACAAGCCATGAGCCTTCCAGTCCCCATCCATTGTTACCTATAGTAGCTAGCAAGTACCCACATGGGGCAAGCCACTTTTTCCCACTAAGGGAAAGTTAGGCAGACATGGTTCCGTGCTTCTTTTTTTTTTTCTCTTTTTTTGACAAATTTTTTAATATGTATACAATTGATATAAATGTTAAGAAAAATAAAAAAAAATATGTATATAATTATCCAAAAAATTTTATTTACCTATATAATTATTAAAAAAATTGGTATACATATTTTTACTTATTTATATATACATGTTAAGGCTTTTAAAGAGAAAAAAAAAAAAAGAAAACATAACTCTCGCACGCCACATTAGCCTCTTCCCACTCCGCTTTCCTAACTAAATCCTTCGTAATAACAAAAGACAGTCATTACATAGGCGGCCAAATTAACATTTCAGCGGCGGGTATGATGGGTTTCACGTACAAAATGCAGCGCTTTTTTTTTTTTTTTTGAAAAATATGTATGATCTATAATAAAATAGTAACAATCTATAACAAAAAATTGTTGCAAATTATATAATAGTTGTTTTATATTTACACTATGTTATTGCAGATTTTAAAAAATTTAGTTTTTTTAAATTTTTTAAATTTAAACTAACTAATTGAGAAAAAAATAATTAAAAAATCAAGAATTTAAATACTTAGGCTCCGCTTGGTATGGTTTTGTTTCTTGTTTTCTGTTTATTTTCATAAAAAAAAATCGAAAATATATTTGTTATTGTTTGTATTTTCTGTTTTTTTGTTAAAAATATAAAAGCATTTTTCAAAGAAAAAAAATTGAATGAGAAAACAATAAAAGATGTTTTCTCATTTTGTTTTTCACTTTCTTTTCTATACTTTCTCACACAACCATTTCTCTCTCTATCTACCCTCTTCACTATATCTCTCTTTACTCATCCTCTCTCTATCTCTCTCTATTTTTTCTCTCTCTACTCTTTCTCTCTCTATGCTTTCTCTCTCTACCCTCTCTCTATCTTTTTCTATCTCTACCATTCTCTCTACTCATTCTCTCTCTATCTTTTCTCTCTCCTTGTTCTATATCTACCATTCTCTCTACTCATTCTCTCTCTACACTCTCTCTCTCTCATTTTTCTCTCTCTACTCATTCTCCCTCTACCTACTCTCTCTTTTCTTTTTCTCTCTCAACCATTTTATCTACTGATTCTCTCTCTACCCTCTCTCCCTTCTTTTTCCATCTCTACTATTCTCTCTCTATTCAAACTGTTTTTTTTCTTGCTCTACCATTCTTTCTGCTCATTCTCTCTCTCTCATTTTGTCTCTCTCTATCGTTCACTCCCTACCCTCACTCTTTCATTTTTCTTGCTCTACCATTCTCTTTTCTCATTCTCTCTCTACCCTCTCTTTCTCTTTTTTCTCTCTCTACCATTCTTTCTCTGCTCACACTTTCTCCTTTTTCTCTCTCTACCATTCACTCTCTACCCACACTCTCTCTCTTTTTCTCGTTCTACCATTCTCTCTACTCATTCTCCCTCTAGCCACACTCTCTCTTCTTTTTCTCGCTTTACCAGTTTCTCTACTCATTCTCTCTCTACCCTCTCTTTCTCATTTTTCTCTCTCTACCATTTTCTTTACTCATTCTTTCTCTACCCTCTCTCTCTCATTTTTCTCTCTCTACCATTTTCTTTCCTCATTCTTTCTCTACCATCTCTCTTTTCTCTCTCTTTCATTCTCTCTACTCATGCTCTCTCTACCCTATTTCTCTCTTTTTTTTCTCTCTCTACTCATTCTCTATCTACTCTCTCTCTCGCTTTTCTTTTTTTCTTTCTATTCATACTCTTTTTACCATATCTCTTACTATCCTTACTCTATTAACTTTTTTATTCTTGTAAAAAAAAAAAAGACAACAATAAATACAAAAATTCAATAAATAGTAAAAACAGAAAAACAAAAAATAAGAAACAGCAACAAAAAATTGACAACATTTTCAAACAGATCCTTAACTTTTTATTTACCAACAAAAAAGTTACTAACATTATTATTAAAAATTATTTGAATTACAAATTCACCGTAACTTTAAAAAATTTGTTGGACATCTTAGACTTGAAAAAAAAAAAAAAACCAAAGTGTGCGGCCCACCAGTTACTCGTCTAGTGTGGTTCCCCTTCCCGTCCACATACCTTTTATGATAATCAAATTGTTCACATGGAATTAAAATTAAAAATTCTATCAAGTTTACATTGGCATAATTAGTAAACTATGTAGGATACGTGTATTTTATTAAATAATATTTAATAATTTATTTATTTTTTAAAAAAAATTAATATATTTTTTTACGATTTAATGATCTAAAATATTGTGTATTTATTATATTTGTTCTCAAAGGTTTGCATAAATCTTGTTTCAATTATGAACATCAAATTTAAGGCCACTTAAGTTTAACTTTTTCCATTATTTAGACTAATAGTGTGTTTGGTTAGATAAAAAATAATAAAAAAGAAAATAAATGAAAAATTTTTAGCCAAATATTATTATTATTATTAGATTATTTTCTCATAATTTTTTTTTTCATTCATTTTTCATCAATCCAAATAATTAACTTTAACTTTTTCTCTCACAAATTACTATTTATTTTTTTCGTACAACTTTTTATCAATCTAAATAATTTTATTTTCTCACAATTTTCTTTCTCACAATTTTCTATCAATCCAAACAGATTATAAGTATGACCACAAAATAAATATAATTTGTACACAAATTTACTTTATTTAATAATTATTTATTATTATTCATGAAAAAATTAAAAAGTGGCAACGAACCATTATAATCTATTTAGTTAGTATAAAAGGAAAATTTAGAGAAAATTTCCCTTTGATTTAAGTTGCCATGTGGCAATTTTTCTTTTAATTTCATATTAATTGTTTGTTCTCACTTTCCTGCTCTTAATTTTGAAAAAAAACATCCTAATCCTCATTATTACCATATTTAAATCATTTAACTCATCATTAATAACTGATTCTTTCCCTTTAATCTTTCTCTTGAATAATTTTCTTTATGTTAGTTAATTCCTTCTCATTATTACCCTTAATTTTAAATGCATAAACATAATTTATATATTTAATCCCTTAAATCTCTTCTTATTGCAAAAACTGTAGAAATCTTCTAATTATTTAATCACATTTAAACTCATAAAATTTCCTATTTAATCTTCCATCTACTTTTCTATTTGCCTTAAACGTCATTTTATCACAATTAATTTCTTTAACCTTCACATTTAATTTTGCATTTAATTTCTTAAATGTCATTTCATTGCATTTAATTTCTTTAAAACTTCTTATTAAATTTTCAATTTTATATCAGGCCAATGCTAATTGCATCAAAATGGTTTACATGATGGCTATTCTAATTGTCATAAGAATGGCTTTACAACAGCATAGGATATGGAAATTGGCCCGCTGCTTCTACACCAGATAGCAGCATTTTTTGCCAAACGATTTACAAGGAAGGTTAATGCTTTTCTTCTCTTACTTTTGACAATTTTCTTGATATTAATTCAGAAATCCTAATGTTATATTCATATATCTATGTTTTTGACTTCAAGGTTTGCGGTCACAAGTATATCTTTGCAAGGTTTGTTCTTTTTTCTTACTTTTTAAATTTTACATTCATATATTATTGTTGTTCTTCTCTATAAGGATTATACGATATTTATCTAAGATTTGAGACCAACAAAAACAGTTAAAAATTAAGAATTGAGTTTATTCTAAATTTCTATTTACTCTTAATGCTTTTTGTTTCTAAACCTCTGATTTGTAATTTTTTTAGATTTGATTTTGTAGGTAATATTGTCAGGATATCATAAATATTTTGATAAGATGTTGTTCATAATACTTATGATAGTGCACCAAGTTATTGTTTATCACATTCCTACATATTTTCATTGTTATTTTTTACAATTTATACAAGACTGGGCATAACTAACTCGATAATTTTATTAAATTTTCTATAAATATGATGACGCTAATGATGTTTTGATATGAATTGACCTATTAGAATTCGATCATCTTTATTATGGTAGTTCAATGTTCATGGAATTCTATAAGTCAAGTTAATTTATGTACGCATAATAAATGATTTTTACAACTTAATTTTGAAAGTTTATTGTCTACAGGTTGTATTTTCATGAAGAAATATCATTTTTTAACTTAAAAGAATTTATGTAGTGTAAAATACATTCCTAATTTTATCAAATTTATATACTTTATAAATTATTTAAATAACTGAGCTGTCTGAGCAGGACAATCAAAATAATTTGAAAATATTTTAAATTACAAAATTTTTATATTAAATTACTTAAAACTCATGCAACGCGCGGGTTCGTCTTTTAGTTATTGTATATTTATGACCGCAGCCGTAAGTATATTTATTTTTTATTTATCTGTTACCCTTTTGTATTAAGGTCGTTTACATAGGGAAAAAAATTGATACACACAAAATACAAACATTAATATATCCATAAATATTTTATTATTTTTTTAAAATGGCTCAAATAAATTTTTTAAAAATAAGAATTTAAAATTTAAAATTTAGAGTAAACAATAATACTTATGTAAATTTTAATTGTAATTTTAAAATAATAATAATAATATTATTATTATTATATTAATTCGTGGATTACTCGACTGCGGACGCCTGGCTGCCCCTTAGACTTATAGGAGGTTAGCGGTCTTTTCGCTGTGGACACCCAAGATCCATTTTTTTACGATTTGTTGTCAACAATGGAATACTGTTCAATCATTTAAGACTTCCGTAACCTGGGGCGTGTGGACACTTTTGGCATCTTACGGGCTAGCTTATAGCGTTAAAATTTTCCTCTTCTTTCCATTTCTTCTGTGATACAACTGCTGTGAGGTACCTCTGAGCCTATGTTTGATATGCGAGAAAAAATAAATAAGAAAAAAAAATATATTTATTATTATTTATTTTTTATATTTTTTTATTTTTTACATCATTTTAAATAATTTTATTTTTTTTTACTTTTTCTCTTACAAATTACTATTTATATTTTTTTACCGTATTTTATTTCTCTCACATTTTTCTACTACTCTAAATAACTTTATTTGCTCTCCACCTTTTTTTTTTCTCATTTCTTCTTTTTTCTTCGCACTCCAAACACACACTTTTTCTTCGCACTCCAAACACACACTTTGAAAGATCCTCAATTTGAGTATTCTCAGAATTATTTGTTGAGGTCAAAACAACTTAGAGTCATAAATTGTTCAGTGATATTTGTTGAAAATTATAAAGTTCATTTTTTTTGTAAGTTTAGTATAAATATTTATCTTATTATGAATAAAGAGTTTGAATAAATTTTTTAATGAATTTGTAAAATATTATTCTTATTTATTTATTTATTAGAAGAAAAAATTGTTTTTATTTCGTATTTTATTCACGTGGATGCTATGCCTTAAAGAAAAATAATAATAGCAAGCATTATTAGACAAAAAGTCAGGCTCCGAGAAAAAACAAGAATCCTAGCTGGCCATCTCTGTTGCGGAGTCTGCTCTCTGGGTCTCGATTGCAACCCATTTAGTTTTCTTTCAACAATTTGATGGTGGTTGGATCATGAAATTTAGGTAAAAAAAAAGTTGTAATAAAGAAAATTATGAAAAAAAAAGTGAGAAAATAATAAAAAAGTAAAATTTTGTGTTTATATTATATAAGAAAATGATGAGGACTGAAAATGTATAAATAAAATTACAAAATTATTTATACAAATAGTTGAATAAAGAATTAAAATTATAATAACATCTTTATAACTAATTAATAGATGAAGGGTTATTATAGTAATTACTCTTATATATATTTTCATTTTTTTTTAAATGGTTTGTACTGGTTTCTCTGACACACCATATACTATTTACTTTTCTAATTCATTTCCAACGATTCCAAACAACAAAAAGTGTATTGAAATGTGTGTTTTCTTTCTTATGCTTTTCGGTCCATCAAAGCAATCGCAGTGTAAAGGTCTATGGACACAGAATATGGCCATAGACATGGCCTTGCTATATTAAAAAAAAATTTAATTTTTTTTTTAAATCAAGATTTAAGAGTAATATTAATTATATATTTAGAATAATATTAAATATATTAAAAATCTAATTAAAAAATAATAATAAAAGGTGCTATGGCCAAAGGTTTTGGCCTTTGACCATGTAACCGTTCCCTTCTCTCAAATATTTCTTCCTCTTCGACTTTATTTTGCTGTCTCCAATGAAAATCTCAAAGTTATTGATCCAAACACAAGTATGAAAGGGTAGAAATGATTGTAAAATTTGATTCATTCCCTCGAAGATTATAACCAGAAAACAAAGGGCAATTAGAAATAGAAAATCGAGCAGTACGTTCCTCTGAGTTCCAACACACTAGACAAGATATGTTTTATATTAATGAATTATAATTTAATTCATAAATAGAAAAAATAAAAAGTAATTTTCGATATACGACAAATAAATAGGAGAAGAAAAAACAAAAGAGACTCGTTTCCCTCTTTCGTTCTTTGACGACAAGTCCACCAAAATCATACCCATACCCATACCCATACCCTTATAGATCTGAGCGACGACTTCCAGATGAATGAACGTGGAGTTGTTAGTTGAAACTACCAAAACTAATGAAAACTGACACAAAACTATTATAGCTACCACAAGTTGCATTTGAATCCACACAAAAAAGAGAAGCAAAAAGAAAACGCGCATGGATGTTGCCTTCAAGACAGTGAGATTCACAATCAGAGCTGTTAACAAATTAATATTTTTAATAAAAACTCGATTGTTCTTCTTAAAAAAATTTTGTTCGATCTCATTTGATAATATAAATAAACGATACTCAAAATTTATTTCAAAAATTATTGACTAAACGAATCAAGTTTGAATAAGAGATTGTTCAATTTGTTTATTTTCATGAACAATTTGTTAAAAGTTTAACATAAACTTAATAAAAAGTTTGATATATGTAAGATACATGTTTGTAAATTTTAAGAGAAAAGAGGGTGAAATTGGCTTTTTCTTTTATAAGTAAAGGGCTCTCTCTTTTACTCTCGCTTTCAATGTGGGATTTGTCTACGTGGGATTGCAAAATCTCATATGGAAAATGAGAGTAAAAAGGGGAAGATTCATTTCTTATAAAACAATGCACTCCTTTCTAATTTTACTCGCCTCTTGACTTGATGATGGTTTAGTGTGTTAGCCCAATCCTATAGACTAGTTTTTTTTGGTTTTTAATAACTAGCTTACTCAAATGAGATATAAGTTCAAAATTTTTTTAAAAATAAATATATAATATGAATATAACTCGAACCGAGCTTGAAATTAGTAAACTCGAGCTGGAACTTTAGTAATATGTAAACAAGTTAAGGTTGAATAGGTTAGCACTCAGCTCGTTTACACTTTTATTCGTAATGTACTGTAGTCCCACTTATATTTGGATCAATTTTTGCCCAAATTAAGTCTTTTAACGTCAAAAACGTCTTCAAAAAGAGTACTACGAAGTTGTACTTTATCAATTAATTTGCTCATTAGCATGCTCGTCAACAATATGAGCATTTGAAGATAACAATTATCGGAAAGAAGCAGGAGAAGCTAAAAGCTTTCTTGTGTAATTTTATGTATAATTTAAAATCTAATGTATAATTCGAAAACAAATCTACCAAGTTCACCCTAATGACAAGCTAAACATGTCTTTAATAGCTCAATAAACGAATTTTTTCGAGCCTCAATGAAACAAGTTTGTCATTGTTTAACTTTAGCTTATTTATTATATAAACTTTGAAATTATATTAGAGGGTCGTTCATTGTAATAAATAAATGTGTTCGAATAAATTCTTATCGACTGGGGCTAACTTTTTTTTTTTACTACTCAAAATAATAATTTAATAGTTATTCAATATATTTTTTTTACGTTTGACTCAGGTTTAAGTCACACTATCAATACTTAAGGCAAAATCAGCCTCTCATACTTACCAAAGCTTGTAGTGCTGATTCTAAACTTATTAATATAATAATCGACTTAGAGGTGTCAAATTCTTTTCTAGTAGTGCTTGACTAGTGGGTATATTTCTTTAATAGTAATTGAATGAGACACAATAATAATAAAATATTAATTTTAACTCATAAATTTAATAATTGACATATTTATAATAAAAAAAAAAGTTATGAACTTCTTTGCAAAAATTTTTACAACCCTATTATCAAATACACGCCTCAGAAATCAAGCGACGTCATTCTTCTGAACGTTAAGGCTTTACCCTTGGCTGGAAAGCATAGACACAGTTCCTTGAATGGGTACATTGTGTTCGGAAATGATACACAAATAACAATAGACGGAGGAGCTGAAGACGCGTATGCGACGGCAATTATTTTGTATATATATTATTTATAAATTTATTATATTTTAATTTTAATTATAAATTTTATAAATTTTTAAATAATTTTTTATAATTTATAAATTATAGTAACATTGAGATCTATAAATCATATAATTATGAAATGTGTGTATAAAAATTAACTGCATTTTTCTGAGTGTCTCCCATATCTCCGTATATTAGGTTAATAATTTTTTAATTTGATAAATTTAAGTCAATAATTTTAAAAATTAAAAATTTAAGTTAATATCGTTAAAAAATTAATATAATTAAGTTAAATACATTAATTAAGAAAAAACTTTCATTTAGTGCTTATGAACGACAATGTAACAGTCCCACTCACCAAAGTTTACATTAGTGACGGGACATGTCATTTAATATTACTGAGCTGAAATTTTATTTTTTCTCTTTCCACTTCACTGCCTCTTTCACAAAGATTTTTTTTTCTCTCACCTCTGCTAACCCCTTTCTTGCTTCTCTTTCTCTCTCTAAAACCTTCTCTCTCTCCCTCAACCATGGTTCTCTATCTTGCTAAATTAGGCCGGCTTTCCTCTTCTCTGACGCCGGCCGCTTCCTTCTGTAGTCAGCGTCGGCCTTTGCTTGCTTCCTTCTCTCTCTTCCCCTCTCACTCACCTTATCGTTTAGATTTTTGGGATTTTTTTTTTTATTTTTTAGATTTGAAAAGGAAAGAAATTTTATTCTGGAAGCGCAATTTTTGGCATAAAGTGGATGACTTGAAGCTTGGGAGGCTAGGCTCTCTCTTGGATTTGGTTTTCTTCTATTTTTCTTTTTTTTTTCTAATTTTTTATTTTCGTTTTTTATTTTTTATGTTTTTTTTTTGTCATATGTTTGGCTTTGATTGGGATGTTCAAAGGCTAAAAAGAGGTGACTTGCATATTAGATAGGTCCAAAAATGTGTTTTTGTAGAGGAGTTTGATGAAAGAAATAGATGGAAGTTTTTTGGCTATTATCTGTTGCCTTCTGCACTTAAGAAGAACAAAAAAAAAAGTTTTTAACTTTTTTTTACTAAATTCTTTATTGGTCTAACGAGACATGAAAGAAAAGAAAAAGATAAAATTGCAGTGAGAGAAAGATAGAGGGACAAAGAGAGAGAGGAGGTGCAGAACACGGTGGAGCAAACGTTGTGACTGTGGCTGTAGTTGAAACAAAATTTTTTGTTTTTTCTTCAAATTCAGTGCCCAGTGGTGTGACTAGATGGTGTCGTTGGGTTTGAGAAAGAGACAATAAAGTTGAGAGAGAAGGGCGAGGAGAGAGAAAGAAAATTTCATTTTTTAAAATTTTTTTAATTAGTTGCATCTAAATAGGATATGTGAGACCAATAAGGGGAGAAAAAAAAAAATTTCACATAGTCAATAGTAAATGACATATCGTGCAACGTAAGTAAATTTTAGTGACTAACATTGCCACATATTAGTCCACGCTAGCACTTAACGAAAGATTTCTCTTGACTAACACACTTGACCTAATTATGCTAACTTTTTTAATTATGTTAATCTAAATTTTTAATTTTTAAAATTACTAATCAAATAGAAGGGTTACTAACTTAGTATAAGTCTTATTCCTCTATGTACCAGTATTTATGGTGTGGGACGTATCGTATACGTATCTGGCACAATAAAATATGTCAATCAGAAAAATTAAAAATAAAAATAAGACATGTTTATGGACACGGGTCAAGGCGAGTCCGACCCGCCTTGGACATTTCTTGGGCTAATCGTGGTTTTCTGGTCATCGTCATCCCAAACGGCACAAAAGCAGAAGGCATTTCGTAGGAGAGAACAGAGGAATGTGTTTATCTCGCAATATGGCCTTTGAAAGTGCTTTTGGGGTTGAAGGTATTGGGGTTTTTTTTTTTTTTTTGGTTTTTTTTTTTCGTTTTCAACTTCATTTCTTGGGATTTTGGCAATTGATCCTTAGGTGTTTGATATAATGCCCCTGCGAATCTTGAATCGAGCACGCCTTTTAAATTCTCGTTTTATGGCTCTTGTAAAAGCCATTGCCTTTAAAAATCTCTTCCAATGACTTTTGCAGCATGTTCTGTTTTTTGCTTCACATTTTCAATTCTGTTTTGTGAATTCAGGCATGTCATAAAATCTCAAATTTGCTGCATTTGGCCAAAGTTAAGCTGTAACTTGTGGTCTTTGTGGTGTTTCTTGGTATTGACGCTTGTTGCGGTTGTCAACGGATATACCATCAGAATATTGTTTCGATTTCATGTTAACGGCCGATGCTATGTAACTTCTAAAATCTCAACGGAAGAAACATTGAACATTGAATCATGTTCTGCAAGTTAATTAATATACCACGATTATCAGTGAATGGCTATCAGTCATATGACTATTATTGCAATGATATATTTCTTATACCTAATGCATTCATCCGGAATTGGGTCAAGTACTTTGGGTAAAATTCTATGTGAATCCTGCAAGCGTGGCTTGTTTAACCTTGTTTAACAAGTGCCGAAGAAAAAAACAAGTGATTCTCTAAAACTTTTTAAAATTAATATTTCATGTACTAATTGAGCATAATATGTATTAAAATAACGTATTAAAAAATATAAAATTTTATATTAATAAAATATAAAAATTTAATATGACTTATATTATTAGTGGGACTAATTGAACCTAGTATATGTTAAAATGACGTATTAAAAAATATAAAATTTTATATTAATAAAATTTAAAATTTTAATATAACTTATAATATTAGTAGGTCCTTCTACTAACTTAAACTTTTATATAAATTTGAGATTTAAAGTTTTATTTGATATGATATGAATGTTTGTAATCTTGTTTGCGCCAATACTGTAGCCCAAATTTAAAGTCTAAAGAGTTTATTTAACACTAACTATGAGTGTTACAAAGTTAACCACAACAATCATCGCACACTTTTAAGTAAACATCTCGTTTCTCCTGAGCCTTGAGATTTTTAGATTAGTTTGATCTAAGTTTGCAGAAACAGAGGAATGCACGATATCATGAAGATAAACCGCTCTGATTTTCGAGAAAATTAACCACAACAAACTTTAGACACGGTACCCTTTGTTTAATGCGAAAGGTCGGAGCAAACAACGCATTCCCCTCGAGCCTTTGAGACTTAGATTGGTTTGATCCAAGTTCACACTTACCCGACTCTTAGAGGGTGTTTGAGTTAGATTTTAAAGAAGAGTATTTACGTTTTATTTTCAAAAAGTAAGGAAATAAGCATTTGATAAATTTTTTAGTGATATTGTTTGATTCTGCTTATTTTCTTATTTGACTTCCTAATAGCAGCTGATTAAAAAGCAGCTCCGGACTACTTTTTGTTGCTTTTTAGATTACTTTTCACTTTTTAATATTAATAATAATTTATATAGCCTAATTTACCCTTAAAGAATATTTATATAATTTTATTATTATTTTTTTTACTTGACACATGAATTAGATATGTTGATTTATTTTATTAGTATTTATATAACTTCAATAATTTTTTTCAAGTATTTTTAAATAATATTTTTTTCACTTCAATTTTCTTTAATATTGACATTTATAAAAAAAATCTCAAATATAATAATTTTATCATTTAATAAAAATTAATATTTTTAAAAAATTAAAAATCAAATAAAATAATTCTCAATATTATTTATAAAATATTATTCAAAAATATAAAATATAAAAATATAAAAATAAATTTTTTAATATGATATACCTACACAAATTATATTATATGTCTAAATTAAATATTTCATTATTTAACAGTAACAAGTATAAAATTAACTAAACACTTTATTAATTTTATCAGCAATCAGCAACAGCAAGTAGGAATTAGCAATCAGCAATTAACAGCAGCAATCAGCAACAACAATCAGTAACAGCAATATTTAACAGTTAACCCAAACAGGCCCTTAATTAAATTTGAAATTAAGGATTGGCTGTCGTTGGTCATGGAAATTTGCTGTTACTGAAATATACAAAGTTAATTAACTAATACCTACCCAGTTCTGCATCTTTATCACATTGTACTGGACGAACAGTTCAATAGAAGAAAGTGGAGATAAAGTAACAATGACACAAGTAGGAAAACTTAACAATAAAAAGGCACAAGACAAAAATCCGTCATATTGGTGTACGCTAAAACTACTTAGCAATCCCTGTTCCAATGCGAGACCTAATCTATTGTCGACTGGAATGGCCCTGGTTTTTGGCAGAAAGAGAGGTATGAAGGGCTTTGGCTTTTGCAACTGCAGTATTTCCTCTCTCAATAATTTTTTCAAGCTCTCCAAGTTTCTCAGATAGCAATCCAGCACTTGAGTTAGTAGACCGGACCAACTTGTTAGCATTTTCCAGAGCAGAGCACAACTGACGAAACCCCAAAAGATAATGAACAGTAAGGTAGCAATCAACCACTGAATTATGCTTAATGCAGTTTGGTGGATCACAAAAGCAGTGGAAATGATAGAATATCACGTATGCAACCCCCGCAAAAAATGATAGAATATCACAACTATCTGTTGTAATAATCCTTTCTTCTGCAGTGATTTTTCTTTTTTTGGAGAAATTCTTCTGCAGTGAATTTATAGCACACATAACACAACAAAAAAGAGCCCCCCATACTGTCTCATTACTCGGCATGTTACAGAGCAGAGGAGTATTTAAGCGACAACAGCTAATAACAGTGGAAAATTTGTATAAGTGAAAGCAAAATATATTGACTTGCAGTTGAACCAACTAGTCTAACCTGAAGAGTCAAAGCAGTCCAAGAGTGATCGGTTCCAGCAAACCCCTTACTCAAGCGGGCATAGTTTTCCTGAAGCATTTTTTTTGGTAGTGAGAGCGGTCTCAGACCACATTAAACAAAGGAATAGTGAGAAAGGGCGGAAATTCGAACTCTGACTGCCCTTGGCAACAGGTTCACAGCCTCAAATAATTTAAAAAATTTTCAGATTTTTTATTGGCAACAAGCTCACTTCAAATTTTTATTAATATTGATATTTAAAACAAAATTTTCAAATATTATATTTTTTATTATATAATAAATATTAATATTTTGTAAAAAATAAAAATCAAGTGAGAAAATTCTTAATATTATTTATAAAATATTTATTTTAAAAATAAAAATTATAAAATATAAAAATAATTTTGTTAATATAATATATTAATATAAATTAAATATCTAAATTAATTATTTAATTATTTAACAATAATAGTAAGTATAAAGTTAATCAAATACTTCACTAATTTTTTTTATTAGTAATCGATAATAATAACCAGAAACAGCAACATTGAACACAGCAACATTGAACAGATAAATCAAACAGGATTTACATTAGAATCAGAGCCATCCTAATTGCATAATTTAATTACATTAATGCTGCGATTTATTTATTTTACAAAAAAGGAATTTGAGGAAAGTAATTGTATTGGAGAGAGAGAACCTGGAAAAGAAGGGTAAGATTGGAATTAGTGAAAATGTGGGAGGAGTCCGGAGGAGATGGCGGCGATGATGAAGGTGGCGGTGGTGAAGGTGATGAATCTGGCGGCGGCGGCGATTCTTGATCTTCTTTTTCGGCGAGGTCGCTTAGCAGATCCCCGATGCATAGCAGTGGCCCTCCTACCCCTTTCATCTCTCTTCTGGAAGCCTGAGAGCGAGTCTGCGCGTTTTGTGTCTACTGCCACTGAACGGCTAGTCGTTTTAAATTTGGTAATAATTGCCCTGCCACCTGAAAATTTGGGAAGGATTAGAATTTAAAATTTAAAAAAAAAAAAACCAAAAAGATTATTTCCAAATTGTATCACGACCGGAGATCTATAAGATCGGAGGAATGGATGAGCTGTGGTCGATTTCCAATTCTCATCCGTCGCAAAGCCACAGCCCCAGGGGAGGAGGAGGCGGAGAAGGAGGAGGAGAAAGTGATGGAAAAAGAGGCGGAGAAGGCGGAAGTTGCAGCCTTGGAGGAAGACGCTGGCGAGTGGGGAAAAATAAAAGAGTAACATACGGTAACCGACCCATCGGTTGGACTAGATAACTCGGGCAGCCGACTTTCGCTAGTTGACGAGATGTTTCTCGGTAGCCGACCTGTCGGTAGACCTAGATATCTCGGCCGACCCACCGTCTACAATATCGTTATCATGCGTATTCCGAAGCCATGTTGATGCCCAACACCACTTCTCTTTGCCCCCTTTCAGAATTCCTCCATTTTCTTGCACCCCATTTCGCGCTTCACTGGTCAGAACCCAAACATTTAATCTTAGTGAGATGGGAGGGTGTGCGGGGGGTGAGAAAATGGGACTAATATCCTCTTTAATGAAATTGGAGAAGTTACAACCTGATGGTCATTGAATTAAAAATGACAGATAGTAAGCCTATAAAAGTAGAATGTAATGTAGCTAATTTAAAAACCTCATTGAAGATTCATGACCCTTATGACACAACAAAAAGTACATATTATAAAAAAAAATCAATAACACAAACCATTTCAGACTATTGTGTTGCACGGTATCGACACAGAAACCATTTCGAATTTCCCACTGTCAGTGTCCAAGCTCGCGTTCACAACTACTTCAAATTGCAAAGAGCTATTCTTTCCTTGTTGAAATAACATCTTAAGAAGGATCAACCAAATTGAATACAATTTGAGACTCAGATAATTCTTTTCCTTTCCTCGTGCGGGGCTGTTATCTGCACCTGCCGAGCAAGACCTCATTACTCCTTTCCCTGCAGGTTCTGGGATGTTCTGTTTGCCAAGCTCTTTTATGTCAGAGTTTTCCCCTATTAAACATGGGTATACTCTTTCAGCTCCGATATTTCCAAACAAGAGTTCTGCAGCCTTGTTTCTTACAAGTAGTGGCAGGTGTTCTGATTCATCCCACACATATAGCTGCGGTTTGGAGGAATGAAAAGTGTAACTTAAATAGAATGAATTGAAAGTGCATTAACAGAAAAGCTAATGCATTGAACAATGTTATCGGAAAGATAACAAATTCTAGATGAGGTCTAGTGCTACATATCCTTAAGATGTTTTGGATGGATAAAACCAAAAGAATTTGGCTGAATGCATAACAATTACAATAAGCTTAAAACATAGGTGGAGAACAATTTCAACTATGTGAGGCAGACGATAAGCTACGTGACAAGAAGCAGCATTTAGAAAATGCAGAGAATGATTTTCAATCAATCAAAAAGGTGGCATTCTCATAATTTCAGGCAAATAAAGAAAATCAGAAAGCAAGCAGACAAACATATCCTTACCATAAAGGGCCTATATATCAAGCCCACTACATGCTGGTGATTTGAGCTCTTCGGGCAAAGAAGTGCGGATGAGTCTTGACTGATTACACACCTGAGCAAACCCAAAGAACGTTCAATAGTCAAAGCCATTCAGGCAAATATTAAAGGAAAAAATTGCAAGAAGCCACTTTAACCTTCTATAATTGTTTTCCACATCCAAAGGGAGACCACATAGTCGGCAGCCAATACAAATTAAATCCTCAGCTACACTATGGCCTTCAACTTTGAAGATCCTCCTGCTGATAAACATCTTTTCCTTCTCTGAATCACCAAGTGTTCTCCAGGTTATTGGTAGGAAAATCTCACCCACAGATGCTCTAAAAATTGCCCTGCAAGAATTTTTCAGACGTGATACCTCTGAAAGCGAACAAAAGTTCAGTGCCTCATGCTGTTCCAGCAGTTTCCAGTTCCTTGGAAGCTGCCCCTTCGCCTGCACATAGTTTCACGGATTACTAGTATGTGCTACCGAGAACATATGAATGGAAGGTATTTTTGCAGGAATGAGATTGGTAAATCATCCTCTAGGGAAGCTTTTTTTTTTTTTTTTCCTCTTCCACTGAACCTAAGATGATGAACAGGGTTACTAGATTGCAACTTTTTCCTCTTGACGATCTTCTGTTTCATCTCGTAGTCATTTTTTCCGGTTTCATAATTAAAAGAAAGCCAACTCTTTTTTTTTTAATCTTTTCAGATAAAAAAACATGAAACCCAAATATAGGAACTGATAATAAAAGAATACCTCAGAACTGCGCGACCTGAAGGTGTAGAGAGAAAATCCAGCGTCCTTGGCCCATTTCATCACCTTCCCAAGCTTTTCCACTGTCGATTTCCCTAGTCGACATTTCTTTATTAGGTCATCTACACCTGCATCCTCATAACAAGATGTAGGCCATTGGATGCAACAAGCAAAATTTGTAACGATATATCCCTGAGCAGCATTAGTCTCTAAGCAACAGACTTTCTAGCACAGATTCTGAGATTTTCTTTCAAATATTATGCAAATCATGCAGGCAGAAACAATAGCCGAGGCCGAGAAGAGATAACTACCTTTTGAGTCGAGCAATTGATAAGGCTGGACTAAACGTAGCAATGATGAATACTCAACTGTTCTTGCCTCAATAAAATGCCCAAATTTAGTAATCTTCACGTCTGAAAAACACAACTATAAACAAAGAAGTAAGAATCAGAACTCGCAAACACTGAACAAGTAACCATACAAAATGGGAATTCAAACTCAAGTCAAAATCCCGCATAATCACTTTTGGTTGAGCATGAAATTGCATTGAAAAATATGTAAAGACAGAACGTAACTTTGCAACAAGATGACGTGACCGGAAAGTGCCAGTGCCGCCATTCGCTTTTGCCATAGAGAAACGGAGAAAAACGGCCTCGTATCGTCGCCGACCTGAATGTCAGTCCTGATTATCTCTCCACCTTTAGATAACTTGTACTGCACCGGAAAACCACATTTGTTAGCAGAAAACCCTGAAGTTTTTCCTGCAGACATCGTCAAGATCAGCAACCAATTAGGGATCGGCGGCGAGATATACAAGAGGGAGGAAAGGGAGGGAGGGAGGGACCTGAACCGGAGTGGACCGGTGCACGAAAACGAGAAGCTGAACAAAGTCGCCGACGTGAGAACCGACCGTAGAGAGATCGATCAGCGGTCCGTACCACCCGATTGCTGACGTCATTTCTCACAGCCCAAATCCTAACCAGTATCCCCCTCCTCCTCCTACTTCAACGAAACACAGTTGAGAAATGGTGGCGCAGTCAGTAAACCTGGTTTTTTTTTCTTTTTTTTATTACTTTTTATTTCTCTTCTTTTTTTTTTCATTTCTGTCGATTGAGAATTGAGATTAAAACCTAAATTAGGATAAAAAGAAAAGCGACTTCACTGTCCATATTTTCTTGTTTTTTTTTTCCTTATGTTGCAACTGTCCGCAATCCAAAAGGCGGAAAACTTAACATGTCAAACAACGTTGCTAGAACCGGATCAATTATATAGTTAAAAATATTAGTAGGTCAAAATTTAATTGGTTAAATTTGTATTTAAATTAGTATTTAATATAATATATATATAATTAAAAGAATAATAATTATAAATAATTTTTAAATATTAATTTTTTAATTTTAAAGATTAAATTGAAAATTTTAATTGAATTTAAGATTAAATTGAAATTTTTTAATAAATTTATAGCTAAAATTACAGTTTAAATAAATATTGTGATCAAATTATAATTTATAAATTTTTTGTTTATTTTGAACCGGTTCAACTGGTACGGTTCTTACTAATTTTGATCAGTTTTTGACCGATTTTAATCGGTTCAATTCTTTTCAAAAAAATACTTTGAACCGATTTAAATTTTCGGTCAGTCACCAGTTCAAACGGTCAGACTGATAGATCCGAGCCGGTTTTAACAACATTGAAGCAAAGGCGCCAAATTGGAGAGTAATTCGCCGGTGGATAGAATTTAGCGAATTTACTATTTTGTGCAATTTGAACGCATAACTGGCAGTCTTGTAAAGGTGGGGTGAACTGAATCCACCGGCAGGATTTGGGTGGTCCCATTGGCCAGCGGTCTAAAAAAATCACGGGATGTATAAGTGTTAAATTAGTAATAGACTTAACTTGATCTCAAATAATTTGGTAATATTTATTAAATTTTAAATTTTATTCACTCGTAGTTTTAGTATAAATTTACATTACAACAATGAACTTAAGCAATATTTTATGAGATATCATTTTTACTTGTTGGTATTTTCAAAAAATATAATAATAATACAGTAACAGTATTCTCTATCCTTATATTATATATTATTTGAGTCCTTTTTTGTTTTTTAACAGAGCTATTTGAGTCATTTTTTAGATGAAATTTATATTTTTTAGCATGTCTAAGTATAGTCAAACACTTGTTGGATACATTGACTAATTTTCTCCAAAAGATGGATTAATGTAAAAATAAATATAAAGGTATAATCCTTAAATGAGAAAATAAAAAGTAAAAGGGCTACATTAAAAAATTTATGTAAGTTTAAGGCTGATTTTTGGCTTATTCCGTTTTTAGAATTAATTTTTTTTTTGTGGTCATTTGGAGACAGAATTACTTATGCTATATTTAATTAAAATATATAGTCTGTTGGGCTTGGTCACGTATTTCAAATGGATTCTAGTGAGCCGACAAAGAGAGATCCCCAGGCTAATTGCTGGTCCGGGTCCGATAACTAATGCCCATCCAAAGATAGGATACGCTATTTGGGCCACCGTGCAGAATAACATCCTCGAAATTGGAAGGCCACCACCCTGGGCTCGCCCGCGGTCCACCAGAACAAAAACACAAACCCAACTTGTAACGGACAGCGAAATAGGGTCCTGATGGACGTCGATACTTATGTTTTGTTTATAAATGTTTTCAATATGAAAATTGTCCGCACAGCGTAAACAGACCCTTTCAATAATAAAGCAAATTTTTTATAAAAAAAAAAGAGGTGAAGAAAAAGAAGAATGAACGTTGAATTCCCATAGGGATGTGAACTCAACATGAGAAGCATGTTCAGCATTGACAGCTGGATGAGGTTGACCTGCTTCTCTATGTAATAGAGACAGAGATAAGTAACTCTGGTCGCGTGGTCTAAATAATAAAAATCGTTTGTCGTCATATCATAAATTTTAGCTTTGAACTTCTATTAAAACGTTCAATAAATTAAAACTTATATTCACAAGATTTGTATTTTAGATGAATATTATACTTCTTAATAAAAGTTTGAGTACTATCTAGACATACGCTGACTGCTGCAACCTATAAATAAAGTCCAAATTCAAATTTAGAAATTTTTATGCCTTTATTCTTATTATTCTTATTAGGGCAATGAAAATATGAAATCAAATATGTAACCATATTCCTTTAATTAGGTCAAAGAGCGATAAAAAAAAAAATTTTTTTTTTTGTCTATAAGGAGTCATATTGGACATTTGAAGAGGAGAAGTAAGATTTGATGAGATTTAAACCTCCACCTACTAATTGAGAGATAACTCTCTCAACTAATTAAATAAATGTTCAACCTCAAAACTTTACTTTATATAGGTGCAGCAGTTTCAGGCCGCCTAGCCACATCTTACATTGAGATTTTTTTTAGTGGGCCCCCATACAACAACCATAAATCCAGATAAAACTTCCTCGGGTTTATTCTGGCCAAAAAAAATGAAACTTCCTTGGGTTTTTATTGCAAGATCAAAATGTCAAACTGAGTACTTGGACGGTCACGATCAATATGTTGCGTGCGCACAGTCCCAATGAGATGTAAGGAAAAAAGCACCAGTATTAAGTAAGGAACCTTTCCATTAGATAATCATATAATTTATGATATATAAAAAATATATAATTAATTTAATAATTAATTTTTAAATTTTAATATATTTTTTATGATATAATGATTTTAATTTTTATATAATAATTTTGTATCTATTATTATATAATTATATTATTATATAGTTACGTAACTTTTCTATATCACATATGCATTTATTTTTGTTCTTTGGTCGGGATCTATCAACTAGGATTTTTTTGTTTTTTTGTTGTTGGATAAGATATGAAACGTAAGAGTGATATTTTATAAAATTATACAAAAACAAATGTGCATTTAACCTCATAAAATGCTTTGACAATAATTCAAATTTATAACCCTATAGAACGACTAAATCCCTTAATTACTAAATTACAAACATCGGTAGCTAGTTGAGAATTAAAGGTTTATTGACTGCAATGATTTGTTAAAGTTTAGGACTTGACTAGTGTAATATATATATTCACGAGAGCTTTTATTTCAAGGAAATGAACTTTGAATTATTGAGAGCTTGAATTCCAAGTTGTAGAATTTATGTTCGAATTATTTGAAATAGTTTGAGAAGAAATATAATTTAATCCAACATGTAATAAAAATATGTAAAGACTCAATAAGATAACAAACACGAAATTGTTTTGCGTTCTTGTGTGTTCTCCTATCTTGACTCAAAAGGGGGCCATGAATGTATATGGAAAAAAGGGTTAATGACCAGTGTAAAATTCTGACATTAGACATTACCTATTTCTCAAATCTAGATTATAAAATTTGTAATTGACAACACACATAATGACTTAAATCTGAATTTGTCGTCAACCAAACTCTTGGGCGTGTCTTCCAATTTATTCTTTCATTAAAGTAATAAAAAAATATTACAACTGAATTTTTTTTCCTTGTTCATAATGACGAAGATGATGAGTTTTTTTTTTTAAAGAAAATCTTTTTCCATTTTGCATAAAATATAGACCTAGGGCCATTTTTTAATGATCGTATTTATTAATTGACTTGTTGTTTTCTAATGGAAATTTTTTCTTCATTTGTCCTCCAGCTCTTCAGGCAATTTGCTGAAATATTTTACTGCAAAGCACGACTTCTTATTTGTCTGCATTTACCCAATAGAGCTAATAGTCAGATAGTATTTTAATATATTTTTTTAGTATTGATTTAGATTTAAATCTCTATCCTGATATTTTTCCTGAATTAAAAAAGAATTTATGTGTAAGTAATGTGATGAATTTTAAACTCGTTAACATTATAATTACACTTAAAAAAAAACTTGTATTTATTAATTAACTTTGTTGTTTTCTAATGGAAATTTTTTCTTCATTTGTCCTCCAGCTCTTTAGGCAATTTGCCAAAATATTTTACTGGGAAGCATGACTTCATATTTGTCTGCATTTACCCAATAGGGTTGATAATCTGACGGTATTTTAATATATTTTCTTAATAATGATTCGAATTTAAATCTCTATCCTAGTACTTCTTTTGAATTAAAAAAAAATTATGTGTAAGTATACCGATAAATTTTAAACTCGTTAACACCGTGATGAGATTTAGAGAAAATTCATTTCAAATTTAATAGCACTCTGATAGGAAGTTTGTATTAAGGAAGATAATTAAATGAGACGTGAATAGTATAAAAATTAATCACAAATCACAAATTTATAGATTCAATGATTTTTATATTTATTATAAGTCTTTTCTTTTGGTAAAAATATTTGTCAACATTTCGTGAAGGTAAAAATAATATTTTCCATGTCCTTTTTATTTACCGTAAAATCCAGCGTGTGAAAGCTAGCATTTCCAGCTGCCAACTTCCAAGCCTTGCTGTCTCCCAAAGTCCAATTTGACCTGCGATCTATTTCAATAACAAACGAAATAAACGGTTCAATTTGACCAGCTACTCAAAACAACCTTTTTGAGAGCAACTACAGGACAGGAATTTTGCACTGGGCGCCGACGGATTGGTTTATTATTTAAATTTTTTTTCTTGCCTTTTGACTTGTGAAATAGGGGTTAAAAAATATTTTTTTATTAGACAAGGCATTGTGCCGTTGGCGGCCCCCGCCAGTGCTCCGTCCGCTTAGTTGTTTTTTTTGACCCTTTTCTTCTTTTGGATCTTTTCAGCCATTTTACACATTTTCATAATGTTTGTATGAGTCCTCTAACATGAATGCCGATGCCGTTGTAAAGATAAATGTAAAGATAAAGAATACTAAACAAGTGGGGTTGTGATTTAAATTCACCATAACTACCCATTATGGCTGACGGCACCTTCACCATCCTTTTTCTTGGAAAGTATTATCTTTAGAAAATAAGACGAATAAATGCAAACTGGTACATATATATTAGAAGAAGGAAACAACTTTTTTAATGTTTGTTTGGATTAGGATTTAAACTTTAGAAGTTTGATTATGAGCACACAATTCTACACCATTCTAAGACCATGTCAAACACTTACTAATTAATTAATCATAAAAAGATTTTTTTTATACGTTATTACAAATTAAGTTATGTGATTGTTTTAACTGTCATCATGTCAAAAAATGAAATTTTTATTCCAATAGTTAAAATTTATATCTTAATTATAGAGATTTTAGATTCTAATCATAAAAAGAAATATGAGATTTATGAGAGATAGAATTATCACATCGTGTAACTCATAATCTAATGAGTTTTTAATGAGAAAAAAACTAAATTTTTTAAAATAAAGATTATAGCAAAATTAAAATTATGTAATGTAACTACAGTTAAAATGGAAAATATAACTTATGTTATAGGCTCCTAAAACTCTCTCTTTTTTTGTAAAAAATCTTTATGACTAAGATATTTTTGGGCTTGTGCGCCAATCTGTAGGTTCTTTATGGAGGATGCCAAGGGATATCATTTGCGCTAATGGTGGCACCAAACCAAAAGTTTTTGTGGCTCCGATTTTGAGAATATCAGTAATCCTCAACTACGAGGAGTGGTCCTGCAAATATTCAAGTGGTAGTTCACTGAATCACACCTGTATAAATGTTGCTTTTCATCGATTTTGTATGCAATTAAAACGGCAGCTTGCACGATCTGGGCCGGGGTAAGCTGCCCTTGGTCATTGCAGCAACAACCACTGGGCACCGGCCAAGGCCAGGTGTGATATATACATTCCGGATTGTTTGGCTGTAAAATGGGTCACTTTCTTGCCAACTATGCTTTTTTTCCGCTCACTATAGGAGGATATAATTAATCTGCAGGCTCAATTTTAAAAATTTGTGCGAGTAGATTCGGACCTGAAAAGTAGATAGAGCCTAACGAGAATTAAGATTAACGATGACATGAGCCAAGTCAGGCGATGAATTTCTATATTCGAAAATGTGGACAGCTTGCGAAAAATTGTCCACTGGATTACCGAACACCAATTATCCTGTGATATCTTCTTTTCCGATGCACCAAAAAGAATATCCAGACTCCAGTGACAAGTCTGTTTCATTCTGATTGATCGATTCAGAAATATTAGGTAGTAATATTTAAATAGTAATAAAATGATATATTATTAAATGATTGAAATTAATATATATATATATATGTATGTATGTTTTTGGACATTATTAGCTGAGCTGCTTGATTGCATTGTTACCCAATGAATCTCTTTGCGGAATGCTACGAATAAACATTAGTGGGGTTAAATGGTTGTCGGTATCGCTAAGAAAACAAGAAAGCATCGTAAAACCAGTAGGGTTAAAAGATATGATTGTCTGATCTCAACGCCCGGAGCTACAACTTACTGGCATTGAAACTTGAAATCTCAGTGAGAACCAGTTAACAAAAATAAAAGAGCATTATTAGCCCTTTAACTTGGCTATCGCTAAGTCAACGAATACATCTACCTTTCATCGATCAGGATTTACGGCGTAAGAGAGAGAGAGAGAGAGAGAATGAGAGGTCAACGAGAAAGCAAGTAGCAACTAGCAAGAACTAGAGAAAAAAAGAAATGGTCGGAGCTGAGGCAGACCAATTCCAACGCCACCAAAACTGCCTTCATCAATTCAAACCTGTTACTTTCTTCTATCTTCTCCTCCCTGTTCGTCGTTCTGCAAAAATCCTGCATGCATATGGGGGCCGCGTTGTTACTATTTTCCATCAGTTTCCTATTCTATGCTGTTGTCTCTGGCTCTCTCTTCACTCAGTTCATCTTCCCAAATTTCACAGCTTCAAACTTCAAATTCATTGACAACGGAGGGGATTTCCTGGCCTCCCGCAATGGAACTTTCAGAGCATCCATCTTCAATCCTGGCAAACAAAACTCAGAATTTTACCTGTGTGTTATCCACGAGGCTTCGAGCTCCATTATCTGGTCTGCTAATCGTGATGCTCCCATATCGAATTCCGGCCAAATGATTCTTACCACAAAAGGGATTTGGATTGTTGATGAAAGTGGCAAACTCAAGTGGTCAACCCCACAATTGAGATCTTCTGTCTCCGCATTGCTGCTGACAGAGATGGGCAATCTTGTTTTACTCGATCAGTCAAACAGTTCTCTTTGGGAGAGCTTTGGCAACCCAACAGATACTATTGTAACTGGACAACCGTTTCCTGCATCTGCAGTGCTGTCTAGTCCTGTGTCAAGCTCTAATTTATCAACCGGTGATTACAGGCTTGCTATTTCTGATTCAGATTTGCTATTGCAATGGCATGGACAGACTTATTGGATGTTGTCAATGGATGCTAAGGCTCATATGAACTCGAACTATATGGTGGACTATATGCTAATGAACGGAACAGGTCTCTTTCTCTTTGGCGGAAATGGATCACAAGTTGTAATTCAGGTGACTTTGCCACCTTCTGAGTTCAGAATTGCCCGTTTGGGTGCTTCCGGTCAGTTTATGATCAGTAGCTTCTCAGGCAGCAGCCCAAGACAGGATTTTTGGGGACCAACCGATGGTTGTCAGATTCCGTTCGTTTGTGGCAGAATCGGATTGTGCAGTGACACCACATCGAGTAGCCCAACTTGTTCCTGTCCACCAGGTTTCAGTTTCGCTGGAGGTTCACAAAATCCTAGTGGTTGTGTGCCAAGTGATGGTTCTTCTTTGCCAATGGCCTGTACTTCAACCAATACTAATCGTCCATGGAATTCCTCATTGGTTTCATATTTGACACTTAGTTATGGTATGGATTACTTCTCTAATGTTTTCTCTGAGGCCATAAAGTATGGAGTAAGTTTGTCAGTCTGTCGAGATTTCTGCACAGCAGACTGTTCTTGCTTGGGGATCTTTTACAAATATTCGTCTGGATCTTGCTATGCGCTTGAAAATGAATTAGGTTCCATTATGGCGAACAACAATGGCGAGAATGATCTGTTGGGATACATCAAGGTTAAAGTTGGAGCTGCTCCAAATATTGACAAAAGCTTAAATAATCAAGGACGACATAAGTTCCCTGTAATTGCTTTGGTGCTTATGCCTTTCAGTGTTTTCATCCTCTTTATTGCTAGTTTTCTGTGGTGGAGAAGATGGAGACTTTCCAATAATAAAGATGCAAAACCAGGCCACACAGACTCGCATTCTTCAGGAGAGCTGGATGCCTACTACATCCCAGGCTTACCGAAACGGTTTGAATACGAAGAGCTTGAGCTGGCCACTGACAATTTTAAGACCAAGATTGGGTCGGGCGGATTTGGTTCTGTATACAAAGGTGTCTTGCCTGATAAAACAGTTGTTGCTGTAAAGAAGATGGCCAATTTAGGAGTCCGAGGAAAGAAAGATTTTTGCACTGAAATTGCAGTGATTGGGAATATTCATCATATCAATCTGGTGAAATTGAGAGGATTTTGTGCCCAAGGGAGACAGCGGCTTCTGGTTTACGAGTATATGAATCGGGGTTCGCTAGACAAGACCCTCTTCTGCAGTGGACCTGTTTTAGAATGGCAGGAGAGGTTTGAGATAGCACTTGGAACTGCGCGCGGGCTAGCATACTTGCACAGTGGGTGCGAAAACAAGATCATCCACTGTGATGTGAAACCAGAGAACATTCTTTTGCACGACCAGTTTCAGGCAAAGATCTCCGATTTTGGCCTATCGAAGCTTCTGAGTCCCGAACAGTCCAGTTTATTCACAACAATGAGAGGCACTCGTGGGTATCTCGCACCTGAATGGCTAACCAACTCGGCAATCTCTGAAAAAACTGATGTGTACAGCTTTGGAATGGTACTACTTGAACTTGTGAGCGGAAGGAAAAATTGCTCCATTCCATCACAAAGTCACAGCATGGATGAGAGCGCCAGCGGCCAATCATCATCATCATCAGGATCAGGACTGGTTTATTTCCCGCTATTCGCGTTGGAAATGCACGAGCAAGGGAAGTACTTGGAGCTTGTTGATCCGAGGCTGGAGGGGCGAGTGACAAGCGAAGAAGTGGAGACATTTGTGCGAATTGCTTTGTGCTGCGTTCATGAAGAGCCATCATTGAGACCTACTATGGTGAGCGTTGTAGGAATGTTGGAAGGCGGAGTCCCCTTAGGCCATCCGAGATTGGAATCTCTGAATTTCCTGCGCTTCTACGGACGTAGGTTTACTGAGCCTTCCACATTAGGACGGAACAGTACTGAACAAAACAACCTTACATTGTATCGACAAGCGAACGAGTCTGCTTCAATTACCACAACTGGTTCACATGGTGGTTCCTCCCTGCAAATCTCAGGACCCAGATAACAATGGAATATTACTTGTGAATAATGTTAATTTGTTTCTCCATATGTATACATAGGATTCAACCTGAGTTTACAATTTCTCAACCCATGAGTTACCTGTTTGTCTTGTGTGAGTTTGTAAAGAAGCTTAACTGTTATTTACTGCATATTTTCAGCATGGGCGCCATTACATTTCTGGAAAATTTTGACAAAATTTTTACCCGATTATTGCATCAAATTGCAACAAGTCTTCATTTTTTAAAACCACAATGATAAAATACTATATCAAGAAAAAAATTACATTTTAGAACTTCATTTTATTATTTCGTAAAATATTATTATTGTTTCATAAAGTATTGTTATGGTTTTAAAAAAGCGGAGTTTTGTTCAATTGAACAAGTTGTTGGGCACAAAATTGGATATTTTACGAAGACAGTTGAATGTTATCATTTGTGCATTTTAGAGATCCAAAACCAAAAAAAAAAAAAAAAGGAGAATTGAACACTCAATCCACTCATTCATTCATCCCAAGTCTCAATCTTCCACACATCTTCACTGCATAAAAGTACAAAATTTACAAACGTCATTCTAGGCTATCACAAACAAAACCAAATTCTAATATACAAGAACTCCAGACACTAAAGCTATTACATCAATTAGCAAGTGACATGCAGGCACTGGCCTAAGTAGACCAGGTGCCAAGTAAGAGCCATGATGGTCAGAATGTTGAGCAGGGATGAATAAGAGTTCAGCTTCTTCAGCCTGTGACTCAATCTGACCAACTTCGATGTGGCATCCTCTAGCTCTCGGGATTGCCGCGACACCCTCAGAGCTTCTTCTCTAGTTGTGCTTGTGCCTCCTTCAACTGCAGGGTCGATCGCTGGTTGCCCCTCAGCTGACTTGTCAGATTCTGTTGCTTGGCTCTCTCTTCCTCTGCCTTCCTCCTTTTCAATCTTCATTCTCTCAAACATCACCTGTCACAATCATAACGCTGCAAACTATTACTAAATACTATTTGTGGCCAACCGATTTTGGGACTGTGAATTTACCAACCGCAACAGCGAAATTCATCCCAAATGTCAAAGAGCACTAATGCATGTCCTTGTGTCGATTGGTGTCTTAAATGCAAAACTGATAGTTTTTACAACAGAAATTAAAAGTTGTCAGTCTCATTACAAAATCTGTCTGTCTTTGTTTCATTATACCAATGGAAACACAAAAAATCATGACACTAAACATTTTCTCAATGTTCAAAATGACCCTAAGTGATAATCAGAGTCAGATAAATACACCAATTGGCAAAGAGCTAAAAGGTAAGTACCTCTGTGGCTAAGGGCTCCAAGTACATAGCATTGAACAAAACCATAGAAACCGATGCTACTAGATTGTACCCTTGAAAAAACACGGCAGCGCTGGTGAACAACAGCTTTCTTTTGCCCACCAAATGGGCCAATAGAGTGACTCCAATACAATAAGCCATTGCTCTGAAATAAACAGGATATATCTTGCTCTGCACCAAAGCAAACTGCTGCCTTGGCAAAGCCCCCGCCAAAACATAGCTCGAAATGAAGGTCACCCACACGCACATCCCATAAGCCGTGGCGAACCCCAACAAATTGGCCACACCCATCAAAGAATTCAGCACCTCCGTTGAATAGACCGACTTTACTGCATCGTTCACAAATCTCCAGACCTTCTCTTTCGCCTGCTCTGTCTTCTCTTTTGCTTCTTTGGCTTTCTCGGCTACTTGTTCTTTCGTGTGCTCCACTTTCTCAGACAAACCTCGAACTACGTCGTTCTCAATCTTCTTCCCCATATCTTTGGCCTTATCCAGGGAGCCTCCGGCACTTTCTTTGACATTTTCTTCGACATCGTGAGCTTTGTGGGCTGCAGACTCCTTGGCTTTCTCGAACGCCTCTTTGGCAACATGGACCTTCTCAGAAGCAGACTCCATAGCCTTTTCATACCCGCCTTCCACTTTCTCTTTAGCCTCTCGTGCCATCTCACTCTGCCTGGCAACTGCCTCGTCCGCAGTCTCTTTAACCATCTCTTTCTGCTGAGCCACTGCTTCGTGTGCCATCTCTTTGGCTTTACCGATAACCGAAGCAATCTTGCTCGTGCATTTCCCAAACGCGTCGCAAATAAGCTCTCCAGGAGTCGCGTGCCGCATTTCGCCATTATTATTATTACTGGATTCTACTTCTCGGGCCGTTCCTTTGTCGGCGGACATGGACACAGTTGCGTCTTCTTGTTGTTGTTGTTGTGGTTGTTCAGGGGAAATGGAAACTTTGGTGTTGTGTTTGCCATACTCGTCGTAGGTTTCGACAACTACTATACGATGACCTTCTTTCACTATTTTAACATCCTCGTCTTTCTGGTTGAGTGGGTTTTTTTCTGGGACTGGAGACAATATCTCTGCACCCAACAGTGAAGTAAACACTAGACATATAGCCAACACGTTCATCATCTTCTTCTTCCCCTTGTTTTGCTCTCTCTGGTTTTCTCTCCGAGATTTTCCAATGAGGGGTTTTTTTTTTTTTTTTTTCCTTAGAAAAGCTTAAAAAAAAAATCAGTTGTTGGATATGCTCGCGTTGTAGTGCAGAGGGCATTTTTACGGTGGAGTCGGTTTACTTTTTGGTCTTCTCGTTTGAGTCCACGACGTGGTGCGAACACACGTAGCCAGTTAGATTCGACACGTGTGCATGCCTACGCCACGGCGTTTCTTAGCTCTTTTTATTCTTACCCAATTAGAATCAATTCCTTAATTCACATTCTTATTATTTATTTTATAAAAAATATATTCTCATTTTTTAAAAAAGGAGAATAAAATCCCCCAATTTAAGAAAATTATAATTTTCAAATTTACTACATCAATTATTCTCATTATTTTTTTAACTACCTCTAACTCTTCAAAATTTTCTACTTTTTCATATTTTTATTTTTAAATTGTTATTATATTACCTTTTTTATTTTATTTATTCATAAAATAATAATAATAGTAATAATAATAATAATAATAATTTTTTATATTATAATAAAAATTAAATATTTCAAAACTTAAGATAATAATTAAATTGTAAAAATTAATATAATTTATAGTTAAAATAATAATTTATTTATTATTAATAAATTATTTTATAATATCTAAAATTTTATTTTCATAATAATAATAATAATAATAAATATTATTTTTATTATTATTGTTATTATTGTCATTACTATTACTACTTATTAATGATAACATGTCATAGTATTATAATTAGAAAAAATTTAAATTTCAAAAATATTTAAATTATAAATTAACAAGTGATTATTATTATAATAACAATAAAATTTTATATTAAGATTTTATTTTTAGATTTTCTATTTATGGTTATCATTGTGAAGTATATTATTATTATTATTATTATTATTATTATTAGTTTTTATTATAATTTTTAATTTTATTTTTATGGTAATTTAATATTTTTTAATTTGACATTACATTATAATATTTTTTATATTTCATATTTTTTAATTTGATATTAATAAATTTTTAATTTTAGATTATTTAATTAATTTAATAAAATAATTTTGATTCTGATTCCTTATTAAATCAAACAATAATAAAGGGAATTCGATTCCGATTCCGGAGTAAACCAAACACATTATAATTTTAGTCATTCTGATTCCGATTCCATTTAATTTGTTTAAACATTAACTCTTTTTTGTTTACCTGATTTTAACGTAAGAGCACTGATCCTAATTTTGTTTAATTAATACCAAAATAATAATGTAGTCATATATTTAATAATTTATTTATTTTTTATTTTTTAATTTAATTGTCGAATAATTTATATGATTTTAAAACTTTTTAAAACTCATTATTTTGAACTCCAAAATTTTTTTTATTTAGATAATATGGTGGCTAAAGTTTGTGGTCTTCTATTATCTCTGTGATCATTATGTAAATGGAAGTTTTTTCCTTTTTATAAAAATGATCCCGATCTTCCTTTTTTTTTTTTTTTTTTTAAGCTAATGAGCATATAATATATATGTCCACATAAATGTCGTCCGAGAAACCGGCAAGACATTGTTTATCTACCACCCTCCTCTTGCTCCGATAGCAAACCTTCTAAGTACATGCTTGTCTGGGTTAATGGAGATTCGAGGACTGGTCGCAACGACGCAGAACCCAAATGACCAGGAAAAATTGTTCTTGTGGCCGGATTGAAGATTTCTTTAAACCAATACTATCAATTTTTCCGACCGGCTCCGCTAATGATAAAATACGAACTCAGGCGGTTATGGCTTAGAATGATTTCAGTTTCGTACTTTTTTTTTTTTATTATTCTGTAGAAGGGCCCGACCCAAGACTAACTTAATATGTTTCGAGCTGGAATATCCAAGAAGCCCAGTACATCTGTAGAAGGGCCCTGGTTTATTGTCGCTGGGCCCCGATAAACTGGACTGGGGCACCATGGCTTGGACCCTTGCCACACAGTACCAAAATTTTTTTCCGTGGTTTATTGCGGGACTGTCATGGGGATTGGGTGGGGGCTTCTGTCTGTAATATTGGCAATGCCTCTGCCCCAGTTGCTGAGTTATGGGCAGTTCTCCATGGCCTCATTTGTCCTGGAACATTGGGAATTCGAAAAGTGGCGTTGGAGGTTGATTCCCAAGCTGTGCTCGTCATTTTATCCAACGGAGTGTCCTCGTTGCATCCTCAAGCTAGCATTGTGAAGGAGTGTCGAGACTTGATTGCACGAAGTTGGGAGATTCAACTGAAACACTCCTATCGCGAAGCTAATAGGGCCGCTGATTGGTTGGCATCTGCTATACTATCTTATCCATTTGGCTTCTGGTTTATTGACCAACCTCCTCCTGGTGTGACTATGATCATTCAAGAGGCCATTGTAGGAGTTAGTCTCTCTAGATTGATAGCTTCTAGGTGGGCAATACCCTCCACTCTGACCCAAAAAATAAATAAATAAATAAATAAATAAATAAGTGGACTACTAGATCCCCTCTTCTAATATATGACAAACAATCCTCAAAGACAAACAGAAAAAAAAAAAAATTAGAAAGGAATTTGAGCCGACTCAACATTCATCTTAAACAGATGAAAAGTCCCTAATAAAAAGGTTGGCCTCTTCCCAAACAGTACTTTCAATCGTCAAATCTCATATCGAGAGTTTGAACTTTCAACCTTACTCTTATTGCCCTCCTTTCATAACATTACACTAGCAGTTCTCTGAGACCCAAAAAAAAAAAAAAGGTAAGTAAGTCCATAAAGCCCTGTGCATCAACTTTCCAGCATTAATTTGTACAGAGAGGCTAAGTCATCCAAGCTTAATCAAATTCCAAACTATTAAATGGGGCTCAAAATTACATTATCATGTTAATTCAAAGGTGTACCATCTCTTCCTTGCACTGGCACTATATACACACACTAATCATTTATAATGCCAATTGGCATTTCCTCCTGTTATACACGATGCTTCACAAATTCTGGAGCCACAGGCAAAAAGATGTAACTCATTTGTGAAAGCTAACAATTAAGAAATTCATGGGACGCTTGGTTCTGTACAGTGTTATGCGTGCCAAAGCCAAGAGTGAATTTATATTCTGCCTATCTTCTCCCCAGTGATCAATCTTGTTAACTGGCTTGGATCTTTAGCAAAGGCTTTGCATGACATTGGCAAAATCCCAAGATCAGCACCTATTTGATCGTATTCCTTAAGAGCTGCTTCCATCTCTGCTTCAATGGCAGTATCATCAATGACGTCAATGGCGTTCGAATGTAGAATATCAGCATAATGCTTCTCCGTTTCAGGATCATGCTGGAAGGGATCCATAGCCGGACCCTGTTGATTCTCATAAATTCAGTTAAATGGAAAGTATAAGCCCAGTATCCCAGGGAAGCATTTATTATAATTGATTCTCGCTTTTTTTTTTTTTTAATAATCTTCCATGAAATATTGGATGAAAAAGAAAAAGCATTGAAGCGGAGCATTGAAAGATAAGGTTGCACACAACAGGTGAAGGTCAAGGCCAGCTTCAGTTGAGTTAAACCATCATACAAGGGCAACACTTCCTTCTAGGCCTACTCCATAGAAAACCATAAAGGCCCTATTACTTGCAACAATTTGCTTATCTCACTGCTTTCTTTTGATAAGTAGTTTACCTGGCATAATTCAGCATAGTGTTTATATATCTCACTGCTTTCATCTTGATCACCAAGGAGTGTACCACCATACCAACCACTGGCTTCATCCACTGAGGTCATTGCAAGGTACCTTAAAGTCACAGCACAACAGACCCAATAAGAAGAATCTTGGACAATAGCTCTCTATGTTTAGATCATATAGAACAGAAATAGAAGAGAATGAAAAATTACAAGCAAGAAGAGTAAAGTTCAATGATTAGCATGCCCATGCATGTACAAAATCCACGTCTTGAACCGAAGAAAAGTTATCAAAATGTCTAGCAGCAAAACCTGGTAAAAGAACAAGTTTTGGGTACAAACACATATGGTAGCACATGCACATGCATGCAACTGCAAGTGCCAATAGAAAGTCTAGCTGACTTCCTGTAAAACCCAACTTTGACCCACTCAAGCATGCGAAACAGAATGCTTCATTCTATGGCTAGAATTGAAGCCACCAACTAGAGGGTCAGCGGCTGAACACAAATCATGGGCAAGGTACTGCCTCTGTTGGAAAAAAAAAAAAAAGAGAGAGAAAAAAAAAAACAGAAAAAGAAGAAGAGGAAGAAAAGAATTATCTGGGGTGGAGAATTTAGAAAAAAAAAATATACCTTTGGAAGATATCTTCTTCATTCATGTTGTCAAGAGGAGAAAGCCAACTGAAGTCAGGGTCAACTCCATCCTTCTGAGGCCCTCCACTTCCAATTTCACATTGAGCAGCCTTGGTGTTACCAACACTTTCTTCATACTTTCTCTGTCCAAAAAGCCAATTCGGGCTTTTGAGCTGTATCTCACTGGACAAATGTTGCGCATGTTCAGTGCTTACACTCTAAAGCTAAAAATTACTAACAGTGGTTGACTCAATGTGCAAAATTTGAAGCTTGAACACATGTAATAATTACTATCGGAGGATGTAATAAGATCAGGATCCAGCATGAAAATCGCGACTACAAGAGGACAATAAACTTATGATCCAAACGGACAAGATACATTAGAGAATGTTACCCTGCAAGTATTTACATTTCCCAATCCAACTGCTTCATTGCTATAGCGGCAAATGCCAACAACTGGAACAAATGAAAACAAGTCCATCCTAAGCTATCTCTAAACCAATCTTGTGTGGTCATTGTTAAAAGGGATCGCATGAGACAACCACAATCATCATTTGGAATCAGTCCTTTATCCAACCTTCGATCCAAACCATACAGTTTTGAGGGCCAATTGTTAACATATCTGTATTTATGTGAAATCAGGTGCCTGTGTTTGACAAAAATTCTATTAGCATTCAATTGAATCCTGATCTCTTCCATTCCTTACACTTTGTCACTTTACTTCCTTTGGGTACCATGTTGTATAGAGAGGTAAGAAGAAAGAAAACAAAAGACCCCCTACACAGCTATCCATATACCTGAAGGGGCTGTGTCATTCCTACGTTTGACCCACAGGTTACAACAAAAGTTGCAAAGACTGTTTACTGTAAGCACACATAAGTAAAACCACATCCTAAGCAGCAGGTTAAGGATTCAGAAAAGGTTATAACTATTTAAACTTGACAATTGAATATCACTTTAGTTGACAGAACCAAGCAGCGTCAAGTTAAGAGCACAAAAAAAGCATGCCTCTGTGGGATACCAGCATTTGTATGGGCATTCTCAGAACAAGAAAAAGAGAAAGAAATAACAAAATCCAAAAATTCAGTTCAGGTTAGAGGAAAAATTACGCTGCATCAGGTGCCACGCCCAAGTTTCCAGCACCTCCACCTGGTCTTTGATCAGGCTCACTAAAGAGTCTCACATTTTTTATCGCACAGCATGTCCTTTCAATCAATTTATCAAATGATGTCAATTTCATCTGAGAGAAATCTTCCCTGCAAGCCGGAACTGGGGCAAGAGCCATGCCAACGCCCAAGGGGTTAGCATTAGAATCAGCCGGCTTAGCTTCAGATTCCAAATTGCTGGAAAATGGCATACTGTCAATCAAAATCTTTTGAATTGAAATAGACCAAATAAGATCTCCCATGCGTAATAGTCATATTCTTACCAATTATCAGTATTAAAGTCTTCTCCAGTCCCACAGACATGAAGATAATAATCTGAATCCAACTCCCAAAGGGCAGGTTTCCCTTCCTGAGGTTGAAAGTAGCCCAAAAATCTAAATTGAAAAGAAAAGGAGGTTGCATGCTGAGCAAATACACAGATAAGGTGATACTAGAGTAAAAATAGTTAACTATAAATAGCAGTAAAATAGAAGAGTAGAAGTTGTTAAATATGCAGCTATTATAGCCACATGACAGTTAAAAACTAAACAGACAGGCTATGAGTGAAAAAAAAAACGTTACTAGATATAATGAAATCATGCCACTATGTCAGAGGAGACCATTACAGGTTTATTGCATCTTGCTTTTCACCATCAGTGTAAGTATTACTGTAATATCGCTTGATAGACTTGATAAACTCTCTAGACTGAGTTGTAGCTTTCCACTTTCCCTGCCTCTCTGGGAAAACCTGGAATAAATGATAAGCCATTGGCATGAGGGTAATAGCATTGCACATTTTAGAAAAATCAATAATGTCAAACCAAGTTACAAGAGAGAAAGCCACACAGTGTTATGAGCAGCAGAGCCACCATATTGCTGGGACAGAGAATCTCCCATGCTTTGATACATATCCATAAGAGCTGCAGCTATACTGCTATCAGGATCAACTTTGCACATATCTGTCAGGCCCATAGCATGTAGCTGGCGGCCCAAAGCTGCTAGGCCGTAAGCATACTGAGAAACATTTGTACGATCCAAGCAGTCAATGCAGTTGGAGCGAAGAACTCCACTCTGAAAACAAGGTGCCTCACCACCAATCTTATCTTTTCTATTCTGTTGAGCAGAATCATTCTCACTATCTCTATTTGTTAAAGAAGTCAGATTTTCATTGGTACTTCCCATTCTTGCAATTTCCCCAGAGCTGGCTCTCATATCTCTAAGCGAAGCATCTCTATAAAGAATTACAGCAAAATAGACGTTTCAAATCGATCGATGAATCAGCCCTTGCTAACTTATATTTGAAAATATACTCAACACAAAATTTAGTTTGAAATTCTAGAAGAAAGAAGTGTTTTTTTTTTTCTTTTTTTGGTGGAGTGGGGTTGGGGGGGGGGGGGGTTGATGAAGAATAGAGAAGAAGAATTTTTATTATTTAGGAATTTATTGATACTTTCTTATTATTTAGGAATATAAGATATAAATCCTATATTGAAAAGGGAGGAAGGAGAATAGCAACATATAAGTGTGGCAAAAAGACCCATAACCTAAGCCTTAAAGTTTTGGGTAAGATGTGTTATCCAAAAGCCCATTAAGTGTTGTTTGCTTCTTTCCTCCAGCTATCCATCTAAGTTATCAAGTCTTACGCTTCCGCAAATCTTTACAATAATATTGCCATTCATTAGGAGATCTTATAAGAGTATGACTATATAACTATTTTAGATAATCTCCAAGTTCTTCTCTATTCTTCGTCAGGGGTGTTGACAGAATTTTTCCATGCTTGCCCTAACATCTTTTCAGAGAACACCAAAGCGACATAGGGTCATAGCAGGACAGCTATACAGACAGAGGGAGTTGCAGTAGCATCATAAAATGGGGATTTCAATAAAATCTGATAAAAGAAAACTAAGTTGCAAAAGTGACTAATGAATACGAATCTATAAAGCAATATACACTCCAAGCAATTCTAGAACTCAATACAGATGATCGTCCAAATTGGCAAATCCCGTGCTTACCAATAAGGAATTCTCACTTGTAAGAAGCATGTAAAAAATGGTTCCAGTCCTTTGCAATCTAGTTCAGCACAAGCAATCTAGTCTGCAACCTAACTTGGAATTCTAGGACAATCCAACAAGCAAGAATGCATCAACTACAAAAAATTCATAACTGACGAACAAAACATCTATCTAAGCAATCTGCCTCCCACAGGGCCCCCCCTCCCCCCTCCTAAAAAAAAAAATGAAATAAGAAGAACAAAACAAATATGCATGCATTCTGCTTTGATTAACAAAACAAAAACTGCTAACCCATTCCATAAATGAATTTTTCATTTCATTGTACCATGGGCATACTTGTGAATGAAGCATCATCGGTGCCCTTTGACCATAGCATTTCTCTTGGGATCCCATACAATTTTCCTCAACAAAAATTTGGACTAACACATCAAGAATGCAAATAGTAAATATGACAAATATGGAAAAAAGAAGTACCCTCCAGCACTTGTTCTACTGGGTTGCTTGGCTCTCCTCTTAACTATGCTGGGTTTCCCACTATAGTAAAAACCAGTGAGGTCAAGGGCTTCAATTGCCACCCCACCCAAAACAGCCAGGACATTTGCAGATTTGCTTGAGAAACAGAAATGAGATAAACCAGTAAGCACAAATGCTGAGATAAACCAGTAAGCACAAATGCTGAGATAAACCAGTAAGCACAAATGCACACCTAATTAGATAAAACAGAAGCTAATCAATCACATGAAAATGCTAAAAAGAAAATTAGGTGTTTTGATTGCTTTGACCGGACGTGTATTACAGAACAATTTCACCCTAGGATCAATTTTTTTAGTTGTTTTTAGTTGTGAATAGGAGCAGCTAGAAATAGATTGTTGTTTAAAATTGGATAATAAAGTCTTTAAGATCCAGCCTCTCAAAAAAGGATCTCAAGACTGCAAATTGGGGGCATTTATAAAAGTTGTTGAAAACCATACAATGAAAATGCAAGGCCGGGGAATACGGTAAACCAATATTAAGGCTATCTAAAACAGGGCACTTTGGCATGAGGAAATATTGTTTGTAGATCAGATCTGGGAAAAGTGTTCATTACAGAACGTAAGGAAATTCATAGGCAATTAGTTGGTTCAATTTGCAACAGGAAACATGGTTTGCACTTCATAATTTTGGCTGCAGTGTCAATAGTTCCTTTACGATTTAACTGCACTCCTTTAGTATCAATTGGCTACAGTTACTTGTCTTGACGATTTATATAATAATTTCTTATCTGAAAAGAAAAGAAAAAAGTAAAAAAAAAGTGTAATAATGGGCCCTTGTTCGGGGAATTTATACCTCTTTGCAAATTTGTGAAAGTCCCAATGGATAAATTTTAGATGATTTTCTTCTGAGAGAATCGAGTTCAAATACCCAACCGCATTTGCAAACTCACGTCTCAGAATCATCTCTCTTGGTCTTTTTTCAACAGTCTGCATGTAGCATTCAATGAAGTCAACAATAAAACAAAATATTGGAATGTAGATTTGATGAAGAGTTTAAAAATAAAGAAGACATTGAACAAAGGAGCTGCATTTTGAGTTTTTCACATGTCCAACATAGACATACAAATATTCCAATTAAAAGAAGGGAAGGGGGGGGGGGGGAATCCAGGTGGATGGTGAGAAGAGAGAGGGTGACATGGGTTGACTTGAGAATCTTTGATTAGGAATGATTAAAATAATTACACCTTACATCCAACTCGATTCATAAAAAGAAATGACAAGAAAAGATTCATGTAGTCAAGTCCAATTAAATTCAAGATTAAGGCCTTGTTATTGTCGTTGTCAAACACTGAATGAAGGACTACAGAGAGAAAATAAGAAAATTATGAAAACAAACAAAATTTTGCTATGTACAGTTTACCACTATCTTTCTACACAAAACCAAAATACACAGACGATTTCAAACATAAGTCAAATCTTTATTACAAAATTGCAGAGAGACATGAACAAATCTTTGAATTGTAGCATCTTAAGTGGTAAATATCCCAACTTCATGCCTTTTTAATGTAACAAATCCTAGAACAAACTGACTAACACTCGGGATTATTGAGAAAAAGAAATTGAAATTGGTTACTAATACGAGGCATGCTTTATTGTCAACCAAAATATGGGATTTAAAACTAATATCCAAAGCCCTCAGTTAATCAAATCAAATGTGAGATTCACTAAATTGCACCAAGACAGCACAAAACTCATCTATAACCTGTTAAAAGAACGAAATATTTAAACTTAGTGCCCTGAAGAATGAAATTTAAAGGAACCTTGATTAAATTAAGCACAATTATCGGGTTGCCATATCTCTTCACCAGATCTTCAAAATGCAATTTGGACGCCTGGTAGGTTGGATCATACCTTTGCACTGATGTGAGAATATAAGATATGCATCAGAAAACTTATTTAATGTGTCACATAGAGAAGTGACTCTAAAATGCAGTAACCAACCAATCAAATAGGGGTGAATCAATGCCCTTACAGATGATATCAGGTTTGGGACTAAATCTAGAGGCTTCTTGTGACCAGAAGAGAGGAATCGAACCACGCATCTGAACAACAGAGCTCATTTTTCCCTTGCATGATCCAGCTTCTTCGTCAAGTACAATTTGCTCTGTTTCAACATCATTTGCAACCCTTCCCCGATCATTAACTCCCCTTTTCAAGTAACTGCATTCCATGAAAAAATCCCAACAATGAAAAATTGTGATCTCTTTCCATTTCTTTCACCAGTAGTTGCAATCAATCAAGAGACTAATACTGTGATATCAACCGCGATGCCATATCATCAAAATACATAGCACAGCTTGAAACTAAAAGACGTCATTCTAGCGCGCATGACATTCACAAAAGGACCTGTGATATTTATTATGATGTATGCATCCGAAAACAACATAACTACAGAGTATTATGCTAACAATAGAGACCATGAAACATAACAACTGCACAAGCTGCAAACAGAATCAATACATAATAGCACAATCAAGTACCCTAAAAATATTAAAAAGATGGAGGACTGATGCAGACAGACTTTTATATCATAATTATTTGTATTCGCATTTAATTATTCCTTGTTCCCAGGTAATTTCTTATCTCACACCGCTGTTAGTATATTAATATTAGAAAAAGAATTTTGTTTTTATTCGAAGTAGGATTACTTAAAAAAAGTTTCCTACCACGGCACATACTTAGGGAGGCTTGTAGATATCATATAGCTAACAGTTTAGTCTGAATTTCTGATGATTTAAAAATGCAGAATTTTCCATCCATAGTTCCTGGTCAACCCAGAAGGCTGTCCTGCTTATTTCGACCTGCGAAACCATCTTTTTTTAATTCCTACAATACTAAAGCGGTTTTTTTTTTTTTAATGGACTCTAGAAATCTAAGGTCACATTGGTATCAGAGCTTCCAGCAACATTAAAGACGCACAACAACAAGCTAACAGTAATGATAGCTTCTCTACAAGTCCCACAGGAAGTTATCCGCTGCAAACCAGACTTCAGAACAAACACTGCAACCTAAAATTTAGTTACCAGCAGCTTCCAGAAACCAGAGAAAGAGGACTTTACACAAAAGTGCATACTATGTATGCAACTGCATGTCTCCATGTGTATATATACCGAATGAGAGAGTGGGGAATAACTTGAAACTTGTCAACTGAAATTCCCCCCCGGGAGAGGGGGGGGATAAACTTAATTTTTTGAAAGAGGGAAAAAGTACATAGCAGAGTAGAGGAGGGACCGGAGGAAGAGAAAGCAAGATAGAAGAGTCATTTTAAAATGTTTGAGAAAAAGAGAAAGCTAGAGAAAGAGAGGGAACAAGAGAAGATGCTAACCTCATTTGCTGCTCCTCCTCCTTAAGTGCTTCCCTGGACAGATGACAAGATATAATCTACTTTCGGGAATATTGTACGTCAACTATTGATGTGGTGCAAAAAACTCTGGGGGTCAAGAACATGGGTATGCAAGCGTTTATTTGTCACTGTCGAATATAGAACTGACAAACAAAATGTGCAAAGCGCAATATAGAAGAGAAGAAATGACAAGGAAAAGAGAGGGAGAAACAGATGGGCGAGCAGTCAAAAAATTTCAAGGAAAATACTATCAAGCGTTAATGGAGAAGTTAGCTATATTATTATTTCATCTTCTGAAAGATAAATAGAATAGATTATTAGAAAGAATGAATGGCAACCAGGAAGATCAAGCGACCTCCTACAGCTAAAGGGAATAATAGAAAAAACTAGCTGTATTCCAGCCACCAAACAATATGACCTTAAAAGTCCCCTTATAAATCTTCGTCAGTACAATTTTACCATCTATGAACTCAGGCAAAATAATATCAAAATCAATGCAAGTATAATGCCCATTCTTCATTCCATCAAAATCAACAGCCTAAAAACTTAGTATTCAAAGAATTGTATTAATCTATGAAGAGGAAAGTCAGCTCTGTGCAAGCTTTTGATGCTGCCTATAGAGATTTAAAACTAAACCACCTGATTTTCGACAAAGAGAATACTGAAGACCCGGAAGGAGTTTCAAACACATTTTTGCTTTAGGAGACAAGTAGGGATACAAAACAAATATCAGGCTAGTTTTTATGTTCTTGGAATCCTTAGTTATGAAGGAATTAGAACAATTAAATCACACTTCAAACATTAGCTCATAATAGAACGGAGTGGCAAGAAGACTCATGTAGCCGACTCCAATTAAATATAGGATTAAGGTTAGGTTGTTGTTGTAGTCTCTTATGTTATTGTTAGAGAGAATCTGTTTTTCTAATTAAATAGGATCACCTATCCTGGAAGAATAAGGTCTCGTATTTTGGCCCAATACTCCTCTGTACAAAGCTTGTAGGTGCTGTATGGTAAGTAATTTTATTCTAACAAACTTATAAAGCTTATAAACAAGAATTTCTGGTGATAAACCCTGGATCAGCCAAAAGACAGCTCTGCTGTTATTTTGGTCTCCCAAAGCTCTCTTTTATTATCTACAATTGCAGGGCCTAAACCATCATACACCAATTTGATATCAAAACTTCCAGCGGTGTCAAACACGCTGACAATGATGAGCAGCAAAAACTACAACCTAGCAATCAGCAATCTAGCATGGTAGCAAGACAGCTAAAACTCATGGCCAAAAAAAAAAAAAAAAAGCAATCATGTACCAGATGACAGAAGAGACCTCAAACATTAAAGGGGAGAAAGGGGGGGTGGGGGGGTGGGGTGGAAGGAAGCCCCTCCCATAAGTAGTTTACTTAATTACTTTAACTAAGCCAAAGTTTAGATATAGTAATCTATTGGTTGATTGGTTATTCTAACAACTTCCAGTTAAAAAATGACAATCAGTGTCTCCTAGTATGAGTAAAAATGAAAGGGAGATCCCCATTTCAAGTTAGGATTATGAACCAACCATGTGCACAATAACAAAACCCCATTTTACATAACTCTTCAAGTGAGGAAGAAAGAGTGAGAGACATGGCATAATTGTCACAATTTAACAAAACAATTAAAAAATTAACCAGAACCTACCGTGTCCCAGCAAAGTGCCGAGAACGCCTAGAAACCAAGCAAACACTGAAATCCCTCCCAAAGATTGATAGTCTAATCTGCAAACATCAAACACAAGACAATTGTTCAAGTGAAATTAGACATTGTAACAACCATTAGGAAAGAGTTCACTCTTAACGTTACCAATGCATTTGGAGCCATAAAATAGAAATATTGTTAAAATAGACCCCACTTCAAGGAACTATAATTTTTTGAGGTTCATATAGAGATAATATATGTACCATAGCACTGGCAATTGAAAATCTGACAAAATAAGGTCATCCGCAATAGTGTTGTAATTTTAGTCTTGGTAATAAATTTAACCACAAATGTTATAAAATATAAACTAATGTGCAACTAAAGGTTCATATCCCATTTCCATTTAGTTGCCACAATTTGGATTGGAATTACATTTAAAAAAAAAGAAAAGAAACTATCCAATAAACCATGGAAAAATCAATCTTGTAATGCAGAAGAAAGAAAAAGTAACAGAAATCATAGGACACATCTATCAAAGAAATACAAGAAGGCAATTGCTTAATCAACAAGAATACCATGTCGCAGCAAAGGAGTAAGTCAAAACCGTGAATATATCAGCTGAATGACTGAATTTTGAAGATTATGTTGGTGACCTATGACACATATAAAGCATGACTTTGGAGCATTGAACCCTACCCCGTTGCAATTAAGTTACTAGTAACAATTAATACCATCGTCATTATCATACATATAGCAGTGTTTGATTGATACAAAAGTCATCCTTTCTCTACATAATAATGTATAAAAACTTATTAAAAGTAATATTCTCTGTGTATCAAAATTCTACTTATTATTCACAGTTAGCATAAAAAAATTTATAATGGCTGAAAATAAACAAGAAAGAGTACATTTTTTATATTATTATTTTCATTGAAGGCTCATCATGAGAATTCTTTCGTTTTTAGGCTCATCTTAACAAATACCATGCCTAACAAATACTCATGCAGTGACAAGATGAAGCAGAAACTCACCGAGGCAACATGATTAACTGACAAAAGGAATGCATACCTGCTTGAAGTGTCCATGGACTAGAGCTATTGTCCAAATCGTATTCCCACATCTGGACCGAATAGCTTGCGTTAGATATGCATTCCACACGAATATATTATTATAAGGCATCCTATCCCCTCCTGTTGACAACACGTTCTTTTGCAAACTTTGCATCAGAGGATATGTATAACTAAAGAAAAAATCTTTGGTCAAATCTACACTGGATAATAGCTTCTTGTACCTGCATTGCAAGGCAAGAGAAATTAATATACATTTTATAACGCAAAAGAAAGTATGATTCAAGCAACTTATTCACATAACAAAGGAAAATAAATTCATCAAATTAAAGAGAGGAAGCCAGCAGTATAAAATGAACAACGAAGCATTTTCACTGTAATAGCAAGGAGTAAAGACACAACAAGGACATCATAACACCATATAAAATTGTTTCAACAAAAGAAAGGTAGAAAAACAGAATTAGCCAGCAAAATACACATGCATACCAAAAAAGAAAAAGAATTCCTGCAACAACAATTCTTAGTATAAACACGCACAGTTTTATGAAAATTTGGAAGAAATTGCCAAAATAGTATGTGCAACCAAGGATCCTTTTCAGGTGCACTCGGGCATATGGAGCTGTTACTCAGTTGTGGTAACAGCACAGAGCGAGAGAGAGAGAGAGATGAAGTACTTTGAAAATGATTGTGGGCCTAGTTAACAACATTTTGAAATCATTATTTTTATTTTAAAAAAAAAATTGAATTCACTATAAACCACACAACATCGCAAGTAAAGGAAGGAACCAAGAAGCCTGTATTCACACACATACAACAAGTATAAAATTTCTAGAGAATATTTCCATGAAGAAAGATGCATAGTGCAAAACACGAACTTGTAATCTTATAAAGAGATAAAATGGAAACAGCAATCCACCATGAGCAAGCAAAAGGGAAGGGCATACCTCATCTCAGTTTTAGAATGTGCCACATCAGTTTGTATTGACACATGTGGAATTGGGATCAACTGGCTCTCATCAATAGCATATATTGCATGACCACATATACATCCTATTTGGCGGCGCTTTGTAACTAGAATCAAATAATATGACTCCAGAAACTTAATGCAACCTAGGAAGAACATAAGAGCACAAAAGTTTTGTCATAAAGAATAACACAATTTATAAAATAAAAAAAATAAATAAAAACACAACATAAAGAGCAGATTGTTAATACTAACCTGCAATTCCATAAACCTTCACCACAAAGGTCAGCCCACCAGTAGCACGATTGCCTTCCGCAATTCGCTGAAGCAAGTTTTTGATCTCTTGCGGAGAATAGACCACTGGATCTTCGCTAATATTAAGATCAGACGGCTCTGAACGGTCAATCTTTAGTACACGAAAGAATCTCTTATTTCGATCGCTCCCAATTAAATAAAACCTCTGGTCAAAATAAGCACAAATTCAGTATCATCACAACAGCAAACCAAAGATTACAAGTCCAATCCTACGAACTCAAAAAAAAGTCCTTTTCTCTCCAATTCCAATTTCCCGAACTTTCTGGGAAACCAAGCAAAATATTCAAAACAAGCCCTTTTCGCCTCAACTAAATAGAAGAAGTATCTTAACGTTACAATTCTCGACAAAAAAGAAAACTTAACGATTAATTTTCGCATAAAAAAAAAACAAAGTCTTCAAAAGCGCACGAATAAATACCTAACAATTAAAAAAAGAAAGGAAAAATTGTGGTAATTTTGGTAACCTGTTGGGTCTCGTAGAGCCGAAACTTCTCGAGCGAGTAGGAATTAGGACCGATTTCGGGGTCGTTGGCCGGGTGGACTTTGGCGGAGGAGTGGGCGTACGTCGACGGATTGGGCTTCGAGTAATCGGCGGATTTCGCCATGGGACGGTCAGTCGTGCAATGAAGGAGCGGAGCGAAACTTTGCGCTAAATCGCCATTACTGAATTACTGGATAGAGTTTATCAAAAAAAAATAAAATAAATAATTACTGGACAGAGAATTGAAAACGGTCCAACGGAGGGGTATTTTGGGCAATTTAAAGGCTCATGTAGCCTTCGACGTGGAAAGTACTCTAGTAATCCCTTTTTCCTATCCAGAAAAGAGAACTTAATTTGGTGTACATGCGGGTAGTATCCGGATAGTGATATATAAAATATATTTTTTTATGACGAATTTAATTATTTTTATAATTATTATTATTATTATTATTTTAATAAAAAAATATATATTAATTTTTTATATTATATTTTATTAATTTTATTATAAAATAAATAAATTTATTATAATATGCACATTAAGTATGATTATCAAAATATGAGCCCAAAAAAATTAAGTATAAGTATTCTAACTTCTACAGTGTCTGGGCCCGTGGGTTGAGTTATGTTTGGTGGGCTTCAGAATGTAAATAAATAAATAAATATAAGTTGATATTATTATTTAAATTGAATTCTGATTCCGATTATTGGAAGATCCATGGCCTTTTATGGCAATCAAGGTAGCGTGGTTTTTCCTCTCTCTCTAATTCTGATTCTCATTTCATCTTGGAGGCTAGATTATCTCGTTAAAATATGCTCCAAATCATTTTGCAATTAATTTAATTGTTATTTTCGGAGAGTTGGTCACAGCCTTATCCTCCATTTTTTTTGTATGTAATAAAGACGACACGGTCTATTATTAAAAAATTGCTTAAAAAAGAGAATTAAATTTTATTATTTTTTTTTATTTGAAATCACCCAATATTTAACCTAATGAACTGATTAATCTGAACTGATTCGGGTGGAATCTCAAAAGGCAGTAAAAGTCTCTCAATAAATATTTAACATAATTATATTTTTAGTATTCGAAAACCGAGACATCGATTAAGCAATTAAATTCTAAATTTTAAATTGAAAGAGAGACACTTTGATTACTATTAAATTGGATCTTGCCTCACAGTCCGTCTTCTCCTTCGAAAAGCTGTCGGGGCCGTAACACGAGGTCCAGGTCCAACTGGAGACTGATTGAGCCTGGGTCGCACCAAGGCCAGAGGCCTAATTATTATATTAGGTTGGGACTTGTTTTCTAGGCCCAAATCGACCCAAAGATACAAAAACAAACACCAGAGGTGAACTCAGAGTTTCAATCCTAGCCACCACCGTTCTGAATCTTTGAAAAAGTTTTGCTAGGCAACGTCTTGAAAAAGTACTAATAGCAAGAGAAGGCGGCCCAAATTTTCTCGCCTTCTTGCGCGGCGTTAACAACGCCGATCCCCTCCGGTCGTCGGAAGAGTGGAAACCCATGCAGCGAAATGGAAGACATAGAAGATTTATTGGTTGGTAGCGGAGGCGGCGGTGCTCCTCCCGGATTTCGGTTGCCACTTAATGTTGTTGGAGTAAAACCCAGGAAGAACAAGAGCAAACCAGAGCTCAATACCCACAAGATTTCTCAATCTGCTCCCTCTCCCAAGATCCCTGGAACTCAGGTGGAATTTTCTCTTTCACTGTCTTTTTCTCTGTTTCTATGTTATGAATGTCGTTCTTATATCATTCACTTGTTTTACTCCAGACAATATACATCAAGACTTTTGGATGCTCTCATAATCAGGCGAGTTTTTTTTTTTTTTTATCTTTTATTGTTTCCAACTCTCCCTTTTCTCGGTAGAAAGTTTAAAAATTCTTTACAAGTTTAAGAACAAGGACTTGGTGATGACTATATATATATATATATATATATATATATATATAGATGATGTAATTAAGACTTTCAGACGATCTGGGGGTTGCTAGTTTGATGTTTGTGGTTCAAGGAGTCAATTCTTGTTAATAAATGTTAATTTTTATTGAGTTAACTGTTATACTGGTTTCTGATTGAGATAGTTTGACCCTATAATACTTGGGCCAGTGTTGGTTATTTCGTTTGCTTCGATTCTTTTTGTTGCTTGGCTGGTTTTTGATGGGATTTTTGCATTTCCTTTGAAGGCACCTCCGTTTGGTGTCAATTATGTTTTTGATAAATGGTATTTTTGCAGAGTGACAGCGAATATATGGCTGGCCAGCTTTCTTCATTTGGTTATTCATTAAGTGAAAATCCCGACGAGGCAGACCTATGGCTGATTAATACGTAATTTTCTTACATTTCCTTCTATTGTTTTTTTCTCTTCTTCTTTGGGAGAAATGTGATCTATCTTTTGTGCTTGCTGATTTTTACTCCTGGTCTAAAATGTTAATCAGTTTTGCACTAATTTTATCTATTTTATGGGCTGCTTATACCCTCTTGCTTAGCAAAATAAACCAGGCTTAGTTGCCAGCTAAGCTACTTGTGAGATCTATGGATGGTTTCGGGGACTTGGGTCTGGATTCCTATCTCTTCAATCAGTTTTAGCATTGTCATCCCAGTGCATGGCAAACCACATCCCTAGTCCTTTGTTATCCTGTGGAAACAAAACATAGACCAATAAAAGACAAAAAATTTGAAATTCTTCGGCCCTTGGGGCTTTTATTGAGACAGAGCTGAATAATATTTGAATTAAGAACAGTTTTCCTTTAGAATTCATTGCTAATTGTCTGCTAAACTTGCTTATTGATAATTCATATCACCTGATGCAGGTGCACTGTAAAATCCCCAAGTCAGTCTGCCATGGACACACTGATAGCAAAAGGTAAAATTGCCAAAAAGCCCTTGGTGGTTGCTGGGTGTGTACCTCAGGGAAGTCGAAACCTGAAAGAACTAGAAGGAATTAGTGTAGTTGGAGTCCAGCAAATAGACCGTGTGGTTGAAGTTGTAGAAGAGACTCTGAAAGGTCATGAGGTGCGACTCTTGAACCGCAAGACATTGCCTGCACTTGATCTCCCAAAGGTGCAATGTCTAATTTCTCATGTTGGGATTAACACGTATTCTTGGATAATTAAGCCCTTTGGTGGGTATTTTATGTTACATAATTCTCTCTGAAATATTCTCCACCTGCACACATCTTCAGAACAAAACAATCTCCAGTTGGATACTGCTTTGTTTCTTAAATTGCAAACTATTTTCAAGATATAGAAATTGATCATTTTCTTATTTTGTATTTAACTTCATCATTCATCAGGTGCGAAAGAACAAATTTGTTGAGATTCTTCCTGTGAATGTTGGTTGTTTGGGGGCTTGCACTTATTGCAAGACAAAGCATGCTCGTGGTCATTTGGGGAGCTACACCATAGAGAGTCTGGTAAGTTTCCCACTGGGATGACTATCTTTCCTGTTTTTTCATTTTTGCTGTGATTGAAATTTCAACTATCCAGGTAGGGCGTGTAAGAACAGTGATTGCTGATGGAGTCAAGGAAATATGGTTGAGCAGTGAAGATACTGGAGCTTATGGTAGGTTCTTGTGAACTTTCAGTTACCAAATCTTTGTTGCTGCTGTATAATTGCTTCTTATTCTGGAGAAATCTCATACCCTGCGGGATTTTTGTTAAGAACAACTTCAGATCTCTGAGAAGTAACTTGCTTATGTGAAGTAGTTTTTGATTTTCGCATGTGCCATAACCTTTTAGGAGCAGAAGGCATTTATCCTATATTGTGTTCGCCTATATTTATCTAGTATGAAATTTTTTTGTTTTCTTATCAGAAGAAACTTCCTTATGCACTCATGCAAATAAGTTGCGTTGGTTGTTTGAGAAAAAAATAAGGTGATATGTTGTATTTAGATAAGCTGTTGAGCAATTTGGGTTTCATATTCAGGTCGTGACATTGGGGTTAATCTTCCAACTTTGTTGAATGCTATTGTTGCTGAACTTTCTCCCAATGCAAATACTATGCTTCGTATTGGGATGACAAATCCTCCTTTTATTCTTGAGCACTTGAAAGAGATAGCAGAAGTTCTGAACCACCCTTGTGTATACTCCTTTCTTCATGTGCCGGTGCAATCTGGGAGTGATGCTGTATTAAGTGTAAGTCAAGCTACTTTTTGCAAAGTTGACTCGCACAAACACGTACAATAGACGTCATTTCTGATGTCGACACCTTGAAAATCCCACAAAGGAATTGAATCAAACGTGTACAATCACTTTAGTCTGCTGTTTGGATGTTTCATTCTATGCAACTAAGAAATACTAATCATGATCAATAATGCGATGAATTTTCATCTTGCTTACTTGCTTTTGTTGTATCAGGCAATGAATCGCGAATACACCGTGAGTGAGTTCAGAACTGTGGTGGATACATTGACTGAACTAGTTCCGGGGATACAGATTGCCACTGATATCATATGTGGATTCCCTGGTTAGTCTGCAGACTTTGCTCTTTCTCCTTGTGTACCATGCATTGCAAATTGATGAAGCTTTGACACCGGTAAGGCATGATTATTAGGATAATTCAAGTTACATGTTACTGGAGCCCTTTGAAAGGAAACCTTGTGACATTGTTTTCATGCATAATGTGGGATTTTATTTGGAATAGTCCAAGTTCTTGTGTTTTCGGTACTGCACGTGGTAGCTGGTGGGGAATTTGTGTGGTGAACTTTTTGAAGATATGATAAATATTTGTCCTTGGGCTTCTCAGGTGAAACAGATGAAGATTTTGCTCAAACTGTCAACCTGATTAAGGAATACAAGTTCCCTCAGGTTCATATTTCACAGTTCTATCCTCGACCAGGTAAGCTGTTAGTCGCTCTCCATTGCACTTGGAGATTTTACCATTACTATCCAAAACATAAAAAAGAGACCAAGTTCGGCCTTCTTTCATCTCTTTCACATTTCCCATCGTATACAGCGATGTTATGACAGCCGACAACAGGGAAAAATTTTGTATGTCAGCTACCATATGAGGGCTTGACCTATAACACTTTTATTAATTTCTGTACCAGCTGCTTTTCGCTAGTCCAATACTTTCTTACTGCCAAATTTAATTTGATAAATTCAAGAAATAATACTCGTCAGTTTTCCTGATTCTGGACTTAGCAAGGACTGGCATAGGTTCTTTAACTTTTGCAGTCTCTTTCTGAAAACAGGGACACCTGCTGCAAGGATGAAGAAGGTTCCAAGTAACATAGTGAAGAAGCGTAGCCGTGAATTGACTTCCATTTTTGAAGCTTTTACCCCTTATTGTGGAATGGAGGGAAGAGTGGAGAGGATATGGATAACTGACATAGCAACTGATGGATTGCACTTGGTAAGACCTTTAATTCTCTGCACGAACCTCTGGGGGGCCTTTAGATTCAATTATGCCTTGGGTCCTCTTCCTTGTTAAAAGTATTGAATTTTTTGACCAGTGAAGAAAACTAAAGATGGTGTTGGCATCTCATTTTCTGTTCATCCTAATTTGCTTGCTAATTCCCTGCATGCTTCAGGCATCAAAATCTCTAGCTAAAGTAATAGTGAAAGAAAAATGATAAATATCTTTTTTGTGTTGCTACATGGTGAAGCAGAGTAAGGAAACTCGCATGTGTGATTTGTTTTTACTTACTGTTTTTCATTGCACTAGCAACAGTAAAATGGTGCTTCTGAAGCAATCGTGTATTTCCATCTCTAAATGGTCATTCTGTCATTTCCTAAGGTTGGCCACACAAAGACATACATACAGGTGCTTGTAGCCGGTTCTGAAAGCTTACTGGGTACTTCAGCTATAATTAAGATAACGTCTATTGGAAGGTGGTCTGTTTTCGGAGAGGTGATTGAGACTCTTGCCCAACTAAGCGAGAAAACCACTTCTGTCAAGAAATTATCTAGTGAAGGCAAATGTTCTCCTTCCACAGACCCATGCGGGAGTTGTGCATGTTCGCTAGAGTTGGAGCCTTGTGCTTGTGGACCACAAAGCTGTAGAACAGAAACTGCAGTTTCATGCAATGAAATGTCGTGTGAAGATCAAAATGGAAATAATACAATTGGTCGGTTATTTAGGAAACGGAAGAACAAACCTGACGAAAAGGTAGAAAATGGGATTGCTCTGGGATCAGATAAGAAGCAGGAATGGGCTAGAGGAACCCTGGCCGAGTGGGGGATTGTTGATAGGACTCTTCTAGGAGGAATGCTTGTCAGTTTATTGACAATTGTTGCTTTACTAATACACGTTGGAATTGGGATGTATCATCCGGAATGACGTTTTTGTAATGTAACTAAATCATTTTTCTTTTGGGGTGATGGTTGTTATGAGGGTTCTTTTTGGAGATTGAGGGGTTGGTTTGGGTTCTTGTTGGGCTTGTTTTTGTACTGATGCAACTATGCCCCAAAAGGTTCGGTTTTTAATTTCAATGATTAGGCAATCTGTAGACGTAGTCGTTCTCTTTCGTCTGGATTGCGTCTTTTCCTCCAATGAATATTTAAAATGCTTAGTGCTTCAACAAACATTATATTTGTGTACAATCTAGTAAATACTTTGGGGTTAGGTAGGTTTAACTGTAATTTGAAGTGTATTCTTGTTGGAGGATGGTGTCTAAACAAGTTTTGTGTTCAGTTTGTAAATGATCGGTATAAATTGTAAGTTATTTAGATTGTGTTGTTCTCTGGCTTTCCACAGATCTTTTAGATGCTTTTGCATTAGTTTTATGTGCGGTTTTAAAGATTATTAACGTAATGGTTTCCTTGTAATTAAAAAAAAAACAGAGAGAGAAACAAACATTCTAGTATTTAAAGGGCTTAGATTTTTATTTTAAAAGTATTTGTAAAGTGTATTTGTTTGCAGTAAAATATTTTATAAGAAAAATTTTTTCTTATTATTTAGTATTTTTTTTATATAAAATATTTTATAATGAAAAAATTTGAAAAATTTTTGAAATTTTCAGGAAAAATAACTTACATTTATTTATTGTGGACGCACGTTGTAAGGAGGGTGGGCAAATGCCTATCTTGAAAAAAATACATAAATATAGTTTAGTATAACTTTAACTCTTTACATACATTGAAATTATAATTTTACCTTCACTGAAATTATGTAATTGTTATGTTTTTTATTTTTTTTTATTTTTATTTTCTTTTACATATGTATGTATGTAAATTTTTTGCTTCACCTAACAAAAATTTCTGAATTTGTCACTGCATTTATTTTGAACTGAAGTTATTTTTTTAAAAAAAATACAAAGTATAATTTAAATAAATAATAAAAAAATTATTATTTTCACAAAAAATAGTTTATAAATATTTAATAAAAATAAATTATTTTTTAATAAACAAATAGACTCTTACTGTGTGTAACTTTTAACCTATTGCGTCTATGCTTATTTGGCTTTCAAATCTCGACTAGTCTTCCGTGTGGTAGAACTAAGGTTGTTAGAACCAGACCGGTCATCGAACCGGAAACATTAGTGGGTCAAGGTTCAACCGGTTGAACCGGTCGAACCGGTATTTAATAATATATATGTGTATAAAAGTAATTATAAAAATAATATTTATAAATAGTGATTAAATATTAATTTTTCTAATTTTAAGGATGAAATTGAAAATTTTTAATAGATTTAGGACTAAATTAAACTTTTAAATTAAAGTTAATGCTTAAATTATAATTTAAATAAAATTTGGGGTCAAATTATAATTTATGAATTTTTTAATTTTATTGGACTGGTTCAACCGGTCCGGTTTTCACCGGTTTTTACCGGTTTTGACCGGTTCTTGACCGATTTTTCCGGTTTTGACCGGTCCGAGTCACCCTTCAAAATTTACCAAAACCGGTTCGGACCACCGGCCGGTCCCCGATTCAACCGGTCCGACCGGTCGGTCCGGTCCGGTTCTGACAACAGTGGGTAGAACACGTGAAGAATAACATATTTATATAAAACCAAAATTTAGTTTTAATTAATTTAATTTTCATTGTTGGAATTATCTAAAATTAATTTATTAAAAATTTTAATATGAATGTTACACCCCACTTGTTAAGAGGTGAAACTTGTACGTTAAACATTTAATTCTTATCGAAGTATGAATGGTTTTTTTGGTTGATTTTTGTAGTATCGGTCTGCCAAAAATGTTACGTCTTTGGAATTTATTACTAAAGTTAGAGATTGAAAAAAAAAAAAAGTTAGAGATTGAAAATTCTAACATCAATATAGGTTAAACTTGTACATTAGATATTTAATTCGAATCTATAAGATTAGACGTGTCAAATAGGTTATGTCGTGGCAGACACGATCTTTTTTTTTTTTAACTTAGATTTGTATTATGCTAAGGTACAGTCTATTTGTCTTCCTTATAGTGCTGTGTTTAAAAATTTAGGTAATAAATTCGGCACGGCATAAAAGTCCAGAAACTATGGATTTGTGTCTAACCCTGCCTGAGTTGTTTCTTATGATTAAATCATTCTGAACCGTGCTTGATCTGTTCATTATAATTAAATTGCGTCGCATATAATTCATAAATATATAAATATACAATTTGTGTGAAAGACTAAATTTTTTTGTAAAATTAAATATTTAAACTTTTAATCTAAAACAACCAATTACAATAATAAATTTTTAGAATTTAACAAAAAAGTACAAATAAAATATTTTTACATTTCATCTATTTAATAAAATTAAAATTGAAGTTCCTCAAAAGTTTAATTTCATGTTACTGATGCTCAATATAATGTAATATATAATATTTCCAATTTTTAAGAATCATAATTTTTTTTAAAAATTATAAAATAGTATAATATTATCTTAAATAAAAATAAAAAAAATATAAAAAGTATTTCAATCACTATTCTTGTAATAATAACAAAGAAATAATTATTGTCTTTAACAAGTTCGAGATTTGTTGTCTACATGTTTATTTAATATTTCACCAATTTTCGAATGGTTCGCGCCTGGGTTTGACTGAATCTAACTAGTGCCTAGGTTGTGCTTGTACTGTGCTTGGGTTTGGGCTGTACTGGGACATGAACCCATCATGAGTCGTGTCAAGCTTGGCTCACTTTTTTTTTTTTTTTAATAAAATGAGAAGATGGGGTGATACCCTACAATTTCGTCAGGGAGTATTGTAACTACTCTTAAAGTAACTTTTTGACTGTTTGGATGATTACAATTTAACACAATGTTATAAAGGGGAGCAGTATGTTTAATTTTACTAAACGTCCTAATAATTTTTAAATTTAAAATTTTTGAATTGATAACGTCCGATATTTATCATTAAATCACAACAAGTAGTTTGGCTTTCGTTTTATAAAGTCTAAACCCAACCCAAATCTTAATACTGAATCATGTCTGGCCCAAATCTGACGTTATTTATACTCAGTCGTGCTTGACCTAATTTATACCGTGTTGGACCGTGCTAGCCCACGTACTGCCCGCCCGTTTGACAAGTCTACACAAAACGAAGGAGGTTTTTTTTTTTCCCGAACAAAAAACGGACTGTTGGTGCCACATTGCGGGACCCACCAAATTATTAACTATAAAGTTTTTAATCTTTGCGGTGATTAAGTAAACCTACCTAACATTTCCTAGTAAAAAAAACAACAGAATAAATCAATCACAGGACCATAAAAATAAATAAATCAATCAAGATTTCTGATTTTACCCTACAGCTAATACAAGAAAGAATCAAGAAACCCAGTAGAGAAGACAAGACCAACATCCAAATTCTGAATATCTCAAATAGCCCTCCTTCTTCAGGCGAACGAAAACCCTCTAATAAGTCCCTCATCTATCGGGATTTCAACCAAATGATCCATAACTGGCCTCGCTCCTAGGGTTTACAAATGACCACTCTAAACACAGCCGCCGGTACCGCCCCCGGCAGCTCCGCCAACACCTCCGGCACCACCGGCAACGACAACGTCAATAGCAGCAATAGTCATAACTGTTCCAGTAATTCCGTTGATCGGCCAGATCCAGCCTCGTACTTCCTCGACCTGTCGAGGCGGAGCTCGGGAACTCCGTGCTCGATGGAGGAGGACCAGCGGGAGGAGGAGCCGACGGAGCTCAACACCATTAACAGCTCCGGAGGATTTCTCGTAGTCTCCACCGATAAGCTGTCCATCAAGTACACCAGCGTCAACCTTCACGGCCACGACGTTGGCGTGGTCCAAGCCAACAAGCCGGCTCCGGTAAAAAGGCTTGTGTATTACTTTGAGATTTGTGTGAAGAATGCTGGGGCCAAAGGTCAGATTGCTATTGGATTCACTAATGAGAGCTTCAAAATGCGGAGGCAGCCTGGGTAGTAATTTTTGCTGTTTGATTTTGAGCAAGTTTATTTAGTGATTCCATTTTATTTTATCTATTCTTGCTGAAATATAATATAATTTATTGGGAAATTAAAGTAAACAAGGAGTGTTCTGCTGCCTGGAAAATTGATTTGACTCGGAAGCAGTAAAAAGGAACTAACAAGGAATGCAATTTTTCTAATTTAAGTGTTTGCTGATAGTGATGAATTTGATTCCCATGTGGTTGGTGTTTATTAGGTGCAAGGGAAATTGAGAAAGAAATTGAAATAAGAAACTTTGTATCAATAGTTCTTTTTATGTGTCTGGTTGAACGTTGAATACTTAGAGTCAACGAGGCATGTTGGTCACCAAAAAGTTCAAATTCGTCTGCAAAAATAGGGAATCTGAAAGTAAACCAGAAGAATAATGTTGTACTGATTGAATGTCTGCTCGAGTCAGGAATTTGTGGGCAATAATTTACTTTGCTTCTGATTAACTGCAGAAAAACTCTGTGAATGATAGAAAGAATAAAGATGATAATTAATTTATTTTGTGCATTTCGCAAAACTTAATGGGGAAAATACATTAGTTTCAGTATAATGCTCTGGCAGGTGGGAAGCAAACAGTTGTGGCTATCATGGGGATGATGGATATATATATCGTGGGCAAGGAAAGGGAGAGCCTTTTGGTCCAACCTTTACAGCCAACGATACAGTTGGTGCTGGAATTAACTATGCTTCACAGGAATTTTTTTTCACGTAAGGCAGTCCCCCACCTTGGTTTGTATATGGATTAAGGGAGTTAAATTAGTTTTGCTTGCATTCACTGTAACATCGATTACTCATTATTACTTTTGACTAAACACATTACACATATTCTCTTCATGCTGATGTCAGCAAAAATGGAGCAATGGTTGGGAAGATTAACAAGGACATTAAGGGTCCCTTATTCCCTACAGTTGCTGTTCACAGCCAGAATGAAGAGTATGTTAGTCCTGCTTTCAAATTTTTATGGTGTTTTCATAATTTACTGAAGGAGTTTGATTGCCAATTCTGATGCAAAATATTAAATACTGTAGATGTAGCAAAAATTAATCATGCCTTTGTGTCCTTTTGTTTGGATATCTTACATTGTCATTAAGCTTGTGCTGTCAGCATTGTCAGGGATAGTACAAGCAATACAGCATTCTTTTCTCATGAGTTTGCATCTGTGGAAGCGTCAGTCTCTTCATGTTGTATTCATTTGTGTTCTTGCAGGGTTGAGGTCAACTTTGGGCAGAAACAATTTAGATTTGATCTTCAGGTATGATTTTATGTTACAGTGTTTCCTCAATATTCTCTTTTTACTCATTGTTGAAAGTCATTTTTATTGGTTGAAAAGAAAGTGAAAAATTTATCTGATAAGTGACAATGTTTTTTTGTGGTTATTAATACTCCCTTTTGTGCTTTTAATTCGCTGATTAGGAATACGAAGCAGAGGAAAGGATGAAACAACAGACAACAATTGAGAGCATATACTTGCCACCAAACGTCAGTCATGGGTGAGTTCACATCAGATTTGAGTCTCTTTAAAGTGAGTCATTTGTTGCTTTGTGTTTGTGGACCTTGCAGTAGGCCTATCATTGAGGTCTGTTCACAGGTGTTATTATGTTTGTATTGATATATTGAAGTGAAAATTAGCTAAAAGGGAAAAACGTTGGAGTAGGGCAAGCAGTTCTCTCTTCATGCTGTTGTTAAGAGCTCTATTTCTTATTTTTCATTTATAAAAATTCTTAAACCAATCAATCTCGAACTGGAGTTGACCACATTGGTCTCAAGCGAAAAGGTTTAAACAGAAATTCCAGTGCCAATTGATATAAATCATCCAAAACTTTTTGCATCTGTAAGAATTGTTAGATTGGTGTAAGAAATTGTTGTGTGGAATTGCCTTGGTACCTTTGAATCATTGCTTTACCAGTGTAAGATTGTTATAATTTTATTATGGGCTAGTGTTCTTTTTAATGTATACTTGTGCTAGGCCTTATTTATTTCAGTAAGCTACAGTTTGACAGGTGTCATCGACCCCCTTGCTTTACAAAATTTTAGCCCAAAGAAGATTGCCACTTGAAAAACTTTTAAATATTCTTAGTTGACACATAGTTCCCAGATCAATACAGGATTAAACCTTCCCTAAGCTTAATATATAATCTGTATGAAAGGAACATGGTTGTGGAAAGTAAGGCATGGTGTTGTTTTCTTTTGCCAATTAATATAGGCTGCCTGCGGAGAAGCTGGAAGCTACAATTGTAGAAACATGAGGTGAACAAGGCCGTTTGCATGTCTGTGGAAGGAACAAAGCTGTGTTTCGGAAGAAATAACTATATTCTCTTGTTAGAATTAATGATTTGTGCCTGATGAGAACAAACTGAGTGGGAAGCCACTATTGTAGTAACATCAAGTGTGCGGATTGTGGAGAGTGGAATCTGTTCCCTTAGATGTAGTAAGCAAATATGCATGGGAGCTGGATGGCTCAGATTGGTAAAGTACTGTTCATGTGGAGGAGCAATATCTTGGTTGAGAAGACATTCCCAAGCATGCTCATGCGTGAGCAAAACTGTGTATATACTTTAATTAGCAGTTCCTAAGCACGGACCATAAGGCTTCTGTTGGTAGGATAACTAAGGTTGCTTCATTAGAAAGAAGCGTCACTGCGTCAATTTTTGCAGTTGGCCCTGATGGATTTCCTCTTTGAGAGCTCACTGTGAGCTTACTGTTGCTTTACAAAATGTGAAAGTCATACTAAATTATAGGGTTGAAGATTAAGGAAAGAATGAGTGTTTATATTCTTGTTTTTGTCACTGACTTGTTTAAGTTAGTAATGCATTTGTCTTGTGGTGAGCAGACTTGTGCGTTCCTACTTGCTACATTATGGCTATGAAGAGACTCTCAATTCATTTGACTTGGCTAGTAAAAGTACGGTTCCTCCTATATACATAGCTCAAGAAAATGATTCTGATGAGCAGGACACTCTGTTTGCATTAAACCAGAGAACTACTCTTCGACAGGTATGGAAAGTCTGATTGTGTATGGATTAATTAGTTGTTAGTTTGTCGACTTGGTGAATTTTGTATATACTGGATCAATATTGTATATCTGTTTGATGCCTGATGGCTCCTTCGTCAAAGGATTTTTTTTTTGTCCATTTTTTTTCTGAAAGGTTGGTTAATTTTATTTATTTATTTTTTTTTATTTTCTGTGGTATTCACAATGAAAGAAAAGAGATCACAGTTTGTCTCATGAGAGGTTTGAATGAGCTCTCTGATACTCTCGTAAGAATTTTTTTATTAGTACTTCAATTTGTTGTCCCAAATGATTAACTTTTTTTGCATTGTCACGCCACCTTTCCTGCATAATCTCATCAGCAGGATTGTTCTTTTTCTTGCAAAGGAAAAATCCTGGAAAAAAGCCTTGTTATGGCTGTGCAATGCTCTGCTTCGTTTGTTGTCCATCATAAGTAAAGTAATTATAATTTTGTTAGATGACTGTTGAAATGTGTAAGCTTGGTGACCACAGCTGACCGGTAGAATACGGGATTAGAGATTGTAAGGCTGGAACTTTGAAAGAATACTGTGTCTTAAAATTTTTTGAGGTTTGGTGAGGGAAGGGAGAGTCATAAGAGAGCATTTGGGGTCTGACAATCTGGTTTATGGTCTTTATTTTTCTTCTATCTTTTTTCTTGCCTTTCAGAGCAAAGGTGTCTTTGATTGACATGCTACCAAATTATGAATTCTTGAGCTGTTTTTGGTTCTCAATCATAAAATCCATGCCCCCACGGGCTTTAAGGTGTAATGCTTTAAAGAGATTTATCACTCTGGTGGTTGGGTCTGGCAACAATGACATAGATTTCCCACTATGTCGACATTGTGGTTGGATGACTTAGTTTAGAAGGTCTGTTCTGATGAATTATGTTGTATATACCTTGTACTGTACATATTTCTCCATCCATGATCTTCGTGGTTGATATTTCTCAAGTTGCTGGGCTCTATCATTTTGCCTCATAATAATTTCCTTTCATATTTCTGAAGACAAGTCTGGCATTACTGATTTTGTTTTTCCTACGATTGAAGCTAATCAGGAATGGAGATATTGATGCTGCCCTTAATAAATTGCGTGATTGGTACCCCCAGATAGTTCAGGTGGGTACAAATTTGGTGTGGTTATCATCTGTGGTTCTCTTCCTTCTCTCAAGGCCATCATTTTTGCAGCAATGGAAACATTAAGACTTATTGTACTTGGAATAGGCTACATTTTCAATGTATGGATAATGGACAATCCATGTCAGCCGTCTTCCATACCTTAGTTCTGCTGTAGGTTGAAGATGAGATTTGTTATGATAATTTTTGTTCTCCTGAGATTGAGTTTGGTCAAGTTCATTGCTATCAACTGTTCTACTATCAGTGTGATTTAATTGGAGTTATGATGTTCAGATTCACCTTTTGCAGGATGAAAAATCAGCCACTTGCTTTCTGCTTCACTGTCAAAAATTTATCGAGTTAGTTCGGGTATATTCTTTTGCCATTTTCTTTATGATAGTCTAAAGAAGTCTTCAGTTTGTGATAACTGATAATGATAATGGACTAGGCATTTTGTTATTCTGGTGTGAGCTTGAACCAGATGTTAAGTGGGTATCATTATTGGCTGCTGAAATATTTCTTGACATAGATACATGTGAGGCTTTTTTGTTTGGTCTTAATGATAGCATGAAAAATTGGAGACTGCAATTACATCTTATGATTTCTTTGATTGTTTTCTGTCAAATTATGCCTTTGACTTCAATTTTCCCCATGAAACTAATAACTTCCAGGTAACATGTCACCAATGATAGCTATTTCAGTTTTCTTTTTATTGTTTATGAAAAGTTCTATTATGACTACATATTTATTGATCTAGATAAGTTTGCGGTTTATATAGGTTGGAGCGTTGGAGGAGGCTGTGAAGTATGGAAGGAGTGAACTGGCAAAATTCTTTGGGTTACCGAGTTTTGACGATCTCGTTCAGGTATTGAATAATTTTTTAGATTGTTTACCCAAAGAACCATCTTTTATACTTTTTATTTCTATTTCTCCTTTTCATTTATGTATTTTTTCCAAAGACTGCGTACAATTTTTCATAAAAAAAAGTTTTCTAGATCTGGAAAGAAAGCATGTTCATGAATAAACAGCATTGCAATCAACTTAACACTAACAACTCTGCACACTCTGTAGGACTGTGTTGCTTTGCTGGCATACGAACAACCCCAAGAGTCAGCAGTTGGGTATCTTCTTGAAGAGTCACAACGTGAGATAGTGGCCGACACTGTAAATGCTATGATCTTGTCAACAAATCCCAATTTGAAGGATTTGCAAGGGTGCTTGCGATCATATCTTGAGAGGTTGCTCAGGCAGCTTACAGTTTGCTGCTTGGAGAGAAGATCCTTAAACGGGGACCAGGGGGAAGCTTTCCATTTGCACAGAGCACTTAACAGCGGCAAGAAGGCCAAGTGTTAATTAACAATCTCTTCCTTACCATTCTGTCTTCTGCAATTCATACGGTCAGCTGATCCATCGCCTGAAGTGCAATTCAAGTGATCGGATTAGCTTTGGTGCAGAAACCCTTGATGCTCCTCTGTTTTCTAACAATCAGTGGGTTGGGTTGTTTGTCAACTTGGCTGAAACCTGCAATGTTGCAAATTTAGCCTTGAACAAGAAATTGTAGTTGCTTTTAGAACTCAATGTTGATAATTCTTAGGTTTGCCGGGAAGACGCCTCTTTCACTCTTTGGCTATACTGTATATAATTTTTCAGAAAAGCTAAATGAATCAAAATTTTCAGCTGTTATGCGTCATCTGATTTTTGGAAACATATAGTGGAAGCAGGGATAGCAGATGGTGTTAACAATCCACAAAGTTAGACTTGGGAAAAATCCTAATGAGTTAACCTAGTGGTTGACTTCTTGAATTGTGTTCATAATTCTCGGGCCATGGTATTTAAGATTTAGTCATATGTAAGGTCTCACGGCATGGCTGCTTGGTATTTCTTGTTTTTTTAATGAGATCCAGGGAAGAATGAGTTCATAACAGTCTCGTCGAATCCAGTGTGCTTAAGAATCTGTCGTCCCTGTGAGTTAATCTTTTTGTTTTTGTTTTTTTATGTTGAGAAGACCCTGCCATTCAAATGCCAAGAGAAAATATTAACAAATGACCTTCTTGCTTGCTTCTATCAACAGATTTACAGAGCAAGCTCGCTGGCTGCGAGGTGTATCTGACTAGGAACAGGTATAACAACCCCATATTTTTTTGTACCCCTATCTTCCCCAAAAAACAGGCAGATTATATTGTCCTTCAAGTTCATTATTGGTGCCAGATTTCTCAAGACGTGCTTTTCGGACAGCCTGTTGGATTTGTCTCTCGTGCTCTTTAAGTAACTCTTCCATATTTCCTCCAGGAGGCATCAACGGTCCCGAATAGTGGATCCTGTTTTTTCTTGGAGCTTGTCCCTGAAAGCACACAAAACCACGCTTCAACTTGTTAGCCAGCTAGACATCAATGTGGTATTGTAGCACATGGCTTCTTGTAGTAATGTCTTCTTTTTCTAAAAGGATCGATTATAGCATGTTTGAAGGTCGTTTTTAACATCATGGACATTTAGAACTAGGAGGACAGATGACTTTACCAAGGACAAATCCCTGCCATATGTTCTTTCATCCTTCTTATGAATGGAGTCGTACACGTCTACTGCAGCCTGAGGCAAATGAGACTTCTGCGTCCTTAGTTCAACGTTATTTCTTGTAGAGCCTACGTTTTTGGTTGATGATCTTACGGCAGTCGGATGAATCATTGAAGCGGAGTGGGAAAAACCATTCTGCTTAGTTGCTCTTGGAGGCTCAATCCGGAAGCCAGTTCCAGCATCTTCCTGAAGATAATATTTATAACTATTGCTTGTGGGTTTTGGCTGTCCATGAGAAACAAATTCTGGGGTCTTCATATTCCTTGAGTCCCTTCTAACAGACTCCAGACCATGCCCCTTTACTGATTCAGCTTTTCGCCTGGAACGAGACAGACAATTCATGTTTAAACACGAATATGCGCATGCTCTCACATGTGTGCACATGACATTGAAATAAGTGACAAGGGAAGGCTGCAGACTTGAGGCCTTTGTCAACTTACCTTCTTGCTTCCTCGTCCCGCAGCTTGGCATCTAGTTCCTTGCTTGGTGGATAACTTGGTATACTTGATGGATCACAGGGAAAGGGCTCTGTTCTGAAGAACTGGAAGGGAAAACTACGTTAAACTTCCAATCGTTAGGGCCACTAACTAGGAGGATCTTAGAAATCTGGATGAAAATTACAAACTGGTTTAAAGACATGAGCTATGATACCAATGGTATCTTCATTGTTCTATTTACAAGGCTAAAAACCAGGAAGTTACTTATGCAAAGTCAGAATTGAAGCTACAATATTCAATCCCCGTGTGAACACGAAAGTTTAGAATACTATAAACCAATGTCATTGCTGACCGGAAAAAAATGAAACAAAAGGAATAATATTTACGCCAGAAAAAGGTCTCTGTGAGCTTGAATAGGCTCTTCTACAAGCAATTTACAACGGTCACTTGTAGAAGTCACCAATGGCACATGCAACCTTGCAGGCTTAAGATGCTATAATATGAATGATAATAATGTATCATGTTCAAGTTCATGATTCATATTTTAGATTGGAAATTGTCAGATAACGATTGGATGATATTGTCTATCATTAAGATATACCTCACTCCTGAGAGCTGAAGCAGCTGAGCCCCGACCTTCTGGTTCAACTGACAGGAGTTTATCAACAAGAGCCAAACCTGATGGAGGGAAATTTTTGAATGTGTCAGCAACACAACGCTTGTAAGGGTGTTGAGGTTTGAAACTAGTTGCATGTGGCAATTTTGTTCTCCGCCAGTAATCCTCAGAGGGTGACCCACAAAGCTTAAAAATTTTGTGCATTTGCTCCACCTAGAATCCAAGACCACAGTTAATTTTCATCAACAATAAAACTGCTGTGAACTTATGGTTGATTGGAAAGGAACTTATAAAATCTACTAAAAACTCCAGTCTCTGTCAACGCATGTGAGCGTGGACTGCCATCATTGCCGATTTGCATGTGAATTCATGTATATCATAGAAAAGAGCCCAACAAAAAGATAATACTATTCCCAAAGACATAAAGTGAACTGTCATGCACTTTGTAACCACTTTCATTGCAAATGTTAAAAGTTTAAAGATGAAGGAAACTAGATCAAAGTCGAAATGACAGTTAGTCCTACCATTGCCTGATTTTAACAATCTGGGGCAGTAACATGACAGCTTTTGAAGAGAAACATCAATGGAGATATTATGTATGGTGCAGAATAGCATTCAGCGTACAAATCCCAAGTTCCAAATCAACATAAAAAAACCAGTATAATTAGACTGCATAATAAAATTGACAACTGAGCCCCACAATCATAAGCAAATAAGGCTACCTCTGTTCTCCCAGGCATAATAGGCTTTCCAGCAAATAGTTCAGCGAGTATGCAACCAGCGCTCCACATGTCTATAGCTGCTCCATACTCGGTAGCTCCAAGCAAAAGCTCGGGTGGCCGATACCAGAGGGTCACTACACGACTTGTTAATGCTCGCTTTAAGTTAGGGTTGTAAAAGGTAGCCAAACCAAAGTCTCCTATCTTGAGGATCCCGTTGTTGTTAATAAGAAGATTGGAACCCTTGATGTCTCGGTGCAACACACCACGACTGTGGCAGTGTTCAAGTCCACGGAGAAGTTGTTGCATGTAACATTTAATCTGCAAGAATGTCGAGAATTTTCTTTGTAAGATTAGACGATGGAAAGAAGATGGAGATTTTAACTACACCACCATCTCTAGCATGGAATTAGCACTCTACAACAAAGTTGTCTCAATTATAGCAGAGGCAGTCCAAAGAAGCATTGAAAGGACAGGCACCTGTGGTTGAGTGAACTTCATGCCAGGTCTTCCTGCAAGCCCAGCAAGGTCGTGCTCCATGTACTCAAAGACAAGGTACAAGCTTCCAGACATCCTTGAGGTGACTATAGCTTCGAGTTTCATGATGTTTGGATGGTCAAGTTTACGCAGTATGTGGATTTCCCTCGCCATGAAACGGACACTCTCCGGATCCATATTCACAAACCGCACCTTCTTCATTGCAACAATCCTCCCAGTTTCAAGGTCACGAGCCTTATATACATTGCTATAAGTTCCTTGTCCAATCTGCATATCAACAGTTTCAGTATTAAGACATCAAAACATGGAATCCCACAGATATTTATTGTTCTGTCAATGAATGGAATTACATGAATTCACCATGAATGTAGTGTATGAATTAAGCTCCCCATGGAAGCTAAATATTATAACCACATTGACCAGCGCAATGAACACACCAGTGAAGCAAACATTACAGGGACTAATATTGAAGACAATGCACGTGAGCCATTTATACGAAAGTCATTGAGAAAAAAAACTAAGTGCTTACACTACCAAGTTTAATACAATGAAGGAAAGAATAAACATCTAATATTTGCTGTGAACTAATATAGTAACAAAATTACTTATCATTAAACGGAAAGAAAGAAAGAGAGAGAAAGATGAGAGTCAAGTAATAGATTTTGCAAAGCTCTAACCTTTTCTAACCTCTCAAACGAGTCAGCCCGTCGAGGCAGCCAACCTTTAATGGCTTCTCCGGCAGCTGAGGTTAGCCAGTGGGGCCATCCTGCAACAATAAGCTCCCCTTCAGAGCCTTTGGGCATACTAACCATCCTAACCATATTATTCTGCTGGTCTACTTTGGACCCAAAGTCCATTGTAGCGCATCTCTGATGATGAGATTTCGTTTGTCTATCAACAACTTTATTCTTTGTTTCTCTGTCTTCCAATGGAAAAGCGACGGTAACCCCATTTGCCCTGGACGACCGCCGGACAGAACCTTCTCTGCGCCCAACATCCACAACCATGTCCTCTGACTTTGACAGGACAGGAGGAACCAATTGCACTCCCGATTTGTCCAGTTTTTTATTCTTGTCATTCTCATTGATCTTAAAATCTTCATCTGCATCTTCCTTGGAGCAGATGCAGCCCATAATCCCACCTAAAATTCCCCTGATATTGTTGTCCGGGAACCTTCAGAACCTACATAAAAGGCCACCTCCTTCACCCTGGCAATACTATTATTATGATGATCAAGCAAATGGGTACCCCTGCGTTTATGCTGGGAACCCAGCTTTACCATTTCTTCTCCCAATTCCCACCAAATAAATGGAGAATATCACGCGATTGTTGATTGTTTTAACGAGACAGTGGAAACCAGGATGTTTTTTTTGGTTTCTTTGAGGATATATCTATATATAAATCCAAGTTATCAAACAACAATTGCCAGAATTTCAGAAACTTGATTCAATACTGTAACTATTAGAATTAAGGAAGAAAAGACAATCCAGGGAATTATAAATCAAATGAAACCCGGACAAGCAACCCCAGGACAGGAAAAAGAGATTACGTTGTACTTGTTAATGTACAAATTAATTTCTTGTGGGTAAGAACAAAAAAATCCTATGTTCTCAATGCAAGAACTCTGGCCTGGGATTCAGCGCAAAGGTTTTTTTCTTCCCCCCACCGCCCTTTTCAGTTGGCCAAAATCGGAAGGATTTTTACTTATATTTTGAAGGGGAAAAAAAAAGTTCTTTTTTTTTTTAAAAAAAATTGTTATTTCAATAGCTGTGAGAAAACCAAAGATTGAAAGATGGAAGGGAGGGCAACGATGGAAAAATCCAAATTTTGAAATACCAAAAAGAAGAAAAAATTATGAAAATTCAGTAAATCGGAAATTGGTTATGCAAGAAGAGAGAAATGGAAGAGATGGATAGACAGCCGCCCCTAGAAACGCGGGAGGCCTTAGATACTTTGGAATGTGACAGCCTGTGACTCTGCAATTGCATTCTTTCTTACCATTGTTATTTATCTAACTTAACCTCCACATCCCCCCGCCCTCAAACAAATCACAAGTCCACAATCACATCCAACTGATTAACGTTTAACAAACAGACGCACTCTGTCAGTAACGAAACAAGAAACTATCCGAAAGTTGCAGAAATTGTTTCCAATCGCTTCACAACGTTATTGCCCTTTAGGGAAAAGATAGTGCACCGGACACCACCTCCAGGCAAATTGTCTAGATGCTATCTACAAAATGCAATTAATTGCATTTTTAATGTAAGTATGTTAAATTTTTTTGTTTAAGTGAATATTATATAAGAACTATATTTTAAATTTAAAAATAATATTTATCTAATTTTAAATTTTAAATTTATAATTTCTTATTTCACATTTGTTTCAACATAGTTATACGAAAAAAGAAACGAGTTATATTTTTTTTTGGTGGCGTTCATACAATCTCTGGATCTCCGTCTTCGCGCTTGCCCTTTATTTGTGCACTAGAGAAACAGAGGATTCTGTAATCTAGACTTTTCATAAATATGTATTTTATACTGTTGACATAAAAAATCGCTAATAGAGTGGTTATAGATATAAAAAAATTAATTAAATTTATATTTTAAAACCAAATTATAAACATATTTAATGTTTTTGTAAATGTACTTTATTTTATCTTAAATGTGCTTGATTAACTTTAAATTAAAAAAATTATGCTCATGGTCAATCATAGTCATTTTTTATGTTTTTTTAATTTTTACTTTAGGCCGAATTTAACTTTAAAGCAATTAGTATTATTACTTAACTTGAAACAATTCTGCAACTTCCAAATAGTCGCTTTTTTCGGTACTAACACATTCTAATCTACACATACTCAATTTTTTTTTTTTTAAATGGACTAAGAAAATTCTTATCTATAGGAGAATATTAGGGATAAAAGATATATTCCATCGAAAAAAAAAAAAAAAACGTTGAAATGCCGGCAAGGGCGACGCGGGACTGTTTGAAATAATGAAGACGTGCAAACCGATATGTGGTGGGTACTAAGCATCCCCACGTGTTCATTACGTCAACTTTGCTCGCTGCTGGCTTTTCCGCTCAAAAAAATATATAAATAAATAAGGGCTTCACTAAAATGGGGAAAATGGTATGTGGGTGTAGAGGTAATAGTGTGTTATCTCTAATGTAATTTCCTAGGTATATTTTAGATACCTTATGTATCTATTTAAGATTTTTTAGATTTTAAGTTAGATTAAACTGCTTTACCTATTCTTTTATTAAAAAATAAACTCAATATATCTTCTTTTTAATATAACTAATTGAGATATTATATTAAAATTTTTTAATGTCGTATTTAAATTTTAGTAATTCTATTATTCTTTTTTAATACAACCTCTCTTGTAAGTTAAAAACAAAAAAAAAGATTTGACTCGACAGGCATCTTATACTTTATTACAACACAAGTTGTTTCTATTACATTTCATACATTATAGTTATGGAGAAAAAAAAAAGTTGGCATGGGAGAGATGAGGGAAGGAGATGGGCGGTGGATCCCATCTTTTTTTTTTTTTTTTGTTTAAGACATATTACGTGTACATATTTAAAATAAAATATGCGTAGAGTTAGCCTTAAAAAATATTATTTATATATTATACTTAATTGTATGTATATCATAAGTTTTTTGACGAAAAAATTAAAAAATTGTGGGATTTACGCCCTCTTTTTGCACCAGTCTCTCTCTTATGTTTCTGTAACAAAACTCTATTGATATAAGCTCTATGAAGAAAGAAAGAGATTATAGTGGTATATACACGTACATACACCGTATAGGAAGCCACGCCCACAATATAACTGTTCTGGTTCCTGACACTACTACGCGTAACCAAATTTTTCTCCAACATGAAATGGCGGATGCCATTCTTCCAATTGTTTTCTCCACCATCCTTTGGCTTGTAAATGGTATAATTGCTATTATAATTACGGGCCCAGATTATCCATATCAACTAAAGATTAAAAGGGAAGAAATGCATTCCCACAACTCAAGTCGGAGCTGCGTCAGTGAAATCATACTGACAACTCCTGTTAGTTGATAGTATTTCTCTTCATCTTCAAAAAATTATAAACATGTAATGCTCAAAGGATTTATCTTTCACCTATCGTTAATTGATGATACTGACATGTTTGAATCCTTAAACTTCCCTCGTATATCGACCCTATAAGAGAAAAGAAAACCAGAGGTGGTAAATGAAATCAGTGTTTTACAAGTTGGAAGTGAAAGTATCCCACAGCTGTGGGAAAAATGATAAAATGAAAAGAATATAAATTTGGGATAAATTAGTTAAAGTGACTTAAATTATTTTAATAAAATAATAAGTCCATCAACAAAAATAAAAATAAATTTAAAAACAAATGTGACCCAACACTCTTATATTCATAATAGCTCTAATTAACAGTACGTTCTTAATCTTCCACACCTCTATATTATACATTGGAATTGTCAATTCTACCATCTATCAAAGGGACCATACATCCCAGCTTTGTCGATTTTGTCATCTATCAAAGGGACCATACATCTAGAGCTTAATAACGTTGATATGCACATTGAAGTATGAGAAAGACATGCAACTATTTAAGATTTATTTATATTTTTTTTATCAAATTCAATATAATTATTACAATCTATTAGTCTATATCACTACATGCAAACTGTGCGTCCTAGAGCCATAAAACTTTTCTATTCCAGCAACATCTTGTGTAGTGATTGAGGTTGAGCCTTTGAAAAGAACGGGCAGTGGTCGCTTCCTTCAACCTTGAAGACTATTTCTGGTGTATTTCCCCTCACTATCTAGCTTTTCCTGGACGTCTGGTGAGAAAGCATGAACGTAGAATCGTAGCCCAGTTCCGTATCTTTCATGGGATAATGACACCTTCTCCATGATGGGATAGGTCTCATGCAGGCCACGGCCAACGCAACGTCCTGGAAAGTACCAAAATTTCTGATAATTAGCTTCTACGTCAAAGACAGAGGACGAGATTTGAACTACTCTAGAGCCAGCTGTTTACTCGTCAGATCTTTGGAAAACGTCATTATATTATAGAAATTATACCCCATCACATTTTGTTACTCTCCATTAAATCCTACACAACATTTTAAAAAACAAATTCACACTCTCCAATTTGTTAGAAACTTGATGCATCAAAGTGGGTGATGACATTACATCAATTGAAGGTGATGTAATTCCCAGCATTCTAACGTACAAAACTCTCACATCGTGGAGTCTGGCAAAAAGCAAAGTGCAAATATTTTTTTCCCTTAAATCACAATGAAATAAGCCCACCATTACACTACTCTGCACCCCTTAAGGGTAAGTAAATGATTTTTCTTTCTTGGTATGTACAAGAGAGTTCGTCGCATTTTGGACGTCGCAAATAATAGTGGAGGTATTTCTTCATAATGAAGATCATCTGTCAAATCCTTGAAAAAGATGGAACAACTAACAAAGATGACTTCTTCAAGTCCTATTTTACCCCTCCCCGAAAATGACCCTTCAATACAGCCCAAGTGGGTTTCCAATTTTCCATAACTGTGAGTCTGTGATTAGGCCGCAGAGGCCTATTTGGGAGTTAGATGCTTGTACTAAATCCTTGATATTCTAACACGAAGTCTAGAGCCCAACAGAATGCCAACAGATCTGAATTTCTGTGGTTCATCAATCTCTTTGAGCTTGAGAATAATGTAGCACCTTTTACAGCAAATCCAGACCCACCTTCCCTGCCTTTTTTTATTATTTAGGGGTTGTTCGAGTTAATTTTAAAGAGAGTATATTTACATTTTGTTTTAAAAAAATATAGAGATGAGTGTTGAATTAATTTTTTTGAATTATTGTTTACTTTTGTTTATTTTTTATATGACATTTTAAAAGCAGCTGATTAAAAAGTAGTTCAAAATTATTTTTTGTTACTTTTTGAATTGTTTTTCAGTTTTTAATATTAGTAATAATTTATATAGATAAAAATACCCTCAAATAATATTTATATAAATTCATAATTTTTTTTACTTACTGCTTGAATATAATTTATTAGTAGTTATTAAATTTCATCAATATTTATATAAATGTAATACTTTTATTTTTTAATAATCCATAAATATTTTTTTACTTTAAATTTTTATTAATATTGATATTTAAAAAAATATTTCAAACATTATATTTTTTTATTATCTAGTAAACATTAATATTTTTTTGAAAAAATAAAAATTAAGTAAAAAAATTATTAATATTATTTATAAAATATTAATATAAATTAAATGTCTAAATCAGTCATTTAGTTATTTAACAGCAACAACAAGTACAAAATTAACCAAATACTTCATTAGTTTTTAGTAATCAGTAATAAGTAACAGTAATCAGTAATCAGTAATTAGTAATCAGTAGTAGTAATCAATAACAATAACTAACAATAATAAATATTGGACAGGTAAGTTAAACAGTTCCTTATTTATTTATTTATTATCTTAAGAAGATGCTAGTACAACAGTAAGGAGATGAGACAATGAGGGTAATGTCGGCAGTTGGAATACCACCCACGAGGGTTAAGCCTAATCCTCACATTCCCCACTTCTCTTGTTATTAGGGGAAAGCTGAGCACAAGCCCAGTCTAGTCCCCCAACCCCTGTCTAGAGTCTAGTTCCACTCCAAAAGCCCAAGAAGAAGAACTTCCAAGATGAACTTGGAACCTACAAAACTTCAACCTTTGAATCCCGCTGCACTAGGGCAAAAAATACAATAAAGGAAAATTGAGTGAGATGAAAAATAATTTTTATTTATAATAAAGAAAAAAAACAATAAAATAGCTTAAAATTTGATAAAAAAAAAAGATAGAATAATATTTTTGTTAATTAGAAATCAGAACTCAAAACACATTTTTTCTCACTTTTCTTTCATATTGGAGAGAAAATTTCCCGAATGTTTTCTTTTGTTTCCTTGCTCTCATAGTCTAATTTGTATATTTTACCACAATAAATAAATAAATAAATAAATAAATAAATATATATATATATATATATATATATATATATATATATATATAATGATAGCTAGACGCAGAGAAAAATAGGTGTATAAAAGTGAAAGAGATAGAAAAAGAGAGAAGGGGGGAAACAAAAATCGAGTGTCGGCCTCCCAATTTTTTTCAAATATACAATATACAATATAATTACAATTGAAGTGCAATAAATTTATAAAAAAATGTAAAAAAAAATTATGATTAAAAAAAAATTTCATCAACCACTGTCCTGCTATCTGTATTTGGGTATCAAGGTTCTTTTACTAAGGGGGTGTTTGGGTAAGTTTTTTAGAGGGTATATTTGCATTTCATTTTCAAAAAGTAAAGAGATAAGTGTTTGGTAAATTTTTTATACTGTTATTTGATTCTACTTATTTTCTTATATAACTCCTTAATAACAACTAATTGAAAAGCTGTTCAAGATTACTTTTTACTACTTTTTGAACTACTTTTCACTTTTTAATATTAACAATAATTTATATAGATATATTAAAAAATATTTATATAATTTGTTTTTTTTTCACTTACCACATTAATTAAATATGTTAATCTATTTTATTGATATTTGTCTAAACACAATATTTTTTTAAATTATTAAATAATTTTTATTCAATTTTCTTTAAAATTAACACTTATAAAAAAATCTCGAACATTATATTTTTTACCACCTAGTAAAAATTAACATTTTTTTAAAAAAGTTAAGAATTAAGTGAAAATTTCTCAATATTATTTATAAAATATTATTCTAAAAATATATAATTATAAAATATAAAAATAAAATTTTTAATATGATATATTTGCATAAATTAGATATCTAAATTAGATATCTCATTATTTAATAATAATAACAAGTATCAAATTAATCAAATATTTTATTAATTTTATCATTAATTAGTAATAAAAAAGAAAAATTAACAATTAAAAATTAATAACAATAATATGTAATAATAACATATAACTCAAATAAGCCTTAAGTGTCTATACTCATGGCATAATCGTCAAATACGAAGCCCGTAAAAGTGATATAGTCGTTAATTGGTAGCCAAGTAGCCAACGCATCACGCCCAGAGAGCTTTCAACATTCATGTTTAAGTTAGAAAAGAAAAGAATAAAAGAAGTCATGTTTGGGTGAGCGAACTCATTTTTTAAAGAAAATATTAGGTAGAAGCAAGGTGGGACTTGAAACACAATCATTATTTATGAAAAAGTGCATTTTTTTCCCGAGAAAATATACTGCAATCTCTCAAAAAAAAATTATATTTTTAGGTGATGGACTCAAATAGGTTCAAAATAATTTTATATTATATATAAAATATTTTATACTACGTATTAATAACATTTTAAACAATACACAATAGATTTATAGTAAAATAGTAGATATTAATAAAAATCTCTTTATATCATAAAAAATGTATCGATAAAATACAAAACACTTTATATGTAATATAAAATCGTTTTGAGTCCATCATTGAGTTTAATTAGTGTTAATTGATATTACTTATTGTTAATTATTAATTATTATTATTAATGATTAAAATAAAATTATAATATTTAATTAAATTAATATTTATTCTCCTATATTTAAATCATAAAATAACCACTTGTAACATTGCGAGGATATTTTGGTCTAAAAACTATTTATCAACAACCATTTCACTCAAACAATAGCCATAAAATACTTTTCAGGTCAGCTGCCGTTTAGTCGTTATCAGCAAACACTGGCCCTTAAAAGATATTTATCAAACACTATTTCTCTTACTTTTTGTAATTAAACAATAAAATAACTCCCAAAAAAAATTAAACCAAATATCCTCTGAGTCCATTCGGTCATTTCGTTTTAAAAAAACTCTAACTACAGTTCATATATTAGGAATAGACTCTTACAATTTATTTTTTTAATAAAAAAAAATACATCATAAATATGTTAATTATTATATTTATGAATTTAAGAGAATCATCTGTAAACACTTTTATCTAACATTTTTATAAAAAAAATTTACCACCTAAATATTATTATAAATATTATTAAGTCTAAATAAATTTTTTTTATATTTATTTTTATTATTAATAAATCTAAAATTCAATACATACTTTTTCGCATAAATAAACATTCAGAGACGGACAACAAGGGAACAAACATTGAAATTTAAACCAATATGAAGAGAATCACATTGAATTACTAACCAACCACCCCTCCACAGATAAGGACACTCTACAAATGGAAACCAAATTTAGCAACATTTAATACTGTATAACACTGATAAAAAAGACAATTAATACTCCATAATAAAAAACAAAAGAAAGAAGATGTGAAAATCTGTGAAGATAGTAAGATTCTAATACCAAACTGTGCTACAACCAATCCGCTCTTCTTGATGTCGTATAAGAAGGCAAACGATTGGGACACCCAACCATAATAAGCTTGTTAAGTTGGCAGGTGAAGGGGTACAATCTGGGTAGATTCAGAGGCCATGGCCGCCATTTCTTCCTTCTCCAACAATAGCGTAACCCCATTGATAGAAGACACCGTTGATGGTTCCCTTGACCACAGAGGCCAACCTGCCCGCCGGGCCAGTTCCGGCGGATGGAGATCGGCGAGTTTCATTATCGGTAAAGTTAAAATTATATGCATGCCTATAGAGCCAATTAAGCTATATTACATGTTGACTGTGTGTATTTGTGGTTTGCGTAGTTGTGGTTGTGGCGGAGATGTCGGCATATTATGGGATAACTGGAAACCTCATGATGTACATGATGGGTCCACTGGGTCAATCAACGGCGACTGCAGCTGAGAACGTGAATACATTTACTGGCAGTTGCATGCTGCTGCCTATTTTAGGAGCAATTGTTGCAGATTCTTATCTTGGCTGCTACCGCACCATCTTCGTTTCTTCTCTTCTCTACATCCTGGTATGCTGTAGTTGGTCTTTCTCTTTCTCCATAGCAGCGATGTGTCGCATGAAGACTTTATTCTCGATTTTTTACGATTTTTTTTTAATTGATGTGATAGGAAGTGTTTGATAATTTTATTTTTATTTTAAAATTAATTCTTAATTATATTTAATATTACTTTAAAATTTAATAATTTAATCGTTATTTATAAAATTTCATAAAAAAGTTTCGCAATATTAGTCTTTATCAATTTTATGATCCCCAATTTAACTACATGTACTTTTTTTTTCCTTGCTCTAAATTGGATATGTGCAATTCGTGTGAGACCTCTAGTAATGGGTTCAGGTAGAATTATTAGAAGTTGCGGCTAATATCAGATCGCTTACTAGATTCATCCAACAAAGAATTCATGATGTCTGCTGAACTGGTTTTGTGACAATTAAACATTCTGCTAAACTGATTGTCCTTGAACGATCTAAAACAACAGTACACAATTCAATCATTTTCACCAGACCAAAGCCAAAGTGTTATTTCACGTGGGGCGGACCCACAAAAATATCGCATCCTTTTTTCCTTTTTTTTTTTTTTTGAGTTGACATAAAAATATCACATCCCACTGATTGTTGGTTGTAAAATCATAGTTTTTCAACACATAAACAATCACCTTGCATTTTTATATGTAGAATCGTTGCAAGCCATTTATAAATTGGACTAATTTGGTGTGATGGGACATATCCAAATTGATGTATTAAAATGATTTCAATAGAATAAATTATTCTTACCAAGTCCTACCTACTAGGATTTGGCTGGCCGGCGCACTAAAGTCGAACTTTAATAAAATTTAGAGAAAAAAAAAAAAAAAAAAAACAACGAAAGCATGTATTAGCTGGTCTAATACATGAATGAGATCACTTGGTCTAATAACCTTAATTTTTTTTTGTTTATTATTGAGAGTCGTCTTAGTTTTCCAGAATGGAAGACTATTTAAATAACCCACATAAAATGGGTAATTGGCGGACGTATTATTGATTGTTTGTGCCAAAGATGATTTCATCCTACTTACCTAGTTTATATGTCCAGGTAACTTCAAGATAAGTTTGACAATCCAGGAAAAAGGGCAACATTTTTGCTTCTACTTCCTCTGTTTCATTATTAAATTTTTTTGCTTTGTGTTTTGTTAGGTTTATCTTTTTTTTTTTTTAAATCAATTTGTTAGCTTTGTCTATATAACACGTATTAGCAAACCTACGGAAAAGTCTATTTGATCTTGAAATTTAAGGGTCCTACAAAAAAGAAGGTTATTGGCTTCATGCTCTGTGACTATCTAGCATTTTTTGTTTTGAACTTGACTAAAAAGACATAAAAAATAATTATACAGTAATCATAAAAATGAGTTTATCCTCTAATAAATAATTAATGTTTCATTTTTTTAAATTAAATATATTTAGTGTTATTCTAAATATATTTAGTATTACATTAACCCTTCATTTAAAAAAAAATCTTTAAATTTGTTTTTGCTAAAAACTATTTTTCTACTTCCTATAACTATTCTATAACTATTTTCTATATCTTCCTAGTTTTTGCCTTTTGCTTTTGCATTCCTTGAGAGATTTATTAAATACTGAGCTACTCATAAAACATACTTTTTTTTTTTGATAAATCTGACATTTTTTTAGTATTTATATTTAATTGACACATTTAAAATAAATGTTGTCCTCAACTACGTCTCCCTGGAAAAAAAAGTGCCAATCTTAAACTTATATTACGTGAAGATTAGATGAATGTTGATTTTTCGCACCACATGCAATAAGGCTCCGTAAGTCCACATAGATTGATGATGTTCGTTTTATGCATTTGGAGTAACCATTCACAGGGACTGGGCTTGCTGACTCTATCAGCTGCGCTAACTTATTCCGATTGTCAAAATACCAATTCTACCGGCTCATCATCATCATGTGACCCTCCTCAGATTCAACTGATCTTCTTCTTCTTCTCCCTATATCTGGTGGCAATTGCGCAAGCCGGGCACAAGGCATGCCTCCAGGCGTTTGGAGCTAATCAATTCGATGGGAGACACCCAAAAGAGAACAAAGAAAGAAGCTCTTTCTTCAATTGGTATTATTTTTCCTTATCCGCAGGCATTGTCCTGACGCTTATTGTTTTAGTTTACATCCAAGATAATCTTAATTGGACAATCGGGTTTGGGATCCCCTGCGCTTTGATGATAGCTGCGCTGCTTGTTCTTTTGCTTGGAAGTACAACTTACAGGTACGATGTTAGAAAAAATGATGGCAATCCATTCAGCAGAATTTTTCAGGTGATTGTAGGAGCAACAAGAAATTGGCACATGACTCCCGAAATGGCAGGTCCTGAGGAGGTTCACTTATATAATCAGTGTTCCAAACAATTCAAGTAAGACACTTTAACTCATAGTCGTCGAATGTGCCAAACTGTATTAAAATTCCTCTGATTCTGGCAATTTTTAATGTTTTGTAATGAAAAGGTTCCTCAATAAAGCCCTCCTGGCGCCAAACTATTCGACGGTTACTGATGTTGAAGAAACCAAGGCATTGCTGAGGCTCGTTCCAATATGGACAACTTGCCTGGTAAATGCAATTGACATTGCACAGACTTCAACTTTCTTCACAAAACAAGGAGCTGCAATGGACAGAAGAATCCTTCCAGGCTTCGAAATACCACCTGCTTCACTCCAATGCTTTATTGGTGTCGGCATTCTTCTCTCGATTCCCATATACGACAGGGTTTTTGTCCCTATAGCACGATCCTTTACCGGGAAACCAGCCGGCATTACAACCCTGCAAAGAACTGGAACCGGGCTGGTTCTTACCATTCTTTGTATGTTGATTTCAGCTTTGGTTGAGATGAAGAGGCTAGAAACAGCTGAAAAATACGGAATTGTAGACCAGCCAAATGCAACGGTTCCAATGAGCGTTTGGTGGCTAGTTCCTCAATATGCAATATCTGGGGTTTCGAATGTGTTTTGCCTCATTGCTCTTCAGGAATTTTTCTACGATCAGGTCCCAGTGGATCTGAGGAGTATGGGTCTGGCGCTCTATCTCAGTGTGGCTGGCGTGGGCAGCTTTCTGAGCAGTCTTCTGATCTCTGTGGTCGACAAGGCGACTGATGCAAATGGTCAAGAGAGCTGGTTTGCCAACAATATCAATCGGGCACATCTTGACTATTTCTATTGGCTTCTCACTGTTCTTAGTACACTTAGCTTCATTGCTTTCTTGTATTTTTCTAGATCCTACATTTATTTTAACCAAAGTAAAAGTGATTTGATTTCTCCGTAAATCTCACTTAACATCAGTTAAGAGGGCAGTTTATGGAATTTTTTTTTTTTTTGCTCAATGCAGTTTATGGAAATTGATAAGTAGAAGTATGCAAAGAATGGATACAAAATAAATTTAGTGACTTTGGCAACTAGTTTACTTATCGGTCCACATCTTCTTTCTTAGGATTAAATGTATGGATGTCTCGCTAAATAACGATCTTTAATTGATATTCATGTTATTTTGTTTGAACAAAATCAACCTCTTTTGTTAGAATTGACATCTATCTAATTTTGAAGTAGTAAAATCTGATAATATTGAAATTAATTTTTTAATTCATTTCTCACAAAAAGTTCTATAATAAAAAAAAGGCGTGGACTCATGTGTTTTGTCCATACAAAACATCCATATGAAGTATCAAAATGTAATCTGGAATAACAAAGACAAATACATTTTATTGTTTCTATTACACAAAATATCAATGTGATTTTACTAAGTTGATGATTTATTATATTTTAATATTTTGTATGGATATTTTGTATGGACAAAACATATGGGTCTAAAACTTTTCCCTAAAAAAAAATTCTCCAAGTAAATAACTAGCATTAAAAAAAAAAGAAAGAAAAGAAAAAAGAAGCTGCACGGAAATCATGAGTAGCATACCCAGCAAAAGGCCATGGGAGGCTCCGCCCAAGAAACCGACCGTCGGGGCCGAACCTGGTTGGACCAAGGCACGCTAGGGGCAGTCTGATAGGTGGTCAGTCGGCCCGGTCTAATTTCCTCGTCTGGTCTCCAACAGTCCAACTTGCTAAACCGGAGTGCTCTATCGTTTATGGCAGTAAAACGTGAGATCTATTATTTTTATAACTAAAAATTATTTTTTATTGGATCTGAATTGACTTAAATAAAAAAAATTATTTTGTATTGCTTGAATTTATTTGCACAAGTTGCGGTTCTTTGCTGAATTGAAAGTGTATCGAAGTAAAAAAGTTAGATGATCCTCAGTTACCGGGGATTCAGAAATTAAAGTACGGGGTAAATAAGTATTACAAAATTATTTTTTTCAATTTTTTCATTATAAACAGTAATATAAATAGTAAAATATTATTATTTTATTAACAAATAATAACTTATACACTAAAATAATATTATTTTAATATATAAAGTAATCTCTCAATAGAAAAAAAACAAGAGAATGAGAGTAAAGTGTAAAATTTTAAATTTAGTGAAAACAAAATATTAATTTTAGTTGAAGTAATAATATAAATTTAAGTTTTTTTACATCACTTTTTCATATAAGGACAATTGAGGGGGACAAAACATAAATTTGAGGAAAACAATAAGTTAAATCTAGTTCTACCTATAACTATTTAAATTATAAATTTGATTGCCCACCCTCAATCAACGTGGATCCGCCAATATCAACAATAATTGCTCAGAATTGGGGAAATAAATGCAGAGGAGTTCTAAGTACAAAGAGGTGGAAAGAGAAAGCTTGGGAGGTTTTTTTTTTCACTTGTAATTTTTTTTTTAAAATGCAGTATGTTTAAATGTTTTATGAATTTTCAATTGCAACTGTAAATCGCACCAAATATATCATTGCTTTGAATCGAAGTTAGATATTTATTTTTCAATTAGAGTGTTTGAAGAGATTTATCAGTGATGTTTGAGGTTGGAATCCATCCCACATTTTCTGCCCTCGAAAAATGACAAAACGGAGGACAATATTAAGCAACTTGATTGGAGATAAACTGTTTTATTGTTCATAACACATGCTACACTGAAAGGGGCTTGGATTAGGTTATGCCTTTGGATTGGAGGATAAGGCAAACAAAGCATCGGATGGAGACGCTAGACCCAACTGGTATCTCTATATATTGTCACTGTCAATGGGGTCCAATGTTTGTTTAATTATATATTCTTTGCCTTACTTCAATTAAAATTGTAATTATATACATCTCTATCTTTTAAGTGCCAAGTGCTCCCATTGAACTGGTAAAATATTGAACCATCGTGTATTACGTTAATTCTTGCCACTCTCTCTTCCACAAGCTCAAAATCCAAGCTAGTCATACATATGAGCTATTATTTTTGGGGTTTTCTTGTACGGATACACAAACTTGTCATTTTAATTAGAATAATGATATTTATCACGAAAGTATTATGAAATATTTTAAAATTTACAATTATAAAAAAAATCAACTTACTCTTTTTTTATTTAACAATGTTAAAAAAAAAGTTAATCGTTCTTTCTATCATTGTGAATTTTGAGATATTTTGTAATACGACTTTTATGATATGTATTATTATTCTTTTAATTAAAAAGTTAATTGATTTTTCATTAATCCAACACAGATAAGATTTTTTTCCCCTTGCTTTTGAAAACATCAAGTTTTCTAAAAACTCGAACGAATCCGGATATGATGAGTCATCCTCAAAGATCAATTCAACAAACAAAAAAAAAATTTTGAACATGTAATTGTATGATGATCGTTAGATCGTAAAAAATATATTAAATTTAAAAAAAATGGTTAGATGTTGTTGGATTAAGCAATATACCTCTCATATATTACATTAAAGGTATCTCTATTGTCTTACTTTTTAATAAATTATAATTTTGTTGATGGTTGCTATTGTACTTTTTTAATACATTTGATGCATATCCACATTACTGATGATGCCAACGTTTGGCCTGTGTGTGTACACTTGACAATGACCTAATAATGAGACTGCTTCATAAGGAAGATTATGTGATTCGATCCAAAAAAAGGGAAGATTATGAGAGATTCTTGTTTTATCAGATTATGTGAGATTCGCCACTTTACTTTCTGCATAGAGATTATATATCAACCTTTCCTCGTATTATTTTTGAGAAATTCATTTTTTGTTTTCTGTATGCACAACCGAGAAAAATAATTTGCAAGTGAATTCTGGCCGATCAGCCTTAGAACTTCCATAATTAACGGATGTAAAATTTTCAAATGGCAAAAGAGATTTGATTTCTTCGCTGTGATCCTGAGTTTAAATCTTTTGAAAGTTCGTGAAAAGATTGTTTTTTCGGTAGTTCAGTGTAAACATAAATTAACCTGTTTTTTTTTTAAAATTTGTCTGGGACTAGAACTACCAAAATTATTCTACGGAGACTTTGGGGACCCTCGAACGCATAAAAAAATAAAAAGAAAATGGTGGGTATTTAATGTATCACCCAAAAAAAAAAAAACATGATGGGTATCAAAGATTGACTTTTACAATGTCCACCATATCATCAAGCAGAGATGGACGCAATATTTTTCTTTTCGCACAAATTACTTTGTTACTCGTTAAAAGGGGTAAAAAAAAATTGATTAAAGAACATTGTACAAAATACAAGCACTATAATTCACTTAAGTGAAAAATCTTTTAAATCAAAAGTATTTGAGAGCGATAAGGTTTAAATCTCTGTTAATCTCTAAGACAAAGCTCCTGTAGCTAACTCGGCTAAGCCGAGTTGGTTAGATTCTCATAAAATGACATAATTTTTACTATATTTATTATATATAACTTTATATGGTCAACTTATTACATATAATTTAAAGTGATTATTTTATGAATAAAAAAATAAAATCTACTACAATGTATAATATAAAATATTTTATTATTATTATTTTTTTGAATTCTGTGATTTTTTTATTACTTTTGTATAATAAATCCGCCAAAAAATGTGCCCACTTAATTGTTCTCGTCTTAAAACTTAAATTGTCCAAGCCAGAGGACGTACACCATATCAAACGAATTTGTGAAAGAGAGGTTTTTTTTATTTAACCTTTAAATGGATTGTTCAAGACGGCCATGACTTAATGGGGTTCTAGTTCTTTGATAAGATTCACGGTGCAATTAACAAAGCGATAATAATAATAAGAAAAATGTCCATACTTTGTGCTTCCGGACACATGCAAACACATAACAATTCGGCGCCGGAATATTTTAAATTTGGGGCAATTATACCTCTGGACAATTTTAACAGGGTCTTCACTGTACCATTGATAGCTAATGCTATATCACCAACATTATTGATGGGACCTACACCTACAATTTCTTAAAAACATTTATAGTTATTATAGATTGATTTATGTTAATAAGGAACAATAATCAAAAGTTTGATTACGTGAACAAGCAATAAAATATATACGAAAGATATATAAATCATTTAATAATATTTAATGATTATTTATTTTTTATTAAATTTAATTTATCTTTTATAATTTAATATTTTATAACACTAATGTATCTACCGCATATTTTATTAAATGTTGGTCGTACAAGATTTGTGACAAAGGAATCAGATCTTATGTGTTGTGGTGACTGGGGAAAATGGTTAGCGATCAAAGACTTGGATCCCTTTCCTATGTAAGTATACATCAACAAACATAAATAAACGGAAAATCTAAATAAAAGGCACACACTTGGCACTTCACGGGGGCCAGGCCACGTCAAAGTCCTGCGCTGCCCATCTTGAAATGCAATGCCCAAACAGAAAAGAAACACTACAGAATGTTACGTCGTGTCCTCATGTGCAGTTTTACTGCTTTTTAACTTTTTGTTAAGTGCTTAACAGATTCATGTCGCCTCCTATGAAGCACAGTTCCCCAATGTAAAGTTATTATCGGCAAACCATAAAAGGTAACTTTGAGGTTGCTACGACAGAAAATTTTGATCCATGCATAAATATACGCATAACAATCAATCAATCATTTGCATAACAATCAATTAATTATTTTGTATTATGTAGAATTTATGCATAATAATCAATCATTCGTTTTATATAATTAGTTAATTAATATTTATAATAAAAATAAATATATTTTTATTAATTTTTATTACAAATATTAATAGAATAATTGTATAAATCGATCGATTAATTTTTATATATTTGTTATGTGTCTATTTTTTCGCATTTATGTGATAAGACTCTTACTAGAATATCCCAAACTTTAATTTTCTTAAAATAATAACACTAATGGGCTTAATTAATATAATTTCAAAATAATTACACAATTTTATAACCAATATTTGATAATTTATATGTATTTTATTTTTTAAAAAATTAATAATTTAATTATTTATATTATTTTATATTTATTTTAAAATTATTTAAATATTACTAAATTATGTTTTTTTTTAAAAAAAACTTTATAGGGATCGATGCCGATCCTGTACTATGATTATTTTTCTCGAATTTAACAAAAGTCGCTAATAACAGTAAACTTTCACCCTCGTTCCAGGCAATATTTCTTTCTTTCTTTTTTATAATTTTACGGAGAATAATGCGGCTGTTTGGTATACAAACATCTTTCGGTGATAGAACACAGGATTGGGTAAAACTGGACCGAGGAAAATCAAGCAATGTCTATGTTCGACGAAGAGGACAAAACAGCACAGTAACAGCCGTTGGTTTTCATTCCCTCGGGGAAAAAGTATTATTTTTGTCACATCACATATACTTTAAGTACAATTAATTAAAATATTTAAAATATTTTTTTATTTTTTTATTCATTAAAAATTTATTAAATATTTAATTACACAATAAAAATAAATTTATTTTTCCCATAAATTTCACACTATTTATTATCAAAATTAAAATAAAAAACATCTAAATTTTAATTTGTTGGCGGCTCTAGTAATTATGTTCTTTTTTCTGGCATTTTGATATGAACAAAATAGCTAAACTAGTAGAGGACTACAGAGATATTCAAGGGAGATACTCCATCTTCTTCTTCAAAAGAAAACGTATCCAAAAGTTAAATCGTAACAATCGCTTTCAATTAGCTTTTTCTAACTGGTTTGTGCCACAAACGAATAAAATTCTAGTAACATTGATTTGCGTTTGCACAAAGCAACCGTTTGGTGCATTATTTTTTTCCCCCTCTTTTATTTATATCATTTTTTTTGGGTGGCTAAAGAATAAAAATCTCAAAAATAATGCAGAAAACAACAACAAAAAGAACACTCGTAAGATTGAAGGAATTACGCCTGTGAATTTTCCGCCAGCGAATTGCCAGCTATCACACTTAAATGACAACACTCTTAAGAAGGCATCGCAAACAAATGAAAACCAGAACAAGAAGACAACGATTATCAACAAATGCCAGCAGGGAACATTGTAACAACGAAGCAACGAATAATAATAATTATGACCATCAAATTTACAAAAGTTTTACAGGCCAAGATTGTCAAGAATGAATCAAACAGAACTGTGTGGGGACACACATTTTCAACCCATTTTCCTCGTGCACGAATCTCAAATGCGTTCCTCCATCATTCATTATATCCGAGAATTTTTCTTTCCCAAGTGACTATACCAACGGAACACCAAATAACACGCCAACCCATTTCCCCTCTTCCCGGGGGGAAAAAAGAACTAACATGAATAACATATACAACGAAAAGCTGCAGACTTTATAAAGACAAAGAAATCTAAAATCAAAGAACATAAACAAAAAAAAAAAAAGCCCGATTTTAATCAACAAATGACCGACCATTTCTCGTCCTGCAATTTGAATCACTTTCTGGGGTGGGTTTGAATTGAATTGGTCTTTTTGAGCATCATTCAGAAAGTGGTTTGGTCTTGTACCTATAGAGCAGCTTCTTCTTCTTGGAAGTTTGGTTATCAATTGTAATCACTACCTTGCCCGGTTCGCCAATTTTGAAGGTATCAGATATCACCGGGTCATCTGACGGTGTAACTTTCCTGGACTTTGATACAATAACGGTATAACCACCCTCAGCATCAGGCACAAATTCGACTCCATAGCTCACATCCCATCCCACAGCTCGGAGCTCCCAAACCAGAAGGCAGCTCTGCAAATTCGATCGTGTTATATCAGATTCTTTTAATTAGATGTTGTCATCAAGTTCAAAAATTTACCAGAATCTAATTATTGTCGGATCAAAAAACAGGCTTGATAAACGCTGGTTTTTACCTCAGTGACTGGGATCTCAACAGTATGTTTGGAGGTCAGCTTAACTGTGGCCTCTGTGACGGAGTCCGAAACAGTGAATTCTCCCTCTTTGCTCAGTCCGCCATAATGAACCGGAACTTGTTCAGGAGCTATGTATCTGTTTATTTCCAACAAACAAACGATCGGATATAAGAGAGGGCTAGAAGCAGCTTTGATCGATAAAACGAAAACGAAAAGAAACACTACTTTGGATCGTTAAAATGAAAAAACAACAAGACACGACTATCTCTGAGACCTGATTGATTAACGAAATAAAGGACAGAAGCTTACTTGAAAAGGGTTTCGGTAGATTTGGCTGCGCCAGCAAAGTCAAACTTGCTTTTAGTCCTCTGTGTCAGGAAAGGACTAATTATCCTATTGAAAGCAAGGTACCACCACGGAACATTGATGAAAACCTTCACAAGCCAGAAGCCATATAAATTAAATTCAAACCATAAAAAAAAAAGCCCAATTATGAATAAATTGCGGGAAAATATATATATATACCTGTCTGGCAACAAATTCAGGGTAGTTATCTTGAAGAAGATTAAGGGCCTGCCTGAGCTCTTTCTTGCCAAGCCAAGGAGAATCCTTGAGGTCGTTAACTTGAAAGATGGTGGAAATACCACCTGGAGTGAAATCAAGCTTTCTGATGCTCTTCTCCAAGAATTGAATCCTCCATCGCAGGAATTTCAGTCGCTTCTCTTCATTGCCAAAGCACCTCTGGTACAGCTCCTTGTCCTGGAAAGCGGTGTATGCGTTGTAGCAAACTGGGTGGCCCTCCTTGTCGAATCCGTGCATATAAACGAGTTTATCGTAATCACTGCCGAGGTCTTCTTCAAGCAGTGCCTCAGTTCCGAATTCTTTTCGCCATCTGATAGTGTTCTTGATCATAATGAAAGCATCCTTCACCTTGAAATCCCTGGCTCTCAGGAACTTCAACAGGATCACGTCGCTTCGCTCGTCGGCTAGAAGCGGAATTCCCCAGATCGAAACTTCCTCTGCTGGTGGTGGCGGCTGAGCAGGGGCTTCCTCTGTTTTGGTCTCCTCAGTTTCAGCGGAGGTGGCAGGAGCCGAAGAGATTGCTACAACTGTCGCCTCAATCGCCTCTACCGTCTTGGCTCCGTCTTCATCCACGGCGGTCACCTTCTCCACAACCGCTGCTATTGCTACTTCAACCTTTGTTTCTTCTTCTATCAGTTCCACTTTCTCCTCTTTTGCTTCTACTTTCTCTTCTTCTTTCACAGCAACCTTCTCTTCCTCTTTGGCTGCAGCCGCTGGTGGCGGCGGTGTTGGTTCTGCGGTCTCGGGCTCAGTGGGTTTAGCCTCTCCAGAGGTAGAAGGAGCCTCGGGTTTGGCCTCCTCCTTCTTGACTTCAACCTTTTCCTCCACCTTCTCCTTGGCCTTCTCCTCCGTTTTCGCAGGCTCAGTCTCAGCAGGCTTCTCCTCTTCCTTCGCCGGGGCAGGTGGCGGCGGAGGCGGCGGTACAGTGAACTCGTTTTTGTTGATTGCTTCTTGGACAAGCTGTTTCAACTCATCAAGAGCCTTCTTCTGAGCCCTGGGGAGTTCGCTAGCTATAGTCGTCTCTTCCTTGTAAGTCACCGATTGGGTGACTGCCGCTTCCGCTGCAGCCTTTGGTTTCTCAGCTTCCGCGGCTTCAACAACAGCAGGTTGCTCTTCAACTGGCGCAGAAGCCGGCTTTTCTGGCTCTTCGGGGACAAGCTTTGGAGCTGGAGGTGGTTCTTTCTCTTCGACGGACTTCTCCACGGCCACTTCCTCCGCCGATGCCGATGGTGCCGGTGCTTCTGGCTTCTGGGTCTCCTCGGCCATTTTCACTGATGGTGAACGGCAACAGCTTCGGTTGGTTTTGTTCGGTGCTGGTGTTTTGAAAGGGAAGGGGGGAGGCAAAGAAAAGAATAAGCCAATAATTAAGGAGATAAAATTTTTGTAAGGAGGAAAGGAAGATTAATAAAGAGAGCAAGTAATTACAAGGGAATTTGATTAGAAAGGAAAGACAAATGGAAAATGGAATGTGTGGACTTTTTGACTTTATAAGAGAGAGAGAGAGAGAGAGAGAGAGAGAGTGGGAAGGAAGGGAACGTTTTGTTTGTTGGAAGTACCAGTCTGTCAGGCCTGTTTGCCAGCTACAGCCACTTGGCTAGTGGACCCCATCCCACCCCACTTCTTGTTCTTCTTCTTCTTCTTCACTCCCGGCGATTTTTACCATGTCTATCAACCTATCTATTTTATTGTCACTTTCATTTCATATCAAGCCTTGATGTATTACAAGTTAAAACAAAGGGAAGGTGATTCTGATTTAAGTGCGTCTATTTTTTGTAAAATATTTTATAAGAAAAAATTTTATAGGTTTTTAGTATTTATTTTATAAAAAATATTTTATATAAACAAAATTTAAAAAAAATTTTTAGATTTTCAAGTAAAATAACTTCTCTTTTTGTAGAACTGAAGTTATTTTCAGAGAAAATAAAAACTGTGCTATAAGTAAGTGAAAATCATTATTTTCACCGTAAATATTTTCTCCTGCAAATATTTTACAAATGTAAGTTATTTTACAGCAAACAAACAGATCCTTAGTGTTGTTTTTTCTGCGTCGATTTGGTTCAAGTTTTTTTTTTTTTTTGGTTTTTGGTTTAATGCTGCCTATCTTTTAATAAATAGAAAATTTTTGTTGAGAGTGTAATGTTAAGTTTTAGATTCATTAATGTTATGATTAAGATTTAGTGTGAAAGTAGTCCACCCAAACTCAATAATATCAGATGGTAGATTCTCCTTATATAAAAAAAGTAAATAAGGATGTTAATAAGTATTCACTAACTTCAATTCACGTGTGCGATGATCAACTTATTTACAACGCAATTTTCTTTTGATCAAAAGTAGAAAATAAAGGGGAAATTTTCAAATATAACAAAAGGCCAATCCCACTTGATAGATACTGTTGTTTCAAATTTTCAATTAGCTAAAATTTTAAATTGATGCTTAATGTTTAAGTTAAAGTCTAATTATAGCTACAACATTCTTTTGGAAAAATTGGTCCCAACATTTTTACTGTAGAATAATTTAATATTTTCTATTATTTAACTGTTTAATTTATAAAAAAAATACATCATTTATTAGACCATCTCCTAATAGAATGTAATGTTATTAAAAATATGATATCATGATATTTTTTTTTTTGATGTTTTCCAAAAATAGGGAAAAATGAAAAAATTAGGAAAAAAATGTTACGCTACCATATTTTTATTGATATGACATCCTATTAAGAGGTGATTTGATAACACGACGAATAAATGATATATTTTTGAATAAATTAAATAATCAAATAATATAAAAATATTGAATTATTTTACAATAAAAACGTTGATGATCAATTTTACTAAATAAAATGTTATATTTATAATTAAATTTTAATTCAAACATTAGGCACTAATTTAAGAAATTCTGAAATTTCTAAGAAATGCTATCAAGGCAGAAGTTTCTCCGGAAAATTAGAGTTGGACAATGAGTGGGTTAACTTTCTGTATTCATTTTCTTCTTCCTCGAATTTCCATACATGTATGGATGTCATAATCGTTGAAATTTATGGGGTGTCAGAAGATTTTTCTCCCTTTTTTCTTAATTTCATTTAGGGAAATGTCAATGAAATTTTAGCAAAATTATTAGAGTTACCATTGTAAGAGACTTTCTGAGTCTCAATGTCTAATATTCAAACTTTACCAATAAATAAAGACACTACAAAAGTGGTAAAGTTCAAATTGCAACTTTGCATTGCGTTTGTTACAATATCTTATTGTTTACTTTGTATTGGTCTAAAATCGTGATGTTGTGTGTCGTTTTTACATATTTCTTAGCAACGTAAAGTATTTGATATTGTAGATTACTGTATAAATATGTTTTATTCTTCATTTCACATTAGTTTTCCAATGTGCGTGTTACATGTTATTCTCCAGCAACGTCTAATTATTGTACAATGGAGATGGGAAAAAAAAACTCACTGAATTCACTGTTAACGGGCCTTAGTTAATAACTTGAGCTTTTTTGTATGATGATTTTCTGATATGTTATTAGAATTTCAAATTTAAGAGATTTTATAATTAAATTATAATGTTCTCACATTTAATTATAAATTTTTTTACATAATGCACTTTTTAAGTGATGAAACGTGTTATTTAGTACATAACACCTAATAGCTCAAATTGCTAGGTAATAGGATATCTTGAGGGTAGCAAAGAGGAAAAATCAAATTTCTACTGCAGGGCCACAAAAACTACCACAATCTTACTGGCAAGAAACATTGTTATTGATACAACGAAGAAAACCGTCCTGCACGTAGTAAGTGACATGACATCGAATCGAGCAAAACGAGCCAAATGCATAATTCCGCTGCAAAAGATATTATTCTCCAACAGTCCAATAACACATGATACACAAATGATGGAGCTGTCAACATAAATTTTTTTTTAAAAAAAAAATCATATTATCTTTGTTAGAAAAAAAAAGAGGAATAAATTTGAGGCACCCCTTGTTTTTTTTTTTTTTTTTGACCATTACATGAACAAATAAATAAATAAATAAATAAGAACGCCACCAGCGTTTCAATTGGCGCCGTTGTAACAGGTTGGCATGGGATTCCAAGTCGTTTGTTCTTTAGGCAAAATTCGCAATTGGATACCTTGCCAACCTTGACCTTATTGCCTTATAATGATTGCATGAGCCGGCCTGATTCACAGATCAAATTATGTGTGTTTTGGGTGAGAAAGTACAAATTGATAATAGAAGAAAAGATTCGGGGATGCACGGGACCCACGCAGCCCTATTTGTTCTCTCTTTCTTTGATTATCAGTTTATTACTTCTACAAGCAACCCAAAGTTGTTGGCTGGTTTCTTGCCCGCTGTCCTGTTTCGGCTATTTTCAATATTTTTAAAAACAAACCTAAAAAATCATGAATTTATTATTTAAACAGAATTGATAATATGTCAGTAAAAAAAATTTTAGACACTAGTAAACGTTGGTTTAAATGGTACGGATCTGAATTCGGTTAATCAGAATCTCAATTTCGAACTTTGCGAATGCAATCGCATTAAATATCTGTTGAGAGATCTTTACCGCTCATCGGAGGTCCACCCAAATCAATCTAAATTAGTCAGTCTATTGGGTTGGATACTGAACAATCTCAGATCAAAAAAAACAAAGAAATTTTAGACTTTCTTAACTATTTTTTTAATCAATTAGTATAAGTTTAAAATATTAAAAGAAAAACAAAAAAAATTTAAAAATTTCTTATAGAGAGCTTCAAAAATTTTAAAGTAATATTAACTATTTTTAAAATTTTTTTAAAAAATAAACTCTTAAATACAATTAGACGAGATAGTATTACTATTTTAATATTATTTAAACAAAGTTACGTAATAGTATTCTTTTAAAAAAAATCAATAATTTTTTTTGCACCTTCTTTCTTTTTTAAATAAAAAGGGGAAATTTCAATGGCATAACATTATGTGTCAAGCTGATGCTAATGGCTAATGTTAGACCTTGGAACACGTATAGATAAGCATTGCCATATCGTCCGTATAATAACATTTGTTTTAGAAAAATGATTGTCATTTAATTGACTCAAATATGATAGTAATAATAGTAAAACAAGAGCCAAAAGAAAGTACAACTAGTGGAATTAGAGAGTAATCTAGAAAAATTGACCACTCTTATTTGTTTTTTACCTTGGTTTTTCTCTCTCTCTCTCTCTCTCTTTTGAAAAAAAAAATCCAGACTATCGTGCGGTAACAAACATCAAAAGTGGCGTTATCGAAATAAACAGGTTCATCAAAGAAGATTGAGAAACAAAAAGGCAGTACCCACGTTTCGTAAGCATCTCACTGGAAATCCTCAGTAAAGCAATTAAGTAGGGTGGTATTGATTCAATAGTTCATTAACATCTATTGCACGTGGTGTTCACCAAACGTGACCCCGAAAATCAAACTGAAATTGAAATTTTGCACGAATTCGGGCACGTACACTTCTGACGAAGGTGAACTGAGCCATGGATTAAGAGCCAATATCCATATAGGACTAGCTTCCTTCGTGCTCATGACCGCAGCACAATCATGGGCAGGTGCTAATTTCTCGATCAGACTAGCCTAATAGCCACTGGGAGCCCATTGGACATGGAGAGAGAGGAAAGGTGATGACAGGTGAGAGATTTAAACTTCCACATAATAGTTGGAGGGTATTTCCCAATCATATGGGCAAACACTCAATCCCGACAAGAACTAATTTCTTTTTTGGTAAAAACAAGTGCTAGTTTCTTGTGGGTAGTTTTTTTTTTTTTTTTGTTAGTCTTTTAGAGCTGGTAACCCAGCAGTTAGAGATGAAGGAGGGCGAGGGAAAGATCAGAAGTTCGAATCCCAAATCTTTCAATTAGAAACTACTACCTCTAATCACCTCAATTATTACTAAACCTTCAAGTTTTTCTGATCATTGTACCTTAAATTGCTTATTATGTTTACTCAAAAAAAAATTGCTTACTTTGTTAAGGTTAATTACCCGCAGCACAACCAAAGCCCAAAGGCTTCCAATTGGGCCTGACGGAAGAAATGACTAGAAATTAGATCTTTACTAGAATTATAATTTGGTTACCAAGAGGACCCGGGTGTAGAGCGGGATGATGACGACTGGTAAGAGAAACACATAAGACTTGTCATATTACACCAAAAAAAATAAAAAAAAAACTTGTCATAAGTTCAGGCATTCTCGTAATCAAATTAATCCCAAATTAAATCTTAAAGTTGGAAATTTGAGTTTAACCTAAAGCACATCATGAACCTGCAGCAGACTAACTTCGGATTACCGTGTTCTAATTTGATAATTTTTTGAACAAAGTTCCAAAGCCCAACCCATGCAGTAAGCCGTCAGTCTACTAATTTCAGCACACTGAGTGGGTAAGTATTGGACCCCATCCGGCTCTAACTGGGGCAGGCCATAGGTGTTCGCTCACGGCTTTGATTAATTCTGACTTAAGAGATGACCTAAACCGAACAATCGGCGGGGTTCAAAAACAGACATGTTTCGGCCTCAGCCATGGCTTATCTTGAAACCTGGATGATCCAAGGGAATAGAGAAAATCCTAAATACGCCGAAAACTTTAACTGTAAAGAGTGGCCTTTTCTAAAGGGTTCCGCTTCTGGTAGACTTTCTAATCCTTGAACTTTAGAAAGAAGAAGAGGAGCACTAAAGAAAGAACAAAAAAAAAAGGCATACGATTCTCCAAGAATAGATTCAGCAAAGCAAAGCTTTGCTCTGTTATTCCTAGAAGTGCTAATTCGGTTGCTGATTGGGTAGTGGGTCAGTCCAGGATAGGCGCGTGTCCCCCAGACTGGGATCGCAACCCACCCTCTGCCTTGACACAATTGTTATGTAAGGACTATCCTTTACATTAATGAAAGCTGAGAATTCTACGTCAAAAAAAAGCAAGGGACCATGGTCATCGAATCTTGACAGTCTAAATATGTAATACAATTATCCATTCCTATCTGCACGAAATGTTTCCCAAGAGGCAATAGGTTAGCAAGAAGACCAGGATTTTAACCTTGAACGATGGTCAAGCGGCCACCGGAACTTAGCTTCATAAAAATTGAGCCAGAAGAGGAGAGTACTGTTCTCGGAACATGGTCTTCAAAAAACAGATCTTCTGAAGAATATAAATCAACACTCCCAAAAGAAAAGAAGAGGGAATGTAGACAAACCTTTAACAATTCAGAATTACATTAGACTCGGAACAATCCAGTGCCCAATTCAATCAAGACACTTGTTGGCGGAGGAAGCTCCAGAAGTTGTCACCGGCCTTAAACTCAATGTGATATGTTTTCTTTCTTTCATTCAGCACACAAATGGCAGCAAAATAAAGCCATTCCGCATGAAGGAAAACTTACAGGGCAAAACACCTTAACGTAATATACATGCAAAGTTCGTACAACCATGTCTGTCTTTTCAGTTGGTTTACCCACAATGGATGATACAAAGAAACCAGATACAAAACCAGTTACAGCTCTCCACCAAATTACCAAAGCCAAAAACAAAATTAATTCGACCCAACGACAGCAGAAAAATTAAGTTCACAATTCAAGCATCTGTAATTTTAGCATGCCAACACGATAACAATCTCAATCAAACAAGGGCTTGACTTTAAACCTGTACAGGAATTTCTTCTTCTTTGAAGTTGGATTGTCAACTGTGAGTAATAATTTACCCAGTTCACCAACCCTGAAGCTGTTGGACACCACTGGTTCATCGGTTGGGGCCATCTTTGTGGGTTTCTGAATGATCACTGTATATGCATCTTTAGCATCAGGCACAAATTCAGCCCCATAGCTAACTTCCCACCCTACAACCCGAATCTCCCAAACAATGACACATTTCTGCAGTGCAAAAATCAGAGCATAGCAAACATGACATTCATTACTAATCATGCATGGTGATAGCTAAAAATGGTAATTATTAGAGTCAGTAAACAAAAACAAGCATACAAGGCAGCAACACCAAAGTTACCAAGGTCAACTCAAAAGAAGCGATGCAATCAAACCTCATAAATAATAATTTCCACAGTTTGCTTTGTTGCTGGCTTTACAGTTAGCTCGGTTGCAGGATCAGCAACTGCAAATTCAGGGTTGCATTCACAATAATCCACACTCAGGCCACCATACTGAATTGGCACTTGTTCAGGAGATATGTATCTGTTAGCCAATTCGAAAAAAACGGGTTCAAGTTCAACCACTTGTTGAGAAAACAAACAAAGAACTGCAATGCGCACTAAATAGATATGGACTTCACTAACTTGAAGAGAGTTTCAGCATATTTAGACGGGCCCGCAAATACAAATTTGCTTTTGGTTCTCTGGGTCAGGAATGGACTAATCATTGTATAGAATGCAAGATACCACCAAGGGACATTGATAAACACCTATATAAACAAACAAACCTTTCACAAAAGTTCGTCAAAAGTAGACCGTTTAGGTATTTTTCGATCAAAATCCAACAGTTTGCATACCTGTTTAGCAACAAACTCAGGGTAATTATCCTGAAGTAACTGGAGACCCTGCCTGGTTGCCAACCTCAGCTCCCTCTTCCCTGGCCCTGGAGAATTTTTGAGGTCATTAACCTGAAAGATAGTCGAAATGCCACCAGGACTGAAATCAAGCGTCCTGATACTCCTCTCCAAGAACTGAATCCGCCACCGCAGAAACTTCAACCGCTTCTCCTCACCGGAAAACGTCTTGTCATACAGTTCTTTGTTCTGGAACTCCCCATATACGTTATAGCACACGGGATGCCCTTCCTTATCATGACCATGCATAAACACTACCTTCTCCAGATCATCACCCAGGTCTTCATTAACAAGCTCATCGATTCCAAAGTCTTTCCTCCACCGAAGCGTGTTCTTGAGCATTGTAAATGCATCATTCACTTTAAAGTCCCTAGCCCTCAAGAACTTCAACAGAATCACATCGCTTCTATCATCCTTCAGAAGGGGAATCCCCCATATAAAGACCTCATCCGCTAAAGATACAGCCTTTGGCTCTTCTTTTGTGGCCTCTTTTAGCGATCCCTTTTCTGGGGTTTCTTCAATTTTTGATTCTTGTCCTTGTTGAGCTGAAATCTGCTTCTCTTCTTCTTTAGGGGGCGGCGGGGGTGGCGGCGAACTGAACTGGCGAGTGTTGAGGGCACCTTGAACCAACTCCCTCAGTTCTTCCAAAGCTTTCCTCTCAGAATCAGAGAGATCGGCCACCTTATTGCTCTCTTCCTTGAATGAAACCAAAGTCTGAGGAATTTTCTTTTTATTGTCCTCTAATTTCTTCTCCTCCTCTTTTCCACTCTCTTCCACTACAACCTCTGCTGCTTTGGTATCCAAAGATTTGCCCTTTTCCTTCGCATTCTCCTCCGAAGCAGCAGGCCGTGGCGAGAGCGACTCTTCTTTCTCCATTATCGCCGCCAACGATTTAGACTCCTTTGGCAATGGCTCTTCTGATGATTTCTCCCTTATCACCACCGCCGGCGAATCGTGCTTTTCAACACTTAGCTGCAAATCTTCCGTTTCCTTTTCGACTGTCACCGGATCTTCGTCGGCCGGCGGGTTTAGAGTTAGGTTTGAAGATTCCTCGGCCATGTTTTTGTGTGCTTCAGAGAGAGAGAGAAAGAGAGATGGAAAGGGAAGTGAGAGAAATGAGGCTAGAAGTGAGGATTGAGGAACATGCTAGAGCGTGAAACACTGACTGCTGTTGCGTGTCGATGTCAGAAATGCAGTACACGTTGAAAATACCACCCCTTTTTGAACCCAAGGCAGACTGGAATTTTACTTCCGCTTTTTTAAAAAACAAAACAAAAAATACAAAAAGCCAAAATTGGACCATTGGAAGAACTCCAGGTTCCGAATAAATTAATCAAAAGTAGAGCAGTTTGTTCGACACACACACCTTTTCATTTTTTTGGGAGGTTTCATAATTTCGGTCCCTCTGATGAACTTTTCCTTTTCAGTAAAGGGATCCTTTTCAGCGGATTAAAAAACAAAAAAGAATAATACCAATTGCATAACCAAATGAATAAACCTTTTAAATTTTTTTTTTAAATTTTTTCCGAAAAACAGAGACCAACTTGTAAAAAAGGAAATGAAAACGAAAAGTTCGAAAATCGAACCTTAGATATAGTGGTCGGAAGAAAAACTCTTCAAGCTACTGCAGTTAAAACTGAGCCCTTATTTATTACCTTTCTTTTTTTTTTTTTATAAAATTACTTAATATTTAATTTAATGAACTGATTAATCTGAATCAATCCGGACAAAACTTCAAAGAGCGGTAAAGTCCTCCCAACCATTGTTTTTAAACCCGGCCCGGCCCGGTCGGTCGGACCGGCGGCCCGGTGACCCGGGCACTGGGCCGGGCCGGTTCACATAAATAATTACCGGGTCAAGTAAGTAATAAAAAATTATTTTTTCACTTTTTACTGTACAAACAGTAAAAATAATATTTTTTTAATAATAAACAGTAAAAAATGAACAGTAATCAAGACAATTAAATAATAAAAAATTATTTTTTTCATTGTTTATTGTGTAAATAGTAAAAATAATATTTTTTTAATAATAAACAGTATTTGTACAGTAAAAATTATATATTTTTTTTAACTTTTTATTACATCAACAATAATATTTACATAATGTTTACATACTAAAATTTATTATATTTTTATTTTTTTATTGTGTGAATGATAAAAATAATATTTTCATAATACTAAACAATATTATATAGTATTTTCTTGTACAATTTAAGAATTTTTTACTTTTCACTATATATTTTTCTGTATATAATAATTTAACGTTGTTCATAACTTCATATATTAAGTAATATGTTACAATTTACATTGAAAAATAATTTTTTAAGAATTTTTATCAAAATTTTAATTGATATTTATACTTTATTAATTTATTTAATTAAAAAATTATCATAAATATCTTGTATTTTAATTTTATTTTAAATTTAAGTAGACTCATATTCTATTTTTTATAGTTATACTCATTATTTGTTATTAAAAAATAAAAAATTATAAGTATTAATTATTATTTTATCAAATCAGAATTGATCCGCCGGTTCAACCGCCGATTTTCCGGTTGGACCGCTAAACCACTAACCCAGTCTTCTCACCTGTTCAATAACCGGTCTGGTTTTTAAAATTATGCTCCCAACATATATTTAACGCGACTATTTCCTAAGCATTCGAATTTGAATTTTCTAATTAAAAAGTGACGAACTTTTATTATTTGTGCCAACATCTGCTAGTTATTTATTACTTTTTTTTTTAAGTTTATAGAGATGTTACGCGGCCCATAATAATGGGCTTCCTGAGTCCAGTGGGCTTCTTGACCCATGTAATCGTTTTTTTATTTTAAGTATTGGAAGAAAGCAACCTCCAGACACCACCAAAAAAAAAAAAGTGAAAAACCCGAAGCATAAGCCGAAGAAAGTAGGAGGAGAAGAAGAAGAAGGAAATCAAATGGCGGAGAACGTCGACGTGAACGCCAAATGGGACGCGTGTCTCGATCTCACACTCCGTCGCTTTGTCTACTCCTCCTTGGCTGGGGCCTTCGGCGGTCTCCTTTTATTCAGTCAGTTTTTTTCTCGCTCTCTCTGTCAGTTGTCTCATCCTCAGTGCTTCAAATTTCCTTAACCACCTCTTGTTTGGTTGCCTAGAAATTGATTTAGACCATATTATTATTATTATTATTATTGTTATTATCATTACCAGGGGATTTTCTAATTTGTGTGAGCAAGACTTCCGCTTACCATTGATGCTTGAGGGGGTTATGTATGGTGGTCCAATGGGTGGATTTTCCAAATTTAAAACCCAACCTTAAATTTGAGATTTTTTTTATCAAAAAATGCTTCCTTGTAAAAAAAAAAATCCACTACTAATGTAAGGATGAAAACTCTGTGTAAATTCTGTGCCTTTGTTTCATTAACTTTCAACTGGATGATTTGTGTTTGTTGATATTATCTGAATAACTTATTTTACATTTTTCTTTAATGAACTAGGGAGTCCGGTGACTCGGTGGGCATCTATAGCTTTTGCAGCTGGAGTGGGTGTTGGATCTGCGTATGCAGAATGCTCCCTTATTTTTGATGGATCTCCTGCAAAGTTGCCCCCTTCAAAGGCTCCGAATACTCCCCCTCCTCAGGTAGAATGAATTTATGTGAAAATAGTGTTGTCTTTGAACTGGTTTTCCATAATGGATACTGTGGTTATGTGTGATAATTCTTTTATTGGCCTTGTTCTAGTAGCAACAATCAATATTGATTTTGTTAGTTAGTATTAGTTTATTGGTCTTCATTCAGTGTGCCTTTTGTGACAGTGTTTTAATATGTTTTCGAATCATTGTCAAGGTAATCCAACTCTTCATGGGAATTGGAAAGCACAAAAAGATTGATGCATGATTAGTTGTTTTGGTTTGCGTCTTTTTCTATTGCCATTGTATGATCAGTGAGTGTGATCATGTATTCAGTATCTTTAGTAACATGTATTCAGTGTCTTTATACTAGCGTGACCTGGAATGATCCAACCCTACTGCAATATTAGAATGTGTTCTAGAGACTAGACATACATATCCTATAATCTTTATTGGACATGGCAGGATGTGCTGAAACAAAATAGTCCATTGTTCTATTCTATACTTCTTGGTGGCATTGGAGATACATGCACCTTTTTTGGCTCATGTCTACCTGAGGCTTGTTTGGGCACTTTCTACAATATGGATGGGCTAGATGGCCGTCCTTCCCTAGGGTACAGTTTTAGATGTGGGACTGGCCGAGAGGGTGGGATTCTATCACGGATACCTTAAATTGACACCAAATTTCTTTAATATCTAAAGCTAACTTACCCATGATAAGCCTTAGAAACAATTTAGTAAAATATTGCCCCTTTTCCATGTTATCATTTCAACAGATCCATTGAATTCGTTAAATCGTTTGAATTGTGGAATTTCACCATCTTCTTATGTTTTGAACAGAATATGTAAATGTTGTCTTGGACACTCACTGTACTCAGTGGACAATATGTTGTTGTCTTTTTTTTTTCTTTTTTCTTTTTAGAAATGTGTGTTGAACAGTTAAACTTGAAAACTTTGATGATGCTCTTTGTTGATTAAAGGTCTGAATTGGAGCTATGTTTACAATCAGAATTGATTATGCTTGTTTTTCAGGATGTTGCTCATTAGCTGTTTCTTTTTAACATTTTCAGAACTAACATGTAGCCTACTTCTAGGGTTTTCTTTGGATTTTGACAGTCTTGATTGAGCCATAGTTTGTCATTCACCGGACGGTTTTCTTTCCACAAAAATTAACCTTCTAAGAGCAAAAGAGTTACATAAGGAAAGTAGCAGATATGAAAATGTTGTGTTGGATATGTACTGGTTGTTGGAATATCAATGTCATGCAAATTGATTGTGGCAAAGAATCATGGCTTGTTCAAATTTCACTTTTATTCTTAATCAGTCCTAATTTAACCATTTCAGCAGCACATCAATTCATTGATGTTTACAGTTTACAGTTTATTGAATGCGATAAGTATGTTCACCATCTAAACATATCATATTTTTTTCACAAGAATTACTTTTCATAAGAATCTAGGCCAAAATCACGCATTACTTGACTAATAACAAAAATTGCACATTCCTCTTTTATTTTCCCCAGGATGTTCAGGACTGAGAACTGATTTCTGAAACTGCCTCTCAAGTTGATCGGTTGCAAATCAAAATTTTCCGAAAATTGGGATTGTTGTTGGCCATTTTCCCTGAGATGGCATTCTGATACGTGGTCTGAAACATTTCTGATGGATAAATTGTTAACCTTGTGTACTGTAAATCTCCTTCACATTAGAATTATGTTTTGTAGTTGCACCAGGGAAATGTTTTAGTGGCAAAGGAAATGAAAGAAATGAATTGTTGCTTCATTTGACAACCATGAGGCTTCTACTATCAGCAATCTTATATACCTTGTGAACTAGGAGCTCCTGGTACCTGGTGATTGTGTATTTTGGAAAGGTTGGGTTGGTCATTTGGGCCTTCCGACTGAACTTTCAACTATTAGGGGTTTGATGACCACTAATATTACTATTGGTTTAAATTGGGGTTGCCTAATGTCTAGACTTTGTTGGTAAAGTCCAGAATTTGTTGTGTTTCAATGTCTGTTCCCGGTGATAGTTGCAAGGGGCAAGGTGAATATGACAGAACAATTGATGTTGCTCACTTTGCCCCTTCTACTTGTTATGTGCTTGAAAATGTGGCAATATAGCAGTGGGTTTCAAAAAGTTATTATCCAAAGGCACGTTTCACATAGTTTAGAAAATGAGAATCCTTTAAGCTGGAGTTGTAGAAGAGGGTGCTGGACGGTTCTCTGTGAAGGTAAAACTATTTAGGTAGAAATTGTGGCAAAGCATTTCTAGCTTACACGAAAAATACACAAAATACTTTGAACTCCTTTATTAGACAATTGACATGTATAACATAAACAGGTTTTGGCCTCCGTTAGTTTATAATACACAAAATTGTTGTCTTTAAAGATGTCAAAATGGACTTATTTACTCTAACATCAAGCTTCTAATGATTAAAGATTAACTGCACAACACCCCGCAATTTCGCCACTTTGTGAATCTCTCCAACAGGCGGTGACCAGTGAGCTACACCAGACTTGGTCCCTGCAAGAGAAATGCATGAAATTGGGTGACCTCGGATTCAGTTCTTTGAAAGCAGACCATCATGGAGCCAACTTCTCATGATTGAAAAGGCCTGCTCTGCATCGTTATCTTCCTCAGGAGAGATGGGCCGATGGGCAAAGCCGTGACCCCTCCCCTTGAAAATCACAACCCTTGACCCATTGCCAATGGTCTTCTCAATATCATGCAACACTCTAACCTCACAAAGTGGGTCGTTGTCCCCTGAAATAAGCAGGACAGGAACTTGTACATTGGATGCTATCGAGGGATCCATCCTCGTGCCATAAAAGGAGACCCCAACCCCAAAACGAGCTCCCTGATCTCTAGACAGCACCTCAATCACTCTGCCTCCCCCAAAGCAAAACCCAATTATGCCAAGCTTCTTTGAGATTCCTGCGGCCATGAATTCATCAGCCATCCATCCTGCTGATGCATCAATGTCTTTTGCAACCCTCCAGGGTTCTTGTTTCGCCAGCCATTCATCAAACATAGTCATCGAGCGGTCCCTTGTCCACGGGTCCCCAAGAAATAAGTCCGGAACCAATACGCTGCAGCAATGTGTGTATATCACCGAGTGCAGAGAAATTGATCAAAATATAGGACGAGGGAAAACATCAGAAAATATTGTCCATAAGAATACATCTAATTAGCTGTCCAGATAAATTGAAGGAAAAGCAAGCATACTTGAAGCCATTACAGGCAATGCGATAGGCAAAGTCCCTTGTAGAAGAATCTTCAAACCCGTAAATATCAGACAAGAGTAAGATTCCAGTTCCATTGTTGTTTTTCACTGCCTTGAACAAGTAAGCACTGATGCTATCATCACCCTCCCCTATTGAAACTTCTGCTCCACTGACTAACTCGCATGACTCGTCGTCATTTACATCGTCTTCAACTTCTAACAGACTACAGGAAACTCTGCGGGGAGTAACCTTTACTAGTGATCTTTGAGGATTTGAACCCCATTTTCTCTGAACATAAACTTTTTTGAATCTCTGAACAAAAACTGAAGCTTTACAGTCAGGATTTGCACAGTGTTAACGAGATATATAAAGGTGATAGAAAATCCGCGACCTTGTAGCAGTATTTTCAAGCAAAAGTTTTGCATTTGTACTTTCCTAATTAATGAAGTCAGTGACATTCAGCTATGAATTCCCGTTCACAGGAAAATTTTGAACTACGCTGGGAAAATTCATCAAAAAAACACTAATCTTTCTACATGTAAAGATAAAATCCTCAACAATTAATTTATCTTTCCTTGGTCTTAAAATTGGGAAAACAGGCCGGTCCCACACAATTTTGTTAGAAATATTACAACTCTATATTAAAAAAAGATATGAAAAAACTAAATAATTACGAACACATACCACATCTTACGTACCTAGACCCTCAATTTCTCACACGAATCCGAGCCCCATAAATGGTCACGCCATACAAGTGGTGGTGATAATCTTTCCAGTAAGGGTAAAATTAAACTATAGAGGTCAAATTTATAACTCAAAACAAGAAAATATTAATCATGAAAAGACATTAGGAAAGAAGAGCATTGAACTTACAGAAGAATAACCATAAAAAGAGGAAGGCGCGAAGAGGGATTGAAGCTGGCGGCGGAGAACAGACTTTCTGGCGGTTGTGGTGGTAAATGGGAATGTAAAAGAGAGGGCCGAGGCTACACCCATCTCGCTCGAACCTCTGTAGGTATTTTAGTTAAGCTATTTCGCTAGAGCTCAAAGTTGGCAACTGAGCAAAAGCAGTCAGCGCTACCATCAGTTGACAGGTGGATCAAAATATCACGCTCAAACCACATTAGATATTTATTGCATTGAGGTGGGGTTCATGACTAATATCAGCCTCATAAATTTCGTTTACGATAAGGTGCGAATCAGTTCCTAGGGTATGGGTTGTTTCTTTAATTAGATATGTAAATAATGGAAAAAAAAAAATTCTTGTATCACGTCAAAAGTCCAAATTATATTATCACGAACTATGGCTGAATGAAGGAAGTTATGCTCGCATCAGATAATACTCGATAGTGAGCCTTAGTTTTGTAAGAGAGATTAAATGAGAATAGTAATACATGATCTCAATGTCAATTCGAACATACAATTACTTATATATTGACAATATTTATTTTTTGCTATTAAAAGAAAAAATTATAGTCTCGAGAACAATTTGGGTTTCTTGCACTCAAAGTCAACTATTATGGTGGGTTTGGTGTGAGGAAATTTAATAAAAAAAATGATTGAAAGCTTTTAGTTAAAAAATGTTTGTACTATTTTTGTATATTTTTTTTTCATAATTTTCTCATCAATTTAAATAATAAAATTTTAATTTTTTTTCATAAATTACTATTAAATTTTTTAATAATTTTTTTCTCATAATTTTCTTATCAATTAAAATATTTTTTTATTTCAATTTTTTTTCTCACAAATTTTTTAACAACCTAAATATAGCATTAGTGATATTACCTAAGTCTTATTCTAATTATTGTTTTTCGTAATCTTCCGGTCTCTTTAAAAAGAAAAAAAAAAACAAACAAACAAACAAACAGTTCAAATTGACGTAATGAAATTTGAAAAGCTAGATGTGGGCAAGTGGCCCCCTCTCCCCCGATCTATTTTTCTGTGTTTTGGAACAACCGCAAAAAGCACCCGATCTAGACGCGAAAGAAGCAAACAGAACAACGAAAAAAATGACACCAAAAACTCAAAATCTTACAGCAATGGTTCATCGTCAATCATCAAGCTAATGTGTATATTACTTTATTAGATACTTATTAACCTTATTTTAACCAATATTTTTAATTTTATTCTTTTTTTATGTGAGTAAAATTTATTTATTATTTTATATTATATAATAAATAGAATATACTTAAAATTAAAAAAACGATAAAATGAATTTGTGTGAAGTGAGAGGAAGAATAAGTTATATGCACAAAAAATAAATAAAAATGACAATCACCTCTCTTTACATTGATTTAGGTTTGAGCATTTTTACCGTCGTTCATTCCTAAATAATGAGAGATTTATGTTGAGAGCACGTTGTTAAGTTTTAAATTCATTAATATAACATTTCAGTCGGACATACAAGAAAGTTACTCGAGTTAAATAGTATTTTAATAATAGATAATCCTTAAAAAAAGTTAAATAAAAATATTAACAATTGATCCATAAATTCAATCCACAAGAATGATACCTAACATTCTTCTGATGCTCTATAGCTTGAAAAACATTATGTTGGGGAGAAAAACAAAAGAACGAAGAAAAAGAAAGGACAAAAAAAAGTTAAAGTTGGTGTTATAGATATTTCTAAAGATGGGAGAGAAAACATTGGAAAATAAAAAAAAAACTTTCCCTCTTAATTCATTAAATACATTTTTTCCAAAATTGCGGTAAAAATCATTTTGTTCGGACTTCATTAATTAAATAACTAATTTGCTTACATTATTTTTTTTTATTATCACTTATCATCGATTTTAGTATCAAAAATTATTTTATTCAGGAAAATATAAAAAAAAGAAAAAAATATTTATCATTATGCACATAACAATTAATTACGAATTATAACTGTAATCAAAACCAACAAAAAGAAAGTGATGGATGGGGGTTGGTTTGATATATCTGAAAAATTGTCTAGGCACTCAATTATAAACTCGTATCCGACACCTAATAAATTTAAATGGTTGAAGATATATTAAATATAAAAAATAAATAAATTATTAATTAAATTAAATAATTTTTATATACCTCATTGAACGTATTTGTATAATTTTATTTTTAATATATATATTTAAAACAAGTTGGCCTGGCCGGTTTGATTTGAATTGAAACCCAAAAGGAAAAAAATCTTCAAAAGTGGAAAGCACCGACTTGGTCCGCACGGTTAACAATCAGTCATGGTCACGGGATGCGCGACTGCGGGGACGACCAGAAATAAACGAGAGGCGGACACATCACATAAAAATGTCCGGCTTCGAATTCTCCGCCTTCAACTCTCTTCGCCCTTTCCTGACATTCTTTTGTCGTCCTAACGTTGTCAACGCCGTGTTTGCTGCCAGAACAAACAATTCCTTAGCAATTCTTTAAAGCTCCAAAACCTTAATTTCGCCCACGTTCCTGCTTTGATTCTGTTTTTTTTCTTTGTTTGGTCTCTTGTTCTTTTTCTTTGCGCATTCTTTCAATCTGGATCGTGAAACAACGGATTCGCCGGCGGCAGAGCGGAATTAAAGATCCGGAGAGGGCTTTTTTCGCTACTCACCGCCACTTTGGTTTGAGACTTGAATAAAAATGGCTGTGATCTCGAACTTCACGCCCGCGCTCTGCGGTCAATTGCGCGGTGAAATAGCCGTCCACAACGCCGAAATCAGGCTGAGTTTTGTGTCCGATTCCAGGATCTTGACGCCGTCTCAGGTAAATTTTCAGTTCACATTGAGCTTTTCTTTCTTCCCCCCGGAAGTCTCTGAACTTTTAGGTTCTGGGGTTTCTTGCAGAATTTTTCTTCTTGTTTTTTTTTTTTTGAATGTTTGCATTTGGGCTAATGTGTTAATCAAAGACTTCTTATTAATCATGATTGTAGAATAATGCATTGAGAATCTCTCGGTTAGCCCTTTGTTCCTCCAGCAGAGCAACGAAAGATCAAAGGATACGTATGGCGTTAGTAGATGAGAAGCCAGCTTATGGCAGAGCAGTAGCAGAGCGGTCCGGCTCCTTGGTAATGAAATTTTCTTTTTCTTTTTTTTTTTTCAGTCTACAAAAATTTGGGGGCGGGGGTGTCCCCATCTCAGGGTCAGAAAGCGCCTACAGACATTAGTTTATGGCAGTGTATTGTTTCTTCTTGCAAACACTTGCACAATCATTCTGTTTTATCCACCATACAAATCTTTGAATATTGCTTTGAACTCCGATTTAGTAAATGCTAACTTTTTTATTCTTCTCTGCAGGCCTATGAACTTGTTCAAGGATCACTTGTAAGTTTAATGCATTCCCCTGTTATGTCCTTTGCAATGAATTCTAAGAACTGGCATTTGCAATATTTAGTCAATTTTTAATTTCTGTAGGAAAATTGTATTCACTCTAACTTCTTGCAATAGCTGCATTATTCTTTCAAGAATACTCTTAACTTGCTGGGAATGAATGCATTAAACTGTTAAGGGGAGAATTTGTGTTATGTAAAACTATGTGGTAAACAGGTAAATTGGGCTTCTGCAATGGACAAGTCAGTACCAGATCCTCCAACGGCTGTGCTTCTGCATGGAATTCTTGGTAGCCGGAAAAACTGGGGTAGGCACCCTTGTCATAGTTTTTTTTCTTTTTCATGCAGACTTTTTTTACCAAAAACTTAATTCTAGTTATTCTTTTAGTGTTTGATGTCAACTCAATGATTAATTTCACTGTTTTGCATATTGAGGGCTGATACTCATTCTACAATCGCCTTGTTGTTGTTCTGCACTAGGTACACATGTGCAGTTATTTGTGTTCTCAAGTTTCATTGTTTTTATTTGAATTTCTGTTGTTTGTAAGAGCGAAGGAATATGCCTCAACCAAGTGCTGTTTTATTTTTAGAATGAGGGGAAAAAGGATTTGGGGCCTGATGAGGTTATGCTAGCTTCTCTGGTTTCTGAAATTCACAGAGGATTTCTTTGCCAGTTATAATCGAGGATTAGGGGCTTTGACTAATTGGTTTTTATGTCTCCTTTTCATTGTTGCCCTGCTTTTTAGTGGATGGATTCAAAACTTTATTTCTGTATCTGTCATAGCCTGGACATATCCTAAGCTCAATTAAACCAGTGATTATCTTCACTCTTGAATTTTAGGGAAAAATGAACTGAAGCCCATAAAATTGATGTTATTTTGCATGGCTTTGACATTTTTTTTCAATTTTTATGCTGCTCATTTTTTTCGAGTGAATGTCTTATTTTTTCAGGTGCAGACTCTTGCTGGGCTATTTTTTTATGTGTTGTCAATGCCTGTTTGCCTTGAACTTTTGCTTGGCAGAGAGGAACTGGTGTAGGCTTCTGTTAATAGTTTTTAGAATATTGCAGGCTCTTTTGCTAGGAGACTAGCTAAGGAATTCCCGATGTGGCAGGTACTGTTCAATGAATTTATCGCCTTTGTGTGTTTTGTGATAAAAAGTTTGAAATTCTTTGTCTAGCTATTTGTGTTGACTTGACTTGCTGTCTCTTTCTACACCTTTTTTTTCCTTTCTTGGTTTCTCCTCTATCAAGTTTCAGTATGAAGAAGATTGCTAATATTCTTTTGTGCATCCACATGAATGTTAACTGTTGTTGACTTCTATGTGGCTTCAGTTTCTTTTGGTAGACTTGCGATGCCATGGAGATTCAGCTACAATCAAGAAGATAGGGCCCCACACGGTTGCCTCAACAGCTTTTGATGTTTTGAAGCTTGTGCGTACACCTTTTGAGCAATAACTGTCAGCTTCATGTATGAGTGTGATAATTCTTATGCGGTTCTAGAACATTGAGATAAATACATCCTTAAAACTAAACTAGGAAAATTAAAATATTCCTAACCAGGATTGCGTATTCTAGAACTAGTGGCTACTCTCTACTCTCCAGTAAGCTTTGATGAATATTCCTTTTTATTTTTACCTTCGGCAGATGATTTTTTTTCCTTTGTACTTTTGGCTGAACAGGTAGCAAAACTTAGAATAACACCTCGAGTTTTAATTGGTCACAGTTTTGGAGGAAAAGGTACTTGTTGCTTTTGAAGTGCAATATACATAGATACTGGAGGACATTATGTGACAGTTTACATTATTTCAGATGACTCAAGTGCTTACAGTGCTCCCTAATTACACATGCAGTTGTCCTGAGCATGGTGGAACAAGCTGCTAAGCCTCTTGCACGACCTGTCAGAGTAAGAATCTTATCTGCTCAATATTTTTAATATTGTTTAGGAATTTGGAACTAGTTTATTATTTCAGGTGTCTGGTTGTTAATTCATTTCAATGTCTAAGGGTCTTGGGAATTTAGACAAAAAGTCTTGAGTTTACGAGCTTCTAGATTTTATGTGGTTTAGTGATTTTGCATGGTAGTTGTTGATAGTACTCCTAAGGATGCTTATTTCATTTGAGGCTTTTAGTGATAATGTGTGCCTATAAATAGGCCTCTTGCTTACTTGGCAGACTAGTTATTTATTGGATAGATTTTAAGCTGTCTGCTATGCTATTCCTTTTCTTCATGTTTGTATGAGTTCTCCCCCTTTCCTTTCTTCCTTGGAGATTTTTCCTTTCCTCCTTGCTTCCCCTATTTCCTCTATCTTTTGCACTTGGTTCTATGTCACACTTCTTGCTACAGGTTTGGGTACTTGATGCTACTCCAGGAAAAGTTAGAGCTGGTGGAGATGGGGAGGACCATCCAGCAGAACTAATACGTTTTTTAAGGAAATTGCCAAAGGAGGTAAGATTTGGCTTGTACTAAGTCCTCCTTTGCTTTATTGGTATGCCAGTCGTGCTAATGTAACAGTTAATGCCTGTCATGTGGGATTAATATACGTTAAGCAGCATTTGATAGGATAGATTGAGCAATGTAAAAGATTTTTACTCAAAAGGGATCAACCTATTTTAATTTGATTTCATGACTTTAGCAGAACAATTGTGAGATCTGCTATAGCGTAATGTCTAAAATTCAAAGGTTCAGTTATCCTAATCTTTACCTTTTGTGATGAAACCATTCCACCTAAAAGCTTAAGCTTTTAAGCTTTTAGGTGAGACCCAAGATATGAATCATATATTATACTTCAACATGCTCCCTCACGCGAAAGTCCAACTCACTTTGGCTAGAAGCGTGGACAAACTTGGCTCACTTGGCCCTAAAGTATGAACAAACCGGAAATTCATAATTAATTCGCAATTACAGCGGGATTCGAACTCATGATCACCAGGTCATGAAGGCTCTGATACCATGTCATGACCTAAAAGCTTAAACTTTTAGGTGAGGCTGAGGATATGGATCATATTATAATACTTCAACACTTTTATTCTGTTTTCTAGCGTGGTCAGATCTAACCAAGTAAAACAAGGCTCCAATATGTAACTATGATTTGGAACTTCTTTCTCATGATATCGTCATTGTTGGGATATGTAAACATGGTTATAGTGATATAGAAAACAAGTTGAACTGGACAATAGGAGATTAATTATTCAATGCTGAGCAAGCTGAAGTCATTAGTGTAACATACATATAAGTTCAGTGATTTGATCCAAACAAATTAAAAGATTGTTGACCTAAGTTGAAATGTGCCAAATTCAGTGATGAACAAAATTATTTACCCTGTGGTATATATGTGTCTTTTTTAATATTTAAATTTGTTTTTTCTTCTTGGCATTAGTTTTCATTTCTGGCATGATTCTGAGTACTGTATTATCTTTCTTTAAGGAAGGTCTCCTCAAAGCAAGAGGTTGTGAATGCTCTTCTTCAAGAAGGATTTTCTAAGGATGTTGCACAGGCATGTTTCAAAACCCTAGTACTCCTTTTATTTATATTCATATGCTAGTAATTTAGTTGCATTCTCGGGATTTGGCATGTTGCTTAATGTCATTAACTTCAACATGAGAACCGAAGTTTGCTATCCTAGATAAATTTTCTTTCACAAAATCAGCAGTTTGTGGATTTGGCTAAACCACAGGCGCACTAGAGCATCTTATCTGAAATGAATGGAGTTCAAATAGACTAGTTGTCTTGCACCCCAACCCCCACCTTGTCAATGAATGCTTGTTACCTTCCCAGAGAAGGCTCAACTTTCCAGTCTTCTCGCTTAATTGGTCTGTTGATATGTTCTCTTTGGGAGCCGTGGGGAGATATCACTTAATTAATGTGCACCTTTTATTGTCATAACGTATCAGATTACCGTAAGATCTTGTACAGCTCCACAGCAGCATCAATTGCTGACTCTTGGGCTTTTGTTTACCCTTCGGTGCATGTCAGTATTTGAATTTGATTGGTTAGTCAGTATGCTGACTTATAAACTGATCCTTTGTCTGCTGGCTACTTTGCTTTCTCTTTAGCGACTGCTCTCTTTCTTTATGCCAAAACTTTTTATCACATATTAACAATTATAATGCCTAAAGGCACTGAATTCCAAGCTTTTGCTTTCAGTGGGTTGTAACTAATCTGCGACCAAATGACCCCCTTGGTTCACCTTTATCAAGGTTCTCGTGGGTGTTCAACCTCGATGGAATTGCTGAAATGTACCAGTCATATGAAGAAACAAATTTATGGTAATTGAAGCTGGTTATGGAGTTGATTATGGCAGTAAAATTTCTTTTATTTGTGTGAATGCGAGCTGAAATGTGCATTATACTATAGGAAATTTGTTGAAAATTTGCCTCGAGGTGTGCATGTTAACTTTCTAAAGGCAGAAAGGAGCTTGCACCGATGGGCCCTTGAAGATCTTCAAAGAATCCATGCTGCAGAAGACCTAGCTGCTGAGGAAGGAGGTGGAGTTGAAATGCATGTCCTAGAAGATGCTGGTCACTGGGTATGTGCCTTCTGTTGCTTTTAATATTTGCGGTTCCACTGAGGCACACTGTAATTTCTGTTTAATGTTCGGCTAATTTCTCTCTGACATTTGTCTCAAAAAAAAAAAAAAATGTCTCTGACATTCCCTTTGGTCTGCCAATCTCCTTCCAATTTAAATTTGTAGGATTTGCTCCGGCATTTTTTTTTTTTGTTGTACCGAATAGATGGAATGTAAAACTCATGACCCTTGGTATGAGAGCATTTAAACATTTTGCTTGTAGTTGGGACGGCATTGAGACAGATTATGGCGACTTGTGTACTGATTTGGGAGTGTTATAAGCATGACCTATGCGTTGGGGTGTCATTCTTTTATCAGTATTCTTTCCAAGAGATTTCATATTGTTGGCATACTTTGACAGGTACATACCGATAACCCAGACGGACTCTTCAGAATTCTTTCACCTTCATTCCAGGGACTCAAAGCCTGAATTGAATATGCTTATTTCTCAGCATGGACATAATGGTCAAAAGTTACATGTATTTATTGTATTGTTGGTCTGTATCATTGTTCATTGTGATTGTTTTTGGTTCTTTCATTTCAACATGTGATGGACTCATTTTTGGACTTCTGCTCATCCGACTTGAACACGACAAGAAGTAAATGTGATTGAGAATTTTGGCTATTTCTACTGCGTGAGAATGCAATTATAGTTTCTCAGGTACGCTAGCATATTTTTCGATCAAAAAAGAAAAAAGGGTAGGCTAGTAACTTAACAGGACCGGAGACGGGGGCGCCTAAATAAGGGCCCGCCTCAGTCGTAGAACCAAAACGTCAGTCGAGTTTGAACACAAAGACAGGCGGCGACGGTGGGTCTCACGCCCCAAAACTGTTTTTTTTAAAAAGGATATATAATGTGTAACAAAATTGTAAAAGTTGGCAACAATTTTTATACAATTTATAACAAGAAGTTGTAAATTATTTAAAGTTGTTTAATATTTACACTTTATTATAAATATTTTACAAAATTTGTTGTACATATTATACTCGAAAAAAACGAAAAAGTAGCGAGAATCACTGCTAACCTGTACATAAGAGGGGTTGCAATTTAAACATAGATAAAAAAAATACAGATGAATATGTAATTAATTAATTTAATTATTTAATAATTTATCTTAATTTAATTTTAATTTAATTTTACGTAATCGAATACCTAATTTTCTTTTAATAAATTAGAAAAACAATAGTGAACGAACTACTAATGAGGGGAAAAAAATAATAACGTGCCATGTCATATGATGATTACGGTCAACAAAAGGAACAGCCAACAAGATTAATTTAAGAAAAAAGTTAGATTTTCAGAGGAAATAATGTTCGAAATGTTGCCCGAATGCAATCAGATGGATTTGATGTGCAACCAGTTGACTTTCATGTGCAAAGAAATGACAGTGGATTTTTCTTCTTATTTTTAGTTGCACTTGAAATACAGGCAGTTGCAAACCAAATGCAATCAGTTGCATTCAGACAGCATTTCAGGCATATTTTTATCCGAAAATGTAATGACCCTCTTAATTTAATTGAATTTCATTACACACATCCAGTCTATGCAACCACAAGTATTTTTTATTCAATCGTAATTAAAAAATATAAAACGAAAAAAAATAAATAATTTTTATTATTTTTTATTATTGCAGCGGTATAAAATATACTTATAATTACATAAATTATATGCGTGTGGAGATCAATATCTGTCCATAAACATTTTCTCTAATTTAATTATAAGCAGACAATGAAAGTAGTGATTTGCTTACCTTACTACGTCTTTATTAGCGTTTACAATGCATTTTCTAAATGAAAAACGACAGCAGGAAGCGGCCCGGAGAGGGCGAGACACCAGTGTTTTTATTTAAAGAAGGCTAATGTCGAAAAAAATTATGATTTTTAAGTAAATTAATAAGTATATCATTATTTTGAAAAAATTATAATTTAAAAAAATATACCGGCTTCCACGACGAGTTGAAGGGCGGAGACGGCGGTGGGAGGGCCCGATAATAGTGGGACGAGCGGGAAAGAAGAGAGGGGCAACAACCTCAGAGAAACCAAAAGGCAGTGATGGTCGCCGGAGTTGCACAGAAGGTTCTTGAATGGCCTCCAACGACTTGGTGGCTCCCATGGCGAGTATATTAACAGATTTATACTTTTGTCAACAAATAAAAAGAAAAAAGGTCTGATTGTGATTGCTGTGTGAATGGCATGACATTAAATTGGTTGTGATTATTAATTGGCGGCGCTTCCATCGCCGCCGCAATCAACAGTTTTGCCGACGTTTTTTTCATTTGGCTTCTCACTGCATGGTCGACGAGGTGAAAGATCCCGAGGTCTTCATTTGCCATTTCGATTTGATTTTGAACATGAACACAAGGAGCTACGCCAGAAGAAGACGAGGCGTTTTTTATTTTGGATTTTGTTTAAAATTTTCCCATTTTAGTTCAAGTAAAATGAAATTTTTTGTTATCTTAAATTACTTTTTATGATTTTAATTAAATATGCTCATTGGATTGGGCTCATAGGTCTAATAAGTTCGATAATCTTTTCAATATGAGGTGGATTCTACGTGGCCGGCCATGTCAACGTCAATATCAAGTCACTGCACCGACGTCAATGATTTGTGTCGATTTTAAGAAACGTGGTGATAGATTTATTATAAAAGTAATAAATTTGTTATAAATTATTTTTATAAAATTTAAATTGTAATTTTTAGAAATTATGGTATATTTGTTAATTCACATAAATATCATGATTTTTTAAAACATTAACTCTTAAAAAAATTAGTGTTTCTAATGTGTAATAGATTAAATATAAAAATTTATTACATTTATGTGTATATAAATTAAAGTTTAGGTGTAAAAGACATTATATAATAATTAAAATCAATTGCTAACGAACTTAACTTTAATAAATAACAGATGAATTTAAAAAAAAAAATAAAAAGAAAAACGGTCCAATGACCGTAACCACACCCGGATATCAGGATTCAGGGCTCTTTCTAGATATGATAGCTGCATTTACAAGTCGTTCTAAATGCTAATAAGTGACAGAAAAAAGACGTATTTGAAAAGGCAAAAATACTCATTTAAGTATTTTGTTCGTTTGATTTTCGTTGAATTTAAGAAGATGATAATATAACTTTAACACTTTAACACTTTATTTACTATTCTATTCTTCTACTTATAAGAGTAATTTTTTTAAAAATAAAAATAATTAATATATTATAAATATATTGATCATCGTATCTGTAACTTATTATATCACTATTTATCAATCAAACTATCGTAAGAGTAATTTTCGGTGGCTCAAGCTCCGGTTTTCGTATTTGGCACCCCGGATTTGTCTACAGTCTCGCTGGTCTGACCAGATGATTTCTTAATTTTCTTTGTTTCGAGTCTACCGCCAAGTGGGTTCCTTGGCGGCCGACCTGGGGGATTATTGGGTGACATCATGCATGAGGTAATAACGCAGCATCTAATGGTCCTAAATGCGCCGGTGCCCATCTAATGGTCCAAAAACAAACGCCCTGCTAGTTACCGCTACCCAGATATGTCGCAAAATCCTTTACACACGTTTTCTGAAGACAAATTACCACCTCTACTTTCTCTCAAAACAGGTTCCGAGAGTCAGTCTTCTCTCTTTTCGTTATCAGATCAAAGTCTCGTGTCCCGAATGGATCAAAAGTGGCCCCCCCAACTCCAACTTGGACTTGCCATCAAGGCACCGTCCACTCCCTCATTGGATGTTCATTTGCCACTACAAATAGTTAAAAACATTTAAATATAAAATTTAAATACAAAATAGTTATAAAGACTAATTATTTAAATTTTAATTATTAATTGAATGATAGATTCAATATAATTAATAATTTAGATTTAAATAATAAATATGAGTCATTATTTTATTTTTAAATTTTGTATTTAGGTTATAAGAGTTTTAAAAACATAAAAAAACTGATCCGTTGACTTTGACCTTTGAAAATTTTGACTTTCCCTGTCCTGCTGACCTTCTACTATCCTCAAACCCATTAAATGCAAAGGACTTTAATTAATGTTTTTTTTTTTAAGGATCACGATGTATAATTAGCTTCAATAGTCTTCAATCCCCACATTTATTTAAAGAATCAAGGTTGAAAGTATCAACAATATTGTAACTCTGACTTTCCCCAAGCTCAACCTATATAAGCCACCTCAACTTCTCGGATAATTTCAAGTTCACAAGCTGTGTACCGGCCGCCCCCCCCCCCCCCCCCAAAAAAAAAGAAAAAGTCTTTTCTTGTTTCCGTTCGCACAACTTGCGAGAATGCTCAACTCCAATTCAATACAAGGAAGTGAAGAAACTGCAGGTCAAAACAAATACAAGGGAGTTCGTTGTCGGAAATGGGGCAAATGGGTGTCCGAAATCAGAGTTCCCGGAACAAAGGAACGACTCTGGTTAGGTTCTTACAGCACCCCGGAGGCTGCTGCAGTAGCTCACGACGTAGCCTCTTATTGTTTGCGTGGACCCTCATCGGTGGACAGCCTGAATTTTCCTCTTATGTTGCCTGCAAGCGTAAAATCCGACATGTCACCCAAGTCTATACAAAGAGCAGCCTCGGATGCTGGCATGGCTATCGATGCGCAGATGATTATAAACAGGAGCAGCTCGCAAGCTCATCATGGTGTAGTGGCGAACGAAAGTGGTTCAGTGAGAGGTATAGAGACAGAATTTCGGGAAGATGGAGAGGGTTCTAGTAGGGATTGGGAAAGAAAAGAGTCGAGAGAAGAAGAGCAGGGTTTAAGCATTTCTGTTGAAGATTATTTCTTTTAGGGGACCGTTGCCTCAGTTGTGGCCTTGGCTTTGTTAATGTTGTTTTCCCTCTTTTTTTTTCCCTTAGTTGGGATTCTAGAGATGTGCATGGTGGACACGAAGCTTAGCGGGCTTGTCTGCCAAACAAATTAAAATTATACTCATTTAATTAGAGTAAACAAATGGAAATCGTGTCCTGAAACCCATAATTTTTTTTTTCGATTTTAAGGAAATGCTAAATCTTATATTACAACTAAGAGACGAGAGATTTAAAAGGCGCCGTGTGGTCGAACCCCAACCTTAAACCCTGGCACAGTGCTGAGCCAGTTCATTGATGATATTTTCTAATTTGAAACGTTCTAAGCTAACCACATTTTTTATCACTAATTCTTCGGGTCTAAATCCGTTAAACCCGGACAAACTGCGTACGATCCCTGACAACAACTTTCTACAGTATGAATAGTGAAAAAAAAAAAAAGCAAATCATTGTTTTCCTGTTTGAAAATGTTCATCTGAGAGAGAGAGACCAGAGGTTGACAAGAAGAGTTAATTTTCTGAGTTCGATCATCAATTGGGAGAGGTTGTAGGCTAGAGAATTCCACAGATATTGCTATTTTCTTTTATCATTATTAAAAAAATCAGCATATTGTGATTCCACACAGAGGGTGAAAGGATTCAAGTCCCTTCTTGTTCTGTAGTCTCTACGGTCAGGACTCTGTTTTGGTTTCTTGATTTTTCTTTTTTTTGCTTGGCAGAGACGACATTTTTTTTTTTTTACCTATATTAGTCACGATTGAAATTTGAATTCAAAATCTTTCATATAATACCGATCACTAGTCCTAGAGATGCCACAATCACTGAGCTGCCTTTTCAGCTATGAGGAAAAGACCCAAACCGAATCGGCCAAAATTATAATTCACAGGCAGCCCTCCACCGAATTGGCTATTTTTGACGGGATAAATATTTTTGAAGTCCTAAACCTTTAGGTTTTTTTACGTTTGAATCCTAAACCTTTTTAACATTTTATTTGAGTCCTAAATCTTTTAATTTTTTACTATATCAGTCCTTTAAGTTACGAAAAGTAGTCAATCTATTAATAAGTGAGTTTAATTTAATAAAAATCATTTAAAAAAACTTAAATACATAAGTTAAATATTTTTTTATCAACAAAATATGCATATTAAATATTTTTTTAATCAACAAATATACGAATTAAATAGGCAACATACATATTTTTTTATGGAAAAGACATTCAATTTATATATTTAATCTTTTTTAAATAATTTTTTTGTAAAGTTAAAATTATTTTTTAATAGATTGATCACTTTCGTTAAACAGAGGGACTGATTTGGTAGAAAATCAAAAGGTTTAGGACTCAAATGAAATGTTAAAAAGGTTTAGGACTCAAACGTAAAAAAACCTAAAAGTTTAGGACTAAAAAAATGCTTATCCCTATTTTTGACTGAGCCAATGGCTTATTCCTGTTTTATTCTTCAGAGGTCCCTCCCCCATTTAAAAACAAGTAAAACATAAAAAAATACAAAAAAAAATCGTGTGGACAGCATTTAAGTTTCCCGCGTGGCTATTAGTTGGTAAATCATGCACGGCGGAAATAATGGCATAGACCCTTTGGTCAAAAGACCTGCTTAGCGCCTAACTGAAAGCGACCAGAAAAAATTTATGTAATCGCTCAACTAAATTTAGAGTTAAAATTTTATTGTTGTTATTAAAGAGTCTCTGATCATAAAACAGCACCCTTGTTTAATTTTTAAATAGTATGAATTGCAAAAGAAAACCACTTAATTCTCAACATTAACGTCAAAAATCCGCAGCGGCCAAACACAAATTAACATTAACAAATATGTGTATTTTTATAGACAGAACCTCTCTCGGAATTCAGATGTTGGCTGCATATGCGATGATTACAATGCCATAAAGCCAGCCATTCATTCCAGTTTTTTAATCTGGCGAGAGCTGAGTTGGGACATGGTAATGGGAATTGCGAGAATTCGCCGAGGAGGACGAGGAGGAGGAGTCCCCTCCAAGAGAGGCTTCCCAGCACCAGTTGCTGCCGGAGAAATACTTCTTCTCGCACCATGGGTTGAAAGCAGGAAGCGGAACGTCCAGTTGAGGACACTGGGTGCAAAAAATCTGTAAAGAAGAAACACGTCGTACCAGCTTGGATACTTCACATAATGATCTCCTCGGCAAGCCCCTGCTACGATCATCCTTGCATAGTCCTCTACCGGACCACCAGTTGCATTCACCTAAAACAACCCAAAAAAAAAAAAAATGTACTATGGCTAGGCATATTGATGGATTGATTGTCAGTGTGCATACTTCAGCTATATGCAGATAATTCTCCAAAATGAATGAGAATCTATTGATGCCCGTATGAGATAGATTCCTAGATGTCAATTGTGTTAGAATCCTGCAAACTGTGGTGTATAGTTTTGCATAGAGTACATATATAGTCTTGTATAGAATACAGGTTCATTGTACAGAACATGATGTTATTTGGGTACATATTCTATATAGGATTATATTCCAGAATTTGTAGGATCCTAACAAATTGAATAACATCCATTCTTTAAGGACCAGAGCAAATTGTATACTTTAGAGTACGCTAGCGCTAAAGAAGACTAGATCTAAGATGGCTGGGCACACCTCACGCCTATTCACATATCTACAACCCTAACTTAATAGATATAGGAAATTTGTCCTCTAGCTTGTACGTTCTTCCTCCTCCCTCATCACTACTTAGTATTATACATTAGATTTCTCTCCCCTAAAGCTTACAGAAATGTTGGACCTCTAGGCATCCGGACATCCATATGGGTCTCATCTCTCTTTCTGTTACGTAATCAACTTCTATGATAACCATCAGTAAGTCAGTAACTACGTCAAAAGTCATTACTTTCACACCCAAAGCTCTGGGCAATATGACGACGACTAACCCTTGCCTTGTAATGATAGGGAAAGGATTTTTTCCTCCAAAAAAATAAAAAAAAGGATAGGGGAAAGATTTAGTTGTCACCATACTACCTAGAGCCCTAGGTGTCAAAATAATGATTTTTAACACAAACACTAACTTACTGATAGCTATCGTAGAAGTTGACTACATTACAGAAAAAGGTAAGGCCAACATGAATGTCCAGATGATTAGAGAATCGGCATTTCTGTGAGCTTTAGGAAAAAAAAAATCTAATATATAATACTAAGTAGTGATGAGAGACGGGAAAGAATGTATAAGTTAGAGGACGAGTTTTCTATATCTATTAGGTTAGGGTCGTAGCTTGGTAAGGCGAGCATTGTCATGGAAAAGGCTAGTGAACTCATTGAAGATCAAGAGTGGAAAGCAAGCGGGAGGTGTTTCATTGGACCGTGTCGTCCCGATTTGAAGACATGCAATCACTTCAGCATGCGAGCAGCTAAAACAGCCTTGGAAGTTTCGTGGAATGGAGGCAGATTTGATCATATTTCCTACCAGTTGGCAGCGAAGCAGATAGCTGCCACTTCCACCAATAATTTGAACGGCTGGCATTCAAGACTGTCAATTTTGAGTGAAGTTATGGATGCATTATATGATACTAAAATCGACATCAAAGAAGACTATTCTAAAAAGATGTTAGCCATTTGACCCATGGTATCATTCTCGAAGTCCTAACTGCATATTACTTGTAAAGAATAGCAAGTATATGAACACACATTGGTTACTCAATAAGACCAATCAATGTACATAGTAGTTGAAAGATTAATATAGTTGTTGATGAAAAACTTGCCTCTCTTTCTTCTTTCCATTGCATTTCTGCACCCTCCTCTAGCATGAATTTCCCTCTACTCATATCACTTCCAATCCAACCGTGTGTTGCGATCGTGATTCCAATTTCATCACCCACTTCTAGTCTCAGTGACTCATAAAAGTTCACGAGCGCTGCCTTTGCAGCCTGAAACATTCAAATCTTGGTGAAACTGTATATAACGAGAATTGTGCCCGTTTTCTTTTCCTCTATGATGTGAATTGAGGTTATCTGATACGATCAATGTTCTAGCCTATTCTGAAACTAAAGCAACAAATGGTGACTACGCGTCTTTGGAAGACAAAAATAAACACACTCACAGCATATAAGCTCATTCTCTGCATAGGTAACCAAGTCTCAACTGCTGCATTAACGATGACTCGTCCATTGCTTTGATGCAGGTATGGAAGAGCTACGAAAGTTGGATACACACTTCCCCAAAAGTTTATGTCCTGAAATTAAACCAATTAATCAGTTCCCTAAAGTTTTAGTACCTAGATCTCGGAAAACAACTGCATTGAACAATTTAGAAACTATAAATTCTAAACAATCTACCCATTTATGCAACCTATAAGCCTTACCAACAGATGGGGAAATACAGAGGTGTCTGTCACTTCTTCCAAATAGAACGAATGCCCCAGACTTGCCGTGTTGACGAGATGATCCACTGCATAGCAGAAAAATGTGTCAACTACAAAAAACATACAGGCTTAAGACTTCCAACTTGGCAATCTTAAGTTTTAATCCTAAAAAGAGGCGTGGGGGTTTATGGGAACACTACCCAATATTGGACCTCCAAATGAAGTTAAAAGAAAAAAAAAAAGAAATGCCAAAACTCGTATTCTCCGGGAAGGGATTTTTGATAGCTCAATTAGAGTTGACAAATATGATACACAAAGCGGTCTCAAAAATGATATGATTGAGACATACCCCGGCCATAGAAGCTTATGGTGTCCTTGATAAACCTCCTACAGTCATCTTCCTTGACCACATCAGCCGCCATAATCATGACATGCTTCGCACCAATAAGTCTAGCATTCTCACTGATCCCCCGGAGCCTATTTTCTCTTCGTGCAACCAATACAAGATTCGCCCCCCTCTCGGCATATTCATAAGCAATTCGCTGCAAACACAACCAACAATCACACCGTTTGAGCACACAATTGCACAAAGATTAATCGTTTACAATTTTTTAGTGGGCAGGGCAAAGTCAGAGCATTCAATTACTAAACAATTTAAACCCATATTGAGAAAATAACGAGTTCATTAACATTATGTCAGGAAACAGGTCAAGAGTTCAATCTTCACTTTTAAATTTCCCTCTCCTTAATTGTAATATGAGTTTTAACGAGATAAAAAAAAAAAAAAAAAAACCCATATTGAAAAGGAAGTCCAAGGAAGCGGCTGCTGCATACCTCTCCTATGCCTGAAGAAGCTCCAGTGATTACAACCACTTTATCTTCCATATTCTCACTATTAAAAGTTCTATAAAGCCACTCGCATGCATTGATGAAGCACAAAGCTGGCCATGAACAGGCCAGCATCACCAAGCTGGCTGGAGGCACCACCCAATTCATCATCGAGTTTATAAAATCCATCGCAAGCAGTTGAAATCACGGCTTCTTTGGGTATGGAAAAAAAGAGAGGGCTGAGAGTTCTTTTTGGTAAAAAGAATGAGAAAAATAGTGAAGAACAAAAGAGATGAGAACAGAGCTTTAATTTTCAGTTTTTGGACAAGTAGTAGCCAGATGATCAACAACAAATTTCATGCAACAAGAAATGTGCGCACACGTGTTGAAAGAAAAACTGTAGTTGTGACTCATTGAAGGCTTTTTTTTTTTGATGTTCTTGCATGACAAATTGATCACTATTGTAACTTTGTTGTTTTGGAAATTTCGTTGAAAATTTTTCATTTCTTTATTTAATATGCTAAGCTCCATAATTTTTTTCTAAATTATAAATTATGCACCAAAAGAAAATATGTTTCCATTAAATAGCATACTAATAGAGTAGTTTATTTGTATAAAAATAGCGTAGAAGTGGTTATTCTGTCCCGTACTTCTTCTTTGTGCAAGTTTTATTGTCATCGGAGAATATAGGCACACGTAAGTTTATACACAGAAAATATATATATTTAATAAAATAATAATATTTTTTATTATTTTAACAAAAGAATTTTTTTAAAAAAAATTTATATAATATTTACACTATACATTTTAAAATAATATGTATTTAGATTTAAATTTTAATTTTTTTAAAATAAACAAAAGAAAAAAAATACATTCTTCATTCCCTCGTGCGTCACTCGGTGGTGCACTTCGGAGCATGTAGTCAAACTCTATTGTCATTTCGTAATCTTTCCACCTCGTTTGTGAAAAAAAAAAAAAAAAAAGGTTATTCTGCGTTGAAAATGGGTGAATATTTTTTGCGGCCTTCGAATTGTGCAGTTTTGCACTTGTCCCAACTCCCAACTGAGAGATTTTGGAGAACCGAGATATCTCGGACGGCCGACTCGCCGGTGCGCCGGGATATGTTGATTAAATGACGTTCCGTTGGCTGAAAATGGAGGTCAGCCCACCGGACTGGCAACCGATGGTGCATTGACCTTCTGCAAGCCCAAATGTAATGTCCCTCTCCCTGCTTGCTTCTATACCTCCAGATTCCGGCGCTCTCGAACAATGGATTTGTTGTAGTTAGTGATGTAATAAATTTCTTAATAAACAAACAAATACGCTTTTTTAATTTTTTTATATCTAAAAATGAAGCTAATAATAAAGAATTTTCACCTTTATTTTAAGATTTTGAATTTTAATTTTAGAGGAGTGTATAAAATTATAAAAATAAAAATAATTATTTTTATTGTTCGCTTGAAGAAATTAGTTAAAATAATAATTTAAACGATGATTCGATATTTTTTATATGCAAATAATTTAAGTTCGGATATCTAGTTTGTTACTCTCTTGGGACTAATAAAAATTAAGTGCATTTGTACTTATTTAGGTTTCAACGATTTGGCTGAACTGCAGAAGTTAATTCATGATTCGATAATAATTAGTTGAGCTGTAATAGAACTACCTTAAACTCATTAGTAGTTGAATAGCATAGGTTAAATAAAGATGTTAAGTTTAACTTAAAAATCACTTAAATAATAATTCAGTGATAAGTCTTATATTTTTTTTTTTATGTGTTTTACGTTGATGGTTTGAATTGGAGTGTCTTTGTCCGGTCCTTTCATAGCAAATGATTGAGTGTTTACTGTAATAAAAAAATTTGTGCAGTTAAGATAAATTTTAAATTGAATAATCGTCGTAATTTATAATAATAAAGACATATTTGACCTTCTTGTTAATTCTTGAGTGATAAATTTATTCTTTTAAAATGATTTAAACGAAGTGTTACAAATAAAATTATTTTAATTTTAATTTTTAAATTAAATAATTAATATTTTTACGATAAATTTTAAAATAAAAAAATAAAAAAAATAAAAATGTCCCACCACTAAGAGATGCGGCGTTAAACGCATCTGGGATGTATGTTTATTAAGTATCTTCTTCCAGATAAAATTTTGGTAAGGTGGAAAATCTTCGTCGGTAATAGGAGATAAAGAAGAGCAGTCTAACCAGTCTGGCAGTCTTGGTTGGGAAAGTAAGACCAGAAGCGCCCTATAGAGAACTAAAGAAAGAAAGAAAATGGTGTGTATGCTATCTTCTTCTTCGTCGTCTACATCTCGATCAATTCGTTCACTCCTCTACACTGACTCACTCCCAACTCGCTTAACTCGGGCTGCCAAACCCCCCACTTCACTTTCTTGGGCCTCTTCGTTTCCTTGCATAAGTGTTATCATCAACAACAATTCAATCTCCCACCCTCTCAATCCTTCTCCGTCGCTCAACAAGGTAACATTCCATTCTCATTCTTCTTCATTAAATCCTTTTATTCCCCCCAAACCCACCCTTTTAATCTTTTGGGTTTTTGAGTGCTTTGCCTTATTAGACTCTTGAAAATCTTATGATTTTTATCTCACTAGAAAGTGTGTTTCTTTCAGTATGGTAAAAGAAATAAAATTTTTCCTTTTTAATAAAAAAAACAATTCTTTTTTTGCTTATTTTGATGTTGGTACTTTTTATGGTGATTAATTAGAAGAGTAATATGTTTGAAAGAGTAGCAGCTGCCTGCAGGTCAATCAGAGTAGTTAAAATGTGTAATCCTATGGAAATCCATGCACATGAAGATAGGTATCTTCAAGTTTCTGATGTGGGGTTTCGATATGGAGCACTTTTTCTTGTAATCCTAATTCCCATCAATATGAATTACGATTTCCCTGGCAATATGTCACTTAAGGAGATGAATTGTGAAGCACTTCTTTACTTCTTATAATCTCAATTGACACTGTATGATAGTCTGACTATAACATTCTTGTTACAAAAGAAAATATACATAGCTAGGTAAGATAATCTGACATTGTCTTTTCCCAAGCTGTATTCTAATCTGAAAAATCAAAGCTTGTGACTTAGTCTTAGACAGACATACACATGAGTTGGCTCTCCATCTTCATTCCCACGAAACAAGTTTGGATTCTCTAGATTTATGTCTTGGTTTTATCTCAGATTTAAAGCTTCTGTTGATATTTTATTGATTTCAAGTGCCCAACTTTCCTATTCATTCTGTAAATCTTATCCAAGACTGGTATCATGGATTATTGGTAAAAGATGACAACTTGGGTGAATTCTAGAGTATTCTTTGAATAAGTGTCGCATGTTGAACTTGATTTGGAAATTTATAGTCTAACAATAGACCTATTGGCTATTGGTGCATTACAAACCCCAAGTGGGCATGTTGCTCTGCGAGTCATTATTAGCTGGCCTAGGAAATAGATTAACATCTGGTACCTGGATCAAGAACAACATTTTGCCAGTCAAAGTCCAATATACATTATTGCAAACTGAAATCTTATACTTTGTTGGCAAATATAAAGGTAACTATCCGCTGAATTTCTATGCCCTTTGAAATTGGCCACTAAAAATTCATGGGTTTAAACTGGCAGATGTCAATTGTGATATGTGGTCAATGCAAATGTATAGAGTGCAGAGGTTGCTCCACTATTTGAAGTTGATGAAGCATCTAAGTTGGTGTTTTGTATTATAGGCACAATCCTTATCGTGGGACTTAATTTTCTTTATCTGGCTGCTCACTTGGTCTACGCGGTGATTATCATATCTGCTTCTTTTTTATTCTTCTTTTTTTTTTTTTTTTTTTTTTTTTGCTGTTTGGCATGATCTAGTCCTAAACCTTTTAGCCTTAATCCCCACACCATGACCTGAAGCTCAAGGATTTCTTTTATGGGATCTGGTTTCTGTTCACTATAAGAGGTTTTGTTTTTTTCAATGGGTTTGGTTTAAGGTGTATAAATATGTTCTCTAAATTTTGTAGTTTACTTCTTTCTGTTACTGTAGCCAAGTTCAGGATCTGAATGTACTGTCAATGTAGTCTCTTAGCTAGGAGACCAGGTGAATGGCTTAGTTCATCAGAAACCATTGAATAAATTTTGCACTTTTATTTCTTGTGGTTCCCGTGGGCAAGGCCAGGATCTGACTGTACATCAATCGGGTCTCCTAGCTAGGAGATAGGGCTGAATGGCTTAGTTCATCAGCAACCATTGATTTCTGGTAGCTTAGGAGTTAGCATTTGACCTTTGTTATCCATCCTTTTCACGAGTGGATTCAATGCCCAATACATTTGGTTGCATGAATCTTGGGTATAAAGCCAGAACAACTTAATTATTGAACCATGTGTAGTTGATAAGTTTGGTAGGAAACGTGATGGATGACTGAACCTTTTGTCTACCTGATGTTGATGTTGGGATGCCATATTGCACTTTTCGACTGTCTTAGTGTTTTTGTTTGAAATAGGTAGCTCGAACATGAAAGTGTAATTATTTTAGTTGTAATAAAGCGCCAGGCCCAGATGGGTTTAATCTTCGTTTTGTCAAGCACCTTGTCCTTATTCCAAAGCTCGTGGGTGTGGAAGCAGTAAATCAATTTAGGCCGATATCCCTTGTAGGGTGTGTGTGTAAGATATTGGCTAAGGTACTAGCAAGCAGGTTGAAAGTGGTCATGGAAGGGATAACTGGGGAACAACAATCTGTATTCTTGAGAGGACGGTTCATACTTGATAGTGTGTTGGTAGCAAATGAGATTGTCGATGAGTTAAAGAAGAGAAGAAGTGGAGGCGTGGTGATTAAAGTGGATTTCGAGAAAGCTTATGATACTGTTGAATGGGAATTCTTAGATTCTGTCATGAAGAACATGGGCTTTGCTAGCAGATGGCGTTCTTGGGTCATAGAATGCATCTCTACGGCTGAGCTCTCTGTGTTAATTAATGGAAGTCCTTCTGCTCAGTTTTCGATGAAACTTGGTTTACGTCAGGGGGACCTGTTGTCGCTTTTTTTTTTTTTTTATAGATGTGTAAACGTAATTAAAATAAAAATGCTTATAGATACTGCTTAATATTAATTTTTTTAAATTTAAGATTAAATTAAAAGTTTTAATTAAATTTAGAGTTTAAATTATAATTTAATAAAATTTGAGGTTAAATTATATTTTATGAATTTTTAGTTTTTTCTACACAGATCTGATTTTTATCGATTTTAACTAATTTTTATCGGTTCTTATCTGGTCTGAATTCTGTAAAAAATTAACTTTGAACCGAACTAAACCCTTAACCGATTACTGGTTAAACCGGTCAGTTCCTAACCGATCACTGGTTAAATCGGTCAAACTAATTGATTCGGTCTCATGTTCACAACCATGCTAGTAGGTCCCCTGAACAAGGGAGAAAAAAAAATGTCAAATAGACTAAATCGAGCAAGTTTGCATTATTTCGAGTTTGGACTTACGAATCAGCATGCTATTCTTAATAAAAAAAGTTTATATTTTCACAATGTATTTGTATATTAAATATGTAAAATTTATTATTATGGACTACCCAAGAGAAAGGTTTTCTCCCGCTTGAAGAAGGGTAAGAAGGAGAAGAAGTAATTTTTATTTTTTTTTAATATATTGATGTGTATTAAAAGTAGGAAAAAGTTAGATAAATACGTAATAATAGATATAAAATTAACATGTGAGATTTAGATCATTTGAACGTAAAAAATGTATTTAATTTGAAAAAAAAATATATATAAATTATTACACTAACTGCATACCTTCTATGTGACATGCTGTAAATTGTATGTTTATATAGTCGATCGATTTAAAGTGTAAAATATACAATTGGTTAAATATTTATATTCTTGTATACATTTATTTTATTTATAACTTATATATAGTAATTAGAAAATTATATAAAATAAAAATCTAAAAATAATATAAAATAATTAAATATATAATATTAAAAATTATACTTTTAAGACTAAAAATTTAGATTTAAGTCGGAGTTAATTAATAATTAAAAAATAATTGTGTGCATGTAAAATATGTAAATATTTGCATGTAAAAAAATTCAAAGATTAAATAATATCAGTTTTATTTTTCTAAACAATGTTCCTAAATGTTATAGTGAAATAATAGAAACTACAATATTTTACATTAAATGTATAGTTCAAATCCTAAAATTTGTTTGTTATTTTAATTTTTGTGTCTTCTTACAAAAAAAAACCTGTGAGCCTGTGTGGTCATCGAGTCATCCGCATAACGGGTCGAATTTTCAAGTGAGCTTCCAACTTTAGTAATTTTCGAGGTATCCAGTTCAGACAGGTTCGGATCAACTCAGTGGATCGGGTTGCCTTTTGCAGCCCCTATGTTCAATTTCCACTTGTTTCTGCCTTGGTAATTGGCCATATGTTATTATAGGATTTATAGGATTTAGGGTTTAAGCCCATTTTAGAACTTACTTAAAGCTTGACTGATTGTTGGTGACGGATTACTGAAACCCCTGCAAAATATTTGCCACCAAAAAATGGAATTGCAGTCAGTTTGTGTGGGGATTGCTGCTCCTAAACTCCGATTATTGGCCCGTCGTCGTCTCTTTAACCATCAAATTGTAATCGCATCTCTTCAAAACTCTTGAATTGAGTTGATCTCTCTGCTGTTCTTTCTTCTATTTTTTTGCATAAATTTTAATTACTCATCTGTCTGTTTCTGTTTCTGGTTCCTCCAATTTTTGAGAAAATTTTAGGTTTCTAGGCGCCAAATTGCGTTGACAGACCCAAGATTTCAGCTAGGGATTGCCCCAAAATATGTCTTTTCTTTGTCAAGGGTGAAAAGAGAATTTCTAATCAGCGCTTCTAGTGCTAACTCTGGCGTGGTGGACGCAGAGTTTATGCTTCTGGAAAGGGAAGAATCTGGTGTGCCTGCAATTTCTAGCAGTTTTGATGGGGTGGAGCCATTTAGAGGTAAGTCCGGCTGCGTTTCGTTTTATGGGTTGACTCACCAGTCGGTGGAGGAAGGGAAATTTGTGTCTGCGCCCTTTAAGGAAGGCAAAGGCTCGTTTCTTTGGGTTTTGGGACCTGCTGTGTTGATAGCTTCACTGATTGTTCCCCAGTTCTTTCTTGGCCCTGCTATCGAGGCTTTCTTCCAGGACCCGGTTCTCACAGGTATTAATTGAACTTGTGTACTTCTGTTTTTTGGATATTTGTGGATGAAGCATGCCATATGAGCGATCGTTGAATGTGCTTGCTTCATGAGTTTTTTGGCTGCCTGTTCGATTGCCTGCTGCTAGCTAAATCCAAACAGATTTTGTTGCATTGCATTTTGGAGTGTTTACTAGATCTGTTTGTCTAAATTTTGACTTGCCAATCAAATGAGGTGAACATTGATGGAGAGCTTGAATGGTTAGTCCCCAAATTTTATAACTTATCACTAGAATGTTATTTTTAAGACGTTAAATTTTTGAAGGACCCAAAACCTATTTCGTTCAGCCTTAGTGGTTGGCCATGCAACGTTGATGTTACTTTCATTTGTGCTACCGTATGGCTTTCCAAATGATTCTATGGCTCCAGCAATCGACTCTGTGGTTTCCACGTCAAGTTAGACCTGTTACTCGCAAATGTTGCATGAGAAAGTCCCTTTTATTAATGGTTTTGAAAGTAAACCCATATGGTTATTCTCAAAACTGCTCTGTCCTGTTAATAGCTTGTGTCAAAGTTTGAAATTTGTAGGATTTGATTTACTGCAATCGAAATATATGGCTGTGCTGTGTTTTATTTGGGAAAGTAAATCAAGCAAGCTCGTTTATGCCGAAAAATTTTGCAGAGATTTTTTCATCATTATCTTCCGAGTCCATGTTCTATCTTGGTCTTGCAACATTCCTGCTTGTAACTGACAGAATACAGAGGCCATATCTGCAATTTAGCCCAAAGAGGTGGGGTCTCATTACAGGCCTTAGAGGATACTTGACATCGGCCTTCTTTGCCATGGGCTTTAAGGCTGTTGCGCCACTTCTCGTTGCATATGTTACCTGGCCAGTGCTTGGTCTGCCAGCTTTGGTTGCTGTAGTTCCATTCTTAGTAGGCTGCATTTCTCAACGTGCATTTGAGACTTGTTTAGAGCAGCGTGGATCTTCTAGTTGGCCTCTAGTCCCTATAGTTTTTGAGGTACACAAGCTGATAGCAATACTGTTATATAGCAAATTCATAACAATCCATCATTCTAAGATAAAACTAAATGGTTTGTTGATTTCACAGGTATATAGGATATATCAACTGACAAAAGCTACTCATTTTATTGAGAAGATGATGTTCAGCATGAGCGGCCTTCCTAAATCTGCACAGTTGTTGGAAAGATACAATGCCTTGGTTGCTATGATAGTTACCTTCCAAGCCCTGGGTGTGGTCTGCCTATGGTCATTGTTGACATTTCTTTTGAGGCTCTTCCCATCTAGACCGGTAGCGGAGAATTATTGACATATAGGATGAATTTTGTTGGCCTTTTCTCATATTTTTTATGTTCATTCAACACTCGCTCAGCAAATCAGGTAGAATGCTAACGAGAGCTTCACTTTGAGAGGAAGCCACTGTGGACCCGAGTGTCTATTGGGTCAACCATGAGACCAATTTTCATATGGACCTTCTTTTGGAGTGCTTGTGGCAGTTTAGAGCAAAAATAGCATCTCGCTGCTTATAGGGAGACAGGAGACATCTTATATCAACATGGCTGTGTTGGGTTTCACGTTCTCTACTGCTTGCTTATGCATGCTTATAAGTAGCTCGTAACTCTGTCAGCGGCAACCTGATGCCGGAAGCAATGATATTAGTCTTGAGCTTAAAACTCAGCCTATTAAAACAAAGTCAAGAGTGGGGACTGGGGAGAGTAGAATTCTTGTGTCAGCAATCCGAAGCCAAAAATTAACTGAATTCTGAATATGAGTACCAGCCCTAGTCGTGATCTGTTCTGCCGTCCAGTACATTGTGCTCCTGCTTCTTGAATGTCGGCCATGTCCAGGGTTTGGGAAAAGATTTGGAACAAGTGTTCCGATGATAATAAATCATTAATTTTAAATAATAAAATTTTATCACTTTATTTTTTATTACTTAAAATATGGATGTTATTAAAAATTATAAAGTTGTTATATTCGACATGGTTTCTCTAACTAGAAAATCAAACTCTAGAACCGTGCTTTGAGTTTCAAGTCATGCGTTGAGATAATATAGTTTATATTTTATATTGTAAATTTAGGTGGTATTTAAATTTTGTATTATTCATTTTCAAAAATTACAAAAATGTAATGGCCCACGTTCGACCTGAATTAGAGTCCTAATCTGCGGAATAGAAGCTATGTTCCTTCTTTAACTGTCAGTTGATTTGTGTGCTTGCAGTATATGTTTTAGATTCATTAACACTGTGGTCGGTTTAAAAGAATTTTAATCAATCCTAATAGTATTTAGATGGTAGATCTCTCTTCTGTATGGGAGATTAAACGAGGATAACAATGGGTGACTTTCGCCCTCAATCTGAATATACAATAATCTACATATTTGCGATGTATATTTTTTGTGGGGATATTGAATGAAGATAAGAACAAATGACCTCTAATGTCGGTCCACGCATGTCACACATACGATGACTCACATATTAGTGATATATAATTTTTTATGGTTTAAAAAATAACAAAAAAAAAATCAAAAAAATCACTGTTTGACTAATACCATTTAATCAAATTGGACAGAAACTATGAAATGGCAAAATTGCCCTTTCATATATTACAATAGAAAATTTAATTTCATTTAACACTATCTGTACGGACCTCTTCTGTCCATCTCTTTCTAGTGTGAAAATCCCCTCGCCTTGAAAACTCTCTAATCTAACTTGACCCAAGTCCAGTTGATTAAGGGAGGCTCTCCGGCAACTTTTTTTTTTTTTTCTTCTTCACGTCAATTAACAGCATTTTGAAGACTTTGTGCTTTTTCATTGACACTTTCGTAATATATTTAAACTAGTCTGAACGTCTTTTTAACAGATGTTGGTTGTTAGCGCATTCAAATTAGACTATTTTCCTTAACTTTAAAAAGTGGTCAGTGCAAAATTTAAATACCGCCTAAATCTGCAGTATATAATATAAATTTTTCGGAAGTTCGGTAAGCCTCTAATGCTTGATGGATGATGATTTCCCACGACCTCGGTCATTGGGATTTTTTGAAGAACTAAACGACTCAATTTTATCAACAATCAAATTGTTTATTTTATGAAAACAAAAAAGATACCAACCAAAAAAAAGATTTGATCGTGAAAATGCTGCATGTTGAACGTTCTGCTAAGAACTTGCCCAGAATTCTTCACATTGTGCACAACTTGAAATCACTCGAGAATATTTGAAAGATAAGTTTTTTGCTCAAATATTCGAGATAAGATAATAATTAGTTGAAACAAGTTTTGTAAAGTCTTCCTGTAAAACTCCAAAATCTACATAATTTTTTAAAAGGATCTTGAGCTGAAAAATTTCAAAAAACTCCTTGATCAAAGAATGGTAAGTCAACTCTATCAACTGGACATCATCATCTTTTAGATTTATTTGCATTTTCACAACCGCTGGACGGCTGGACTCAACCTTTCGGTTTCTGATCCCACAAGGGTATTATCCGATCAAATGGTGACAGTCTCCCTTCGTGCAGAATTCTTTTATTCAAGTTGCTTGGACCACGAGATCTCGAGGCGAACTTGCAAAGCAGCCTAACAGAGGACAGATATGTTTATGAGGCCTTTCTTACAAAACGTTTTGTTTTCAAAGAGATTTATTCATGCAAAAGTGATGCACAGAGGAACGAGCAAAGTTATGTCTGTTGCTACCACAAATTCCAAGGAACTTAGACACAGTTTGCCATCACTTACTGATAACAATGCCTGTAGAGTTATTGGTAGCCTGATCGCCGAGAGATCAAAGGAGGCTGACGTATATGCAGTGGCCTATGAGCCCAGAAAGAATGAGCGTATTGAGGGTAAGCTTGGAATCGTTCTCGACACCATTAAGGAGAATGGGATCATATTTGTTTAATCTTATTCCCATTTTGTGCTTGTTTTGATCACTGCAAAAGAAATCTGATATGAGATCTAGCAACTGAACTGGAAGATTTGTCAGAAATATCAGATTGGCATTCAGTTTCTCCCCTTTTGCTAACCTTTTTTTTTTTGTTTAAGTTATTAACTAAAAAAATATGCGATGCACTTAAAAAATTTATTTCCTTAAAATCCGTTTAAAGGCACTATCAATTTTTTATTTTTTATTTTTATTTTTTATTTTTTATTTTTACTGTTTACTGAATTTTTGTATTTATTATTATTAATTTTTATTTTATTCTAGAAAAATAAAAAAATACATAAAAAAAAAGATAGTGAGAGAAATGGTAAAAAGAGTATGAATATAGAAATAAAAATGGGGGGAGAAAGAAGGTAAACAGAGAATGAATAGAGAGAATGATTGAAAGAAAAATAGTAAAGAAAGAATGAGTAAACAGAATAGTAGAGAGAGAAAAATAAAATAGAGAGGGTAGAGAGAGAATGAGCAGAGAGAACGGCAGAGAGATAAAAGAGAGAGAGAGGGTAGAGAAAGAACAAGCAAAGAGAATGATAGAGAGAGAAAAATGAGATAGAGGGTAGAGAGAGAGAATGAGTAGAGAAAATAGTAGAGAGAAAAAAGAGAGAAATGGTAGAAAGAGAATGGTAGAGTGAGAAAAATGAGAAAGAATATGGGTAGATAGAGAATGGTAGAGAGAATAAAGAGAGAGAAAGGGCAGAGAGAGAACGAGTACAGAGAATGGTCAAGAGAGAAAAATGAGAGAGAGGATAGAGAGAGAATAAGTAGAGAGAATAGTTGATGGAGAAAAATAAGAGAGAGAGAGAGAGAGTAGGTAGAGGGAGAATCAGTAGAGAGAATGGTACAATAAGAAAAAGGAGAGAGATGGTAGAGAAAGAACGAGTAGAGAGAGAAAAAAGAAAGAGAGAGAGAGGATAGAGAGAGAGTGGTAGAGATAGAAAAAGGAGAGAGAGGGTAGAGAGAGAAAGAGTAGAGAGAGAAAAATATATAGGGATTAAGAGAGGATGAGTAAAAAGAAATATGGTAAAGATGGTAGATTAAAAGAGAAAAAATTGTGTGAAAAAATATAAAAAAGAAAGTGAAAAACAAAATGAGAAAGTTAGTTTTTATTATTTTCTCAATTTATTATTTTTTTAAAAAAACACTTTTAATTTTTTAACAAAAAATAAAAAATAAAATTAATATTAAATATATTTTCTACTTTTTTTTGTAAAAAATAAATAAAAAATAGAAAATAAAATTCGTACCGAACGGGGCCTTAGATAATGCCATAGTGGGATCCTCTGGTGTTGCCATGGGATGCATAGCGAAGAATCACACACTAGGTTCGCCAGGTTGGACTTTAGACTGTAGAGGTGGTTTTCACTTGCAATTGTAATTTGGAGCGGTGAACAAATATTTCAAGAGGTGGTCAGCAGTGCAAAATCTTGGTGGCCACACTGGCGGAGAAAAGGCTCCTGCCATGCGGTACGTCGGCGATTGGTAATTGAAGGTTGCAGTGTTGTAGCATATGCTTGAGGAGAAATCTATTATTATTTAGGACATACATCAATAATTGAAAATTAAAAATATTAATTTTTTAGGTCAGTTTTAATTTTGGGCACAAATTTAAAATTTATAATAATAAAATTATTTTTATTACATAATTTACAGCTGAATAGGTTTTGGATTAAAAATTTTTTTTATTAACAACAGTTATTTTTATGTTTTCTTTTACAATCATTTATACATGACATATATTAATTGATTATAAAAAAATTAAAAATTAAATATATTACAAAATTGTCATTAAAAAATATTAATATATTATTTTTTAATTAATAATTATAAAAAAATTAAAAGTGATAATTTGCAATGAATTTTAAAAAAAAAATCATGAACACTGGGCGATATTTTTAATGCCTCTGGGAGGAAGAAAAAAGTGATTTTTTCGCTGTTGAAAGGTATGGATACCTATACCTAGTTATTTACTGCCTTTTTCAATAAACTTTTTCGTTATTTTAATTTGTTAAAAAATACCCTGCATCTATTTTACCTTTTTGCTAGAAATCTTTTCAGTATTATTATCATAAATAAAATTACATTAAGATTAGGCGGTCATGTTTAGTGAGATATACATAAAATAAATAGTTAGTTTAATATTATTTAATAATTTATTTATTTTTTTAAATCTAACTTTTTTTTTTACAATTTAACAATTTTAATCATTATATATTCAATGTGTATGCACAATTGGCCTATTTATTATTTTTTCATCTTTTTTTCGTCTATTTAAACAATATTTTTTTTTCACAATTTTTTTCTTTTTCAACTTTCTTTCTTATTTTCTCTCACACCATTTTTTTTTTTTTTTTTACATATTTCTCATTGTTAGGATAAAACTTAGCACTACTCTTAGGGGGTGTTTGGGTTAGCTTTTGAAGGGGTACATTTACGTTTCATCTTCAAAAAGTAGGAAGATAGGTGTTTGGTAAATTTTTTAGTGTTGCTTTTTGATTCTGCTTATTTCCTTATTTGACTTCCTAACAGCAGCTGATTGAAAAGTAGCTCCGACCTACTTTTTGCTACTTTTTAGATTACTTTTCACTTTTTAATATTAATAATAATTTATATGGACTAAATTACCCTTAAAGAATATTTACATAATTTTACTATTATTTTTTTTACTTTACATATGAATTAGATATGTTAATTTATTTTATTAGTATTTATATAATTTCAATAATTTTTTTTTCAAATATTCTTAAATAATATTTTTTTTACTTTAATTTTCTTTAATGTGGACATTTATAAAAAAAATCTCAAATATAATAATTTTTATAATTTAATAAAAATTAATTTTTTTTAAAAAAGTTAAAAATTAAGTAAAATAATTCTCAATATTATTTATAAAATATTATTCTAAAATATAAAATTATAAAATATAAAAATAAAAATATTTAATATAATATATCTACACAAATTATATGTCTAAATTAGATATTTCATTATTCAACAGTAACAGCAAGTATAAAATTAACCAAACACTTTATTAATTTTATCAGCAATCAGCAACAGCAAGTAGAAATCAGTAATCAGCAATCAGCAGCAGCAATCATCAACAGCAATCAGTAACAGCAATATTCAACAGCTAACCCAAACAGGCCCTTAATAGATTAGCGAAGCATAACCCCAATAAGGGAACATCACCCCTCTTTATCATATTGATACACAAGGCAAAGGATACACTGACGTCAATAACGCACCTTTTATAAATATATACTTGAATTACAATTTTTAATGTACATATTTATTATTTATGAAAAATATTAAATATTTTAAACATTATACCATGAAACATCTCAAAATTTATAATTACAAAAAAAATTATTAATTTATTTCATTTTTTGATTTAATAATGTTAAAAAGATAAAAATTTCTTTTTATAATTATATATTTCATAATATTTTATAACATAATTTTTAAAATATTTAATATTACCCATTATTTATTTTTTATACCATTCATCGTCCCTGATAACCTGACGCTAACTTAAACATAAAAAAAGTTCACCCCTAATATCTTAACTTCTTTATTTGTAGGCGTCTAGTCCATTCATTCTAAGGCTTCAACTTGATCAATATAAATCTCTATCACAAAATTTAACTAATCACTTACTTACCTAAATAATTTTATTTTTTTCATAATTTTCTTTCTTCCGTAATTTTATTTCTCTCCCAATGCTAGCAATTCAAATATACCGTTAAGAGGCGGGTTGCATGAACTTGTTGGTGTAAAAAAATAAAAAAAACATGCTGAACACGAGTCTTCTGATATCAGGCATAACGGATCCCAAAAAAAAGAAAAGTAAATAAAATCTGACGGCTCACGTGTTTTAAACATTCATGATGCCGTAACCTGATATGCCAAACATCCCGATCAATGGAAATTCATCACATAGAATAATAATAGGCCTTTCCCCTTACCCGACCCCGAGTGCCCCGCAGCCAGGAGCCATTTGAAAAAGGAAAAAGAAAAAATATCTGAATTATTGTCTCAATGTAATTAAGTGAATTCAATGTACAACTGACTAAATTATATGTACAATTAATTATAAAAAAAAATTACTTCTGATATTTAATTACACATAAAATTTAATCTATTATACATAAAATATAATTAATTACATTTAAACGATAATTTAGACATATTTTTTTTTAAAAAAATAACAATACTCTTTAAAAAATCATTGTCTCGTGGATTGTAGTTCCCCAAGAAAGTCTTTGTCTCTCGACGTCCTGTGACTGTCCCTCGCTCTGTCACTCTGTATCCTCTCTTAAACGCGTGGCACTGTCCGCCACCACCACCAAACAATCCAAAAGACAAACCCCATTACCCCACGCCCTTGATTATTTATTAACGACCCACCAACAAACAGATAAATCCCATACATATTTTCTTCATTCTACAGACCTTACCTTGTTTTTTATTTAGAATTAAAATTTTAAAACATTCGAATTTTGTCAAATGTGAAGTCAATTAAAGCTCAACAAATTAATTTATGACCTTAAAAAATAAATTCTTTTAAAAACATTTTTTTTCTTAGGAAACTTTTCTATTTTTTCATTTATGACCTTAAAATATATTTAAATTGATAAAAAGTGGGTGAAAAAAAATAAATAAAAATAATATAATAATAATGATATTATGATTGATAAAAAATTATAGGAAAGGAAATAATTAAAAAATTTTAAAAAAATAAATAATAATATATGAAAAAATAAAAATTAATTATTTAAATTAATAAATAAATTATAAAAAATAATTTTTTTATTTTATCTTTTTACAGTCAAACAAGAGGTAGATGAATAAATGGAATTGTTTTTAATAAAGGAAATTAAATCTGTCTCCCCCTCGCCCCCCCCCCCCCCAATCGAAATAATATGAAGCCTAATTATAGCCGAAACCTAAACTTACACACACCCCCAAAAAAAAAAAGGGTTGCTCAAAAATAAATAAATAAATAAAGATAAACCCTAGCTAATGCCTTCCCTCCTTCAGCTCCTTGTAGGAACCAAAATCCCTTGAACCCTAGCAAACACCCCAACCCAACCAAATTCTAAAACCCTCCCTTCGTTTCCAAGCCATTCCCTCTCTTCCGCCCACTGTAGCTGCTGCTGCTGCATTTTTATTTAAAACATATAATAATTGTACTAGTAGGAGCCAAGTTGTGATATTAAGCGGGAGAAGTGAAATATGCTTGTTGCTGTTGTTGAGGATGCAGAAGCTGCTGCAACGGACCCCTTCAATCTCCTCCTCCTTTTCCACTTCTTTTAGTGCCAGTTTTCTCGCTTCTTTCGCATTTAATAACAGACCCACAAAGGCCAACGGCTTGAACGGCTTTCTCTCTTTTACCTCCAAGTCTTTCACTTCAATCTCAATAATGCCGGCTTCCACCGCTTTCTCTGTCGCCGGCGGTACTGGGTCCTCTCTCGCCGCCGTGGGCACCTCCGTGGCTAAAAGGGCAGCTGTCGTGCCCTCAACAAGGGCCGACGGCATCTGCCGCTGCGCAGTTGACAACAAAGCGGCTGTTACGACGGGGAAGAGTCCGTTGAGGGGATGGGTGGCTGTGAGGCCTGCCTGGTACTGTACAGTGGCGGGGACAGATGGGTCCGTGACGGCAGCCGCGGCCGCGTCTGCGTTGGCGGTGGAAGGGCTGAAGAGTTCTGACGGTGACAAGGGCGGCGAGAAAGGGGATAAGGGTGTGAGGTTGAATAGGCGGCAGAAGGGGTCTGGTGAGATGGTTACTAACGCTGATTTGTTGACAATTCCAGGGGTTGGACCCAAGAATTTGAGGAAGCTGGTGGAGAAAGGGTTTCGAAGAATGGCGGAGCTCAAGCAGCTGTACAAGGATAAGGTCTGTTTTTCCTTATTTTTGCTTCTTGTTTTCTTAAAGATTTTGACTTTTGAAAATCATGTCTAGATGGTAGTCGATTTAGCTGCAGGGCTGTTTCTTGTGGTTCTAGTTGGTTAGTTCTTTTGTTTTTCGAGGATTATCTCTTGTTCTAAGCATATTGTGCTAGAAATATGTGATCTTCAAGTAGTTGTGTCTCCTAGAAGCTGACTTGTTCGTTTGATGGATTTGGTAGATGCTGTTGGTATTTGGACATTTTATAATTCATTGTAATTCAAATTTATGAGAAAATTATTCTTGCATTTTAAGTTTGAGCTCACCGGTAGGCCAGAGAGTGCAATCCTATGTTCAATGTGAACAGAGGAAGGTACATAACTTCCTTTCGCAAATTGGTTTTGCTGGCATTATACTAACAAGGATTCTGTGACAAACAATGCAGTTTCTTGGGAAGTCAAATGAGACTATGGTGGAATATTTACAGAGTTCTGTGGGAATAATTCACAGAAATCATGCTGAGAGCATAACAACTTTCATCAAAGAAAGTGTGGATAAAGAGTTAAAGGATTTAAACTCTGACATGAAGCCCACAGGCAAGAAGCAAATAACATTTTGTGTTGAGGGAAACATTAGCGTGGGGAAGACAACATTCCTTCAGAGAATAGTTAGCGATACAATAGAGCTCCGAGATCTTGTTGAGGTGGTTCCTGAGCCCATTGATAAGTGGCAGGACATTGGACCTGATCACTTTAATATACTTGATGCGTTCTATGCTGAGCCCCACAGGTATGCATACACCTTTCAGAACTATGTGTTTGTCACGAGGGTGATGCAGGAAAGAGAATCATCTGGTGGAGTGAAGCCTCTAAGATTGATGGAGAGGAGTGTTTTCAGTGACAGGATGGTAAGCATCTGATAAATTTTTAGTTCCTCTCGTCCAGGACAAGATTCACAGTTGGTATTGCAGATTGTGTATATTGTTTTAAAGTTTCTCAAATAGCATAAATTTGTCATGTGTTATGTCATATTTGTCTTTTGCCTTTCTCTGTGAAAATGAGGAAACAAATTTGCAGGGATTTTGGGGAAAGTGGTCTATATTGATTATGAACGGGCATTCAAAGCCTTGCATTTTCTTTCTCAGTTGATTGATTCCTTCCAAAGAGGAAGAAAACCCTAGTATTGTAGAGTTTCAAGCATGATGCATTTTGATCTCATTGTTACTTAATAAAGGTCTTTGTACGAGCCGTGCATGAAGCTAAATGGATGAATGAGATGGAGATCAGCATATATGACTCATGGTTTGATCCTGTTGTCTCGGTTTTGCCTGGGCTCATTCCTGATGGTTTCATCTATCTTAGGGCAAGCCCTGATACTTGCCACCACAGAATGAAGCTAAGAAAGAGAACAGAAGAGGGTGGAGTCTCCCTAGACTATCTTCGTGATCTGCATGAGAAGCATGAGAGCTGGCTTTTCCCTTTTCAAAGTGGCAACCATGGGGTGTTATCTGTCCATAAGCCACCTTTATCCCTAGATAACTCTTTATATCCTAATATAAGAGACAAGATGTTTTATCTTGAAGGTGATCATATGCATTCAAGCATCCAGAAGGTACGGTAATTTCTCCTGTGAAATTTGCTTTGTCAAAAAATTTTTGGCTTATTTTGTTTTGTTATGATCAGGTTCCTGCTTTGGTTCTCGACTGTGAAGCCAATATTGATTTGAATAGAGATATTGAAGCAAAGGAACAGTAAGACAGCTATTGCTTATCTAATTATCACATTTTATACATGAACTTGGGTCTTGGTAACTATCAAGTTTCTAATCATGTGGATATGTCGAGCTGCTCCCACTTGTCTCTAGACCATTTGCTAATGATACTCCGGAATGTTTTTCTTGAGATTTGTGTCACTTGTGGATGAGTATTTTGTAGCTGACCACTCGTTGCATAAATATGGGTTATTGGTTATTGATTTGTTAATTGCTTGATGTACACATCAATCATTGCATGTCACTGAGATAACGCTGAAGTTCATGACATGCACACAATCACATTTATATGGGTCATTATAATGTGAAAATTTAGTTCAAGATCTGAAGTACTAGATAGTTTGAAGTTGCATGCCATAGACTCATGCATACTCCATCCCCCTCCCCCACTCCAATCCCTACCCCCCTTCCCCTCCCAAAAAAAAAAAACTCTTGCACTCATGTGTATATGTGGGCAAATTCTTTTTTTTTTTTTTTTCCAAAAACTGGTTGATAGTTGTAAATGGTAATTAACTGTGTCCAACTGTGTGGAAGTTTTCTTTCTTTATATCGGAGTTTCATTTGTTCTTGGTCTAATTATTTTGACAATGTGTTTTGTGAAGTTATGCACGCCAAGTTGCAGAGTTCTTTAAATATGTGAAGCATATGAAGGAAGTATCATCTACAAAAGATTGTGACAGAGGTGTCAGTAGCCAACGACAAGTCTTGCTTCCTCGTGAGGGTGGATTACTTTTACCAACTGGACAACACTTCCCTGAATCTGCTCTCAATTCACCAGATTTTAGAAGAGCAATGTCATTCCTGTCTGGCCAGTAGTTTTCTACCCTGATTTCTCTGACCTCTGGTTGATGTAATCAAGTTCTTCTGTGAATGTAAAAATGGTTTTTAACCCCTAGCCTTTAGAGATGTAGAGTTGGATGTATATTGGATTTGGCTTGTAGTCTACTGTTTGGTTGTTGAAGCCTTATTTTCACTAGTCGTATTGAGATAGCTTTTCTTTTTCCATTGCGAACTGATCTAAGCATTTTGCACCATGCATGAGCTCAATACAGCACAAACCAACCTTAGGGGAGGGGTTCTATTGATCAAGCGATTGTTTTCATGGTCAATGGTAATGCTAGTGAAGAACGTGGGTTCACTTGAATCTGAACTATTCTTTTGTAGATTATCTAAACTATTTGTGTAGTTCACATCACGCAACACTTTGTTGTTTGTTGTTTTGTTTTTTTTTTTTTTTTGGTCTTAGGTTTGGAGGGGTCACAGTTCCAAAGAATAGGAGAACGAGGAACTGACGAGGGTGGGAACTCCTGTTAGCCATCAATGATTTTTTTATGTTGGGAGATCTGTTTCTTGAATTTGCTGTTTGAATTTTTTTTTTCTTTGTTTTTTTCTTTTGGTCAAATGCTGTTTGAATTTGTGTTGCAGCTTGAATGTGTTTTTTTTTTTTCGGTCTAAACTTGAATATGTTTTCTAGGCTTATTGGAAAAATGTCTGTGTGGGCCTATTGCAGTTGATTAAGCCATAGGCCTGGGACACCACGAGTTAGCCTGTTAAAGCGGCTTGGGCTTTATATGCCACTGATTTTCCCAAACACAGTAGTGATTGACACACTTGGGATTGGTCCGGTTCAGGGAGAAGCAAGAACCGGGTCCGGTTATATTTTCCCGTTCAGATTAAAAAAACCAGTCTTAACTGAACTGGTTTCTCTAGTTCTAATTCTAATTTATTTTTGAACAATACTGGGTTGGTAGAGTTTAGGTACAATTAATGTAAGTAAGGGCGAAAATGAAATGAGTAATTAAATAATTAAATTTATAAAAATAAAAAATAAATAAATTATTAAATTTTATTATATAAATTATACATTTGTTTGTATCTTTTAAAGTTATATCTACACGTTAGGACTCATTAAATTTTTCTCTCCAAAGTAACCCAGTCAGTTTTCGTGACTGATGGATGGGTAGTGTCTTTGCCGGTATACAAAATTTATTGGGACGTAAAAACTTTTGTAGTCTCTGAGAGACATCCGGTAAAATTGAAACGAAGAAACTTTTGCAGACCTTGCTCAAAGATCATGTGCACAAATTGAAAATTTGTCTATGTGAAAAAACTTTTGCAGCGATAAATGTCTCATTTCATATTGTGAAAAAAAAAAAATCTTGGGAAAATTAACCCACCTTTTTTCTTGTTGACAATAATGTCATTTTAAAAAAAAAAAACTTAAATTCCACGTGTAACTTTCTTTATCTTCCTGTTCGACCATTTTAGCCTTGATATGCAACCGCTTAAAAAGAAAAAAAAATTGATAATGACATTCATTCTAGCAAAGGGTCTGGTACTTATACCGAGTTAACATAATATTAATTTTTTATAAAATAAAAATTTAATATAAGATAAAAATTTAAATTTAGATATGTGTTATATTAAAACATAAGATATAAATATCAATTCCCTACAAAAAAGATTTTTTTATATCCAATAGTAAAAAAATTATTATTTTAATAAAGACGTACACTTTTCGGTATACACATTCGGGGTTGCTTTAACATTTCGGTTTATCAAAATGCTTGAAGTTGACCCTCAGTTTTTTCACATAAAATTGGTGGACTAACCTTCAAGAAAAGAATTGGAATTAAAAAAAAAATGGATAAAAAAAATTAAAAATGTGGAAGAATGCAAACGGATAAACCGTCAAACGTCTAACAATCGCACGACGAAAATTTAATCCGCTACAAACCGTCCGATCTCCGCCCACCTGGTCCCCACATAACCAACTCAAACTGTCAAAACCCGCTCCGAAGTCTGACGCGCGCCAGTCCCCAACGAACCACGCACTGCCACGGCCGCCGATCACCAACGTCGGAGTCAGAAACTTCTAGAACCTTTCGATGGCTGCGACCAATAGATCCACTGGCACAGTGAAGTGGTTCAGTGCCCGGAAAGGCTTCGGATTCATAGCTCCCGATGACGGCGGCGAGGATCTTTTTGTCCACCAGACGTCGATCCAGTCCCACGGCTTCCGGACACTTTCTGAGGGCCAGCCCGTGGAGTTCACCGTCGATTTTGGAGGAGACGACGGCTCCAGGGCCACTGACGTCGTCGGATTATCCAGATCTCTCAGCACACCAAGCGGTCGAGGCGGCGGGTTTGCCAGGAGAGGGTTTCCCGGTTGGAGGGGGAGAGGTAGCAGAGGATACAACACCGGTGGTGGTGGTTTTGGGAGAGGTGGGAGGGGTGGTCAATTTGGGGGCGGGGGTGGTGGTGGTGGTGGTGGTGGTGGATCGTGTTATAATTGTGGGCGATATGGCCATTTAGCAAGGGATTGCTATCAAGGTAGTGGCGGAGGCGGAAGTCGAAGATTTGGCGGAGGCGGAGGCGGCGGCGGCGGAGGAGGAGGAGGTTGCTACAATTGCGGGGAAGAAGGTCATTTTGCGAGAGATTGCCCGAACACTGATCGTAAGTGAGAGAGGATACGGGGGGTGTTTCTCAAATGCTTTTCCTTTCTTTTTTCAAAAGCCTCTTTGGGTTTATTGTTTCCATCGGAATTACCAATTGAAGATGGAACATAATTTCTCTTCTCTGCCATTTCCAATTTTTTCCTACTCTCCATTTTTTTTTTCCCTCGGATAAATTTATTAATGTCGATAATTATTTTCATAATAGTTAATTAATATATGTAGTTTAATCCCATGTATTCCTTTTTCAAATCGGAAAATTTTTTTAATGATTTAATTTTAATGGGTATACTCCATCTTCCTTTCCAATGATCTTTAATGGTACTGGAGTTGTTTCCCCGACTGATTTGAGTCCCTGTTGGAGCTAATTAAACCGAAAAAAAAAAAAATCCATCTTCCTTTCATGATTATGCCAGTTAAATCTTGTATATTTTTTTCTGTTAAGCAAATTGACATTGTGCAGCCAATAATAATTGTGCTGGATTGTTGACCAAAAAAAAAAAAAATTTGTGTTGGTGTCATTTATTCTTAAATTTCTGAGCTTGGTTGAATTTAATTTTTCCACCAATCACACTAGACCAAACATATCAGTGACACAGCAATATATATACACATATATATTTTTGGACAATCGTAATGATTAACAGTTAATATGTTAAGTGTTAGTCGGAGAGAAGAAAGCGGGTCTAAAGATAACGCAGAAAGTGCACAAAATTAAAGTGAGAGGAGAGGCACTGGCCGGGGGGTCAACCCCCGCCAGCGCCATGACTTTATGAGTCACTGGCCCTCGGGCAACCCTGAGGGGTTAGTAACACAGCAATATTTTGTCATTATCAAAACTGAATTCAAATCCATGGGGTCTCAACACTAAATCCTCTTGTGTGAGCGCTATCTATGTGCACGTGATTGCAATCTGTCTTGGATATGCAGTGTCTATCTCAAGGGATTAATAAGCTGTGGACACACATATTGTGGGAGCAGGAGCACATTCTGGCGCATGAGTGGGAAGTGTCTATCTGCTTTTTATAACGAAAGATATGTACCAAGTCATATGTGTTGCTGGGGTGTGACTAGAGCCAGTGTTCTGATTTCCTCTTAGTTGTATGGCTGGAGTTATTGTTTTATCTTGTCCGCGCCTGCATGGAACGGTCCAAGTTGGAAGGATTATGATTAAAAGTAGCCTCAAAGCCTGATCAACCACTGCTTGAAGGAACTTGGCATGGACGTTCTTATCTTGTAGGTCCCTTCTTCTGACTCCTATTCTTAGTTTCTCATATTCTTTTGTTCGTATTTCTTATTTTATGTTAGAGCTTCTATCATCGTTTATGGAGAAGAGAACAAAAGATGGTTTGAATGAATGCAATGTGACTGCAAAAGGATGGTACAGGATCACCATTTTTTGTAACATCATGATCATATAACATTAACTACTAGCAAGTTGCCTATTTTTATTGTTTTCCCATTTTTGGAGAGTGTATGTTTATGTATCTCCGTAAACAACAATTTGTAGTGGTCTAACTCAAAGGAGGACCATGACTTGTATTTCTGAGGCTTTATCGATTCTCAATCCTCATGGTCGTGGGGGCTTTTCTCCTGTTCTTTCTTTACTTTCGTTTTACTTGTGGCCGGTTGGGTGGCGTTGGCGGGGTAGATGGTTTTGTATTATTAGACTCTCATGGACACTCTCTGGTGGCTATATACTTTTTGTTTTGTTCTTCCTCTGATGGAGAAGATGAGGATCTGGTGCACTTCATTCTATACCAACTTGCTAGCTTCACAGTTGCAACACCTATATTGAGGCTTACCGCAACAATCAAATCATGTTTTACTTGTCTATTATATTTTTGAATATTAAATATTTGTAAATTTCAAGATTTCAAATTTTAATCCGGAGTCTCTACCTGAATGCACACGAGGAAAAGCTCCTGGGTTTGGTCTAATTTTCTGTTTTAAAGCTTTCCGAGTCATCGTCTTATGCATTGGTGGACATCCCTGAGCACAGTTGGTAACAGTGGCGAGTAATGCATATAGCACCTACAGAACTTCTTACAAACATAACTAGTTAAAATATGTTTATTGTTCGTCAATGGTCTGTCACTGAACATAGGTGCAATGTGCATCATTGTTTTCCTTCTTGTTTAATATCTACAAACACTAATTAATCTTGGTCAAAGGTCAAGTTGCATGAGCTGTAACAGAAAATGTCATAGAATATTAGCCCCTTGAGCCCAGTTTTTCCATCTTAGCAGTTAATTGACGCTGGGGTGACGGTGATCTAATTTGAGGAATGGGCTATGCTCATAGCAGCTGTGGCTACAAACCCATTAATTTTAGAGCCTAATGGATAGTTATGCTCTGAAATGAAGCCAAGCCCACATTATGTATAATTTCTTGGAATCAGACTATTGGCTGACTCTAATAATGGATAGCTACCGAGTGACGGACCTCTGTTGAGTTTTTCGCTTATTCTCCCTAATTTGGGAGATAGTGATCACGAAGGGAAGATTGATATTCTGTCTGCTTTAAAATGCAGTCCATGGCTTTGACATCATGACTAATTGGATTATTGAAACGAGAAGACAAGGATGTTTATGTAGTTTATCATTCTAACAAAAGTGATAACGTGATAAAATTGTTATCCATACAAACAGTTTAGCGGAATTGTCAAGTTTTGGCATTACTCTTTTACAATGGGGAAGATAATCAGACATAAAATACGAGAAAGGTTGGGCTGATATGATTCTGAGCAAACATTATTTCGGTCTAATTAGTTGCAGGAACCGAATAATTGTAGATTATAAAATCGTCATCCGTATGTAGTTAAATTGGCACGCCTGGCAATTAGCACTCAACCAAAAGGACATATGGAAGTCTTCAGGAAAAAAGAAAGAAAAAAATATATTATTAAAGACAATAACGTACGAACTGTTGCCAATGTGCCAGATTCTGCTGATCCACTGAGGCCTATGACCTTTAGAACTAGAAAGGGCATAGTTGTGGAACCCGAATAAACTTGCAGGACAGGATTAGGAAAGGAATCACCGGGCTTTGCCCAAAAGACATCGCTAGAAAGGATTAAAGGGGTTCTTTTCGTTTCGACATCCCTCCTTGCACACGTATTCCTCGCTACTTTGCTTTATATGCCAGACCCATTTTCAATTTTTCCAGCCCGTTGGAAAGAGAAAGGATAGCAGTTGAAAATGGCAGATGTTAACGTGCTCTTCATGCCAGTTCTGTTGATTCTATTAATAATGTCCTCTTCAGGTAAAATTCTGCTAGACTTAATGAGTACATACAATAATTCTATTATATGTATGTGATAAATAATCAAATGACCATTAAAACGCAAGTACAAAAAATCGCGATTTTTTGTTTGTTTAGACACATTATGATTCTCATTATTCAAAGTTTTCGTTTCGGTCTTTAATCTTTGTTGAGTTGGCAGAGATGCGACCGACAGAGTCTGCGCGAATTTTCACCATAATAAACAACTGCAAGGAGACAATATGGCCTGGAATCACGCCTGGGGGGAACTTCAACGGTGGTGGATTTGTGCTAAAATCAGGCCAATCTATTGTTTTCAATGCGCCGGTTGGCTGGTCAGGCCGGATATGGGGAAGAACCGGCTGCAATTTTTACAAAAATGGCAATGGCTCGTGCCAGACAGGGGACTGTGGCTCAACCCTCAAGTGCGCTGCCTCAGGCGCAACCCCAGCAACACTTGCCGAATTTACTCTATCAACCCTTGACTTCTACGATGTTAGCCTTGTCGACGGGTTCAATTTGCCACTCATTGTTACTCCAATCAATGGTCAAGGCAATTGCAGCATTGCAGGCTGTTATTCGGACCTGAGAACCCACTGTCCGTCCGAGCTCGCGGTTAAGTCTAATGGAAAGGTTATTGCTTGTAGAAGTGCCTGCGATGTGTTCAACACGGATGAATATTGCTGTAGGGGGGTTTATGGCAACTCCGTAACATGCCAACCTACGTATTATTCTAAAAAGTTCAAGGAGTCATGCCCCACTGCTTATAGTTATGCATACGATGATCCATCCAGCATTTTTACCTGTTCCGGAACTGATTACGTCCTCACGTTTTGCTCTTCCAGGTTAGTAGATAGGGTGTTGGAGATTAATGAAAGATTCAATCATGCAATGTCTGCCCAATTACATATAATTAATTAATCACTTAAATTGAACATGGTTGGTGCTACTTTCAGGAATCAACAAGTTTGCACGTATCATAATAACAAGCTCATCTGCGGTGGATCTGAAAGCCTGAAATCCTTGATGGGAAGATGGTGGACTCTTTTGCTTGCGTTACCAGTAATGGCTGCACTGTGGATTAGTTTGTGAGCCCAAATTGACAACAACCCATTTTTTTGTTGTTTTTGTAATTTAGTGTTGCTTTAGTATTATTATTATATTTTAATGAGCTTACTGTTATTAGAACGTCGGAAAATGTTTAATCTCTTGTTTCCTGACAGAATTGTCAACATTCATGTAAATACATATTTGTTGAGTTTGCATGTCCATGTCTGTCTCCCATAATCAAACAACCACCATTGTTTGTCTGGTAACGAGAATAGAATTTTGTGATTGAAGTCGCGATTTGAATCCCTTCAGGATCGATTGGTAATGAAGTTAAACTAAAACTCACGTCTTGGCGTGAGATATACCGTAATTATTCGATTTCTTTATGTTCTCTTTAACGTAAAATGATAATATTTTTTAATAAAATTATAAGATATCATCTTACTTTTCTGTTTTGTAAAAAAGTAACAATAATAATAATAATAATCAAACAAAAACAGTTTAAACCCATAAATAATACCACAAGTCTCCCAACCATGTTCTACAATCAATACAAAACATTTTTTTTTCCTTTGAGGAGCAATACAAAACATGTCGCTTTAGATATTTTTTATCTGGTGCATCCAAACGAGAATCTAAACATATTTGCCAGAGTGACTACTACATAATGCCAAAAAAGAAAAAAAAAAGAAAAAGAAAAAGGGCCACCAGCTTAAAAAGTAATACTTATCTTTTCTTTTTTTTTTTTTGAACAAAAAAAGTAATACTTATATAGACCAAGATATACACCACCAGGCAAGAGTGAAGAAGTACTAAAAGTAGACCGCAAAATCTATTGAATAATTAAGCCTGGTTAGAAGGTCTATAGAAAAAGAATAATATTCTTAAAAAATAAATTTTAAAAATAAATTATATAAACACAGTTTTCACCAATTAAAATAGTCATTATTTGTCTCCTCAAAGTAATGGAATAATCAAGAAAGACTAGTCTGCTACAATCAAAGTTGCTGATCCTTAAGCAATTCACACCCTCTTCCATGGCCAATGTGGACGTGGTCATTATTCTATTTCTACGCATAGCATGCTTGTTCAATTGAAATTCTATATTGAGTATTAATTTTTTGAATAAAAACTGAATCGAATTCTCCGCTTAAGTGTCAATGTTTTTCAGATATTGAAAAATATTTCAATACATACGATACTGAAAATGAATGAAAAAAATAATTCAACTGAATTAAATTCTTTCATTTGATTTAAAAAAAAGTTCTTTCACAGTCATGCATAGTAAACATATGGTCGGAATTTAATTAATATTATATTTAGTTGCAATAGAGTGAGTTATAAATTCGAAAAAGGCCAACAATTTACCGGAATCTGTTTAACTGCGTGCTGGGGGCAACATGGCGCGCCCAAGTCACCCGCGAAAAGGGGGAATAAAATTACTTTAACTTCTCACATTGATTTTTTTTTAACAATAAAAAATATTTATTATAAGTATTTTAATTATTGTATTTATGATTTAAAGTATGAGTAATTTTTGTTTAAATATCTTATGCAGTCATTTTTATAAGGATAGACCCTCTGCTACTGATAGTTTAAGTGAGTTTTCTCTACCTTAATTACTATGTTAATGACTACATTCAATTTCTTTTATAAGAACATACCCTCAACTCGAGTACTAATACGTCCGAGCGGACCTTTCATACTCAAATTATTATATTAATAAGTCGTGAATCAACTAACGCACTCAATATAAATCTCCAGTTTGCGACAACGGGTGCTGTTATTTAGACTCAAACCTAGATCACTGCAGAAAAAAAACATGTCTATTTGCCACCAAACTATCAATTCAGGTAATTTTATTGTAGTAAAAAAGCCACCAAAAAAAAATAAACAAAACAAAAAAACTTCACTACATGATAACACAAGAAAAAACACTCGGTAGACACAAAATTTATCGAATGACATATATTCATATTTATTTGCTTACTTATTTTTTTATTTTTATTAAATTTAATAAATTTTTTACAATTAAACAGTCAATATTAGTCGAATGACCTCTCCTTAAAAAACCAAGAGGTTTTTTTTATAAAAAAAATAAATATTATAAAAATTTGTGTCATATTGTTTATCAAAATTTACAAAAAATTTTATTTTTAAAAATAATACTGAATTTACTTAAAATTTAATTTAAAAAAATAAAAAAAACTATAAATTTTTTTTTAACACATTCAAAACACTAATTCATGATAAATTATATAAAAGAAAATAATCGTAACATACATCATCATTTTATTAAAAAAAAATCCAGAGGCAAGATATTAAAGCAACGCCAGAATTTTTTTTTCTCCAAAACGAGGGAAGAAAGCCCGAAAACCCAACACTAGAAGCGCGGTTATGGCGAGCGGTGGCGCCGGCGGCGGGAAAGTCTCCTTTAAAGTAACGCTAACTTCCGATCCAAAGCTCCCCTTCAAAGTGTGAGTTAATCCTATTTTGATTTTATTAGTTTAAATCTAATTTTATAGTTCTCCAATTTGAATTATTTTAATTGATTATTGGGCCAATTGCGGGTTTATCTGTGGACTGAATTCTAGGTTTAGCGTCCCAGAAGCGGCTCCGTTCACCGCCGTTTTGAAGTTCGCGGCGGAGGAGTTCAAAGTCCCTCCGCAAACGAGCGCTATCATCACAAACGGTGATCTTTTTCCTCTCCCAATGCTAATCTAGGGTTTTCGTTTTCTTTGTGATTGATTTTTTTTTTTCTTTTTCATTTTCTAAATCGGCACTCTCGTAATCTAGGATGTACATGATTTTAATTTTTAGTGGGAATGCTCGGATATATGAATGGTTGAGGAGTATTTTCAATTGGTAATCTGTCTGTTCCACCCTTTGATAACTAGGCATGATATCAACATTGAATTGACCGGATGGACCCAATTTGGAAAAAGCTTGCAGCCTGGATTAATCCTCATTTGTTGATTTTTGGAAAATTTGGAACCAAAACGGATGGAAAATTTTGATTATCTTGAGTTTTGGGTGTGTGTAGACCTTGATTATACCATGTGACTTGATGCTTGCTTGGTTTTGTTAATATAAACTTTCGCTTATATTAATCCTGATGTTTGGACTTGCATATCCAGATGGCGTGGGAATCAATCCTCAACAAAGTGCAGGTAAATCATTTCTTTCTCCACGTTGATATGCCGTCTGCTTCCGCTGGTTTTCCTGTTTGTTTTATGGAACTTGTTGGAAGCAATCTGTCTTTATATTGGCAACGAATTTAGGGCTGCAAATGAGCCGAGCCAAGCCGACCTTGTGTGTGTTCGGGCTCGGCTCGGCTCAGGATTTATAGGGCTCGAGCTCGGCTCGAGAAAGTATTGATAAAATTTGGGTTCGGCTCGGAAGTATTTTAAAATATTTTTTTAGAGAAATAAGTAATAAATATAAAATATTTTTTTGATTGACATAAATAAATATAAAATATTTAAAAGTGATCTTTTTTCTTCATATCAAAACGGTACGTTAAATCTTATAATTTATAAATGATTACAAAAAAATTTCTAAATGATTATAAAAATATTTATTAATGATACTATAAATAAGCTCACAAATGATTCTTTTATTGAGTCTGTTATTGAGTTTTACCGAGCTCATTAAACGAGCTGTTCATGAGCTCTAACGAGCCGAGCCTGACCTTGCTCAAGCTCGACTCGTTTATGACACGAGCTTTCAAATTAAGCTCGGGAATCGCTCGTTTACTTAAATAAACGAGCTCGAACGAGTCCTTATTAATTCAAGTCTCCGAGCTCTTAACGAGCAACTCGGCTCATTTGCAGCCCTAGCAACGATATCCTATGCAATTTTGTTTACCCTGTGCGGATGTCAACGGTTCGAGTCCGCTTATCTCCAATTTGTGAACTTAGCCGGTATAAAGCTATACGATAGCACCCAAATGAATCAAATCTCCCCAAGAGGATTCATTAGTCGGCCTGGATCAGAAAGGAGGTTATGGCATAGAGCCCTTCTTTTCCTGTTTTCTCCACCACCCCTGCTCCAAAAAAGTAATAGACAAGGAGTACGACTAGAATTAAATGTCACCAAGGAGTGCCAACCATGTGGTAGTGGTGGACAAATAACTGATATCTGCAGAGAAATATTAGTGCTTGTTACCAAAACTTTCTTACATCATTTTCCTTCTTTTATACTTAGAACTGAAACAATTTTCTTAGCAATTATAGTGTGAGATATCTTTATTACATATTCATTTTGTTAACAGGATGTTGGTTACTTGATTTGTTCTTAATCATTACATATCACCTGCATGGTTGGTGGACTAATGTATGTGTTTAGTATAGCAATGTAGTTGTCTTTGCCGTACATGCATAGCTACTAGTTTTAGATGCAATGATATTGTTTCATTATGATTCCCAGTTGCTCGCATTTACGTCCATGTGCTGGCATCTCGCCACTTCTTGCAAACCCTGCCATTATTAATAATTTCAGAGATGCAGTAATTTATGTCATTTCTCTTTTGCTTTTGCTTCCTTTCTGAAACCAGTATTTATAGCACAGTAGTCTTATCTGATGGAACATAGATATAATAATATACTTCTGTGTTATTGAAGTTTTCTTTTCTAAGGTAGAGGAAGGAAGAAATCACACATTATTGCTTGGTCAATTTTTACATGCTAAGACCTTCACTATTGGAATTATTGGATGATAATTTTAGTAGTGGTCCTAGCAGATACTTTTTTGGATCAGATTTTAACTTCACCTTTTTTGTCTGTCTTAGGCAATGTATTCCTTAAGCATGGTTCTGAATTGCGCTTGATTCCCCGGGATAGAGTCGGAGCTTCTGGTTGCTGAAAGTACCATCCTTGTCAGATTCAAAGAAAATGGGTTACTAATATATTTTTATTTTCCTCTAGTGTACTTTTCTATAAGCCAAGATGACGGTCAAGGGGCCCTCCAGAGCTTCATACTCGTGTAACTGGTATCATAAACTTCATGAAATTGGTCCTTTGGTTAATAACGGCATCTTTGTCATGTCTCTTTACTTTTCTTCCCCTTGGTCACTGTCTTTCATTTCTTAGTGTGTATGTGAGACACGACTCTTGGACATAGAAGAAATTTTTCTTTCATTCTCGTCTAGGTTGAAGTGTATACGGCTCAAATGTGATCTTTGTCCCCACCACTGGAGGTACACCAAGTCCAGTTGGTTTGTTGATGTACAGGTGAGCACATGTGAAAATGGGACGGTAAAGTAGCGAATTTATGCGATTATTCGTTTTTTCGGTGGGGTACTTGGTGTATTCCAAAAATATGGTGGAAACAACTGTCAAACTGATGGGTGTGAAGACTTCCCCAAAGGTGGACTATGGGATGCCTCTGTTCTTTTTCTGCGAAAGTGCCATGCCATCCCACATTGTGAGGGCAATACGCACTTCAATTGCAGCCGACCTACTCTAGCAATAAGAGGTCAAGGACAAGGAGTCCATTTCTTTGATGGTGAGGTCCGTGATGATGGTTATCATGGAAGCATAATGGGCCGCTAAGTTAGGAGGTCAGTGGGAGTGCTGACAAACGCACCGAGATTCGCATTTAAGTTGATATCTATCGAATCCAAGCACTGACCCCATCAAATTCACTGTCATCTTCATGTCTGTTCAACAGCAAACGCTTCCTGTACGACCACCAACAGGAAGTTGGCCCACCATGCATGAGCTCCTTGACTCACTTTATGAGACCATCTCAGGAAGTAGACACGCGTTGCTTTAGTAGGCTAGGACCCATGATTTTCTTAACGTCTTGGATGGTTTACTTGGCTTCATAACAAGCCTGTATTCTAGCGTCTCTCTTCTACTCACCATAATTGTTTTTAGATGTATTATACGATCGGCATGCAAAAATTCCTTGATTTTTTCGATGAATATACTAACATTTTAATCATAGAAAAATAATCAACCACACCCACGTGGATGGTATCTTAATTCTTAATAAGTTCGTGCAGATTATTTGAAGAGCAAAACGATTTTGTTTCATTTGATTGCGTTTAGGTTGAGGTATTATTTTATGCTTTCAAGAACCATTTTTGAACCAATCTTTCAAACTTTCATCTTGCTACTTATAGAAAACTCAATAAAAGAGCTATGAATTTAGTTCAGTTAGTTAAAGGTAATCTTCGACTTTTGAATTTAAGATTCGAATATCAAATTTAGCGATCACTTTCTCTTTTCCTTTTTGTTAGATTATCAAATTTAATTAAAAAAAAAAAAAAAAGGAAAACTCTACTCCTGGCGTGATGACCAATCTTACCATCAGAATACCATGAATTCCCATTTTCTCTTGAATTATTTTCCTTAAATTGGAATGTAACTTTTTTTTTTCTTTGCAATTTAGGGCGGGGAAATTGCATTCTATTAGCATCACGTAATTACTGAGTATCTAGGTTTAAAAATTAAAACCTAAGCTGCACTGCTACGTATAACGTGATTGGGCCCCATCAAAATGCCCTTCTCTTTCTTCTCTCTCTGCGCTCATAAATATCTCCCGGAAAAATGAAAAACAAGTGAATGAAAAGTTGAAAACACTTCCCTCCACTGTACTACTACAGAATATCAACGACCGGAACTCTCTCTCTCTCTCTCTCTCTCTCTCTCTCTTTCCTTTTTTATTAAAAATGAGCAATTAGGATAGTTCCCATAATTTTATTAAAAATATTAAAATTTTATATTTAAAAATATGAAGTGACTTAATTGGAGTAAAGTTAACAGAACTGAATCAGTTATTAAATTAAAAATATTAATAAATTAAAATTAAATCAGTTAAATCGGTATAATATATATATATATATATAATAATTAAAAAATAATATTTATAAATGATAATTTAATATTAATTTTTTTTAATTTTAAAAATTAAATTAAAAATTTTGATCTAATTTAAGATTAAATTGAAATTTTTAATTAAATTTAAAACTTAAATTATAATTTAAATAAATTTGAAATTAACGTATAATTTATGAATTTTTTAATTTACTTTAAATTGATTTAACTAGTCTAATTTTCACTAATTTTAACTTATTTTGATCGATTTTGGCTAGTTTTGATCGATCTGTCTGCTGCTTAATTTTGAGGCCTACATTAGACCGGACCCAGGACAAGCCACTAGCCTAACTAATTGAACTGACCGGTTCGATCCGAATTTTTTATCACTTGAACTTAGTGTTAATTTAAATTTTAAATAAGTTAGTTTATTAATTTATTAACATTAAATTCGAGTGATAAAAAAATTAATTCTTTTTAAATAAAATTTTAATTTTAATCCTTAATATGAACGGTAGAAGAATTTTGTCTGATACTGAGTGCACCCTATTCTACGTAAATTAGTTGGGGACTTCAGTGACTTTCAGATAGTGATAATCTCGGCAAAAAAAAAAAAACAAAAGCGACATGTTTTATGCCAGTGGCCACCGGTGATTTGAATTCACAAACACACAGTGGTACAGTGAAAACTCTCTTCAAATCAGAAGGGAAAAGGAAAACGATATTTTTCTCTCCTGTAGCCGCAAAGGTTTAGTTCTTAATTCCCATTTGCATGGCCTATGTAGAACACTGGCAGCCATGGTAGCCAAAGTCCACGACGACAATTCTGCTAATAGCAATGGCAACGGCACTGACGGCAGTTGCCACAGCAGTATTTCTCCCAGCGGACCGCCCAAGCCCCGCCTCCTTGGTCCTCTCTCCCAATGCCGGCGGCGGCTCCGCTCCAAGGCTCAGTTCCATACTCGCCGGCTGAACTTGACCGCCGGAGTTTTTCTCCGGCTGAACATCCGGTACCTCCTGGTTCTGCCTTTACTGTATGTTTCGGGACTGATCATGTGCGTGGGGCCCTTCTCGGCCTTGCTGGCCCACACTAGTCGTCCTGGTGCGGTGTACCGGAGCCACGAGTTGTTTGAGAGCCTCTGGCCTGATATGGCATCTGATAATTCCAGCGCTATTCAGGTTCATTGGATTTCTATTCTCGGTCGATTTTAGGTATTTCATTTTCTGTTTGGCTGCTGAGAAAATATGGGAGAAGAAAAAAAGAAAAAGAAACTTTTAAGAAGTATATAATAAATGACGATTAAATTATGTTTACATTTTGTGCCACTAAGATGGATGTATTCTTTTAAGGGGCGAACTGAATCATTAGCTAAAAGCGACAATCACGGGGAATATTTGACTATGACTAAGACTAATAATATAACAATTAACTTTGTTGCAGTTATCCCATTTGTGGAAACACAAAAGAAGGTTTAAAGTGCAAAGACCCTGTCCAAATTCAACTTATAGGCAAAATTCTGCAACTGTTGAAGGTATTAATTTACAATTCCTGCATGCTGAGTGGAAAATTTTGGGTGTTTTTTTTTTTTCCAGTTTTCTTATAACTAAAGAGTGAAGAAATTGATAATGGCCTATTGAATTGCAGAATCTTCTGGCCCCAGTGGCTACTTAATTGTTGAGGCAAATGGGGGTCTTAATCAACAGCGTTCTGCGGTATGATTATCGTTATGTTTATTGCTCCTTTTGTCTGGAATATAATTAGACCATATAAGGCCCCATCTATGAGCAAAATGTGATGCGTTGACATTCATCAGTTGTTCCTGACCTTGCCTTTTTTTGCGCTGTAGATATGTAATGCAGTTGCTGTAGCTGGACTTTTGAATGCTGTGTTAGTTATCCCTTTCTTTGAATTCAATAGTGTCTGGAGGGATCCAAGGTGAGCAGCTAAACTTGTTTCTGCACATATAAATTGTCGCCACAATATAGCCTTAGTTCAAATTGTGGTTGCAAGAATTTTAAGGTTATATTTTTCTGCACACGTATGTTAAAAAAATAAAAAAATAAAAAAATAAAAAAATTGTTGAGAAGAGGTGCGATGTGGTCTGCAGAAATTTGGCTATGACAATGAACATATGGTTTTAGATTCCCTAACATCACTGGGGATGTCGCTGCTGTGTTAATAATTCTCTTTTTGAGAACTGTTACTGCTTAGCAGCTGCTCCTGACAAAGGTTACAGAGGCATGATCAAATCTTGGAGTAATAATCTTAGTTCCATTATCTATGGAAGCAGAGTTGGCCTGCCAGGAAAGTTCCTTAGCTGGATGTCATGATGTGTAGGAAGAATATTTAGTACTTAATCCCAATACATGGTGCATAGGTCAATAGGCTAACAATATAATTTGAAGACTAAATATCAAAACGCACGTGCATAAGTGAAATCACATGGCAGGCATGGTTATAGTCTTGTTTCCAATCATTTTCTTTTGAAATGAATCCACTTCACTTTGGACATATTAAAATCTGAAATTCAACTGTTGATAGCACATTTGCAGATATATATGACCAGGACCATTTTGTCACAACTCTTGAGGGATATGTCAAAGTAGTTAAAGAGCTACCTGATGAATTGATGAACATATATAACCACAACATCAGTAACATCACCACCTTTCATATTCAAGCTTGGGCTCCTGCTAAATTTTACTTGGATGAAGTTTATCCTGTCCTGCATGACAAAAGGTATTTGCTCAAGCAATTTCTGTTTGTCTTATTATCTATTACTCTAACGATAAATTATATTACCTGAAGCATGCCAATGATTAACAGATGATCATTCTTAAAAATTTCATCCTGCACTAGCTGTTGCAATGTCTGCAACTTTTTCCTTATCTGATTGAAAATATTTTTTAAAATGTAGTCTTTTGTTGTTACTGACAGATGATTTGTTTGTCAGGGTCATCCGCATTGCCCCCTTTGCTAACAGATTGGCAATGAATGTTCCATCACAAATTCAGCTGCTAAGGTGCATAGCAAATCATAAAGCATTGAAGTTCTCTTCTCCCATTTCATCACTTGCTCAAAAGCTAGTTAATCGAATGGCCGAGAAAAGCTCAAAGACTGGTGGAAAATATGTTTCTGTTCACCTCCGCTTTGAGGAGGTAGTAATTATATATGTGTAATTGTCCAAGCATGTTACCAATTCTTTTATTTTATATTTTTTTTTCTTTTTACTGAAATGATGAGGATCAAACTCAATGGAATTTCAAATATCTCTCTTCAACTTGTAGGACATGCTGGCTTTCTCATGCTGCATGTATGATGGTGGAGATGCTGAAAATTATGACATGGATTCTTATCGAGAAATCGGTTGGAGGGGAAAATTCAGAAAGAAAAATCATCTCATCGTACCCAGTATTAATCGTATCAATGGAAAATGCCCTTTGACACCCCTGGAGGTATTTTACATTTCTGCTTCTCTCTTGATTTTGGAACTTTGGCCTTTTGATTTTGTGATGGCCTTGCCTAGTGTTGGTGCTTCTATTAAAACAACTGACGTTGCTGTTGTGGCCTCAAGGATAATCTTTGTTAAATATTCAATGGCATTTTCAACCATAAGCCTGCAGAGAAACTGAAATATGTTTGGTGCAGAATATTTTGTTAAATATTTGAAGTGACATCTTACGGAAGCAAGTTCAGACCATTATTCGTGGTTAACTACACCAAGTCAAGTTTTCAGTATGCCCTTGCAATTTGGCGATGATAACTATTTTTCTTATTTGGTGACTTTCCTGTCAGCATAGGTTGGAATGATGCTGCGTGGTATGGGATTTGATAACAACACTTCAATTTATTTAGCCTCGGGGGAAATATACCAAGCAGAAAGACATTTAGCTCCTTTATTGAAGATGTTTCCTTTAACTTACTCAAAGAAAACTCTTGCAACGTCAGATGAGCTTGCTCCCTTTGAGGTAACTAGTTGTAAAGCCTTTTCCTGTACAGAGTGGTCAAGGACTTCAGATTATGCAGGATGTGTGTGCATGCGTCTACGTGTGTAAAATTGACCCGATATCTTTATGCTGACAGTGTTGTTTCAGTATATGTGCTAACAAATTGCTTACACATGTACCATTTTCCTTGTTTCTAGGGCTACTCTTCGAGATTAGCAGCTTTGGATTACACTGTATGCTTGTTTAGTGAGGTTTTTGTGACAACTCAGGGAGGAAACTTCCCGCATTTTCTGATGGGTCACCGCAGATTTCTTTTTGATGGGCATGCGAAGACCATTAAGCCTGATAAACGCAAGCTTGTTGTTCTACTGCAGGACATGGGAATCAGGTATTCGTCTTCTTGCTGCAATTTTACTCAGTCTTAATGTATTGATGTTTATAGGAACTGGCACATGCAAGATGGTTTCTGCAAATTTCATACTGTAGTGTCCTTGGGTCTTGATCAGCTGAACTGGAAGAGAATTCAGCAGATGTAGCAACTGGTAAGGTGTCATATAAAATCAGGATTGTGGTATAATTGGGGACGTAAATATCTAAGTGTATGCTGATTTTGGATCTTTAATGAATTTCACTGCTCTAATTAAAGATGATTTGTGTGATGGAACTTGGCATATGATGAAAATCTGGTACTCAGAAATTTGAAACAGTTATGCATGCATGCACTTTAAGAGCGAGTTAATTTAATCTCCAGGAATTTTTGTAAATATTTAGTCTAGGTGGTGCTGACTTTCTCCTTAAGGATTTCCTCATTGGACTTGCAGTTGGACGGACTTCAAAAATCAGATGGAAGCAATGCTGACTGAAAGTGATCGCAAGGGAGTGATGGTACCTAGAGTAAAAAAACTCAATAGAAAGACTTCTATCTACACTTACCCTTTGGCAGAGTGCGGGTGTCTTCAATCAGGCAATTTGTCGCTCCACTCAACCCCTACAGTTAACAATCTTGATTCCCAGATCGAGTTCTCCAGATAATAGGCAGATGCCATTTTACATGACAATATCTTTCCTGACAGCCATTAGTCTTGCAGGCTGAGTATAATGCAGCACAGGTTATTCTCCTCAATGCAGGTTTCAGCAGTCCATGGCTTGAATGTTACAGTGCAAAGCAGATGGCTTTGCCTGCTGTCATGGGGACGTGCGGGGATTCCAATTTTGGTCACTTGAGGGATCCTCCACGTTTTCTTTCCAGAAGATGGCGTCCGAGATAATATCCGTACATGTATCCAAGTCTTCGTGTTATACAGTTTACCCTTGGAGTCTTCCGCATCCGCAGGGCCGCATTCGGGTTTTTAGCTTTTGACTATTGTAAGATCGTGAGTGAGGTTGACTTGCTCCAATTTAAGGGGCCACATGTTGACTTAATTTTCTTGAAAGTTTATGTTCCAAGTTTTAGTGGCAGAGTTCTATTTTTGTTTCTCGTTGCTTCTGTTGTAACTTGTAATAATAATATAATTTTGTTTTCTTTAATGGGTGCCTGTTGTGAATTGCAAATATGCTAAATAGATTCAGTCAATTTATATAGATTAAAGTTCACACTAAAAGTTAAAAAAAAAAAAAAAGGTGTAAACTTAAGGGTTCATTTGGTATTGTTTTTATTTTTTGTTTTTAGTTTATTTTTCAAAAAAAAAAAAAGAAAACATATTTAGTATTGTTTTTTTTTTTCTGTTTTTTTTTTTGTTGAAAAATTGAAAGCACTTTTCAAAAAAAAAATAGATTAAAAAAATAAAATGGTTTTTTTTTTAATTTTATTTTTCACTTTCTGCGTTATGTTTTCTCTCACAACTTTTTCTTTTTTTATTCATCTACTTCGTCATATCTCTCTCTACTCATGTTCTCTCCATCCCTCTCTATTTTTTCTCTCTTTACCTTCTCTCTCTATCATTATTTCTACTTATTCTCTCTCTACCATTATCTTTACTCATTCTCTCTCTACCATCTTTCTTTCCTTTTTCTCTGTCTGTTATTCTCTCTATACCTACTCTCTCTCTCATTTTTCTCCTTCAATCATTCTCTCTACTCGTTTTCTTTGTTTTTCCTTCTTCTCTCGCTACTCATTCTCTCTCTATCCCTTCTCTCTACTATTTTCTCTATTCATTTTCTCTCCATCCACTCTCTCTTTTTTTTTCTCTCTCTACCATTCTCTCTCCACCCTCTCTCTCTCTCCCATTTTTCTCTCTCTAATCATTTTCTCTCTACCCTCTCTCTCATTTTTCTCTCTCTAATTATTCTCTCTCCACCCCCTCTCTTCTCTTTTTTCTCTTTCTACCATTCTCTACATTCATTCTCTCTCTACCCTTTCTCACCTCTCTCTCTCTCATTTTTCTCTCTCTACTCATTCTCTCTCGACTCACTCTCTCTACTTATTCTTTCTCTATTTACTCTTTCTTCATATTTTCTGTTAACTCTCTATTTATATTCTCTTTCTAGTCACTCTCTCTACTCTTACTCTTTCTACTCATTCTTTCTTCTTGTTAACTCGTTATCACTCTACCTTTTTTTTTTTCTCTCTCTCCCCCTTTTCTCTCTCTATCTATTTTTTATCATTTCTCTCTAACCATTCTTTTTACTTTTTATCTCTCTATCAATCATTCTCTATAATTTTTCTCTCTATTCATACTATTTTTATCGATTTTCTCATTATCTTTTTTCTATCTATTTTTTTATTCTTATAAAAAATAAAAAAAATTGATAGTAATAAATATAAAAATTCAGTAAATAGTAAAAATAGACAAACAAAAAATGAAAAACAGTAATAAAACATTGACGACATCCTTAAGTAAACTCTTTATTAACCCATCAATTTAATATTTAAATGTCAAGTTAACTTAGTCGTGTTAATAAATGAAATGATATTATGTTTGTAAGAACATTAACGTGCTTAGTGGTGCAAAGTTTGATTTTTGTATTTCTATTATTAGAATCTCTTGTTAATAAATGACACTTTATTTTTTTTTTATTTATAAAGAGCTCTATTGAGTATTTAAGAAAGAAAAAATGAGATTGGGTAGAATTTAAACCCCCACCTAATAATTATTAAAAGACACTTTTTTCAACTAATTAAATAAATATACAATCTCAATAACGTAATTTCTATTGTACCTATCTTTTAACTCTGGATTGTTGACACACTTAAACCCGAACCATTTTTTAAACCCGAAAAAAACATGGACCCACCTAAATGTGATTGGTTAAAGGGCACCATGCCATGACTTTGCGTTTGGTGTGGGCTGGTGGCCTAAAGTCATAGTTCTGTGCCATTTCATTCCATGATTGGGAACTTACTATGGAGTGCCGTTGCACGGGCCGGGAAAGTCCCGGCCATGTCCTGGCAATTTAAAAAAAAAAAAAAAACTAAAACTTAATTAGTTAACTTAAAAATCCATGTTAAATAAGACTTATCATTGCCTTAAAAATAATTAGTTACCTTAAATAAGATTTATCATTACCTTAAAAATAATTATTTACGTTTCAAAATCCATGTTTTTTTAGGCTCGGGCATACTGACCGAAAGTTAACCAATGTACAGAATTACACCTGCCAGCCAAACACTCCATAATTACTGGATGAATCCATGAGCTCCAATGTACGTGAAGCATCTCGTGGCGGCTTTACGCCATTGTGGGCGAATTCAAGCGGTCAAACATGGCAAATCATTTCATTCTCATTTGATCAAAACTGGGCTTTCTCATAACGTTTATGCCGCCAATAACTTGATGTCTATGTACGTTGATTTCGTCTATTTGTACGATGCACGTAAACTGTTCGATGAAATGCCCGAGAAGAATATAGTCACTTGGACAGCAATGGTCTCTGCACATTCCAGCAGTGGACAACCTCGTGAAGCTATAAAGCTATACAAACAGATGGTGGATTCGAAGTCAGAGGTACCCAATGGGTTCATGTACTCTGCAGCTCTGAAGGCATGTAGTCAAGTTGGTAACATTGAATTGGGTAGATTGATTCACAGAAGAATTTCTAGAGAGAATTTAGAGGATGACATAGTATTGATGAATACCCTTTTAGATATGTATGTTAAATGTGGGAGTTTAAGATATGCAAGACAAGTCTTTGATGGAATTCTTTCGGCTGCAAACTCGACGTCATGGAACACTATCATTTCCGGATATTGTAAGGAAAGCTTGATGGAGGAAGCTGTGGATTTGTTTTATCAAATGCCGGAGCCAAATACTGCTTCTTGGAATGGCATAATTGCTGGTTTTGCCGAAAATGGGAGTTTTCTTGCATTGCAATTTGTCTGCTTGATGCACCAGCAAGGCCTTAATCTTGACGAGTTCACGGTTCCGTGTGCTCTTAAGACGTGTAGTTATGCTGGTTATTTAGCTATGGGAAAACTGATTCACTGTTATGCTTTGAAGTCAGGTTTTGAATCTAGCTGCTTCACAGTTTCGGCACTTGTTGATATGTATTCAAATTGCAATTCTCTAAATGAAGCCAGAACACTATTCAGTCAATACTGTGGTAGCAATGCTGAGATTGGTGTTAACTTAGTACTTTGGAATTCGATGCTTTCTGGGTATGTTATTACTGAACAAAATATGGAAGCTGTAAATATGCTTCTGAAAATCCACCATTCTGGTGCTTGTATGGATTCCTACACTTTAAGTAGTGCTTTGAAGATCTGCATTAACTTGCTCAATTTCAGACTTGGGATTCAAGTTCACGGTTTGGTTGTTACGAGTGGATATGAGTTCGATTATGTTGTTGGAAGCATTGTTGTAGATCTCTATGCAAAACTGGGAAACATTAAGTTCGCTTTTGACCTGTTTTACAGGCTTCCAAAGAAAGATATTGTAGCTTGGTCTGGTTTAGTTATGGGGTGCGCCAAGATAGGATTATATTCTTTAGCCGTTTCATTGTTCAAAGACATGATTAACTTGGGTGTTGCAGTGGATCAATATGTTACTTCCAATGTTCTAAAAGTTTGCTCAACTTTAACATCTCTTGGAGGTGGCAAGCAGGTTCATGCTTTCTGTATCAAGAGTGGTTATGAAACAGATGGAGTTACAATCACAGCTCTCATTGATATGTATTCCAAATGTGGTGAAATTGAGGCTGGTTTAGCTTTGTTTGAATGTGTTCCAGATAAGGATGTTGTGTGTTGGACAGGCATTATTGTGGGTTGTGGCCAGAATGGAAAAGTGAAGGAAGCCATTGAACTTTTTCGAAAGATGGTGCAAGCAGGGTTAAAGCCAAATGAAGTCACCTTTTTAGGCGTGCTTACTGCCTGCAGACATGCTGGTTTGGCTGAAGAGGCATGGACCATATTTACGTCCATGAAACTCGATTATGGGCTTCAACCTCATTTTGAACATTATTACTGTATGATTGATCTTCTTGGTCAAGCTGGATGTTTAAAAGAGGCAGAGGAATTGATTGCTACAATGCCATTTAAGCCTGATAAAACCATATGGAGCTCTATGCTTGGGGCATGCGTAACTCACAAAAATACCACAATGGTCGGTACCATCGCCCAGAACCTTCTAGCTGAATATTCAGATGACCCTGCAATATATGTTATGCTTTCAAATGCTTATGCAACAATGGGAATGTGGGATAGTCTCAGCCTAGTTAGGAAAGCTGGTAAAACATTGGGCACTAAAGAAGCTGGAATGAGCTGGATTGAGATTTGAAGTTGGTTATATTGCTCTAGTGCGTTGCACATCCCAAATGAATCTTCTCTGAAATCATGTTACTGATTTCCCATCCATCACTGTTTCCCTGGGGTATGAAAGAAAGAAAATTGCTTGCAAGTCACAGAATGGAGAATTGGAGATGCAGAAAGATTATTATAGATCGCTTTAGAATTAAGGCTTCCCTCTGAACACACAGACGATGTCAAAGCAAATTGGTGAGGGATAAGGGAAGAGGAAGAAGGTGCTTCAACAATTTGCCCAAGAGCAAGCCGTTAAACTGGGTGGCACGTTAGAGACACACATGCACAGAAGGCATTAGAAGAAATCTGTGAAGAGATTCTAATTACGTGGGAAAAATCAATCATGTAGGTTTCAGTGCATAAGGCTCCTACAGTAGTAGGATTTGGGGAAGGGTCGGATGCACACAGCTTTACCTTTGTGTTTTCGCAAAGAGTCTGTTTTCACGTTTCAGGTACAGCCAAACAGTATTTTAACCTGTCAACTCTTTATTTACAGATGTCATAATATTGTGAAAAACTATGTGAAAATGCATCTGGCTTTTTGTAGGGAAGCTACAGAAAAAGAAATTGTGTTGATAGGCGGAGTAAGAGAAGAAAGAAACAAATACGTCAATATACTCAACTCAAATCTAGTGGGTATTTGCTTATTGCCTAATCACATGTTTTCCACTCCCGTTTGACTGTTGAGAGAGTTTTCAAATAAGAGGGTATATTAAATGGGCAGACGCTAGTCCAATTCATTCTACAACATTATCTTTAGCATGGACTATCAACCAATAAATTATCTTTAACATGACATGAGGTTTTTACTATTCCATTAGGCAAGATTATGTTTGTCTCCTTAGATATTTGTGAACTCTGTGTCACGGGCACTTCCCTTTGAACTCGGAGCTGCTCTTGACACTATCATTTCACACTTGATTACTAACGAGTATTTATGTCATATTAATCCTAACAAGCTTGTGTCCTTGGCGAATTTTCTTATGCGTGAACAGTAATTTTGGTTGCTCGTTCTTCTTTGTTTCTTAGAATCAATATTGTATACTCATTTTATGTGATACAGCGATGTCTTTGACATTAAAATGGTCAGAATTGTCACAGAGGCACCTCGGAACTGAACGCTATGATGACTGATGCAAATTGCAAGTGGAGAACAAGCTTAAGTTGATTGACATTAGTCTGAGGAAGTATTGGATGGGGCCATCAGTAACCTTTTTAAAGAAAGTTGATTTCTGCTTGACTTTCTTCCAATACCTGTGTATTGTACTGCCTAGTGACTGCACAGGATCATACCATTCAATATACTTGTGTTCAACATAAAGTTGATGTATCTGTTAGTCGTGCGCTTTAAGCCTAAGTGAGGAAATGGGTGAAATGGGTGTAGGCATGCAGCAAACATTTTTTTTTTCAAGCTTTATAGACAGTGAAGCGGCAAAACATCATAGAACTATTGCATTAGCCGTACAGATCTAAATGACATCTGACAGTCAAAAAAATTTCAGGCCTTATTTGTACGCTTTAGTGAAAGTCTGAGAGTGGAAAGCATAGTAAGGTCACAATACTCTTTTCAGTTATTAAGTAGTCAATTCTCTTTTTTTTTTTTTTTTTCTTTGATCACCGGTATTTGGAAGTTCCGAAAGCATTGGGGTCCCAATTAATTCCGGTCGAGCCGGATGAATTTAAAAGGAGAAGAAAACTCTCTTAACGGTCATATATTTTATCATAATATTCGAATTTGAGACCTTACTGATGACTTATGAAAATGCCGAGGGGAGGGAGGATAAGATGGGCCCTAGAGTTGGCCGTGGTCCAGCCGTTTGACCCTGACTCAACGGCCACGGGCAAGGAAAAACAAGAGTGGGTGGGTTCAATGATGGGCATATCAGGGTGGCCCAGTGCACCACTAATAAATTGTCAATGTTCATGCATTGGGTTGGGGGTGGTGGGGTGTTGGGGTTTGTTCATATGTAAGTCTTCATTTTATGCTTTTGTTCATCTTCACATTTTCTCATGCTTGATTGCTTTAGTCAATAATGGGAAATACTAGTTAATAATATTTAAATAATAATAAAATAAAAATAAAGTGATATAAATTATTAGATGATTAAAATTAAAAAAAAATAAATAAATAATTAAATATCATTAAATGAACTGTATGACTGTTTTGTTACTAACAATTACACTAGTTAGTAAAGTGCTTCTACAATTATTTACAGTCAACATTTGTCTGCTGGTTGTCTACTTTTCTAGCGTAAGACGAGTTCTCCTTTAGCATGTCTGGATTACCCTTTTCAGTGACTCTGGAACTTAAAGCGCTGTACCGCAGCCACAGCCACAGCCACAGCCAGATGGAAACTGTCCCTATAGGCCGATCTATCTGGCGCCATAACATCACTCATGCTAAGATTGGGTACCAATTCTCCTTTTCTGTCACTAATTTTTACTTTGGGACAGCGAACATTACTGCATGGCATCTCTATCTATGGTTTGGTGTCCCCCAAAAAAATGTTAAATTCTATTTCCAAAATTCAAAATCTCGAGTGCGGGTTCGTTTTATATATTAGTGCAGTTAGTGCTTATTAAGCCCATACTGGAACGCTTAACCTTTTTGTCGTAATTCAAGAAAATGGGAATAATCAGGGCAAATAATACAGAATTGGCGTCAATTTATAGCAATGCGAAAAATTGGAAATGCTACAAAAACCAATGACTCATGCGCAGCTGCCATTAGATTACAGGCGGAGAGGTCTAGTACTACAAAACTTGGCCAGAGACCGATTGCTCACCCACTAGCCTTTGTTTGTTCAAACTCAGGCCCACCGCTTAACATCACGCGGGAACAAATGCACCAGCTCGGGTCAGTGTGCAGTGTTCACTGTCGCAACTCCTGTGGATTTTAGTTCCAGATATAGCATATATTATGGTTGTAAAAATTAGACCGGACTAGTTAGTCCAATCTGTTTAACCGGCTATCGGTTGAGGGTCTAGACTGGTTCAAGGCAAAATTTGAGCAAAATTCTGACTAGTCAAAATTCGTAAAAATCGGACCAGTCCAAGTCAAATAAAAAATTTATAAATTATAATTTGATTTCAAATTTTATTTAAATTATAATTTGAGTTTTAAATTTAATAAAATTTTTTAATTTAATCCTAACTTTAATCAAAATTTTCAATTTAATTCTTAAAATTTTAAAAATTAATATTTAATTACTATATATAAGTATTATTTTTTTAAATTACTTTTATACATATATATATTATTAAATATCGATTCGACCAATTGAATTTTGATCTACTAATATTTTCGATTTGATAATTAGTTTAGTTCTAATAACCTCAGCATGTGAATTATTATATATATATAATTGACGATTAGCTTGCCAAAAGACACGGCCCAACAGGTCAGGAGGTTGTAACTTTTCTATTTTGGTGATAAAACGAAAGGATTTTAATTTAATTTATTTTTAATATAATTTATTTATAATTTTATATTATATAATAAATAAAATCTATTTAAAATAAAAAAAATTATTAGATTCTTAAAAAAAAAAAACTAAAAACAACAAGCTTCATATTATTTTGGTTTTTCTTTGGAAAAATATGGAAAATATTGGGCATATAAGGTGGGACATTCACTTAGTACTGATGAGACTTGAGTTGACGGTGACGGTCGGTGTAGACCACTTTTTATCTTTGCTATCTTTTGGGGACGAAAAAATTTGGCGATTGCGATTCTAATGGCAGCAAGGTCGGATCTTGTAGATTTCAATTATTATTTTAACTCGTACGAATAGTCTCAGTCAGATAAATATAAAAAAATATTTATTAATTTTTTTTAAATAAAATTAAATTAAAATTAAAATGATATATGTTATTAAATAATTAAAATATAAAAAAATTAAATGTTATTAACTAATTTGTATGATAATTTTGGTGTTACCGATAATAAGTTTGGGTACTGAAACACTAAAAACAATGACTTTTTTTTCCTACTTCGGCTTCGGTTACATAACTTTTCGAATTGGTGAGTGGAACACGGTACATAAGCCCAATGCAAATTTAATGCCCCCGCAAATTCAATGCCTCTGCATTGGAGATCCAATAGACTTGCCCTGCAAATTTATTGTAAGCAAGCTGTTGACCCCATTTCCCGCATGGAACAAACTATTATTGTCACTAACAATAGAAGATTTTCCAGGACAAAATCAATGAGACAAAACAATCAGCTGGCATTATCCCACAGCAACAAAGTGCCACTAGCATTTGCAGCAACTTGTTTAGTTGTTTACTACTAATGCTAAAAAACTAAAACCCTCTGTAGATAACAACAAAACAAGGCAAAATAGCCTTGGCATTGAATACATACAACTCATCCAAATTAGAGTAAACCCCCACAGCACCAGCCACTGAGTCATAATCCTCCAAGTCCATGTGACCACCTTCCATGCTCTTCTTAACTCTCCCTGCAATCACCCTGCAGACCAGCATTGCCCTCTTGTCCCCATCAACACAGCCGTCCTCCATTAATATTTCAGCTTTGTCGTGTGCCTTTCCGCTTGTTGCTGTTGTTAAAATCCCATGTCCATTAGTAAAGGAGGATTCTTTGAAGCCATTCTTAATTATGCTGCACACATTACAATGTGGGATCGAATTGCACAAATTGGATGATCCGTTCAGGCCTAATGAGCAAGCAAATGTGGTGCAGTGGAACCTGAGGAGCTCATTGCCGTCTGCTATGCAACGTGGGTGTTTCTTTGGAAGCTTGTTGGCTTTGGCTTTGATGATGTCTCTGTATTCCTCAAACTTGGAGATGGTCCTTTGAGTGTTGTGGACTTTTAGGATGCGTTCGATTTTGCAAATGGGTGCTTGTTTCTTTAGCCAGCTTGATTGGAATATGATTTCCACTATGTTCTTGCTTGTATCCTCTGGACCCAGTTCAGACACTGCGGAGTTTGATTAGCAATTTTGGAATGAAACCACAGAGTTTGAATTTGTTAGCGCTAAATTATACTGTGCAATGGACATTAAATTGTGAAGGAGAGCTAATGGTAATTGTAAATTGGATCCACAGATCAAGAAATCAGAAACTGGAGCACTATGGAAGTAAAACAAAAATGTTACGCTGGAAAAAAGATGTATACAAGCACAACGACAAAAAGGAGCCAACTTAAATTTTTTTCCCTACTAAACATGCAATAATCAAAACATAATGGGAAAAAAAAGGAAAGAAAAGAAAAGAAAAGCAGGCAGTGTTAAAATCATGAGTTACCTGCATGTCTGACAGCCTGATGAAGCTCCAAGCTTTCAGCTTTCATGAAGATCTCACCACATTGAGGACAAGAACAAATGGTGCCCCTCAAAGAAGGGTCTCTGGTGATTCCAAGAACAGGATCAACTACCATTCTGCACTCATAACAGCCAGAGAATCTTCTAAATGGCATTCCTCTAAAAGAGCCACCATTAGTAGCCAGTAAGGAACTAGAAGAAGCAGAGAGGGAAGAATTAGTAGACGAAACAACTCCTCCATTGAGTTCGCTTAATGGGACTTTGGTGGATCTACTTGAAGTGTCATGGTTACTACTAGTTGACCCCATTGATGATGCCCTTTTCCTGTGAAGGAGTTCAGGGGAGGTTATCTCAGGCCTGTGCATTACCTTTGTGTTGCTGCACAGAGACCCTGAGCATTTCGACTTTTTGCTGCTTCTCTTGCTTGTCTCCTCCAAGGCTTGCTCTAGCTGTTTTTTCTGCTTTCTTTGCTGTCGATGCTTCTGCTCTTGCTGCTGCTTTTGTTGTTGTTGTTGGTGTTGTGGTTGCGGTTGCTTTTGTTGTGGCAGTTGCTGTGGCTGGAGATACTTGCAGCTGAAAAGGCCTCTTACAACTAACCATGAATGGGGTTTTTCTGATTTCTCAGGCTGGTGGTTTTGGTTCTGGTGAGTTTCCTTGATGGGTTTTCTTGGGGTTCTTGGTTTGGCCATTTGGGAAGTGGTTCCAAGACTGGAGCTTCAGCTATGATGTCTATTACTGGTAGGTAACTAAGTGCACTGCTGCTACATGAGCTAAAGACCTAAAACAAATGAAAGCTAGATTTGCGGATAAACTTCATTTTGTAGATGCAACTGCTTTTTTTTCTCTTTTTCTTTTTTTGGTGGGTTAGATGTAATTTTAGGGAGCTAGTGGATTTACAATTCACAAATCTTGATTTTATAGTAGATTAAGATTAAGCAGTGGCTCTGTGGATTTGTAGAGGATAGAAATCTGACCGTTCAAATGCGAAGATACTAGGACCTGCAGCAGAAGAAAGGAGCAGTATGGGTCCCCATATTAAATTACCATGGACTTCTCTGTCTTTATTGTCCAGTAAATTGCTTATAGTAGCTGTACAAAAGTACGGTTAAATTAGTATTTATTGATTTGAACCCCAACTTTTTCATCTTGTCCGAAAAAAGATTTAAGACCCACTTGGAAGGTTTGGATGCAATCCTCACGTGTCTGGCACGTGTTGTAGAGAATGAGATTCCACTCTTACCAGGTGTCCCCATGTTAGTCATGGGTCGTGACTCGTGTGGCTTAGCCTGCTGCCACCCGAAGGTAGATTTCTAGACCTATATGCAGCTCATCAAGAAACCAAAAAATGCATACAATCACTTATTGTTGTGACCTAATGATCTAATGGTATGAAAATCGAGTAAGTTTTAAATTCAAATTTTTATTAAAATATTTAACATGACTAAATTTATGACGGTCTACAAGCCTTCCCATATTTTCATCAAAAAAAAAAAAAAAAGTTAGCACACTAATTACACGTAATGGCGCTCAGCTTCTAATGGGGGAAAAGCTGCATGATTCCTTTTGCCTCAAAACCATGCTACCAGCCTACCACCCCATATGCAATGGGAATAAAGATTTGCACTTTGGTAAATAGGAAAAGAAAAAAAAAATTTATAACCCATCTTGGTTCTTGTACAAACTAATGGATTCTTATGATTGGTTGTTTATTTAAAAAGACTGCTCTTGTAACCGTTAGTTTGGTAAGATTCAAACTAAGAGCTTCTTTCCTCGCCAAAATGCTAAAGTTAAGGCTTTGATATGCCGCACCTGAGAACGGGCTTTGAGAAAAGTTCAAAAAAAAAATTCAAATTTGTTAGCTAAAAGACCATTTAGTTTACTATTTCTTGTAAACGACCGATAAATATCTATAATTTGTACCTGGGTTATTCCTTAATTAGTTGCCTTCAGGTTCATTTGTTATTGGTATTCTTTAACAACACAACTTCGTACAATAGTAATTACGTATTCCAAAAAACGCCTCATCAATACAAATGTCACGCCTCAATCATATGAGAATTAAGTATACATATATAGGTAGTTACTGCTGTAGATAGATTTCGTGAAGAGCAAAATCACCTCTTCTGCCGTCCAGCGATACCGTTTAATGAAAAAATTACTGTAGAAACTCGACAACACTCCAAATTACTTAGTGAAATTAAATATATGTTTGATCTTATATAATTATAAAAAAGGTCATACATCTAGCTATGCATTGTCATGGGAGAGATTAATAACCCTTAACAACGTATAATTTTCTCTTTTATAAATTTAGAGTTGCGGTCCATAAATTATACAGTATGGTCAACACAATTTTCTTTTAAAAATGGCCCTCATCACTATTTTCTTTAAAATATGGTAAGGTAACCACTTCTTTCTCATTTTTTTAACTAAAAAAAAAAAACCTTCTCTCATCTTAATCAATCACAAGTTCGTCAATCTTTTTTTTTTTTTTTTGTTCTAAATCTAAATTTTTGTTAGTTGTTCAAGTTAGGGGAAAAAGAGCGGAAAAGGGCTCTCCGCAGGCCCAGAGCCCGAAAAGCAAGCGTTGTGCTAAAGTAAATTGCATATTCATCCTTGGGTTTTTACCATAATTACCAAGAAAGCCCATACCGTTCGTGCAAGTGCAATTTGAGGCTCGCCCCATTACTTCGAATCCTCAAAGTCTGTTGTGAGGGTCTTTCTTATGATATTATCAATCCTATGGCGCCGCTGACTCTGACGTGAGAGATTGATGCTAAGTCGGTGTGCCACAAAAATAATTGACTTATGATTGTCACACTAAATTATAAGAAATTTAATATTTGATACGCAAGGGTCAGGTTTAGAGATTTTTGCTTAGTGCCATAGTTGTAAGTTCTTTTAAAAAAATTAAATAAAAATATTAATAAGTAATTCTGAATAAACTTGTAAGAATATAATTATCATTCTTGGCATGCCATTTTTTAATCTGAAAAAAAGAAACCAATCTTGTGAAAAAAGTTTAGGTGTGGGAGTAAATCTGACAGAAAAACTAAAACCAACATAAAATTTTCTCAATATGCAATTTATGATTGTGACATGTAAGTAGCTCATTCTTTTTTTTTTTTTTTTCTTTTATGCAGTAAAGCTGAGTGTTTGTCAATTGTCATGATGAGTCTCAGTTGTGTTTACGCACTTGCAGGCTGCTTTCCCTTTCTCCGAGAATGTTCATGATCAACATTCAACAGTTTGGATTACTTTGCAACCCGGAAAAGTTACATGCATGCTACCAGGCAGACACCAACCATCTGGGCCCTGCCTTCTTTATCTTGGGCACAATGCCAGAGAGCTTGTAGACCCATTTTCAGATATTAGGGCCAAGATATCAACTTACCCATCCGAATACTGGCCGGCCCACCATGGTTGCCAGGAGCGCGAGCTCACCAATACCGAAATTGCCGCGCACCCCTTGAGATCCGCCCATGGAAGGCGAGGCTAACCTTCCGGCCCCACCACTACCGAAGAAACTCATCTACCGTCCGAAAATCAACAGAGACGCGACGTCGTCGTCTTCTTCTTCTTCTTCCCTGGCAAACTTTCTCCGGCATGTTCAAGCCGCCTTCAAGCGCCCCCGCCCCCTAGGTACTCCTCCATCTCTCTCTCTTTTTTCTCCATTTTTGTTATACAAAATTAAGATGTTAATCAATTTTGTGAAAATTCACAATTGGTATATTTAAATTTCAAGACCACCACTCAGCATAACTTAGTAATAAGCGTTAAATGTTGTCACACTACAAGTCACTGAACAATAAGACTAAACTTATATTATTCTGAGAGAGAAAAATACAGTAATTATCTCAATTATTCACACTTGACAGTGTAATATTCCCCAGCAAGAACCACCGCCACCACCCTCCTTGTTCTTGTAACCAAAAAAAGAAATTCAAATTTCAGGTGCAATGCAGACGAATAGCTTAAAGCCTGTTTGGGAGTCGCATATCATTTATGATTTTTTTTTTTTTTTTTTTTACACCTCAAGGGTACAATGAATACATGTCAAACTCTCGGTTTCAGTTTAAGATTACATTCCAGGTCTCCACAAACCTGATGAGAAAAATCATTGTCGAGGGATATCATGCTCAGCTGGTATGGAATTGATAGGGGTCTAATCCATACAAAACGAAATACGACTAAGGGAGGACCAAGATTCATCCCTGACGAGCCCCTTTTTTTTTTTTTTTTTTTTGACGTACTGACGAGCCCCTTGGATGCGTAAGTCAATGTATGATCTATGAGATAATATTAAGAGAATAAAATTTATCTCGAAAATAACAATATTCTTCTATTTATAAGAATATAGATATTACACTTAATAAGATTCATTGTTACGATGAAGAGTTAATGTAGAGATGAAAGAGCTCATAAAAGATTATAATGTGTGTATAAAATTAAGGTAAACTCTTATAAGAAGGACCGAGTTTTAAAATTTAAAATTTAATGAGTTCAATTTATTTACTAACAAAACCAAAAAGAACCTTTCTATAAATAAGGACTGCCATATAATTGGTGGGACAAGAGGTCACATTATTGAACATGTTCCCGTCTTCGAAGGCTTATGCACTCGGTTGATCTAATTGCTGTTAAAACCAATTCAATTTTTTGGAAGTTGCAGCGTTGAAGGATAACGCACGAGTACTCTGACTTTTGGTATTGCTGTGAAAACCAATTTAACTTCTTGGGAATGTTGGGTGACAAAATCATGTAGAGAGATATTCATTCATATTGAAACTCATCGAGTTTTTGGATCCACAAACTGTCAGTATACTACGACCTCGTCCCAACTTAGTAGAACTTACATAAAGCAATGTAGGCGGCCAATCCCGCAAATTAGAAATCGCCACAACACCAGCTACACCTGAACATCGAGCTGCTCTACCTGTCTGAAGCATCCAATGCACTTTTGCTACAGACTACTGAAGCAATTTTCATCGAGTTTGAAGAGGGAGCTCAGTTTTCATTATCACAGGGAACCGAGTCACCTAATTGGTCAGAGTTGAGCTCCTTTTGCAAATTTCCTGTTGCTATACCAGCTTCCGTAGTTCTGAGTCATTGGTAGGGGCAGTACAAGGACTAACATCACTCGTGATCAGAATTGTCCATCTAGAATTAATCAGAATGCAGAATTAGTTACTCCTCTTCGAGTGGTTTGTAAGAAGCTTCAGCACGTGCTTCCTCCAACTTCATCACAAGTTCTTTCATGAAGGGTGTATTTGTCCCATGAGTGATTCGAAGTATATCCACTGCTCTGGTTAGAGATTTTATGGCATTCTCCGTCTCCCCAAGCAACCTGATATAACAGCCTCAATTTAGTCTATTATGAGTGTTTACAGCAGTAAAGTGGCTACATTTCTCAGATAAGTACTGAGGCTGTCTTAAAAGAGGACTTTTCCACTATGAGATGCTTTTTCACTTAACAATCATAGAAACAAATTAGATGAATTAAACCAGGGAAGAAAGTCTACAAACTAAAGAACGAAATAAAAAATTAGAGAATCATGAAAGGAAGTAAATAAACTGAATCTAAGAGGAATTAAGAGATCAAACCACTCAAGTTTCCCACAGGTATAATATTGCAATCCAAGCAGGGGATGAAACTCTGGATATACTCCTGCAATGAAACAGAATGCTAACTTCAGGATGCCAGGTTAATATCAGTTTTCCTTTTGAGCAAACAGAGAAATAATATCTCAAGTATGCCATAAGTTGGAAAATTGAAATATATTATATCAACGCATATAAATCGGCAAAATTGAAATGATATGTTTACGTCATGGATGCCAAGGAAAACAGTGTTAAGCTTAAAGAAATTCGTTGCTCAGTAACATTGTATGTGAAAGAGCCCAGTAAGGTGCTTTAATCTTGCCAGAGCTGCTAAAAACCATTTCAAGGCAGAAATTATACTATGCAACCTTAAAGTTGGATTATATTGCCAACTCAGACTTGGCATTCTAGTTGAGGCATGACATACTTTGATATGCAGGAATGGTCAGTCTGCAGTATAAAAGTGCTCCTCTCCAGTCTTCGAGCTCCATCAACAACTGCAAATTTATAATATTGGATCACATGCATATTTCAAGGTCAAGTTTTTGTCACTACAAAAAATTGCGCTACATATTAGCCAGAAATCTGTCTTGCCACAATAGAACAGTTATTGAAGAGGAGGAGGCACTCAACAAAATACCTTAATAAGCTTTTCCCGAGTTTGAATCAAACTAATTGAAAAGGGATGGCACAATCTCCTTTGAAGTTTCTCAATCATCTTGTATGTAGAAATAGCTTCCTGATGAGCTAGGCTAAGCTAAGAATCAAGCATTTATTGGGCTTCTTGAGCAAATGGTGGTTAGTAACGGTAGTGCTGAAATCAGGGCAATGGAAATGGAATTTAATTTGCTAATTCTTGTTTTCTTTTGGTTTATGTGGAATTGACTTTTTTCTTTTTGAAGGTCATTGACAATGTCACCAATGAATGGACCAAAGTGGGCACAAGCCAGTGTTATGATTGTAAACAGCAGATAGGATACTGCCAGAAGAAGTAGACTTAAGAGCCTTGTCAGACATTTCTCTTATTTCATTTGCAACCTTCTTCACCTCCTCCTTGCTCCTAAGAAGGCCACACTGTTGGCACACAAATCCTCTGTCATCTGCATATCCAATACAAGCAAAGTTCAAACAGATGCATAGGCTGCTTGATTGACATGACAATAACTAAACCACATACCAGAATCACGCAGCAGAAAACCATCGCATTTATCATCTTTGCACCTGTAACCTTCCAAGATTGCACTTTCTTCAACACCCTCAGGACAGCCCTTCCATTTTTGAAGCAAAAAGAAATTAACAACCTACCATTATTAAGCAGCAACACATAGTGCATCTACATGAGAGGCGTAACATGTTGTCAGACCCAAATTCCCACTTTTATTAATGTAAATGGATTTCCTTAACAAAAATATGTAAGCTTTCTATAAAATACCTAAAAATAAGCAACATCTTAAATTCCAACGATGCCTCGACAAAATGACCGCAAGTCTAAAGCTAAATTTGCAATTCCTTTGAACCTTTCCAGGAAAAGGAAAAATCAGGAGAAGGAAGACATTGCAGAGAAAATGGGCAAAAGAAATATGAGACCTCCACAGGCAACAAACTGTAATTCATTTGAGCCGCATGATTGCATCTGCACTCACACATCTGCCAGACTTCCAATACCAAACCATTTTAACTAAAATAAGAAAGATCCAGTAAAGGAACTACCGCTTTAATGCACCGGGGACATGTGCAAGTGAAAAAGTACTGTTCTTTGAGAGCCTTTTGCCGAGTCACAGTGCTTCCAGCAGTTTCTATGTAAGTTATCGATACCTTGCAAAATATAACAGAACAAAATATTTGGAGCTGATGCAAAGACCAGAATACTGCAGCAGCATATTATACACTCTAACTTAGTTTGCAACACTGCAAAAATTCTCACACGACATTATGATTTTTCAAATATCATGACTAAATTAGAGAAAACCACAAAACTAGATAAAAGTAAAGCACGTAAAGACTGCAAGGAAATTTAGAATGAAACTCATTGAAGCTTAACATGTCAAATAAAATTATGTGAGCAAAAGAATTACACAATGCTTTCACCCACTCAATTCCAATCTTGGAAAAGAAATCCAGAATACCAATACACAACTGCTGTCTGTCGCCCTATCCTAATGTCTAATTTGTATTCACATAAAGAGCTGCTTGGATTTTGGACGCTGAATTTTCACGAAAGCCCTGTGGCTCATCTCCACTCATATCTATCCAGCAAACTGTAAGTTACAGCCTTCCCTAAGTAAATAGCTACCTAAGATGGGTATAGCCCAAGCCAAGCAGAACAGAAGCATATAGACACAGGAGAGGGAGGAAGGGGGGGAAAGAGAGAGGGAGTGAGGGAGGAAAAGACAAAGTTCCAGGATTTCTGAATTCATCTAAGAAAATACTCTTCCAGGGCTCTGAAATGAGAAACTACGCAGGTATAGAGTACTTATATATAACAAAAAAAAAAAAAAACATATCTAATGTTCACTTTCTATCTATGCTCCAAAGACGATCTGCAAACTGAACGGGTAAGAAAAAACATGCCTCACCTCAGCACCTTTGGGTATGTTTTGTACTGCTCGTACCACAGCTGACCTTCCCTCAAATACCAAAATAGCATTGGGCGAGCAGCTGTAGCACCAGAAATTCTTAATAAACTACCAACAAGAAGAAATAACAATGTCACAGACTTTTAGTAGGACGATTACCTATGGTTAATAATGGAAACAATAAGATAGAGTCCAGTGCCCGTGGGCCTCAGTTCACTGTCGCAAATGGTGTGGGCATTGCATGCAAGCTGCATATGATTATTAAAGATCACATTTCAAAACCAAGCACCATAAAACAATTCTTTCAGCTGATGGCTTGAGCACCATAAATGATTATGGCGGTCCAACGGAGCATCACAAACTTAAGGGATCTCCAAAAACATGAGGATGGCTTGAGGGGGGAAAAAACAAAGCGCTTAGCAATAAAGGTAAATAGATAATGCAAAACGAGCTTTAGACCACATCACCTTGCAAAAGTTGTCTGCGATCTCTTTTATGTTAATATGGGACCACTGAAGAATCAAGTTAACGAGGTTGGCCATTTGGGCGTATAGCACCAGCTGCTTTTCATCAAGGTCTTTCATGTCTATACCAAATAGAAGTTAAACATAACACTGAAACGGTTGAATCCCAATGCGGCAACAACAAAAAAAAAAAAAGCACCAAAAATCTAACGCCGTGGAGAAAATATGCAAGCTCAACAGGATACGAGACACCAATTCCTCAACCAAATTGTAATTGTCCACAGAAGTAGCAGGAATGACCTAGCAGTCAAAAATGTCACAGGCATTAGGACTTACGATATGCACACAAAACTTACAGTGCAGGTGTAACTGAGTGTCAACTTATCATTTTTAATTAGAAACCAGTCATAATTTCTTCAATTAGAGATTTTGTATTTTGGTAGTTGAGGCTACAACATTGAGATTCCAACTCGTTCTCACTTGTCCTTGGAGACGAACCTCAGTACCACTCGACCAAATGCCGATTGGATTTTTTTTCCTTTTTCCCTCACTGCTCGGGCAATCCTAATTCTTCAGGCCATATGATGAATTAATTACCTTGTCACTCTGCAATTTTCTCTTAATGTAGAGTTTCACCATCAAGCGAATAGAAGGCGTAACACACTTCCGTTTGTCCTTGTCAAGCTTAGCAAGAACGCTGCATTCGATACGATGCAATTTCCACTCCAACTTCTGGAAAAATCATCCACAAAAAATCCATTATATTCTCAATTTTCCATTCTCAACCAAAAAAAAAAAAGTCCTACGAAACTCTTAAAAAAATAAAAATTCATTTCCTCTCCACACAAGTTTCTGATGTACGCACCTGGCACGAGCTCCCGCAGTACCAGACAACCTGACAAGCCGAGCACTTCTTGAGGTCTCCGGAAGCGAAACATCCATCGCATCTCGGCTCGGCGGAGTTGTTAGGTACACAGACATATGGCTCCTGCCTTATAATCACATCTCCTGCAATATAATAAAAACACTTTGAATTTTAAATACGCCATAAAAAATTGCAATGAAGAGGAAAAAATTAAAAAAAAAAAAAAAAAAAAAGAAGAAGAAGCCAAGGCGTCGTAGGGAAACGGACCTGGAGAGAAATCCTTGTTGGTGAGCAGGCACCGCCCTTTTTCTGGGAGATTAGAAATGGTTAGACCCCGTTCTTGTAGAACCTTTTGCAATTCCTCCATTGGAAGGCTTTGCTCAAGCTGCGTTTGGCTCCAGAACATGCTAAAATTTGGAGAATTAAGTGTTGACGCTTGACGGGCTAACGTCACTAGGGTTATTAGAAGTATGACGCGGCGCCGTCATGTGCTGACACGTATGGCCCTAAAAGCGTCTGTGACAACAGGTTGTTAAGTTGCCCTGTGACGGTAACTCTATTTAATTACAACTACATCGGGGTCGCCGTAAGAGCCGTAGATATAACACCTAACATAGCAATTCAATAGTTATTATTAGGTATATTTATCTCATTTATAACTTAAATTTAAATATTAAAATTTAATAATATTTAAATGAGATTTTTCTTACGAATTAAATTAAATTAGGTATATATGTAAAAAATATTTTAATATTAACTTATAAATTTAATAGTTAATATGCTTAGGGTGTTTTTTTTTTCCTTTAAAATCAAAAAGGTCGCAGCCGTTGATATGCCCATCGAAGTTTCCAAAGCGTAAGACTGCCAGGTTGAAGCCTTCTTCGTTGTTTTTTTTAGGTTTTTCCTACGAAAACTTCTGAGTTGCTCTTGCCGCTCGGTTCGGTTCGGGGTTTTTTTTTTTTTTTGGGCTTTTTTGGCTGAAATCTTTTGTTCTTCTTCTCATCCGTCAGTCAATGTTTGGACAGTTCTCTATTTATTGCGTTCCAACCTGTTGGGTTCCGCCAGTTGTTAGAGATTAATTTCTTTGTCCCATTTATTTCTTCAAAATCCTTAAATTAGAGATTTTCAGTTACTTCCTTAAACCCAAAATCTTGACCACCAATCGTTTTCTCTCCCACAGAAAGCCAACAGCAATCGTCAGGCACCAATCCTTTGAGCTCACCAATCCTTACTTCCTTTTAGAATCTTACGAACTCCCAAGAAGATTTCCTTCATCGTTTGAAGTCAGACGAGCAACCCGCCGGCGCAAAAAAGGAAAGGTTGAGTTCCCGATCTCTATATTTTTCCGTGTATTTAGCGAAACCCCAAATGAAATCTGTGATTTTTTTAAATGTAAGCTATAAAGCAGAGTCTCCAGAATGTGTGTAATCTGTTTTTCTTTTTCTTTTTCTTTTTTAATTCTTTTTAGTCTGCTGCGTTTCTTTAGATTGTGGTGATAGATTATGGGGTCCATGAAAATGTGAGCAAAACCATTGATGTTGTTTCAATCGAGGAAGGAGTTTCTAGAAATTTTCTGTTTTGCTTTATTTGATGCATTCGCGTCAAAAATTTTACCATGGCTCTAAGTGAACTCGGTAGTAATCGGATGTCTAATGGGTCTTGCAAGCTTGAATTTTTATTCTTAATTCATGGGATTGCTAGATTATTACAGCCAAACTTTTGGGAGTTATTTACTTTGAAATTTGGTATGATTGCATAATTGTGCTTGTGGGGTTTAGATTGACAGTTGTATTGATTTAAGTTTCAAGCGTAAGAACATCAAGCACTCGAAACTAAAGCTGGAAATTTTGGAGTGAAATTTGGTTTTCACGGGCCTGATTTCTTGCAAGTTTCTATGTTAATGTAATTTAAGTTCATCAGTGATAGATTTACTCTGTAGAATACAGATTGGGTGGCTTGAACTGGTGCCATAAGCACATTCATCCGTTTGAAGCTGAGGGGATTGGTGTGATCTTGGTTTGCTTTGTCTGTGAAAATAGAACACTGTACTCAGGAGACTGTGATTGTGTAAGTTGAAGCTTAATATTTGTCCTGTCCTTAGCGAGTTGACTCCACCAATCTGTTTGGTGTAGTTTTTATCAGATGGAACCAAGCCCTAAAATTGACCTCAACCAAGAATTCTAGATTCTATTCATATTAGCTGGCTGGGCTCTCTTCTGCTCTTTAAGTAAAACGTAATCTGCTGATAGTACATCTGCTCATTAATACCCCATCTATTGTTGTTCTATTTATCTTTAAGGGAAAAAAAAGTATGTGCTTAACATTCTGATCCTTGCGCAGTTTGAGGCGAGGAATCATTTTGTGTTGGCCAAAAGATTCATTTGAGTCAAATTGATCAGGTAAGTGATCACATGGTAGTTGAATATCTCTTATTTTTATGAACAATATCATTCATATCAATAGAATCAAGGTTTTATAATATTTCAGAATAGTGCCTCACTCTTTGCCATTTTCTGTCATTTTAATTTTTTTTCTCACAGGTTCTATGTATCTAGGTTTTTCATTTTTAGGTGTACAATGCCTTCTTGTGATTGGTTTTGGATATGACCATGGTGACTCATGGCAAAGAAAAAAAATGAAACAAGAACATGAGGACATTGTTTGTTTTCTATTTACATTCCTAGCAAAATGTTTTTAATAGTGGCCTTTAGTTATATATGGTTTCATTATTTTAATGCAAGCATACGAGACATCGTTAGTGTTTTTTCTAGTCTGGAATTGATCATTTCGATAATGAAGAAAGCAATCCTACAAAGTCTAATGCCTCGAGTAAGTGCCTGTCTAGGGATTTGTTCTTTGTAATTCTTGTGTTTATACCAATCTTTCAAGCTTTTTGGAAATTCTACACGATGTTTGATCCACTTGCTTTTTTTTTTTTTTCCCTTTTCAGAATATTGTTTGCTTTTATTGAACAACCAAATGTTGTAATACCTATTGGGTTTCTCAAAAAATGAGGTTAGTTGCCTTAGGAATAACTAGCTGTTACTTGACTTTATATATTGTTTTTGACCCACTCTCTGAAAGTAAGCTCCGTCCCATCAATAACTTAATTTTTTCACATGACATATTGCACTTCATAATCTTGGCTACAATAGTGGGTTCTCTCTATAAGGATGCCAAAACAGTAACCTCTGAGCCAATAGTGTCCATTGCGTGGGTTTTTATTTAGAGGTTAAATGAGGATATTAATAAGTAAAAATTTTGCTTACAACAGTCACTTTTACTTTCTTTTTTTTTTTTTAATAACAATCACTCATACGTGACATGAATTAATTGGCTATTAAAAAGCTAAAAGTGAAATTTATTACAAATTTGCCATTAAAAAGTGCTAATGTGTTGATTTTTGATTTGTAATTGTAAAAGAGAAAGTAAAAAGTGGCTGTCCGTAGTAAACCCTTGATAAATAATTTTGGACTTATATGTGATGTTTTCTTTTTTTTTTTTTGGTGAAAAAAAAATCAGTAAGAGCCATAGAGATTCAAAATTATTATCTCCGTCTACCATCCCATCTTACATATAAGTTGCAGCAGAATAGGCGGCTTTCAAATGCCATTGATAACTTGCTGGCGCTTGTTTGTCTGTCAACCAAATACTACGTCATTTTGCTCCCTAACAAAGCTTCTCTCCGGAGGCACAAGGCCGCCCAGTGTCTTTCGACCGGCAATAGCCACAGCAGGTTAGTCTTGTCTACTTGCTCTCCGCTTTCGCTGTCACCGTCTTCGCTCTCTCTCTCACTTGTCTATATAGAATAACCGTGAATTGTGATTTGCGAATGGTCTTTGCCGGGATCCAGCAGCCAACGTAAAACCCCTCCGTCGCAAACCCCTCCATTGCATGTCAAATTGCCGTTTACATTGTTGGAATAGCTGATTCTTTCATGTTTTATTTTGTTTATAGGTATTTGGAATATATATATATATATATATATATATGAATTAGGGTTTGATAGAGTGTTGCGATTTAGAAGGTCAGGGACAGGCGAGTGCAGTCAGACCAACCAGTTCTTGGTGAAACCAAAGATGGGAAAGGTTGCTCATAGCAACAATGCACGTGAGGCAGAATGGGGCACTGCCTGTATCACCTCGAGCTGGACGACGAGGTCACCAATCAAGGCTAGAGATTGCTGAGAAGCTTGAGGAAGCTAGGAAGGCTATTGAGCTTCTGTCTTTAATTCCGAAACTGCCATCGTTGTTACCAAATCCACGGTTTTTGATTCACAGTCCTATTAAATTGCTCCTAGAAAGGAGAAACAGATGATTGCCAGGAGAGTTGCTCTTTGGGTAGGACTGGGCAGAATTAGTAAAATGGTCGGAGGAGTGATAATGGATAAAGAATTGAATGATAATGAGAGCACCCAGTGGAGTGAGAAATGCCATCCTGCTTCTTGGATAGAAATTTTAGATGGAAGAGAAATATGGTATTACAGTGGAAGGTCAAAAAGTCGAGTTGGATTGTGTCCAGAAGTCTAAATGATTGGAATCACCTTAAAGTCTGCAACAATGACGAAAAGGGGTAGATTTCTTATATTCAAGCTTTGATTTGGTAGGATGGTCAGCAATGGGATTTAGGATGAGGTTGCATTGCTGTTTGCTGATGCTCTTCCCTTATAGTGTTTTTTCTGTCCTCTGAAAATTTAATCGGTAATCAGATTACTTTAACTTATTGAGTTTATAAATCTTAATCGGATTACTTTAACTTATTGAGTTTATGAATCTTTGTCGTTTTATGCTTTGTTTGTAGAAATCTGAAGAAATTCAATTTTCCCCTGTGTTTGTTGATATCCAGGGAGAGGGAATTGTTATTTAATTGAATTTCATTGGTTTTCTTTCACTCCAAATTTAAAAATCTTGTACCTTTTGAAATACACGCATTCTTTTTATATAGTGATGTATTGTAAAGCCTGAAATGATATTTTTATGTTCTGTTTTCGGGTTCAGCAATGGATAGCGCTTCAACATGTAAGCTGGTATTGTGTGGAAAATCATCCACAGAGAATGAAATAGCCAAGTCCTTGAAGAACAACAACACTCTCAAACTCCCTGACAATAGCCAAGTTTCTGTACTATTGCAATCAGAGATTGATGAACCACACAAAGGAGAATTTTTCAATATGGAACTCTTCATGAGTTCTCTTTCAACTAATCAATTCGGTAAATTCCTCATTTGGTCACCGCGATTACCCTCAACTCATGATGTCATTTCCCAGTGAGCATCACAATATCCTTTTCTTCATGTACATGTGTGTATGTGTGACGAGCGCTCTGATGGAGTTTTTGTTTTCCTGCAGCAATTTCTGTGAACTTCCAATTGGTACAGTTTGTGTTGCTGATATTCAGTATAAAGGCAGAGGTCTGTAATCGTATGTCTAATGGTACAAATCCCAGCTTTTAAATGTTTTCTGGCGACTTATATATTGTTCTTTGATTGTGCAGGTCGGTCAAAGAATGTGTGGGAATCTCCAGTAGGTTGCCTGATGTTTTCATTTACTGTACAAATGGATGATGGGAAAATTGTGCCTTTGTTGCAGTATGTGGTATCTCTGGCAGCTACTGAGGCAATAAAGGATGTTTGTGGCAAAATGGTCAGCTTTTTTTCCACTTATAGATACCATAAGATGCATTTTTACCATGTCCACAAGGTGAACATTAAAGAAAGCTGGTGTTTTCCTTTACTTAGTCTAAGTTAAAACTTTCACGTTTTAACACTGTAAGTATGGATGATCTGTGCTTCTATGGAGTAATTTCAGTGCAATAAGAAACTGATTATATTGATCAAAGGTGTTTTCAGATTGTGGTAGGAGTAGGACTGATCCGAATGTAGAATAAACAATAATTGGAAAGCGTAAAACTTATAACAAGGCAATGAACTCTGCCCTTGGCATTTGGCACATTGACTATTGTGACTATTAATAAGGTTTAATTGCTGTTTGGTGTCATTGTGAAAATTTTGAATGGATACTGATTTCTGATTTGGGAATATTGTGTATTTCAGGGATTACCATGTGTTGACGTAAAAATAAAATGGCCTAACGATCTATACTTGAATGGCCTTAAAGTGGGAGGCATACTATGCACCTCAAAATATCAATCGAAGAAGTTCAATGTCAGTGCTGGTAAATAGACTCACTTTTGTGCACTATCTGTGTAATTTTTTGTTTTATAAAGCTAATATGGCTTACTTAGTTTGTTATGGAGAAAATATTGAATTTAAGTGCGCAATATGAAACTGTGCCATTACTCATTCTTGCAGGTGTAGGTTTGAACATTGATAATGAGGAGCCAACAACATGCTTGAATGCAATGCTAAGAAAATTTTCTGCTGGTGGCCTGCTCAGAAGAGAAGATATTCTTGCTGCTTTTTTAAACAATTTTGAAAAGCTTTATGGTCTGTTCATAAATCAAGGTAAATTTATGTGTAAAGATATTCAACAATCATTATGCAGTCCAATGTTATAGTTTTATGATCGCTATTGTGTAGAAAAATTGCCTTGCTATTTAGTTTGATGACTTGGCTGTCACGTGTTGTGTACTCGTAGTAATGTACTCCACAATGGTCCAAAAGGGACTAGGTGTAATCCGTTTATTGTTTTTTAATGGAAAAAGGCATAAAACAGAGTCCCCTAGTTGGGCCAGGACTATGGATTTCTTATTTCTGATATCAAATGCTAAAGAAAAACCAGTCCCCTGGAAAATCTACAATATCTGATCAAATGCTTCTATTTAGCTGGTTAGATTATCAAGGGCTTCAATTCCTTGCATGTATCCTGTAGAGTTCTAATACTTGTCTGTATGATTCCTTGTTGACCTTTTCTTCCAATTATCATTCACGTGCCTTCTTTAGGGATTCCTCTTGTATACTTCCCGTCTGCTATGATTGCCATTTGTGTGAGATTATGAACTTAGAAAATACAGAAGCGGGCTTGATTCCACAGCTTACCCAACATATGGTTACATGAAACTTACTGCACACCTATTAAACAACACAATGCCTCAATGGAAAAAAATAAAATAAAATAAAAAATTGAACATTGCATGTGGAATCATGAAGAATACTCCTAAGCTGTGAGGTCTGAAATTTCACTTGAGGATTTGATTTCTTTTTCTAAACAATCTGCTTTATGTGTAGGATGCAATTCTGAGTTGTTTTGTTGCATATCATGCAGGATTTCAAGCTCTGGAGGAGCTATACTACAGAACATGGCTTCATAGGTGCGATGCATATTCCTGTTTGCCTTCAGCACATCTTCTCTTTGCAAGTGTGTGGTAGCACTAGTGTAGAGACAAAAGGGGACGAGAGTAGGAAGACAGAGGATAATACTCATGCTTAATGGCTCACAGCCAGTTTCTCATGCACTCTTTCCTCTGGTAGAATCCTGTCCATACTTGTGTGGATGAATCTGTGGCTACTAAAGAAGCTGAATTCTGGGAAAATTTCACTATTATGGTTTCATAAGTTTCTCTTACTAAAGCATGGGGCTTGCACAACCTGTAAACACCTTTGAATGAACTTGGATGACCTGGGTGGGCACATGGATTTGGTTTTGTTATACACATTAATATGTTCTTTTGCACAAATATTTATGACCTTAATTGGTTTTTTGCTTATAGTGGACAAAGGGTTATTATACAGGAAAGGAGTGGGGACCAGGTAGTAGAGAATGTGGTCACCATTCAGGTACAGATAGCTGAAAGCTTGCATTTATTAATTAGCAGTAGACTTTGTTGATGTGGTCTTTAGGGAAAGTTTTAGTTTGCTGTCTGTTACCAAGGATTTAATGCTTGATTCTAACTTTGTTTCAAGCTCTTCATGGAAAATATTGATTGTTTTATGCCCTATTGTTCGTAGGCTTTAAAGCTTAGATGTGTTGTCCTTTCATTTAGCAAGTTCCATAAGCATTGTATCGGGGAAATAAGTCTGCAGAAAATTTTCTGCTATATAAAGAAATAAAATAAAATAGTAAACTGAAAGACCAGAAGATTTTAGGATACTTGTTTCCAATAGACAAATGAGATAATTGGACTATCTAATTCTATACACAAATATTAATTCACTGGCCTAATCCATATAATCTGGTCAGAATTATGATTAGAAGATCGTTGTAGGATAGTTGACCAATTCTTACAATACAGTTTGACTGCCGTTGGATTTCAAATACAGTCGTAACATACTGTAAGTATCATGCTGCCATTTATGAGATTGCAATTATGTGTAAATTTTCTGTAATTGAATTGTTTTGCCTGTAGGGATTGACATCCTCAGGATATTTGCTGGCAATCGGTGAAGACAATCAAATGTGTGAGCTTCATCCTGATGGCAATAGGTAGAGTGTTGTTGCTTGTTAAATAATTCTCTGTATTTTGCATATTATGATGTGTAGCAATTGGAAGGGTATAATGTACGTAGTTCATATAGGCTTGAGATATGCATGTCAACTACTTATCAAGCAACACGGCATATGTATTGGTTCACATCAAAGCATTCTCCATTTGACTGAGAAGCGGGAACCCGCTAGAATTTCCTATAGACAATGAGATGAGCAAAGAGGTTCTTAGGCAAATGTAGTGGTTCCAAGTTGTGCAGAATCCCTGATTGCATGTTAAGCAAGACTTCGAGAGGGATGTGCTTAACAAATGTTGTCACTGCATGCTATTTTTTTTATCCAAATAGAGACCAACCTGCATGAAGTCCCCAGTTTCAAAAAATTACTGATGCCTATTTTACATTGAAAAGGCAGCCAAAATGGTAATGTGCTGAAATTTTATCCTAGCAACTGGATAAGAAATTGAAAATGTAGTACCTTTTGAATCGAGATTCCGGAAAATCTTGTAAATCTGCAACTTGTCTCCTGCATGATCTTCCCCTTCTTTCTTATCGGTGATAGTTCTTCGGTTGTTATATTCCTTAGGCTGGTTGTATACTGTATTGATTAGCAATCTTGAATGTTGTGGTGGTTCTGTTGCTTTCTTTGTTTAATAATCATTTGTGATGACGGTAATAGTAGAGAGCCACGGCTCTTAGACACAAGGGAGCCGCGGCTCCCTTTATTTTTAGGGCCCCCATTATTTTTAGAGGTCCCCCCTCTAAATAAGGGTGCCGTGGTCCCTAATGAGGCTCATGTGATAATTCTGTATTCAGTGCTATCCTGAGTATCCTCACACTGTAATTAACAAGACGTCGTATCTGGGATGATTGCAGTTTTGACTTCTTAAAGGGACTTGTCCGAAGGAAACTTGAATAAAAGAAGATTCTTGGGAACTCGTTTCTCCCCACAGCTGGAGGCAAATTTCACGTCGACTCGTGCTATTGGTTTATTTTTCTAGCTTTATGTGTGCGATAAAATTTATGAAAATCTTTGCCTAATTTATTGGACCAGATTTATATAGTATGGCATTTTGTACAGTTCGATTATCAAATTGCATATTTCCAGTTTGTCGCATTCCATGTACGTACCGGCTCAAGGTTTTAATGGTAATCAGTCGTACAAGTTAAAATTCGTTTCCTCTTGCCAGCTATAAGATGGGTACAAAATAGCATCTCTGTAAAATTGGTGGTATCATAAGGTAGAAAATGATAACCCCGTTGGCACTACTTGGCAGGGAGAACCTCTCCTTTGAGTCACTGTATATCGCTGAAACATGTAGGGGAAGGAAGCTTCCGTCCCAATGGAGGTAGCCTGTGTTTTTGACCTAACCTGTAGTTTGTGTGGGGTGATGACAATGTATACTATAAAAAAAAATAATAATTATAAAGTTGGAATTTTTAATTCAACTCACTGACAGATTAACTCAACTTTAAATAAGAAAAAAAAAAAAGGAAACCTTTCAGTGGGGTTTAGTTAAAATTGATAAAAATAATCAAATATATTTGTACCATAATCTTTGTGTGTGATATGTAATGTGAGTAAAAATAGTAAGCATAAAAATAATAGAATGGCTAACAAGTTTGGCATTATGACAACTAGATGAAACATTATTGGTAATTATTCTTACCCTTGATTCACGCCTTGTGAGGTTTGAAGGGCAGTTAGATACGAATGTGAGGCTTTATCTTTATTTTTTATACATAGAAATTATTTTTGTAATCGGAAGTCCATGTTTTTCGAGTCACAATAAAATAATTTTTATATTATACTAAATCTTATTCCAGATAAAATTAAATATTATAAATTAAAATAGTAAACAAGGTACAAGACTCACATAATAGCTCCTTTCCAAGGCGATGATTGTCCAGACACAGTTATGTCCTAATGATTGTGGGGTATCCACCTCTTTTTCTGCAACGTGCACCCCGACTTGCATTAGTCTCAGTGCAGTAGTACATGTAGGATGCAGCTGTGTTTTTCCCGAAGGAAAAAAAGGAACAAGACCCCACGACACCCCACTAAGCAACACATGGGACAAAAAGCTAAATTGACGTACTGTTGTATTGGCCTAAATCCAGTGTAGCCGTCCAGCTTACAGTTGTCTCCATCGTGACAGTGACGAGGATTGAGGTTGGCCATCGTTAAAAGGCTGAAAATGCGTTAGCCCGAAGTTAAAGGACTTGATGTAAGGATAAAATTGATAGATATACGTGAAACCTTATATATTGTGTCGTGTAAGCAGTAAATCCTTTCAGTGTATTTGATGTTTTATATTTTTTACCGACTTGTATTATTCATTTGTAAGATTGATTCATAAGATGACAGTTTTCCTTTTAGCATGCTTCTCTTACGGGTCCCCCACAACGCTTAGGAATGTAAAGTTGCAGTTTTTGGCTCTCTTTGGCTTGTCTTGCCTGATGTACGTGTGGGGTTTAAATGCATTCTGCTTTTTCCGTGGGGCTGCACGCAAACGTTGGTAATCATTAGTCCATTTTTTGCACTATGATGGGTATTGGCCATAATAATGCTATTCTGAGAGTAGTAACTCAATTGTTCAAGTGACCAAATATGCTGTGGTGAACATTGGCATGGTTGTCCTAATTAACAGCATAATTCATTTGAGAGAGCAAACAAACCAGTAGTCTTCAAAAACTTCGTAGTTAATCCTTAATAAATTCTTACCATCAGCTTCAATTTTCAGAGAGAGAAAGAGAGTCAGTTGTATCAAAATGACTACAAAAGTGCTACAGAGTGACTTGATACTCCTCGGTGAATATGTGTGATTGTGGGCACATGGGATATATTTTGGCCTGAAGCTGTGCGACAATTCAACGACGACAACAACTGGTGGTCCTGATTGACGCACAGATAGCAATAATTAACATTGTACACGTTGGATTCATTTAGTTTAGCACTACATGTAGACTGTGAAGCGTAAAGTGTGATCAGCATTCCAAGGTCGGTGTTAGTGTCCTAGCAATCTTTCGATGTCCGTGAAAAAAAATTCCACGTTTTCTTCCGATGTATGGTAGTCAAGTGGGAAGACTGTGAATGCAGGCGGAGAATTGGACAAGAAGTCTAAAGCAATTAAAGTAATCGAGATCAGAGTTCAAGACGGATAAGATCCAGTCAAAGACTTGCTTTTCATCAACGGAAAATGTTACTGGCCAAACTCTTTTGTTCTAAACATGTTCCAGATTTTTTATTTATATAGCAAACAATATATTTTATATAATCATAATAATAAAAAATAATATAAAAAATATTATTTTTTTTATTTATATTTTTTAATTATAATTATATAAAATATATAAATTATTACACAAATCAACTAATATTGGAATGCAATTATTGGTGGCATGTAATAAAGTCCATCAATCAATCACATGCATCACTGCCATCATTGCTGGACCAACGGAAATTATTCTTTTTAATTTCCACTCGCTTTTTAATTTTTTATTTATATAATTCACTCATAATTAAATATAATAAAATTTATTTTATTAATTTTTTATTTTAAATATATTCTATTTATTGTATAATTCAAAATAATAAATAAATTATACTAAAAAATATTAAAATAAAAATACTCATATAAAATAATTCTAATTGAACTAATCTTTTATATTAACATAATTCATTTATAACTTAAAATCATGTGATAAATTAACGAAAAAATTATGTTGTGCATCTTGTATTAACAACCAGCACCGTGAATACAACCGCCGTAATGCATCCGCTGATGTGGATTTACGGAATTAACTTCGCCACGTCATCCATAGATCACCGCAGGCACAGGCGCCTGCAGCTGCAGCAAGATTTTCATTGCCATGTCCGTCGTTTTTGTCTCATTAGAACGCAGAAGGGAGCGTGCGCTGACTACCATATCAAAAGATTTCCAAATTCTCTGACACGTGGCACACAGCCAGGCCTCTTACAACCGCTGCCCCATACAGAGCCGACACGTGTACAAAATTCGTGGTGTTTCTTCATCCGCTCGTTCGTCAGACTTTTTTGACGGTGACAATGCAAACAATAGTCAAGTTCCAGACAGCCAGGTACGCATGATTTTCCTGTGCCCCTGTATTTTTTTTTGGGTGCTATTGTATAGTCGGAATAAATTTGTCAGAGGTATTTTTTCAATGCAACTCAACAAACTTATTATGTAATTATATCCATTACAAGGATAGTAAAAAGAAAAAAAATTTTTAATTTTTTTATATAATAAATTTATATAATTATAAATAATTTTTAATTAGTTCTATTTTAAAAATTTATCCGAACATTTTTCTTCTAATTATGAAACTTTTTTCATTTTTTAACGGCAAAAAAAAATCTATTAGGAGTATAGTGATTATCAAATTTATGGATTGAGGTTAATTTTTATATTGTTGAAATCTTTATTCAACCTCTATATAGAGAGAACTCATACTAAAATATTTTTAGACTTAAAATAAGTTTTTCTTATATTTGATTTTAATGTTAACAAATTTTAAATCTAATATTATATTCATACTTAATTTTTTTTTAAATCAAAAAACTGCGAGTTAGTGGTTTTAAATTCAAATCAATATAAAGTGACCCGTATTACTTTTCATAATTTCGTTGAGATTATATTTTGTAGAAATTATGGAGAATTCGAATTTTGAGCTAGCACATTTCCTGACCACCTTTTTTGTTTTGTTTAAAGCCAATGTAGTTTGTTGCTCATTAATTTCCTTGTTGTAAATAAAATTTGAAATAAGTTTCGTAATTGGTCCAAAAAAAAAATAAGAAACAAGTCGAGTATATGTCATAAATTTACACTATATGTATATTAATAGATGAAAAAGATCTCAATTAAAAGGTACACAAGAATTTATTTTTTTCTTAAAATTAAAATATAAGACTATTGAGATATATTTCAAAAAATAGATAAAAAAATTCCATGGAAGAATATGGAAAAGAAAAAAAAAATAAAAGTTATGTTTCTTTGTAATAACATTAAAATCCAAAATCAAATTTTAATTTCTTTCCCTATAACCTCACCAAACTTAATATTTGGAACGAGGTCTGAAATACTCATAGAAAATATTCCTTTGTTCAATCAACTAGACAATATATATATATATATGAATATAATTTCTTTTTCTTCCACTTTTTTTTTTTTATTAAAAATTTTCTTGACGTTACAACATATTGGAGTATATTTTCTTGAATTTATTCAAGGGACTATTTTGAGCATGCGATTGATCCCAAGCGTCTCACAGAAGCAAAGGTCCTCCGACGATTACTGTCGCTGCCGAAAGCAGCTGGTCGATTCCAAAATATTTTATAGTTTCGGCGGCAACAAAAAGCAGAATATTGTGGGCAAGAATTCAAATCGGTATTTGGTAGATCTTGAAGGAGACAGAGCCTGGTGACTGGGTACAGTGAGAGCTGTAATTGCGGCTGTTTGGATCTTGGGGATAATTTTTTTCCGGAGATGGCTCCACTGGTTTCGCCGCAGATCGGCCTCTACAGTTTCGTTGTGGTTTCTGGGCGAAGAGAAAGGTGACGTCAGCCATTTAACGTAAGCGATTATCCCATAAATTAAAAATATTTTTTTAACAAAAAAAAAAAAATGTATTGTCGGGTAATTGTATTTATAGACTAAAAGCAAAATTATTTCTTGTCTTTGCCATTTAATTTTTAACATGAGTAACGCCCATGATAAGTGATTATATAATTTTATTTAATAATTTTAATAATTTATTAATAATTTATTTTTTATGAATTTTATTATTAAAAATTTATGTGATTTTATTATTATTTTAAAATTATTTTTTTCTTCTAACATTATACCCAATAACTATTGAATCAGAGGATTTCACGTCCGCATTTAACTGAACTTTTCAAATTTATTTTTAAAGCGTAGAGATGTCAGCTATTGTGAGTAATTTAAATTTATAAAGCATTATTTCGGTGGTAACTCTTCGTTCCTCGTCTAAAAAATTTGGAATACAAATTTTACTGATTTTTTTTTGAGTGATACATAAATACAATATAACTCTTATTTAAAACTTACAATTTTTCTTAGATTTAAATTGAAACATCTAAATTCTTTTTTTTCAAAAAAAGCACTATTTTGTTTTTGTTGTGGAGCACATATTTTAATTTTGAACGCTCGTATATATCTTAGTAATTTTATCTTAAATTTTATCTTAAGATGAACTGTAATTATCATTTTTAAAATAAAAAATTAATATTTTTAAATTATAAAAATTATAAATATTTTAAAAATAATAATTTTAATTTTAATTAAAATAAGTCTTCGAGCACAAAATATCGAAATACTAATTTTTTTTCTTCACTTTTTTCAATAAGTTTCAACGCCAATTTGCCAATTGCCACCAAAAAGAAGGATTCCTTCGGTCTCCCCTTACTGCTTCTCTTCCTCTCTCTCTCTCTCTCCACCGATCTTCTCGCTAATTTTGGATTTCTCTCTCTCTATCGCTCGACGTGGCTTTCTCTTTTTCCTTTATTTCTGTAACCGCTTTCTCCATTTCTCTCTTACGTACGTTTCTCTGAGAAAAAAAGAAACCGTAGGAAAAAATTGAATAGCATGAAAATTCTATTCGCTACCGCCGTTATGCGCCGTCTTTTCGCCGTCTTCCCTCCGGACTTTGCCCGTATTCTTCTCCCTCTCGCTTACTGATTTTTTTATTATTATTATTATTTTTTGGTTTTCGTCCTTCCATGCATCCGTTTTGCTGCATCTCAACCGTATCCGATCACTCCCCTGCCAAGCCGTTGACGGACATCCCGATGGCAATCACATCCAGATCCGACCCGAATGCCCGATCATTCGCCGCCGTATCTCGAGACCACATTCATCTCGTGAACCACCATAACCACACCGCGAGCGGCAACGGCATCGACTGCAGTAACAACAACAACAACAACAACAACCAGAACAGATTGAGTCAGCGTGTGGTTTTGGCGGCGGCTAACGCGGGGTCAGGGCGGGAGCCGCAGGTGGACGTGAAGATAAACGACATCGTAGGGAATGGCATTTCAGGGATTCTGTACAAGTGGGTGAATTACGGCAAAGGTTGGAGGCCGAGGTGGTTCGTTCTGCAGGACGGCGTGTTGTCGTATTATAAAATTCATGGACCTGATAAGATTGTAGTTAGCCAGGAGACCGAGAAAGGATCCAAAGTCATCGGCGAGGAGTCTATGAAAAGGATCTCCAGGCCCAGGATTGGTAACTCTCTGCCCAGGCGCAAGCCCGTCGGCGAAATCCATCTTAAGGTCTTTTAATTCTCTCAATTCATTTGCTTGACTTGTCATTTTTTTTTCAATGGATTTATTAATTCTCAATCCCTTTGTCATTTTTTTTTTTTACGTTTTTGGTGTTTGATGCTTTTTTTATTTTTTAATAAATTTTGATTTTCTTTGAAGACCAAGAGCAGAGCATGTGGTCTGATTCAGTTCCTTTCAATGCAGAAAGAAAATTTGAAATTGTGATTGATATAGATTTTTTTAATATAGTTAACTTTATTTATGCAATAAACGGTTTAATGCAACTAAGAAATGCTAATCGAGATCAATTGTTCATTTGTTGGAGCGGATTCAATGCATTCAACTCCATTTTTTTTATTTGTTTCTTGACATTTGCATGCTTTTCGTATTTCATATAATTATGCGGGGTAGTTTTAGGGATTTTAAGAATTAGAATAACTGATAGAACTGATGTTTTTAGGTGTCGTCCATCCGTGAGAGCAGATCAGACGATAAGAAATTTTCAATTTTTACTGGCACAAAGAGGCTTCACTTGAGAGCAGAGACACGAGAGGATCGTCTGGTTTGGATGGAGGCATTGCAGGCCGTGAAGGACATGTTCCCTCGTTTGTCAAACAGTGAACTGATGGCTCCTTTAGACATTCAGGCTGTCTCAACTGAGAAACTGAGGCAGCAACTTCAAGAAGAGGGCTTGAGTGAGGCTGCCATCAAGGACTGCGAACAGATTGTGAGGAGTGAATTTGCATCCCTGCAGAACCAGATTGTGCTGCTCAAGCAAAAGCAGTGGCTCCTTATTGAGACACTGCGGCAGTTAGAGGTAAATGTGATAAAAAGTAGAAAAGAACATGCCATTTGGATTCGAAGCTCTTCCACATCTTCTGCTTCTAGAGTTTCTGTGATTTCCACTTAATTTCTTTTTTCAGACAGTAGAAGTGTAATAGTTGCAGAAGGTGGAGGCGTTTTGCATGATTGGTTTCTGTTTGTTTTGGTTCATAATTTTTTGTACACGAGTCCAATTGGAGGTGGGAAACCCACATTTGTGTATTTTTTTTAATATAATAAAATAATTCATTTTATTTACATTTCAACTGAAGTTGACTGGTGATGCTTGATGCAGCCGTTGAATATGCTTATGCACATTAGAATTTTTTCTGTTTGGTTCCTCTGTTTGAATACTGCAGACATACACGTTTGCAAGACAAAATAATCTCTTTGTAATTCTGCCTGGGGTTCTTTTTGTGGTTTTGGTTTATCCGGAGAATTTCCTTTAAGCCCCTTGAAATGTTTGATGCATCATTAATGATGAAGCATGGAATGTGAATGCCCTTTAGAAGTTGTCATAGACTCCTTTCTTGTAATTTCTAGCACTTAGTAGTGGTATGTATTTGAAGGCTGAACGTGCCACTGGTTATATGCTTATCCCTGCTTTGGTGTTTAGTGTTGTCATTTCTTTGAATGCACATTTGCGTAGCCTTGAGGAGCTTTTCAGGGCATAAAATGTCCGTGTGAATTTGTCCAAAACTATAAACTGCCCTGGATGCTTAAAGGTCTGGTCCTTTGGTGGAAAATTTAAGAATAATCTAATCTTTTCTTAAAAACTTGTCTGAGGTGGTCAATGACAGCTGTAAACATTGGTGATTAGTTTTAAGAAGCTTATAGTTTGCACTGTTATGTTAAGTTGTACTGAAGTTGTAAGAGATGTGTGGACAGAGCTTTTTCTTTTTATTTTTTTAGCTAGTGGAGAAGCTTTATTTTTGGACTTGGGATTTCTGAATTAGGTCCTTTTACTAATTTTGTAAGGTAGCTTGTGCAACTTGCTACGAAGTTTATGATGTATGTTTGCTTATGCTCCTAAAAGGGCATCACAGGTGCATGAGTCTCCACTTTGCTAGAGTTTGTGGAGGGTCGTCTATTGTGCTCACCTTATCCTTAAATATGCAAAGAGGCTGGTTCCTGATCACAAAGCAGCAACCTTACTGTTGGTCTCTCGCCCTTTACTCTCTTATGCCTCTGTCAAATGCAAATATCCTTTTGTTTTGTCATTTTTGTGAGTATTGACCTGTTTGTGACATTATGGGAAGTACTTTTTATGATTTTGTATGCCCAAGGGCGAGCCTTCTTATGTCTTTTCACGGACTTTATTGGTCTTCTAGATCATGGATGCTGTGTCAGTTTTCTCTCCTCTCTTTTGTGCCGTCTTTGTATACTTCCAATGTATTTGCAGGTGTCTTATTTTTTGTAAATCTTGGATTATGGCTAGTTATGAGAACAAAGGGCATATTATCTTGTCCAAATGAATAATTTTAAGATCTCGCTTTTCTAAGGTACTAGAAAGGTTTGTCAAATAAGTGCAACAGAAAGGGCACCCCTGTGATTTTCTGCCAAACATACAATAGCCAGCATTTTTCTTCCTGTAGAGCATAGACTCATAGTCCAAAATGGTGCTCGCAAGGCTGGTCAACTAGATTCTAAAAGGCATTCCTTTATTATTGAAATCTTAAAGGTTTACTTGGATTAGGAAATACTTCTTGGGTTTGTAAATATTGGCTGTATTCATAGTTTACTTATCCATTCTTATTGTGGTAAACATTTCTTCCCACTTTGTGAGTTTACTAGCACAGGTTTCATATGAATGCTTAAACGCAGCATGCTAACTAGATGTCGGAGAGGAAGTTTTGAATTTAACCCAGTTCCCCACAAGGGAGCATGTTTCAAGGGTTATAGTTTATTTTTTCACCTGAGAGTGAAATGGGGTGCATCAAATATGCTGGAAAATTTTCTACTCAGACCTTATCAGTTCTGTTTAAAGAACATATTTCTTGTTGAGGTGTGTTATATGTATTTTTGAAGGCACCCCTTATTTAATTGCCCACATATTTGTGGCAGAAGGCTATTTTCTTTTGCATGCTAATCAGCTGCCTTTTGTGTTATCTTATGTAGACAGAAAAAGTTGACCTAGAGTATACGATTGTGGATGAGAGCCAAAGAAATTTGAATGATCAAGGAGTTTCTTCTACTTTAAGAGAAGACAAGCTTAGTGGTAAGTTTTGCAATGAAAATCTTTGACTGCTAATGTTAGTTTTATAAGTTCTCCTGGTTTTGGCTTCTCAATATGGCTGCAATACAGCAAGGTGCTTCCAGGTGATGATTTTTAATATGGCTTGGCATTTCTAGATTATTTATGTTCCTAGTGTGATCATGAGCTTAATGCCTACAATGATACTGAAAGTCCCATATTAATTGCTAAACATTGGAAAATTCGACTGAGTTTACCCACTGAACTATTTGTGACAAATACAACATGGCCGAATATACTTAGGGGTTGATTTAGATTTCTTCTCAAGCCCTATTGCATTCTAAGGCTATCTGTATTTAGCAGACACTATTATACATCCTTGTATCCAGGAACCTGTCTTAATGTGGTAGACTTGATAACATAAGTTTATGACATATTGATATGGTTATTTAGCATCCAGATCTGCATGTCATGCTCAAGTATGAAATTATTTACTGTTGTTATGGTTGAATTCATGCAAAATAAAAGAGCTTGCCTTTTTCTCCTTTTCCATCTACATTGTGAGATGCTTGTGGTGGGCCTTTGAGAGTTTGCACAATATCGTCAGAATGCTTTTTCGTCTATATCTATAACTGTATGGTTTCACGTTCATTCTTTGAGACCTCATGAATTGTACAGATATTTCTTTGTAGTTCATGTTGAATTTTGCCTAAAATTTGTTCAAATACATCTGGTTTGGAGAGAAATTTTTTCCACTGTAGTCTTGTCTAATCTGTAGGCTGCAGTCCAGTGTATCATATGGCTAATATCTGTGTTTATGCATGATTTTTTCAGAAGCAAGTGCCAGTGAATCTGATGATGATAATGAGAGAGTTGATGCTGCTGAGGAAGAAACAGATGACGATGAAAATGCTTTCTTTGACACTCGTGACTTTTTATCGTCAAGTTCTCTCAGAAGTAATGGGTCTGATTTTCGAACGTCATCAATCTCCTCAGATGATGAAGTTTTTTGTGCACTCGAATTAGAAGATGACGTTGACCCTTCCATTAAATCTGTTGGGGCAAAGTATCTTTACGTTAAGCGGCGGAAGAAGTTGCCTGACCCAGTTGAAAAGGAAAAAGGGGTCAGCCTGTGGTCAATGATAAAAGATAACATTGGAAAGGATCTTACTAAAGTTTGTCTTCCTGTTTATTTCAACGAGCCTCTCTCTTCTTTGCAAAAATGTTTTGAAGATTTGGAGTACTCGTATCTCATTGACAGGGCATATGAATGGGGAAGATGCGTAAGTCTATTGTTCTTCGCATATTCATTAATGCTGTATTTCTCGAGAGCTAATATTTTTTTGGTGGATTATCTTACAAATAGTCTTTTACCTTATGAAGTATAGACATGTGCTTCAATTTATTCTGCCTGTAGAAATTCCCCGATCTGGCTTTGCTGGTCAGTTTCAATGTTCTGGAATTTTACAATTACATGAACTGGTGGACTTCGATTTCAGATCATTGGTGATCGGACTGATGTCTACGGGACAGTTAACTATAAGTTTAACAAGAAGCATGGGATTATTTGCTTAAAAAAATGGGACTGATGTTCTTTATATGGAAGCAGTGAGAACCGCTTCCATATGATTATCATCTTTTATTGCATGGTGATTGTGTTTGTTATCGACTTGCATAGAATGGACATTTTATTGGCTTTTCTTTTATATGCATATGATGGTTGCAACCCATGTAGATATTTTCCTTACGAAGGGATCCATTCTCCCATCCCTTCCCCCAAAAAGAGAGGGGGAGAATGGTGCATGGATATATGTACTTGCACCTTTTCTTTTTTCCCTCTTTATTTTCCTCTTGTGGGGTTGAGAGCGGGGCATGATGTAAATCTTCCCAGCACTTAGTTTATGTTACAGGGTAATGGCCTTATGAGGATCCTCAATGTTGCTGCTTTTGCTGTCTCTGGTTATGCTTCAACTAAGGGAAGAATTTGCAAGCCTTTTAATCCATTATTAGGAGAAACATATGAGGCTGACTACCCAGATAAAGGCCTCCGGTTTTTCTCAGAGAAGGTTTGCGATCAACTTCAGAAAGCATTAGTGAATTGCGATTGTTTATAGTTATTGCAATCATTTCTACTTCAGAAAGGTTTTGGAAGGGTGTCCGTTGAACTATACAAAAACTGAGAAATGGAAAAGATTCATATTTAATATTTTGGAGTTGCCTTTGGTGTGTAAGTTGCTCTGAATAATTTGACATTATGGCAGTCAGAGGAAAAACCGAGCTGGTTTGTTGTTGCATCTACCTTGTTTGAAGAAAGAGCCTCCGTCCTCTTATTATTATTATTATTATTATTATTATTTGTTCATTTTTTCAGCACAAGCATAGCATATTAATTATTTTGACTTTTTTTTTTCATTAGTATTTTCATGTGCAAAGTTGCTTATTATATTTTAAATTTTGTGTCAGGTCAGCCATCATCCAATGGTTGTTGCATGCCACTGTGAGGGTACAGGATGGAAATTTTGGGGTGATAGCAATCTGAAAAGTAAATTCTGGGGCCGCTCCATCCAGCTTGATCCAGTTGGTGTTTTGACTTTGGAATTTGACGATGGAGAGTTTTTTCAGTGGAACAAGGTATAACTAAATAATTAGTTCAAATATATATTTGACAGTTCAAGCTTGAAATTTGAGTGTATGTGGCAGGTCACAACGTCAATATACAATCTCATATTGGGAAAACTGTACTGTGATCATAATGGTACAATGCGTATAATTGGAAACCGAGACTATTCGTGCAAACTGAAATTTAAGGAGCAGTCAATCATTGACCGAAACCCTCACCAGGTGCTCTGTCTAGCATCCTCAAAGGATTGCTATCTACCTGACTCAATCAGATTTTTAATGCATTGGAAAGTGCAGTGTTTTTTTCTTAATGTTTTTGCACCTTTTTTTTTAGCTTAATATACAACAACAAGGTCCTAATCCCAAATTTATTAGTTTATTACAAATGAAGCAAAAGAATACGGAAAATATTGTTTCATACTTGCATTTAGGCATGTTCCCAACTGATTGTTTCTGTTATTGTTGTCACCATAATCTTGGTTAGCATTGCCTGCTGAGTTTTTTCGCAATGCTCTGACTGGCATGCCCCTCCTGGACTGGAAATATATTGTCAAAGAGGAAAGCAATTTGCATGTCTTGTTCCAGTGTATATGCACTGGACTCATTTTTTTTGTAATGGAATTATTTTTTGAATGTTTTCAGTTTAATTGTCTTTATACGGTCTGTCTGTCAGGTAGAAGGAATAGTCCATGATAAGAGTGGTAGAACTGTTGCGACCCTTTTTGGAAAGTGGGATGAGAGCATACATTATGTGAATGGTGACTATTCTGGGAAGGGAAAAGAGTTTGAGTCTTTAAAAGAAGCCCACACTCTATGGGAGCGAAGCGCGCCTTCCAAGTTTCCCACCAGATATAACTTGACCAGTTTTGCTGTAACACTCAATGAGCTCACCCCCGGACTTAAGGTGAGCGATCTTACATTAGTTTATGCACTGTAGCTTGGTGTGTCTAGCCACTTTTGACTGGTTTTTCTAATGGCTCTGATAGGACACAAAATTGGTAGTTCATTTTTTATGTACGGATGTTTACAATTGGTCATGACAATTATATGAATTTCTGAATGTCTGGATGTTTGAACAGTATGCAGTATTGGGCTTATGTTGTTGCTGCCTGCCGGTGCATCTAAGTTGTTTGGCTTATGTTGTTGCTGCCTGCCGGTGCATCTAAGTTGTTTCTTATGTCATTGAGATATTGATTTCTGATGTCATTCTCTTGATGCAGGAAAAGCTGCCGCCCACAGATTCAAGGTTAAGACCCGATCAAAGATACTCAGAAGATGGAAAATTTGAAATGGCAAATTCAGAGAAATTGCGACTGGAGCAGCGGCAACGGCAGGTATTTCAAATGCTGCAGTTTTCCACAATTACGCATGAAATTCTGAGCCAATGTTATTCTAGGCCTTACCTACTTCATTGGGCCATACGGTTGGCCCAATGATTTGTATCCTTTTGTGTTATTTTGAGCTTTTGTTGTCATGGTGTCAATTGATGTGCATTTGACTTGAGTCCAGGCCCGCAAGATGCAAGAGAGAGGTTGGAAGCCACGGTGGTTTGCAAAAGATAAAGGAAGTGATACATATCGTTACCTTGGTGGGTATTGGGAAGCCAGAGAACGTGGAAATTGGGATTCATGTCCTAACATATTTGGCCAAATCCCTGCTGAACAACACTTGGATTGATGAATTCTTTTGCATTTTTCTCGATTGCTCAATTCTTATCGATTCTTCAGGAATAGGGGGTGGATGTCTGCTGGCTCGAGCAGTTGGCGCCCATGCAAGTAAATTAGAATGCAGGTAATTATGCGATCCATTTTTTGTTATCTTCCTCCGTTATTTTCCTGCATCTGATTTCCCTAACCCTTCATTTTTAACTAGAATCACAATTTGATGTTAATATTTAACCCAATGTCGGGAATCACAATTCCATTTTCCCTTTTATTTATTTTTTTTAATGAAAAAAATGAGGCCGATTGACCAAAACCATTGCTGACTAGTGACTACGAACTAGAAACATAATCGGAACCTGCCTAGATTCGGAACTGGAATTAAAACTTGTTAGAACTGGAAGTGAAACCGAATTGAACTGAAATCGGATTTGTAAAAAGTTTCAAGCGTTATGTATAGATTCCCTTCACATCCAAAGATATTTTACTACTTCTGGCACGGCATCGACATTTCTTTTACAAAAAAGAAAATCATAAATTGCATCAACATTTTGCTTTACTTTTGCTCTGACACCGGACGTAGAGACCCAATTTCACGGCCCAATTATCAGCCGCTCTAGTCGGCAACAATTCGGGCGGTGTTTCCATGCTTCCATGTTCTTTGGGACAATACCCACCAGTTTCTTCGAGCCAGCTGCATACAGTCGATATCTTTTCCAGATCATTTATAGGCATAGCACTGGTCTCTTCCAGTTCCTAAATTCACGCTTTTTAAATCCTCTCTTTCTCTCTCTGTCGGAGGTCGCGGACATGACGAATTGAGGATATGTGTAATGACAAACGAAGATATCATGCACATCAGCGGCTGCTGGCTACCAGTGCTCTCAGTTTCTGTTTCTTTGCACAGGATTTAGATTAGATTAGACGGATGGGTGACCCATGTCATATGGTCATAGCACATCTATCTGAAGTAAAAACCAACAAACCCCAACTTCAAAAACTAACAAAAGGAATCAGAGGTTTTCTGTATGAGTGTAACCAAAACGTCAGTACATCGGATTTTTGTCTTTTATGATTGATTGGTGATCGTTTCCTTTTTTGTGATTGCTTTCTTTGGCTCATGGTCACATACATATCACAACTTCTCAACGAAGCCTAAACAGACTTTAAACTGCCAAATACTATGCAAACCGAGGCGGTTTTATTGTTATGTCGTCTCAAGCTTTCCTCTTTCCTCTCTCTCACATCGTGTCATGGTTTTGTTCCTTTAAAATTTACGATCCAACTTTTTATTCTACCAGACATTGAGTGCTTTTGTAAAAATACTGACCATCAGAGGCCTTTTCTATTTATTTTTTTTCAAAAAATAATTTTGTCAATTGATCTTAACAAGAAAAAAAAAAAAAAAAAGCGGGTGGAGTGAAGGAGACATTCAGAAAGACATCTAAAAATATGAAAGAAGATTTCTTATTTAATTTATTTTTTTATAACTATAATTTATTTATAATTTTATGTTAAATATTTTTTTTATTAGTACATATTTAAAATAAAAAAAATAAAGAAATAAATTTGTATGGTGGGATTCGATGTACTTTTATCTTCAATGAATAATCTAACTTTCAATGCAGGTTGAAGCATATAGTTGATAATAAGTAAATTATACTTATAAAAAAATAAATAAAAATAACAAGTATCCCTCTTTTCTCTTTTGGTTTCCGATACGGGAGGAAAGGAGGATATTTACTTTTTCATGCTTGCAATCACCCACAAGTGGCAAATTATTTCAATGGTTCTGTAATTTTACAACAAATTATTTTCCTCAACTAACTAAAAAGATTTGCTCTTTTGGCACTTCAAGGGTTATCTTTTTTTTTTTTTTTTAGAAAATCTAGGTAACAACACTTAGTTAAAACATGAAAACGAAAAAATATATATATGCAACATTCACATTTCAATTAGTCTTATGAATCAATGACGTCCAATGTATTATCTCAAAAAAAAAAAAAACATGACGTCCAATGTAAGAAAATTATTATAATGTTCTCTCGTGCATTCGATATTGCTCAATAAGTAATTCCTTTTTTTTTTTTTTTTGGGGAATGTCTAGGTGTGAAATAAGGAGGGAATTAAAGGCAATCTGAACTCTCTTGCAGACTTGCGCGAAAATATGAAGTGATGCTAATGAAGTTTTTTTTTTTCATTTCATAAACAATTGGAAGTTCGAAACTGTTCGTCGAAATTAGAGGAATATTAATTCATATCATATTGGAATCGAATTATGTCATATATTAGAATAAACAGGTAAATATTGCATGAGGGCTGAGGGTGACCTTTAAAACTGAATCGTGTGCCGTCGCCTGTGTTAAGGGCAATGCTTCGCATTTCATGTGGGTGCCACATTGATACAATACTTGCTTTGTTTTTTTTTTTTTTTTCCCTTCTTCTTTTTCCTAATCTGGTACACAGATAATGCAATGAATGCGTATAATAATAGTATTTCACATGGATTTCAATTTTTACGGGGAAACAATCAAATTTGATGACAGTGTTCCATGCATTCCTATGACAACATCAAATTATAAACTCCTAGGATATGATATCCCGTGGGAGTTTAATTATTTATAATATGCTGCTTTACTTGACTCTCAACATCGATCCACGTCTACAATCGTGATGATATATATATATTTTTCTCTTATCATCTCGTCACTCTTTCAAGTTATACTGCTTGGATGCATTTGGTACACAATAAGATTTCTTTATTTTTTATTTATAATAGAGATAAGAATTCGTTACTGAGAAGAGAGCAAGTGGAGGAGAAAATTAAAATTCGAATTTCAGACTTCCTATTATAAAGTTATTTTTTATTATTTTAATTAAACTGAATCTTTAAAATATAATAAAATAATATAAAATAAGTTAATATAATTATGTTATATATACTATTAATAAAATGAAATTAACTCTTTTTTGGACTTTAAAATGAAATTGACTAATCATATATTATTTTATACTGTCTCATGTACTTAACACTCCTTTTAAGTATTGATCGCTCGCGTTTAAATCACGATTTAACTGATGATTGGGTCATTTTTTATGATTAATATTTTTTTTTTTTGGAACAAAGTGATTAATATTTTCTAGTCTCCAGTTTTTATAGATTTTCAGTTTTCACTCGTGTCAATGTTGTCACGTAGATCCAGTGAACGTGATTAATATTTTCAGTTTTCATTCATGAATTTAGCAAGGCCGATGGGCGTGAGGCGGGCGCGTGAATGCCACTCCGAGCTTCTTTTGCTACCTTCCCCTGAACCGCGTGCTGAGTCATCGCCAACGTCAGAATTCAGATTACCTGTGCTTTTACCCACGGATGCTTGTTAGTCGTAAGAGATCTAATTTTTAAAATAACGTATTTATTATTATTGTTTTAAAACTTAACCTAGAATTATTTATTGTGCCGAATGTTTTAAGTTTAAATTTCAATTAAAATTAATTAATTAAAAAAAATTGTAATCTCTTTTATATGCTTATAAAAATAAGAAAAAATAAGTAACATCTCTTAAACTTCTTAAAAAAGATTGTATTAATTTATTATGTACAGTAAACAAAAATCGCTAAATTGAATTATTATAATAGCATATTATTAAGACCAGCTGTTATTATAACCATACAAACTGAATGGATTGGTCAGAGTCTCTTTTATCAATCTCTTTCTTTGAGCTTATTTGGCAAATATGTTAAAAATAGGATAATAATAAAACTAAAAATTTTGATTGAAAAAATGAGAATAAATGATTATTATACACTTAATAAGGTCTTTATTAATTATTTTTCATTTCCGAACTTGTAATATTGTTCATTTTGCCAAAATAAGTTCATATTATCGCGTAATATTAATTATACAAATGAGGATAGACTATAATTAACCTTTCTCAAAAGGGTATGTCAAATATTCCTAACAATTACATCAATCTTCAAAATTCATTGATAAAAGGAATAGTTTTAAGGGAAAAGAGTTAAATAGCATATTCACATGAAATTAAATCTTAGAAAAGCGACATAAAATTTATAAAAATTTAAAGACTTAAATCAATTTACAATTCAATGAGTTTTTTATGATGAGTCAAAAAAAGTGTATCGATTTTAAATTTAAAGTTAATAATCAGATAAAATCAAGAAAATTGGTGCAAAACTTAAAAATAATAAAAACAGATTTTCAATGATAAACTAAAATTACAAGATCTCCGCCAAAAAAAAAAGTTAGTCTGTCAAATAATTTTACCAAAAAGAAAAATTGGCCTTGGATAAAAAAAAAAAAAGAGCCTTTTAATAGTTTGATTGGTCCAGGTCATCACTCTGCTCTTACTTAAAAAAAATTGTTATATAATTGTATTTTAAATAATATTAAAATAATAATATAGCCTATTAATTAATATTTATTATTATTTTTTAATTCAATTAACCTCTACAAGTATTTCAGGAAAAAAAAAAAAGGTCATCTCTCTCCTAGAAAGACATGACATTAGCCAATCCGGCAGCACTACGTGGTGAGTTACGAAAAGAACCACGTGGAAGATGGCGCGTACCGAATAGCGATGATGCCGTCGTTGAACTGTCGAGGTGGCAGACAGCCTCGCACGTCTGACTGTTCGAAAGCGACATTCGAGGGTTGGCCTGAGGTCCCACAGATGTACAGAAAGATACCATATCCGGCCCCACTGTAGGACCAATGGACTGCCAGCTCAGGCCTTCCCACTCCGTTGCAAAAGCGACCGTTTGGCTCCTCTTCGTTTTCCTGGGAATATGTGATTTTGAAATTATATATATATATGAGTTTTAATTTTTTTTTAAGTTTTATTTAAATTTTTAATTTTTTTTATTAAATTAATACATTTATTAACAAAAGGTAATCAATTTATTAAAAAAATAATTTTTATTTTATAAAAATTATTTTAAAAAAATTAAATACACTAATTAAAAATTTTTTCTATCAAAAAATATACATTTTATATATTTAATTCGTATATTTGTTTATTAAAAAAATATTTTATGTGTATATTTGTTAATGAAAAAAATATTTAATTCATTTATTTGACTTTTCTTTAATAATTTTCATTAAGTTAAACTCATTTATTAATAGATTGACCACTTTTTGTGAATGAAAGGACTAATTTGGTAAACAATTAAAAAGATTAAGAATCAAATGAAATGTAAAAATAATTTAAAACTTATATGAAAAAAATATAAAAATTTAGAATTAAAAAATTATATATCTCAAATGTGTTTTATCAAGAAATTAGAGAAAGCAAGAGGATTTGATATTGGTCATAACCAATGGGAGGTGCGTAAATACAATACTTATATAAATAATTTAAATCGTTAGATCGTAAATAATATAATAAATTATTAAATTATTAAATATTATAAATTAATAAGTTCCTCTTGTGTGACTCTTTAAGTATATTAACCGAATCTTACTCATATAAATATTTTTATAAGTCAGATTTACGCAACTCATAAAACTGTACCATAAATTAATTATAGTAATTTTATAAATTATTAATCAAATAATGGATTATAAGTTTCAAATCAACATTATTAGATGCTAAAAAAAATCAACATTTTTATTTTCAACCGGCAATTAATGGGCATGAGGTACTAACAACTGATAATAATATAATATAATTATATGGCTGGTCTTCTGCACTTTTACAAATAATGCACCAGCTAACCTTATAGGTTTTTTTTTTTTTTTTTCTTTTTTGAGGATTGGAGAACACAAATGATAAGGATAAAAATCCAAATGACTCGCACATTTCTCTTGGCTTTACCCTATTTTTGATCAGGTCTTCGTGCATTGTTCTATTGCCAAAGGTCGACATGTCAAGTGAGCGGAGAGCCAGCAGAACTCAAAAAGTGCGTTACACTGCTACAATAGTCGACATGTATATGTTTTGAGTTCCTCTAATTTAGGACGCTTCTGCTGTGTTCCAATGCATTTGTTTTAATCTCGACGTATATATGTATTGTGACACTGATTTCGGCTGGGCTTTCTAGATGCTAAAAAATTATGCTGTTTATGTTGTTCAGAAAGCAGTAGATATGACTCTCCCCTGGCATTCTCATATTTTTTAGTGGAACTCCATGTAATAATTAAGAGAAACATACATTTTGATTATAACATTTCAACTAATATATACACCAATTATACCGATCGCATAATAAATTAAGATTTTTAATTTTATATACACTAGACTCTAACAACTTATTATCGATTTTAATACTGAAAACATAACAAACTAATTATAATTCAACTAAAATAATAAATTATAATTTTAAACGAAGTTAAATTAACGTCAATATGACTTACACAAACCTCACTCGATGTATTTGCCACAAAAGGATGCAATAGATAATATTGTTTTCTTCGCGTACTTGTTAAACGATCAAGAACATGTCATGAAAAGGGATCACGCAAGCAAAACCCATTTAAGGATTTTACTTTCTTCAACATTTTAACAACGTCTTAAATAAGTTCTGGATTTGTCCTCACTAGATTTGTTTCGATCAAAATTTTTTGCAACAAAGCTGCTCTCTTAGTTACCTGAGCGTTAATTAAGCCGAGTGACGCCGGCCATATGGCAGTTAAGTTGCCTTGTGGAAAATATATCGCAACCTCATTAGTTAAATTTGACAGGCATCGGTGGATAAAACACGTAGATCAGCTGATACGCACAAAGCAGACATAGCCACGTGATATATTGCATTTAAATGATTGTTCGAGATAGAATAAGAAGAAGATAATGGAGTCACGTTGTTTTCAAATTTGAGTTTTACTATATAGTTTAATTTTAAATAGTATTAAAGTAATAACGCTGTTCTTACGATAACTACAAAATATTTTCATACTTGTTGGGTTCAGTCTACTTAACAACGGTAAATTTATGTAATTTTTGTTGACAGATTTATAAGACATCACTTTACTTACTCATTTTTGTTACCCAAAAAAAAATCAAAAATGATTTTTTTTTTCATTTATTGTTTATGTAGGGGGTTTGCTGATATTTTCACAGTAATTGATATGGGGGGGGGGGGGGGGGGAACTCTTTAAGGAAATGCCTTATTTTGGATTTTCCTTCTTTCAGATCCTTATGCAAGTCTGGACTTATTGGGTTTTATGGGCGTTAACTGCCCGTAAAAAGTTCTATATATATCCATCCATTCTAGGTATATTGACTAATTCAAACATAGCTTGTAATTGGACCCCAAAATAATTGAAACCTAACTTGTGATATTGAGTACTATTCTACCAAATACATTGAAAAAATTGTATCAGTTATGGATAGTTAGCTGATATTCTCTCAAGGATCGATGATTCCATTAGGTTGCTAAAACAAGGCAATATTATGAATGAATACATAGGATGACAGTTGTAGAATATTAATGGCTTTGGCTTTCCTATTTGGTGTATTGACTTGCCACGAATATTGACACACCTACGCGTGTAGGCTTTACCCCTCCTCAAATTGTTCTTCTTTGTTGGATGAAGCTGTACATGGTGACAGTGATAGCCTTCGTAACGTATGTAAGGTAAAAAAAAAAAACAGATGATCATGAGCTGGCTGTAAATTGATCGTTTGGTAGTTAAAAGTATACGTCTCGATTTATTAATTCCTTGCCTCAAGAATGATGGGAGCGGACTTATTTATTGGATGGGTCACCTCTGTAAAGGGCGAATTTATTTGGTATTTATGATCACACATGCTTTGCGAGATCAAGAGAGGCCTAGCTAGTGTGAACCAAAAATCCATAGTTCATATTTACTTTTCCCCTCGCCAAACTAAACTTCGTACAACTTTTCTTACCTTTTTTTTTTTTTTTCAATTAATTATAATTAAAACTTGAAGTCCAAACGTTTACTTTGTCTTAGCGAACTCTATTTTATAACTGGATAGCATCGTAACCAAATTTTTCGAGAAAGATAAGAACTTAAAAAAAAAAAGTAATGAATAATCGTACGTTAAATTTCAAAAAAATGTAAAGAAGCAATATTCTTACGTTGTATATGATTTAAGTAATCACCAATTTTATTGATCATAAATATAGTTGAAAATTCAATTCCACTATATCTCTCCTTTTTTTTCACTTATATGGATTTAACCCTTCTCATAACTAAACCCAAAAAAAAAAAAAAAAAAAAGAAGAACAACAACAACATTATCTATGAAGTGGAATATATATCTTTACAATGACCAGGATCGCCCAATCCCACTCACAATACAATGAGTTAAATTAGGCGTATTCAAAGGGGTATTTCAACATTCAAAACTTACACCTTTTATTTTAGAAGTTTAAAAAATATTTAAAATAAAAATTTAAAATTTTAACCTTAAGAAAAGAACGTGTAAAATTTACAAAAAAAAATAATTATTTTATCAACAAGTCTCTTTAATGTAAAAAAATAAAAGTAGGTCAATGCTTTCGTGATTAAAGCACAGCACAGCACATTTGCATTACACTGCGGCCATTCCCAAAAGTCAATATAAAGCATTATATCGTGGTTAAAAAAAATAAATATATAAAGCATTATATCCCTAAAGTCAATATAAAAAAATTGTTCGCTCCACAACATTTCGAGATATCCCAAATCACGTTTTTTCCCCCATACGTACATTCGATGAACTGAAAACGAACATATGCAGACAACATGGCGTGACTCGGGAGAATAACAAAGAGAAATCTGAAGGATATTATTATTTCCAACTTTGGATGCGTCTTACCTATTACGACGGTCGAGGTGGGATTTCTTTTTCTTTTAAACAAGGTAAGAAAATGCACACAATATTCACGCACTAGAACATATCAAAGTACATGTCGTTATTATTATTATTATTATTATTATTCAAAACAAAAAAAAAAAAGATAAATTGTAAAGATATTACTGTTGTATATATAAGTCAAGATTCAAAACTTTTTTTAACATCATCATTTAACTTTTTTTATTAGAATAACTCATCAAGTGACTATTAATATACCTAACTGAGACTCTGTTATAGGCAATCACACTGATTCCTGTCGCATTTCAATCGAATCCTTTAAGCTCATATTAGTGAGAATACCTTTGTATATTTCAATTAGAGAAGAGTGACAAAATAGAAAATTGAACTTAAGTCAATTGCAAAAAATACACGACAAATCACCATACAAGCTATCAATATTAAAACTAACCAATTGAGAAATCACATGATTTTTTATACATTATAGTGAGTAAACCATTTTAATCGGTACGAGACAAAGCCAAATATTTTATGAACAAACAATTGTAATTAAGTTCTTGAAATTCTTGCCAAAACATGAAGATGCGTATATTTTTGCTAATTAGATCAGCGCTCATAAGGGTTATGAGAATATATTGCATGTAATATCGTTTTACCTAGCATCAAAGAAATCTTCAAAAAAAATTAAAACTACAAAAGAACTGTAAAATCCTAACAAGATCTGGACCAGGATGAGCACAAACACAACAACAATGTGGCACCAGTGTAAATAATGACAAAAAGAAGGGCAAGTGAAGGCAACGAAAAGCAGTTTGTAGTTTTTTGTACCCAGTTTTTGAAGATCCGAGGCAATGCCCTCACCTCACGTATCGATGAAATCAGAGAAGAGCAGTGGGAGCCAACATGCGATGGGGTGGCCAAAACCTACTTATTAGCGGCAAAATAAGAAAGGAAAACGTGGAAACCCCGAAAAAAAAAAAAACAAAGGCCACAAATGTGGGACATTGTCTTCATGACATAACGTAATTTTTCCATAAGAATCAATTTAATTAAAATAATAAAAAATCTGTGTTATTTATTAAAAAATTTAAATTTTGAATTTTAATTATCTCTCACTTATTTTATCATCAATAATAGGCTATCATATTTTTTTTTACAGATCAAAAAAATGTAATTTTTCGTGAACACAGTAAACAGAAGATATACCAATTAAACTACAGCTATATTTTTATATTTAAATAGTAATAAATAATTATATATTTAATGTTTTAGTTTATTTATATCAAATTAGTTAAAAAATAAAACAGGAAAAATAAAGTAGTAGAAAACTCGTTTGCTTTGCTTGCAACGTTCCCTAGGCAAAAGCCGGCTCATTACTTCTTCTCTCTCTCTCACAAGACTGTGTTTTCTTTTCTTTTTCTTTCTTTTGTTTTTTTTTTTTTGGTTTCCAGTTTCCTTTTGCAGTTTCTAATTAATTACGTTTATTAGTCGATCAATGTTCCTTTTTCTTTTCTATTTAATTCTTTTTCCTTGTTTCTGAAAAAATTTTCCGTCTCTTTCTCTCTCTCTCTCTCCCGCTCTCTCTCTCTCTGCCACTGTTTCATAATCGTGCTGTTTGTGGGATGTAGTGTCAGACTCCCCCACAGTCCCCCACATATTTTCCTACAAAACACAAAGCAGCGAAAGTGAAAATAGTGTTGGAGAGAGAGAGGGGGAGCAACTTTGATAGGCAATTTCTAGAGAGAGAGAGAGAGAGAATAACTAGGACTGCCGCCGGGAATGCCCTGCGTCCCGGCGTTTTCATTCTCATTTCCGTTTCCGGCGACAACTCATCGGAGAATGCGAAATGGATGAAACCCACCTGCCAAACTGAAATACGATCCCAAAACGCATCAAAAATCGAAGTGTTACAAAACACTGACTTAAGAAATTTATTGAGAGAGAGAGAGAGAGAGAGAGAGAGAGAGGAAAAGGGTAAGGTGGAGTTTTATGAAAGGAAAATGCTCGTTGATGAGCCAAACGATGTCGTTTCGACCACCAAGAAGAAAAAACCGGCGGAGGAAGGTAAGGTAGTACCGCCACCTCCACCACCGCTGCTGGCTCCGCTTCCACCGCAAGCCATCGTTGTTAACCGCGCCCGATCGATTTCCGCCACCCGAAGAGTCGCACCCGCAACGGCAACTGCCGACGAGGACATCTCTGTCGCCTCCGCCGCTACAACCACCGTTGAGAAGCTCCTCCCCAACGGGGATCTCTACATAGGGGCGTTCTCCAGCAGCTGCCCTCACGGATCCGGCAAGTACCTGTGGACCGATGGGTGCATGTACGAGGGGGAGTGGCGGCGGGGAAAGGCGTCAGGGAAAGGGAAGTTCTCGTGGCCGTCCGGCGCCACCTTCGAAGGCGAATTCAAGTCGGGTCGGATGGAAGGGTTCGGCACATTCATTGGATCCGATGGGGACACCTACAGGGGCTCCTGGAGCGCTGATCGCAAACACGGGTACGGCCAGAAACGCTACGCCAACGGAGATTTCTATGAAGGGACCTGGAAGAAGAATCTCCAGGACGGCCATGGTAGATACGTGTGGAAAAATGGGAATGAGTATGTTGGGGAATGGAAAAACGGCGTCATTTCGGGGAGAGGCGTTCTGATGTGGGCTAACGGCAATCGGTACGACGGGCAGTGGGAAAATGGAGTGCCCAGCGGACATGGGTTCTTCACGTGGCCTGATGGGAGCCGCTATGTTGATACCTGGAACTGTTGTAACAACAACAACAACAACAACAACAAGGATATCAAAACCCATCATCACTGGAATGGAACTTTCTATCCGGGCGGTAATGGAAAGGAGCATTGCTTCAAAGGGAGTGGGAGTGAATGTGATTTGTTGTTGGCCGCGGCTGGGGTGGCGGCAACAACCAGGAAGAGGTCATCAGTGGATGGAGCAAGAGGGAGTAACATGAATTTCCCCAGGATATGCATCTGGGAGAGCGACGGTGAGGCTGGTGATATTACTTGTGATATTATTGATAATGTGGAGGCTTCCAAGATTTACAGAGAAGGGTCGGATCGTGAGGTGGTTAAGCAGTTCAGAAGAGGGCCTTGCTGCTTTAATGGCGGAGAAGTGAAGAAGCCTGGCCAGACTATTTCCAAAGGGCACAAGAATTATGATTTGATGCTCAATTTGCAATTGGGTATCAGGTAAAATTGTTTTGTGAATTTGAGTTTCTGGCTTCATTTTTCACTTTAATAATATTTCTTTTGCTGCTAGGTTTTCGAGTTTGATTAGCTTTTACTTATTTTTCGTGTTGTAGCTTGATTTCATGTAGTGGCGTGTATTTGTGTAGATATTCTGTTGGGAAGCACGCCCAGATTTTGAGGGACCTGAAGCCGGGTGATTTTGATCCCAAGGAGAAGTTCTGGACGAGGTTCCCACCTGAAGGATCAAAGACTACACCGCCACATCAATCCTCTGAATTCCGTTGGAAAGATTATTGTCCCATGGTGTTCAGGTATTGCTTTTTCCAAAGTTTAAGTTGATTTTCTGGTAAATCTTGTATTGGGTTGAATTTCGGCTTTACTTTATATTGTACCTTCCTCTGCCTTTCCCAATCTTGAAGTTTCATGTAGTTGGAAATCAACATGAGATTACTATTTGCTTAATTTAATTTTTACTTCATGGTATGGTGATGACCTTTTCTTTCCTTCATTTCCTTTTGCACGAATTAGACATTTGAGGGACCTATTCCAAGTAGACACCGCAAACTACATGCTAGCTATCTGTGGGAACGACGCCCTTAGAGAGCTATCCTCTCCAGGGAAGAGTGGCAGCTTCTTTTATCTCACACAGGATGATAGATTCATGATAAAGACCGTGAAGAAATCAGAAGTCAAGGTTAGTTGCCCCCTTTATGACTTCTGTCTCGCGAAATTTCAAGTTTGAAAAGGCACACAATTATTTCAACTGTGCACAAGTGGCAATTGGTAAATTGCTTCTCCAGTTTCTTATTTAAATAAGGCATTTGTTAGGTGCGTAGTTATATCGGTTCTGAACTTTTGCTATCTGTGTTCAGGTGCTTATTAGAATGCTACCCAGTTATTATCAACATGTCCGCCGTTATGAAAATTCTCTCGTGACAAAATTCTTTGGCGTTCATTGTGTTAAACCAATTGGTGGCCAAAAGGTATTTGTTACCCTTCTGTAGGTTCAACTCTTCTTTCTATTGGTTGTACTTTGTTCACACGTCTGATCTCCGGCTGTATATTGGAAACCAGACACGTTTCATAGTCATGGGCAATTTGTTCTGCTCGGAGTACAGAATACATAGAAGATTTGACTTGAAAGGATCCTCTCATGGCCGCAGTACTGATAAGCCTGAAGGCGAAATTGATGAGACTACAACTCTAAAGGACCTGGATCTCAATTTTGTGTTTCGTCTTCAACAAAACTGGTATCAGGAACTCATAAAGTAAGTTTAAACTAGCACGCATCATGTCTATTATGGTGGAATTTGTTGTACCAGATTTCACTGCTAGTTTATTCTGCATTTTTTTAACATACCGAGGAACTTTGGCAGGCAAATTGATCGAGACTGTGAGTTTTTGGAAGCTGAGAGAATCATGGATTACAGTCTTCTGGTTGGCCTCCATTTCCGTGATGACAATACGTATGATAAAATGGGGCTGTCACCTTTTCTTTTGCGGACTGGTAATTGACCTTGTCATCTTCCTAAATGGAGTACACCATTATGGATAAGGTCGTCACAATTTGTGTGCTGATTTCATTTCTTTCTCATTCAGGGAAAATGGATTCCTATCAAAGTGAGAAGTTCATGCGAGGTTGTCGTTTCCTTGAAGCAGAATTACAAGATATGGATCGAGTTTTAGCTGGCCGGTATGTTCTCATCTTTTATTGTTTGTCCTGGTTTGAGTTTGTGTCTACTAATGCACTAATATAGTTAGCTAACAGGACGTAATAAGAAATATTTGGCCCAAAGCTATTGACTATTTCAATGTCTATGTAACAGTCAACTGTAAGGACATGTGGTCTTGTGTTTGGTTAATGGGGCCAATAATTGCTTCTCTGCATTTGATCATTTTGAATGGAAAAATTGAAAGTGGCTTGTTTGGCCATGTTGATATGGTGGGGTTAGTTCGGTAGGAAGCGGTTGATGGTGGGGCATGGGGAGTGGTGGTTGCTATTCCTTAACCAGATAAGCGCCACGGTTTCATTCATTATTGGTTGCTGAATGTCTCAAATTTTGATTTCTTTGACAAACGGTTTGTTCCGACAGGTCACTGTACGTCCCTAATTTTAAGTGATTTAAGTGAATTTGCCTAGGTAGATAAGGTTGAGGGTTTAAAATTACATTTTATCACAAACTTACGCTAAAAATGTTTTTCATTTCAGGAAACCTTTGATAAGGTTAGGGGCAAACATGCCAGCGAGAGCAGAGAGGTTGACTCGTAGGAGTGATTTTGATCAGTACAGCCATTTGACCCCTTCCGGTGAGATCTATGAAGTAGTCCTTTATTTTGGGATCATTGATATCCTACAAGATTACGATATCAGCAAGAAACTAGAGCATGCCTACAAGTCCTTACAGGCCGACCCGACCTCAATCTCAGCGGTCGATCCCAAACTCTATTCAAAGAGGTTCCGCGATTTTATTGGAAGAATCTTTGCGGAAGACAGGTGGCAGTGAGGATGTTGAATTGCACACTCTTACATCCTAATGGTAAATGATGTTGGTCGATTCGGTACCCTGCCTCTTGAGAGTCCAAAAACCGGAGACTTAAGCCATTTCTGGTGGTGGAATGAGCACAACTAGATAGCGGATGGGAGAGCTGGGTGGTGGGGTTTTTTGCGGGGCTGTCTTATGGCTGAATTTTGAAGATCGGCCATGGCGCTTTTGATGGCTGGCGGGGCAAGTACATGGTATATCTAATGGGGCGGGCGGAGGAGTGGAACTCGAATTTTGATTCCTTGTTTTTCTTTGTTAGCCCTTAGAAATTTTTGTGGCATTAAAGGATTGTGAAATTGTGAAGAAGATTGGAAAAATAGGGTATATAGACAACAGGGAAAATGTTTTCCCGGAGAGAAGATTCAAAAACATGGGGGAGGTTGACTTGGAATAAGAAAAGTGTACAGCATACAGAAACGATGGGTAGTTTTGGAAATTCGTGAATATTTATTGTTATTATTTTTTATTTTGGTCAGATATTTCGAAAGGAAAAGAAATAAAAAAGCTTGAATTGAATGAATCACCTAAAATGAGATGGGCCCCATCTGGGATCTCTCTCTATGTTGCAATCCCCATCAGTCCTCGCTTTTATTTTTGAACTGTGTGTGCTTGTGCAAGAATGGCAATCTCACCTGTGGCATAATTTAGAGATGGGGTCATTTGCCTTTGGCTTTTGCAGTGAAAGAAAGAAAGCCATTGGGCAGAGGAAGGGGAGGGAGTGGGTGAAAGACCTGAAAAGTAGAGAAAGCCCTGGCAAAAGATGCGTTGGCGTTTCTTGTTCCTTAGCTTTCTTTAACCACCCGTCGTTTTACTGTTACCACTTAATTTATTGGAAAAAGGTCGGAGGACATAAAAGAGGTGAAATAAAAGTATCAATTGTAAGATATATTTATGTAATAGCATTAATTTTTATGTAATAAAAAATAATATTATAATTTTTGTATCATATTTTATTAATCTTGTTATACAAATATTTAAACTGTCACATTATTAATAAATATTATGTCTTCTAATTTCTGTCTTCCTAATAAAATCTTAATATATTTGTCCTAGTAAGAAAAGGAAATCCAAATTAAAAATGATTTTGACCCCATGTGTCTTTTGAGCTTTGAATAATGTGAGTCTTTAAACCCCCCCCCACAACCAAAAAAGACCCCTATATACTTTATTATTTGTCGTTCCAGTTTTAAATCTTCCCAAAATATTGTGTCAGAGTTTTTGTTTTTTTTAATGATCAACTATTTAACATCAGAGTACAAACTATATTTCATGATATATAAAATTTTCAAATTTAAACTTTTGCAGATATAATTGTTGTTTTGTAGGTTATTTTTATGTTATTTGAGTTCTAAATTTTACTAAAACGTATACTTGATTATGAACCGTCCAAAATGTACATATATTTTAGCAAAATTTTGAATACAACGACATAAAAATAGGATACGTGTGCGATGAAAAATCTGGAAGGTTTTCAAATTTCATTAGTATTTCTAATCAATTATCTGGATTACTTATGGGAGGGCATTTTGGCCACTGGCAAATGAGACCGTAAATATTTAGGGCATTTGTTTTTAGGGAAATACTAGGCGAGATCTCTAAACTGGGACCAAAGTAAGACTTTTTAAATGTAATCGAAGTGATATGAATTATTAGATAATTAAATATAAAAAAATATAAATATAAATAAATTATTAAATATTATTAAATAAATTATTTATATATTTATATTTTTTTAATTAACTTCTACGTAATGATCAATTTCCTTTTAAACGGAGAGGTCACAGTCTATGGCAGAGAAATCCTGCGATGATGGCGATGGGCTCCTACCCTTCCCCACAGTAGAGTTTTGTTTTTGGTTCTTTTTGGTCGCTGTGGTGTGGCTCTCTTTTGGGACCTTCTACTGTCTGATTGCTCAGGCCCCAGGCACGAGTCTGCAGCATGATTGATCTATATTACCGCCATTGCCTATAATCTTTTTACTTGATAGGCTCTCTGTTTTTCCTTCAAAAAAAAAAAAAAAAGCAGGCGAAAATGTTACTGTTGGATTCTTTGAAATTTTCAAATGTATTGAATGAATAATAATGTTCATCGATTTTTTCCGTTCCCCCACGTGAAAAACAAGAATATAATTCCTAGTAGACATTGCAATGGAAAATCTTATAAGCTCTAGTGAATGTTCAAAAAAAGACTGAGAAGATCAAATTTGAAGAAGAAAAACAAAAGAACAGAAAATTGTACTAAATTCATTTTGTGAACAAGTTTACGTTTACATAACAATAAAAGTGAAAGATCAAAGGACCAAACTATTGGCCTATTGGGTGTCATTGCACTGCTCTCAAAATTGACGTGTAAATGGGGATATTTACAGTAGTAGTCCTGCCACATTTCGAAGATGGTATTGTATAATTGCCTAGGTGGGGGCGTTGCCTAAAGTGAAATTTTTCCTCAAGAGCACCTAAAAAAAAAAAAAAAAAAGCTTATTTGCTATTTTGCCTGTAAGACGAGTATACCAAAGTTGAAATCTGATACAGATCTAAAAATCTTAGGCCTGGCGCTATGTGTTGGGACCGTTAATGTGTAGTTGAAAGAATTTATCAGGAAGAATGATGATATTTATCATAATTTAATTTTTTAATATTTTTTTATTATTTAATATGAAAATTTTAAATTTTTTTTGAGAGTTACTTTTTTTTATGTCAATTTGTAGAATCTTTTTCTGTTAAAATTATTTTTTGAGAAAAAAAAATCAGAAGATTGAATTGTTATAATTAAGAATACTCTCTAAAAGTTACAGTATCGTCTTTGTTGCGGCCATGTATTTCTTCTCCCATATTTAATATTTTAATTTTTAAACTCAGTGCTTGCAGTTGTCCTTATGATTTGGCTACGTGATCTCCACCTACTTGCTCCATGCCTAAGCCTATCGTATTGCCAAAAAGAGAATGCTAAAATGAGTCAGATTCCCCTAATTAAACCAGTTGTTTACCTTGGAGGTGGATTTTGAGAAAAATTTCACAATTTTTTTTTATTTGCGTTGATAAGTAGATAATTGAGATACATTAAACGTCTTAGTTTGTGTTTTTTATATATATTTTCAATCAAAAATGGGTTATTATTATTGTTATTATTATTATTTTTTTAATCTACAATAAGACAATCAAACCACATTAAAAAAAGAAAAAGTGAACAAGGACGAGAGTTCGAACTACTGCTGTAGCTCAGTCTCTCCACGCCACTCGGGCAATGACTGAGGCTCTCGGGTCTCCATTTATGCCATTTCTAATCTCATCATCTATTGCATACCTAACTTAGCAAAAGGCAACTAGGTTTTTATTTTATTTATTTGTTTATTTTTGTTGCCTCGTTGGCAACTGGAGGTAGGCTCAAGTTGCTGCCCAGTTGGAAAGCAACAAGTGACACATCATGCGAGCAGAGGGTGCTGCAGGAATTCACAAATCAATTTGTTTGTTTCTGCCGTTACATGTGAGATCAGAGTAGTGCTTTTGCCATGTGCACCTGTTGTGATGTTGTTGTCCAAACTATCCACTCGACACCTTTTTACGTGTGTTGGGAACTATTTAGTTATGCACGGCGTCTCTTAATTAAATAACATTTTTTGGCATTTTAACACTCAATTGAACCTATCGCTCGTTCTTAAAAAAATAACGAATCAATAATTACATAATTAAGGATATATAAGGTGAAATTGCACGTTTATTCATCCAAAGATTATCCTATGTCTTTTTACTATTTTCGTAGTAAAATGGAATATCTACACAATTTTTTTTATGGACCTATATTGATATTTATTTATTTGTTTATGTATTTATTTTTGGAGTCGATTGGCCAACCAGTTACCAACGTTATTGCGATTAGTGCTCTTTCAACGAGCATTTGGGGTTCTAAATTACGTCCTTGTAAACCATTATTCGACTTTAATTTCAACGGGCTTTCTTACAAAATCATTTAATCGGTTAATTATTTGTAGGCCTGGAAGTTCAAAGAAATCATGATTAAAAACATCAAGCAAGCGTGGACCAAAAAGGGAATTTGGATTACACGTTGGCGTTACCTTCGGGATTGCTAGCTTTTTATTTGGGTGTTCTACCAAGAGTTGACATTCATAAATATGTATATATATATATATAATATTCGTGAGTGGCACTCGATCTCCTCAATTCCTTTCCTTGTCTGACTTTGTAAATTTCTCAGCTGGGACGAGCCTTTTCATAAGATAAATGGGCAGAAAGTCCATATATTGCATTTGCATGCCACCACGAAGTCCTTTAAATATTGTCTATGTGCATGTACTAATTGAGCACACCCATAACCATAGAACATGTAACCAACTGGTCTTAGACCAGTTCGCCCGTATGCAGCCACTTGTAAATTCCTACAAATTTATAGGATAGGGAGCTTTGCTCCTCGGAGTCTTTGGAACTCTGTGCAGTCTTCAGAACTGCTTACCCTTTCTCACTAATAACCAACAAAACTAACAAGTAATTATTTTTTGGGTTCCATTGGTTGGACATACGCAATTGACTATACGTTTCAGTCATACTATAATAATATACAATTTTTTTGTAACTTTATACATACTTTTTATAATAAAAAAATAAATTATAAATTTTTATTATAAAAAATATAATTGTTGTTACAAAAATTATAAACGTTATTACAGTATGACCATTAAATACGGCAACCAAGTATACCCTCCAACCTTTTTCCCTTTTTATATTCTAAAATACCCATAGAACTTGCACCTCTCTCTCTCTCTCTCTTTGATAATTTGAAACAAAATATTAGATCCCTTGTGCCTCGCCTATCATGACACCTACTCTTTCTTATTTTGGACTATCCCCATTAAACATAGCAGTTCTAAGATTATACTCATAAATAAATAATTTATGATTAAGTCATAAATTAGGAATTGGATATATTCTCTTTTCGCAAGATTACGCGGGCTAAAAACACCTGCTATACGTCCAAGACAGCTTTCTACAACTTTGGACTAATCGATTACCACTAATTGCTATATTGGATGGAGTAAATTTTCTATCCTATTACAAAATAATTTTGTCTTAAAAGTATTTAGGACTAATCCCTAGACTCCTCTTTATCATCCCTACTTGGATTAACAACTAGACAACCATGTTAATTTGGTTGACCATAAGAGTAAAATTCTTAAACAAGATGAAAGTTCAAATCTCATCTCAAATTCTCATATTTTACTTTCAAAAATAAAAAATATAGATGTAATAACTCAAACGCGCCTTAATTAACAGTCCACATTTCTTGTTTAATATACGGTAAGATCTCCAAGAAATAGCACATCAGGGAAAAAATATGGATTCCAAGAAATATACGACAAATCAGATATATAACTGTGACTTTCATAAAAATGATGTATGTGCTGCAAGGGGAGAACACTCGTGTGCGGTGTGCCTGCCAGCTTTTGGTATTCATTGAAAATGTAGACAGCCCAACAAATGAGATTGAATATATACGCCATGGAAAGGACCCAGGATGAAAGCTCCATGACCTTAAGAAAGACATATAGTAAATAATGATGGAGACATTTCATGTGCAAATTTAAGCCTTTCAATTTTCCAGTTGGATTTGTTATGTCTTGAAAACAACATAGAATATTATAATATGTGCCAAGAAAACAACAGGAATTAACCAACCAAACCGAACAAATTCTAACTCGCAAATGACAAGGGCGGTTTTATCTCAAGTGCCGGCTCACAAAATCATCTTAATTAGATTCAATAAGTGGAAGTGAAATCTTTATTTGTTCGTGAATTTAGAATATCTTTTGTTTAGTTGTCACAAAATATAAAGTTTGTATGTGAAATTTGAAGTTCAAACTTTAGAACTGATTTATAGTTAATTATATATATATATATATATGATTATGAAAGACAAAAAGAACTACAAATTCTCGTCTGTCACAAACTTGTATTTAATTTAATTTTCTAGTGTGATCAGCTAATTGATAGACCTTCAACATAAGGTAAAAATTCTGCCAATTTTTAGCCTTCCTTGATGTACCACTTTTTTAAAATAAAAATTATTTGGTGTATAGACCTCCAATAACCAATTTTTACGTCATACATGTACAAGCTAGATAAAAGTTCTGCCAGCTAATTGATAGTCATACAACAAAATACTTAAGTCCGTCAAAAGCCCTAAGAATTCTGTTCTCATCATCCAAATGGACCTCTTCCTTGAAAAAAAACAAGCAGTTGATTATTGATACAAGTTAAAATTTTAAATCCACGCAGGTTACTCATTTTTATTGTTGGTACTCCGGCAGGTTTATTCTAGATACATAGGTAATATACAGAGTCAACATATTTGAATTTGCTGTCATAGAAAATACAAAGTTGCAAAATCCATTTTCAATGAGACAGTTTGTCATGTCGTTAGGTTTGGTGACGGTGCATGTGTGTGATGCCAAGCAAATGAAGGACAACTCAAAGTTTCCAATGATCCAATTCCAACCCAGAATTTGCAACTCTTGGCAATTCCTTTTATTTTATTTTATTTAAATTTACATTGGGTTGTTCATTTTTATTTAATTTATTGTTGTTTGACTAATGACTACGAGGACTCAAAACTTCCCAATCACCATCAGCAACTGGTTAATCCATCTACGCAATTTGCTTTGGTGGATTCACAAGTGGTGTGTGCACAATGTCGCACATTAATTGTCCTCTTCTTCTTTGAAATTTTCAATTCTCCTCTTTATTTTAATTTGTTGCCTTCAATTATTTATTGTTTGGGCATTGGGCAACCAAAAGAGGTGATTCACAGTTGAAGAAATGATGTCTACAGAGTTTCGCGATGCATCCACAGGGGGATGTATAATAAAGGAGCTCAAGTTTCGAAGTAGATATGGAACACAATTGCTACAAATTTACATTGACGAGGAGAAACAAGAAATGCAAAATAATATATTAAAATGTAATTTTTGTTCGATTTTATTGAAGTTCGACTCTCATTTCTCTCTAATTTTCAGACAAAAGTGGGTTGCTTATAAAAATGCAGGTTAAGTGTAAAGCCGCCTCAGCAATATTCTCGAACCTGCACTGCCCTTTTCTTCTAACATTTAAACAAACTAACTACTAACTATTTTCCTGTGATAAGAAAAACAAAAAACGAAAGCCTCATTCTATTGACCTTAAGCTGACACGATAACACTGATAAGGACCTATCGGTCCTTTGTCCTCCAATTCTCAAATGAGCTGCGGCCACATGTCGGCAAAAAGCAGCATTCATACCCGACATGAGGCATGAGGCTTCTTATGAGGGGGACAAGCCATTCCCCGCATAATGAATTACATTTATACAATACAGTTACAGCAATTATGTTTTATGTACTCATTGGAGACTATTCAAAGGAAAAGGTGTTTAAAATACTAATTATGGTGGCCTAAGGTTTCAAAAAAGATGTATTATTATCTGCTTTTTTTTTTTAGTCTAAATTATTATCTGTCTTGTTGTACATTAAAAAAATATAATAACAATTAATCTGCTTTTGTGATCTTCAACGAAGTTACAATAGAGTTGAGACCTATACTTGTAGCTTCTTGGGCTGGCTTACCCTAAAAAGTAATTGGGCCACCTTGGGCATCATGGGAACTTGTTGAAGCCTAAAGTCAAAGCTTACCCAGTAAGACAGATGAGAGTGGAAATGTTGAAATACTTGCCAATGCCATGCAAGTGTCGAATATATATATATATTTTTGCCTCTCAAGGTTTCAAGCAATGTGCCCAATGCCCAATGACTAAGACTTTTATATTAAATTTTTTGTATCTTTCAATTAGAATTTTAATGGGTTGATATAATATTTTCAAAGCCGCTTTAAATGTTAATGGTGATAGCAATCAATTAGAGTGTATTAAACTCACAAACTTAGCATTTGAAAGCTGAAACAAGTTGGCCCAGCAAAAAAGAAGAAATGAAAGCCAAAGAAAGGCACTCTTTCTTCAGCTGTTTATATTAGTAAAAGAGGATCTAAAGGGGTCTAAATCATTGCCAACATGAGGTTCCATTGGAGGGGACACTTGCCCAATTTTTTTCTTTCTTTTGTGGTACTGCTGTTCAGTTTTGTATGTTCCCACTAATTAATCTTGACATCCACATACACCATATAGGTAGGTTCAACACATTTTTTTTAGCTAACCCCTATAGAGATTATCGTGCAACGCAATCTTAACAATATTGTCTCAACTTCCTTAAAATGAAATGTTTGTCTCAACTTCCTAAAAGGTACTTGCTCAAAATAATATTTTTCATGAACATTTTTCAAGTTATGGGCCTTATTCTTTATTCTACAATTCCCCACTTCTCCCGGGCAATTCCAGCTTTTACTTAGTGTGCCTTTCTAAAAGGCTGCTTAAATGTCTGGTTTGTAAACACATTAGCTAATCTTTCTCGGGATTTAACAGGATAAACAACGAATAAAACATCAATTAGAGGAGGCTCAAATTACCCTGAACCTGATCTAGTGCTAACGAAGAACTGTCGTTGACCAGCTCACCTTTATACGATACTCTAGTTCCTGCATTCCACCTCTAGCAATTGCATATATAACAAAAAGATAGTTTATTGACGCACGATTGTATATAAATAGTAACAAGTAACGACATCATCTTATTTAAAAGTATTTGATTGTTTTTTTTTTAATAAATCTAATTATTTAATAACCCATATCAATTTATTATTACTTTAAATTTTTATAAATGAAGCTACTAGAATTTTCCCGAACAAAAATACTAGGTTAAATAATGTGGCTCAGATGTACATCAACCAATGTACTACTTAAAGGAACCCTTGAAAAAGGAACCTGGTGGCGTTGACAGACAATTGTACAAACGACTAGCTCTCTCTTTTTTTTTGGTTTAAAGTTTTTTTTTTTTTTTGTGGGTTGTGTTGTTTCTGTGGCCCATGATGATATATATGTGAAAGAAACAGAGGGAGACAAGTGGGCTAATGGCCAATGGGAAGTGGACGCCATTGTTGCAGGCAATTTTCATACAGAAACTAAAGGAGATTAAGATGCCCCCACCAATAATGCGCCCTTCACCCGCTACTTGAACTTGGGACCTACTTTTGGTCCCAAATAACATCCAATTTTATTTCCATTATGGTTCAGTTGCCCATCAGACAATGAGATATACACGAATACTAACGTAGCATTTTATGCGGTGGTATTAGAATTGTCTCTTTTGTGTGGTTTGGAAAAACGAAAAAGAGATATTTACCAATATTTTAGCGTAAATATCGTTAATGGACTGCTCCCAATGCATATGATATACTCAAATGCAGATTTTTTTTTTCATTAAAAGCTCATCGGACCATAAATAATACAATGAATGTAGCTCTCTTAATTTTTTATAAATTACACACCATCACTTTTCAATATTAGAACATAAAAAATGAAAATTTAAGTTTTAATAACTAAAATGCCCCTAAGGAGCTTCACTGTTTCTTTTTTTTTTTTTTGGAAGGGGGTTTATTAACAGTTTCATTGGATTATAAACTATGTAATGCAAGTAATTTTTCCCTCTTATAATTCTCACACCTTCTTTTCTTAGAAATAAAACTTAAAACCTCTACAATAAAAATCTTATACTTTAAAGTCCTCTCTTATAGTTCTATTGAATGTCTTCTGAATGATAGTGGAGCTTTATCTGTTTTTTTTTGGGTCAATATCTTTGTGCAGCAGATTATACCAAACTTCCTCATACGGAAAGCCCAGGCCTGCCATCGATAGATCACGACATATTTGCAGATACTGCGAATAGTTGAAAGCCCACATGTAGTCCATAGATCACCAAATTGCCCTCTAAGGAAATACACAACGGGCTTATTGCAGCCCTACATAGAGTACAACAAAATGCCATATTCATTTTCAATGTACTGAAAAAAAGGAAAAAAAAAAAAAGATTATGGATCTCAGAGCTGAGGTTTCTTAATAGAACTACAGAAGAACCCCACTCAAAGCGGCCTACCATAATCTTTGAGGCAATATCACGTTTTTGAGTACGATATGGTGGTTACGATGCTATTATGAAAAAATATAGAAAAAAAAAAAAAAAACCTTTTCTTCCGAGATGATCTGTGGACTAGTTGCTTCATGCTTTGTGGGGTCGATCAAATCAACTAACAAAAATTGTGATGCAGCTTTCTTTCGATCATGTGCTAAGAGATGCACTTGTCGGTCATCTCTCATGGATTAATAGTTGTTACCAAATTTAAAGTATACTACTCAACGAGACTTTTACATTTGTGAATTCTAAAATAACGAGATTCTTATATTTGTGAGTTCTAAAGTAAAGTTTAGATTGACTTATTCAGTCTTCTTTTTGTCTTAATAAAGAGATTATTTTTAAAATTCAAACTTGTAACTATTAAATCATAATAGGGTAACTTTTTTTTCACGTCAAAACTCACCATTCATTTATTTTCCTATTTATTTGGGGAATAAAAAAGGTGATAGAGTTGCTTATTCTTGACCAACGGATTATGATAAGGGGGACTTTAAAGGGGAACACCCCATTCGTCAGACTGTTTGCTCGATTTAGTTGCCGAAAGGCTGAAACATTGATTTGGCATTTTCAAGGCGTTGTTTCTGGCTACGTTTAGTTCCTTTCGTGAGTATCATTTTTCTTTATTAACTTTTGGGAACGGAATTATGAAAATGACAACTTTTTTTTTTAGGTCAGTATGAAAATGACTAATCGTAACAAGGTTGCTTGCATCATCCAACCTTAGAATGTACAAACCCAGATTAACCTGTCGCATACCCGAGCCCCCACAGTTTTTTTTTTTTTTTTTGGGTCCTTCAAGCCCCACAGTAATTTTACAACAAGTGAACCATCCAGCCCCATTTACAAGTCTTCGGCCCAGTTACAATCTGATCTGAAAATTGGGCTGCTCTGTTCCTTATTGGCCCTTATAAGTGGGAAAACTGCATAACATCCAACCGAGCATATTGCAGGCAGGCCCGGAGGGTTTATTGGGCTTGAATCGTTATTATTTCGTATGGCCCTAATTAATGAAGCCCAAACCTAGGGCGCGAATTCGATTGCAATTTACAAACGCCAACTTCTATCTGGATTGGATGCATCAGCTTCAAAATAAATCTAAAATATGTATCAAGCACACTAAATTATGTCTAATAAAAGAATTATAAGAAAAAGATGCAAAGGAGATGTTGTATATTATTACACCAAACACTACAAATTAGTTTCATAATTCTGAAAGTTGCGTAAACAGTGATTCTTTTTTTTCTTCTTGTGAGCACAATAATAACTAATCCCAAAGAAAACATTTATGCACAATAGTTTTGCTTATTAACTTATTGTATATGTCTCTAAAATATGATTTTAATTCAATTTGCTAATATTAAATTGGGAAACTGAAATAAAATTCAATAATAAAGTGGCTAAGGAATAAAATGAATTAATTGATGCATTACCTTTTGTCCTCTTAATTTCCATCTTTCGCAGGTTTACCAATCGATTTTGAGTAATTAGCAAAGCTCGTACATGTGCATATGCAAAAGGCTACTAAAGCTGTTGAGAGGAAGGAGATTCAAAATTCAATAGATTATGGACATGCAATCATATCGAGCTTTCGTGCAATTGTTTCACAAGTAAAAAACAGTAGGTGGATGGCATTGCAGATGTATACTTGTGGATCAATTCCGGGAAGAAATTGGCTTCCCAATTCAGCAGAAATTGTGGACTTACTCTGACCATGCTGCACAATATTTTTGGGTCGGATTTGTACGTAATTTATATATTTGTTAGAGTCTATCTAGGCCCAATTAATGGAATAATTCATAAAACAAATAAATTATAATATTCATGTAAACTTTTCATAAACTAATCTAATCCGAATTGTGGAACAAGGTGCAGCCAGGCCCCTCCGGTCTGATCGGGATGTTTCAACACGTATACTACTGTGCCAAAGTTGGAAAAAGATGAACCAAGAAATCAAAAAAACTTGTCAAACTTTTTCCATAGTCATTAAGTAAAAAGCCTGTACTTGTCCTTTTGAGGGCATAGCCAGCGCGGGCTCTTGTTTCTTTTTTCTTTTCTTTTGGTTAATCTCCCTTAGTGCATTCAGCCTCTCAATCTGAGCCGTCGATCACGTACCCATACCAAAACTACAGCCGTAAATATAACACTCGTCTGGCTAGATAAGTATCAGATGTGTCTGAATAAATAAACTTTGTACAAAAGAGGAGTAGTCAAACCCTGAACTCACCACCCCATACCTCAACATGTCTAGCCTTATCTTGCATGATTTTGGACAAAAACAGAGGAAGAGAAGGGAGAAGGGTGATCATAGACACAGGGTTTCCTCAGACGATGTTTGAGATTGCATGGCTCAAGGTGGAAATGAAAAAGCAAACCAAAACCTTAACCATTGAAATATGCCCCCCTGGCTCCTGAACTCAGGTCAGCGTGCCCCAAAAAATGCGAATTTTGAAAGGGATTTCTGTCCTTTTTTGCGCACACTCTGGGATCCTAATGTCAACGAAGCTTTTCAATGCTTGCTCATTTATGTAAAATGGTACACTTCCATTTAATGCCATATCCTTTTCTGTCAGATTCCTTTGCTTTTTGGATTATATTAATATAAACTATTGAATTGAATCGTTAGTCAAGATTGCTGATGTCATTTTAAATAGATTTTGACACAATTTTCTTATTTATTTTTTAAAATTTAATAATCATTTTTCTTAAATTACTTTACGGAAATATTTTTTACCGCACTTAAAAGAGAGTAGATGTATACTTAGAATCCGTTTGTTACTGTAAAATAACTTACATTTGTAAAATATTTATAAAAGAAAATATTTATAATGAAAATAATAATTTTTTTTTGTCAATTAGTTATAATACAGTTTATATTTTTCCTGAAAATAACTTCAATTCTGTAAAAAAATAAATTATTTTATCTGAAAATTTGAAAATTTTCTCTAAATTTTATGTATGTAAAATATTTTTCGTGAAATAAACGCCGAAAAACTTGTAAAATATTTTATAAGAAACAAACATACCGTTAGTGACCTGATTATTAGATTAAAAAAATATATTAAATTTAAAAAATAAATAAATTATTAAATATTATTAAATTAATTATATACTTTTATTATATCTTACCTAATGTCTATATAATCAAATTTATTATCTTATATTTGTGCGTGCTGCCATATTTTTTGTCATTAAGTTTTTCGTTTGTTTTCATATGCAAGTGCCGTGTTACCTGAGCATTACAACATTGTAAAAGAAAATAAACAAAAAAATATAATAACAATTTACATATTTCTTCCAACATTTATTATAAAAAAATTTTTAATTTAATTTTTTTTAGTAAACATAACTTATTCATAATTTTATATCATATAAAAAATAAAATTTATTTAAATAAAAAATAAAAAATAATATTTATATAATATTAAATTATAAATTAATTTTATTCAAAAAAATAAATAAAAATTGATCAATCCTTAATTATGAATGAAAAATGGCAAGACATTCTGGCCACACTCACAGCCAGAATATCTTCGCTAAAATTTTTTTTTGAATTTTTTAAAATTAAGCTATAGAATTATCATGAATTATATTTAAAATAAATTTAAATTTTTTTAAAAAAATAGTAACTTGACCCCATGATGCTCTGTTGTGAATATAAATATTAAATTTTTGGTAGATCCGAGTACAACCCCACGTTTCTTTTGTTTTTTTTTTCTGCTTGAACAACCCCACGTTTCTTTACGGATAAATTTATCAATCAAATCAAACCCCGGGCTTTACAAGCGACGCTTCAATTTTGTATTATCGATCTGACTTCTTAGCTTTGTAGGCCAAAGGGAGGGGTGGTGCCATGATGATTGTTATTTTCTGCCTCGACGGCAGTATATAGCTACATCCGAGGCGTTTGAGATGCAAATAAAGCCAAGGGGCTTCATAGAAGTTTTTGCCGGGTTTGTCAAATGGATGTAAGGGAAAACTATTCACTATACGTCAAAGTTATTGTTAAAAAAATAACGTAAAATTTGTGTTAAAATTAATACGTAAAATTTAAAATTTAAAATTATAAAATATATTGAGTTAAAAAAATAAATTATTAAATTAATTAAATACTTTTATTATATGGTACGATGCTTACCTAAGTAATTTTTTTCTTTAGACGAAATGGACTACTTGAACCTGGATTCGAATTGGTAGCCGTTTACTCTCTCTCTCTCTCTCTCTCTCTCTCTCTCTCTGTTGCTGTTGATGATAGTATGCTTAGCATGCATTTGAGCCTAATAAACCATATTATATTTCACATGACACTAATTTTGAAGAAATCAGCTATTTATCCTTTTTCGTTATTTTTGTTTACCGAAATAAACTTGATTAAAAGAAAGAAAATGTCATTGAAAATGCGTTGGCCGGGATGCAGGATTTAGTTATACTACCATTTTTTTTTATAACAAATTCGTGAATTTTTTTAATTTAAGATAAAACTAAATTAAGATAAAGCTAATAAAATAATATAAATACTATTATTACAATAAACAAGTTACATTATTTAATTCATTATATCTATTATTTATATAGAAACTTTTTTCTAAGGCTATAAAAGGAATGATAACACCGTCGTATAAAAAGGGCAAAAGGATAGAGATATAAGAAAAATGAGATGTAAAATCAAAATATTACAATTAATTTTTTGTTTTAACGAGACTCTAATGTTGTGATTGGTTTTGATGATAGAAAAGAATTGAAAAGAAATGGGGGTATTTTAGATTGTTTGGACGGTATCAAAAAATAATAATTATGCTGTTAAATTAAACAAAAAAAGTAAAATAAAAATTTAGAAACATAATGACCATAACACCCTAATATGTACGGATATTTTTGTAATTTTAATTTATTTTTAAATTATTTGTAAGGTGTTTTATAATTTTATTTGTATACTTTTTTTATCATTTTGTTACATAATTTAAATATAAAATTTTATTTTATTATTACTTTTTTATAATTTTTTTTCATAATTTTTTAATCAAAATTTTACACTCTAAACACATTATAAATATTTTAAAAAAACACAACTAAAAAATGGCAAAGGGACGCATTTGCGAATCAATAAATCAATGTACTCATGAATTGATCATAATTCGTTTATTTTTTTTATTTATCTAATTGAGCCCTATAAACTAAGAAAAAACAAGTCTAATCTTCTTAATTAGAAGTTACAGCTTCAGTCAACTCATTAACGCTGACAGCTTAAGAGGCTTATTTTATCACAAAAGAGGATCTGAAACTAAAAAAAAATCAGACAAGCGAAAAAATGGCTGGCTAAGGCAATCATGAAGGAAGGATAAGAAATCCAGAGATTGGAAAAAAGCATGTTCGGAGTTCTGGCAGACAAACAGCAGGCTCGCCTTATCCTGCGTGTGCTAGACTGCATCAATGTATCTCTCACTTGTACAATGTATCTCGCCGCCTAAGCTAACTGTGGGATTGTCTTGTCTTGTAATGGGGGCAGCATTTAATGAAGGAAGATAAAATGAGTAGCTCCCAGTTTCCATTTTTCATCATTGCAGGATTTTGTAATCCTCAAAAAGTGAAAGAAAGAAAACTGATTGTTGTTTGATCTCTGAAAAGCCACTCACCAACCCCTCCCCCTCTAACACCGCGCCCTCCGTCCGTTCATTTCGTTCATGCATATCTGCAAAACAAAAGCAGTCCAACTTTGGTTCATCATTTCGCATTCTAAGAGCTATTTTTTAACTCATCACAAAATCTTCTTCTCTATTGGTTCATCATTGATTAATTATTTATTTGTTTTTTATATTACCTCAGCGTATGTATCTGTATAGATGCTAAAAAAGAGTACCCTTTTAGTCTCTTGTCTGCACTTTCTTCTCCGTTGGCTAAAATGGACTGTTCACAAAACCCTTTGCCTCGAAACCCTAAGAAAACCTTGAACCCTTGTGCCCCACCTTACTATAAAGCGACATCAAACCAATTCCCGCCGCCTACAGTGGTGCAGCAAGTGATTCCGAGGGCTCAGGTGGCCTCACCGCTTCCTTATCGGGCATCTCCGGCAGCTGTGTCGTGCTATGATATCAAAAAGCAGCCGGAACCTGCGAAAAAAATTGGTTTTTATCGAAAGAAGGTTATCTCTGGGAGCGGGAGGAGGAGTCTGGCTCCTCCACGGTTAAGGTTACATGGTAAGGGTGATGGTGAATCTGGGGTCTATGTTCGTGAGGGTAGACAGCTGACAGAATTTGAAAAGAAGCCCGAGACAAATAAGACAGCTGGTGGTGGTGGTTGTCGTGGTGGCGCTCTTGATTTCCCGGTTTCTGGCAGCGATGGGGTTGGAGAAATAACCAGTCTGATGATCAGAAATATCCCAAACCACTTCGGGTCGGCTCCTCTCTTTCTCTCTCTGTCTTCCTTCGGGCTCCTTAAGTTCCTGTTGATGAATCTTCCCATGCATGGTTGACCCTTCTGTTTCTCCAGTATTTTTCTGCGACCTTTCAACGCTTGTAGGTTACATATCATGAAAGTACATATAGAGAAGCTGAATGGCCACTTTGAATTCTGTTGTGCTAGTTCTTTATAAATGTCAGTTTTCGATTTCCATGCCAAAATGGTAGCAATAATGAATGCTTGTGTCCACTCATGACAAAATATTGGCTCTATTCTTTACGTCGGCATTAAATACTGCTCTACTAATGGCTTCTTCATTCGTATGTAATTAATTTGGGCGATTGGTTTCTTTATCTTATTAATTATGGCTGGCTAGGTGGACGTGCATTTAGTTCGTACGCACGTTACGGTTCCAGTGATTTAATTAGTAGAATGTTCTGAGAACGTTTAAAAACTTATCTTGTGATGATGTTTATGTAGCAGAAGGCGCGATCTTTTGAGAATTCTGGATACCCACTGCCTGCTAGAGAACGAAGAGGCAAAGGCTCGTGGTGATTCCGTGAGATCTGCTTATGATTTCTTTTACTTGCCTATGGACTTCAGGTATGTATTTTCTATTATTTGTCCCTTAATCAATATCCCAATTTTGCATTACTTCTTGGCATGTTTTCATTAGAATTAAATGATAGTAATTTTGGCTTAATAAACTAGACGCCATGCAAACCTGGGATATGCCTTTGTGAACTTCACCAGTCCTGTGGCTGCCTCGCGGTTTCGCAAAGCGTTTCAGAACTATGATTGGAAGATGGTTCCTAGCACCAAAATTTGTGCCATCGCTGGTGCCAAGATCCAGGTTGGTTCGTTTAGATTTTTTCCTGTTTCATCTCTGTTGGACTGTAATGTTGTTTGTTAATTGATCGTGTGACTTCTTTTCTTGTGTTTTATTTGTCATGCTGTTGGTTTATGAAGGGAAAAGATGCTCTGTTGAATCATTTCAAGAGCTCTATATTTCCCTGTCACACCAATGCCTACCTGCCAGTTTTGTTTTCTCCTCCAAGAGATGGTGAAATCAGGTCCAGACTTATTTTGATTGGTAATCGTTGGAATGGAAATCGGTAGACAGCTAGTTACCATGAGCTGGTGTAGTCTGCTGTAAAACTCTCGTCGGTTGTTTGTTGTCTTGATGTCTGAGTTTAGATTGTTTTTTTTTTTCCCCCTTTTTTTCGTCATTTTGGAGTCCAACATAAGGTGATGCTGTGTGGTACAGAATGCATTTTCCTGTGTGTTTTGGTTTCTCCCCAGAGGGCATTCAGGTTTGGGGGCCTTCCGTTGCGCACTCGGGGGTGAAAAGGAAACACGTAGGTTGGTTTATGAGAGTGTTTTACTGGTAATATGTATGTATACAGTAGTTCTATCTTTTCCTTTGTTTTCTGTTAGAAATTAGCTTAATTAAGGCTGTCTTTACTTGGGCTTGCCTGTGTCCCCGTGTTTTTGTTATCTTCCCAGTGTTTTTGTTATCTCCCCAGGTGGATTTGAAGCATTGTGCTTTCAAAATCTGGGGTGAACACTGTTTCAGTTCATCTTTTGTTAATGTTCTTTGGCGCCACAATTTCATAGTGCATGCTGTTATATATTTTGTAAGGCCTTAATCTCCTGAATGCTTCTCCGAAATATGATTTTATTTCATGCTGTAAGACTTGTTATCCAACACTCTGATTTTATGAGTCTTTGGTAAGTCAACTCTTCAGCCCTCTGGCATTGGTATTGAACATTTTGGACTGTTGTTGGTCTCTATATGTGAGATCTGTTGACTCGTAGTTATATTGTGAAGTTGCATGAAATCATGCAAGGAATTCGGTTTGTCAGAAGAAGTGCTCTCTGGTGTATCTGGAAATGGGAAAACAAGCATTTTTCCTGGTGTTTTGTTTTTGCCATAGCAGAAACCATATCGTCTTAGGCGTTGGTGAGGTTAGGTCGTTTTCACTTAGCAAGCTGTTTACTGGGTCTCAGGAAAAAAAAGAAAAAAACGATAGAAATATATGCCCTTTATAGCAACATCGCAAATTTTAACAGAAAGGTCAAGTTTATTTTTGACTGCAGTTGCAACATTTTAGCGGTGTTATGGGAAGTGTTTTTTCGGTTCTAGTGTTATGGGAAGTTTCAGGCTTTAGTTTTGCAGAATTTGTTCAATATGCATGTCAACGTCTCCTATCTCGGTTACCATCTTAATGAATGAATAACACACTATTTCTTTTCCTTTCTAGTTTCCACATCGTTGGAGGTCAAACTAGTATCAAGAGACCGCCATAGCATGTTTAAAAAAGCAAACCTGGCTCATTTGGTCACTTGATTAAAATGAGACTGACTTAAAAAAATTAAAATTTTAAAAATAAAAATCATTTATATATTGATTTTTGTTATTTTAATTGGTATTTGGAATGAAATAAATAGTTTTTATAATAAAATGAACAATATCTGTAATTTTTATTTTTTGCTATAAAAATTGTGAGTATTATTGTATTTAGAGTACTGATTAAACAATAAAAATACGGACGCGTATTGGTACTTTTTGAAAAATGTGGATTAATACCTTATTTACTTTTAATAGTGAATAGGAACAAGAAAATAAATTTATTTTTCATTTATTTGGAGGAAACCACAATAAAATTGTAATCGTGGCATTATTGCGCTAAATAATGATAATGTTCTTGTTGATCGTAATTCAATCATGTTATCTAACAAGCACGTTCATATTTTCTTAGTAGACTTTTCCCATCGATACTACCAAAAAGAAAGGTAAATTGATGTGTCAAAGATTTATAGCAAATGTGTTCAGGATTTATCTTTTGGTTATTATTAAAAATATTTAATATCTTGAATGAATGAAAACAGAACAATTGAAAGCACGTCCAATTTCTTTTTTTTTTTCTTTTTTTTTTTGTTGGCCGAGGAGAACATAACATTGAATTAAACTGAAAAGATCAATACCATGGTTGTGAAAATCGAATCGAATCGGTCGATTCGATTGGTTGAATCAGTGATCGGTCGGTAGTTCGGTTTGATTCAATGTAAAAATTAAATGAAATTCGGACAGGTCAAAATCGGTAAAAATCAATTAAAATCAGATGGTCTAACCGGTTTAAATAAAATATAAAAATATAAAAATTTTAATTTAATCTTAAAGTTTGTTTAAATTATAATTTAAATTTTATGTTTATTAAAATTTTTAATTTAATTTTAAATTTATCAAAATTTTTAATTTAATTTTTAAAACTAAAAAATTTAATATTTAATTATATATATATATATAATTAAATATCAGTTTAATATTATTAAATATAATTTATTCAGTGAAACCTTGACTACCAAATATTTTTAATTTAATGTTTGATATAATTCTGATAACTTTAATATAGAAAAGATAAGTCTATGACAAAGTCCAAATTACCCCCCACAAGAGATTACATATGCGCAACAAAGTACAACAGGCCACCACAACAAATACATTAGTGCCCCCACCTCTGACAAGCCATACCAGCAATCCAACATAGTCCTTGTGAAGACCCAAGGGAGAGCCTAAACGCATAGTCCAGGGAAATAGAGCCTGCATAGTAACGAAACAGGCCGAGGCCCAACCAAACAGGAACTTGGGAACCAGGAAGCTTCCAGAAGCCCCCCCTGCTCCAAGGCAGCAACGCTGACAAATCCGACAAGAAAACGGTGAATCGCACCCCAATGGGCCAACAATGGTGCAATATAGTAACACAACCAAAGTACCGCAATCGCCAAAGGGCACACAGAAATCGCCAAACTAAATGCTGCAAAGGACCTGGAGAGACTAATGGGAGAGAGACGGCCGCAGATCAAAAGGAGGCAGCAGTGACCAGAACAACAGCCAAGGGATAGCCTAAGTCTCCAGCACGAAACCTCTTGTACAAGGCATTGGGAGACCAATATAGACCACTGAGAAGCAGCGATTAGCAAAAAAATGAGGCATCCCCTGCCTCCAAGCCCGAATGGCAGAGAGGCGAGGGAGACCACCGAGCACCGGGGACCAGCACAATAGAGGAGCACAGAAAATAGAACGATCGACAAAAAAGAAACTACACAGCAACCAAACAGCTCACGGAGAAGCACCGAGCCCACGAAAGGGCACAAAACGATCAAGATGGCCAACAAAATAGACCGAAAAGCACAGATGGCCCCAGACATTACGAAGAACTATCAGCGTATCCTAGAGAGTTCTAAAGATCCTGCAAAATGTCCTTTGCATTTTAGGAAAATTTCATAACGGCCTCTTTTGCAAGGTTGATACTTTAGGAATAATTCTGGCGCTGTTATTTGATGTCGCCGGATATGTAATTGGCTCAAAGTTTTTTTTTTCTTTTAGTTTATTAAAAAATTCATTAAATCGTAAAATTATATAATAAAATTATATTGAGGATCTATTTTATTTATTATGATTAAAGATATATATTTTTTACTGAAAAGTCTAGAGTTCGCTCCCTCAACTGTCATTCTCAATAATAGGTTATCATGTTCTATATATATATATATATATTTTCTATTTTCATAAAATTTATACCTCATTTTCATTATTAGAATGAAAAATCTCCAAAAGAAACGTCTAAGTTCTTGCCTCCTGCAGCGTCCCTTTCGTTTCTAAACCATTTTTTTCTATTCATCATTTTTTAACTTTAAAAACAATAATATAAACAGTTGGAATACTTTAAAAAAATTGTGACATAATTTTATTGGGTTAAATTATATAATATGGATAGTTTTCTTTGTTCTAATAAATTTTATACCTTTTTTTCAAAGTTAGAATTTAAGAATTTTAAAATAAAAATTTAAATTCTTAATTATTGAAGTTGAGAATTCATTCTGTTTTTTATTTTTTATTTTTTTTTTTGAAAAAAAATGAGTAAAGAAAAATAGTATCTCACAGACTCATTAAAAAGATTTACTCAAACTCTTTTAAAACAATATGCGAGTTACTTCTTCTAAAACCGTTAGAGAGCAAATTACGACAAGACCAACAAACATGTTTTGCTGGAACTCATTTGTAGATGATCACAAATCACGAAGTAAACACGAATAGCAAGGGACGAAATGGCCTAATGCTAGCCATTGTCTATTTCGAATTGGGTTGGTGCTTGCCTATGAGACGGCTTATTAACTTGGCTCATTAACTCTTCGTCCTCTGTCCGGCGCACCCCTACGCACTTACGGGATGCTGCTTAATTACGAAGAAAATTCTTAGCGAAAAAACAGAGTTCCCTTTAGTCAAGGACATCGGGCCAGGAGAGGGCACCGCAGAGATGTTGATGGGTTGGGCTGCGATCCCCCAGTCTTGTTTGGGCTCAGACAGAAGTATCCTAGTATTCGTCAAGTTCCAAAACTCGGACACAAAGTCTTCAGGTCTTTAAGATCAAAAGAAGGAAAAAAAGTCTTCAGGTCCTCAATGTACCCTTAAAAATAATTGATCTTGCTAGCTTAAGGTTAATTGTATTTAAAATCTTCTATACCTAGCCAAGGATGTATAATAAAATATATACAAATTGTATCCTTGTATTAGTATCTCTGAATTGGGCTCAATCTTTTAATTTGGGTTTTCAAATTAGATGTATTAATATATCAGATGATAAATGAAAAACTTTTGGAACTAGGGAGGCAAAACTCCTGGTTTGTACTATAGCTTTGTATTTTGTACGGGTACAAAGAACATTCATTTATTGAAAACAACTAATAAGGCATTTGAACATTTTTACTGAAATTTGTTCGTTCATATATTTATTTTTTTTATCAACTCACATCTTTTTTTATTTGATTGCTTTGTCGATAAATCCATGGATTCTTTTCGTTTTCTTTTTTTTTTTATCATGAAATTTATCGAGTCATGAACTAAACAATAAACAATTTTTCCTTTTCCATAAATCTGATATCCTCCCTTATATCCTCCCTTATTGTAACTTTACACTTCTAAAATACCGAGAGAGAGTACCTTTTGTTTTTTTTCTTGTTGGATCATGGGTGCTAAATAGGAAATCATAAAAGCTATGTATTAGATGGTGCAACATGCTTATTTACTTGCAGTGATCATCCAACACTAGACATATTACTAGATGAGTTAAAATTACTAGATTTTGGTCTAGAGTAGGGAAGTAATAATTAGCTTGAAATCTTCGAAGGTAATAGCACCATCGCCATCAGCATCAATGGAAGCAATAATATTTTGGCAATCCTCCAAATCCAAACCCACGTTGCTCATAACATGAAATAGTTCATCTCCTGTCACAACCTCATCACCATCAAGGTCAAAAGCTTCGAAGACAGCTCTAAGAGAGTTGGCAAGCCCACCAAGTTCCATGTTCCTGGTGTTCAAATCCAAGAACTCCTTTATGCTCAGCAAACCATCCTTGTTTGTGTCTCCTTCCTGCATCATTGCCCTCACATCTTGTTCGCTTGCGTTGTAACCAAGTGACCCCAAGACGCCTCCCAGCTCAGCAACTGTAATCCGGCCGTCGTTGTCTGCATCAAAGGCTCTAAATGCCTCGAGCAGGCTTAGGACTTGGCTCAGCGTCTCAGTTTCCGCAGAGAGTGGTCCGGATTGAGACATGGAGTGGAAGCTTAGATTGGTATGCAAACTGTACTTGTCTTTGCATTTGTTATTGGCATTGCTTAATCTATATAGGGAACTGGAGAAGATAATTATCCAATTCTGTGGTTCCTTTATGTCGACATAAAGGAAGAAGAAAGAAAAAGCAGGTTCTTATTCTTGAAAGATGATATTGTTATCTTCATTTTGGTGGGTGTGAGAATATATATGCTGTAATGCTGATTGTGACTGCTGGATGCTTTCCTTCATTTTTACTATTTTTTTACTCAACTGGCTGTATAAAGCTTGGTTCATTGACATGACAGGAACGAAGTCGGGAGTTCGAACTTTACGTCTTCCAAATTCTCTTTTCTCGAGTTGTAATAATTAGCTTTTATATTCACTTAAAGGCAAAAAATTATCTTCTTTACTAGCTTTCAGGAATTACTTCTCTTTTTCCTTGTTCTGGGTCCTGGATTGTCTTGTAGATTAGTATTCTCTAGCTGTACAGAAAATTCTTCTGATACAAGGCCAGCCAGTTTGGAACAAAGTTTTCACAAGTCTTTCCTCGCCAACAAAACAAAAAAAAAAAAAGAAAAGAAAAAAGGGAAGGATCCGTTAATTAGTGGAACTTTTATTTTACGAATTGCACATTCTTTGTGACCCTGTGATCTAGTAATTTCTCCTAAAAACATGGGACTGAATGGTTGGCAGCTCAATAAAAGCAACCACAACTGTTAATCGTTATCTCAACATTCAATTATTCATCCAAAAGATCCTCTGCTGGGGAGAAAATTACGGATCTTTTAACAGACTCAGTCACGAACGGACCAAGATTAGGGGATAAAAAGTATGAGACACGTTCAATTCAATTTTGAAAAGCCAAGTCTAACCATTGCAATTTTGGCACATTTGATGGCTATGCAGTGTTGGCACATGTGATTCGGCTGAACTAGGCCTTGTTGCACTGCAATCCACACGACAATTGTTTAAGCAAACACTTCAATTTTCTCTGCGAACATACAATAACTCACCAAAAAAAAAAAAAGCGTCAGCAGCGGTGAATATTTAGAACATACGTTTGGTTCAGAAGATCAAAATATACCACTTACACAAAAATTAGAAACGCTGTTTCCGGGGTGCTTTTTCTTCCTACTATTGATGCGTTTTGTACTGCGAGAACCGCTTATTTTGCCATGTTCATCTGATACAATACGCTCATAATTCCATGGCCTTTCTTTTCTTTCAAAGGTCCCAAGAAATGATGCTGGGGTCCTTTCCGTTGCACTAAACCATTTCCACATCTGCTCAAGGAATAAAAGAAATTATATTTTCCTCATTTTTGACACTGGAAAGCGCATTTAAGCATGAAAAAGAAATCCAAAAGGACTTTGTATTATGACAACCTTACCTTGGACTGAGGCCTGAAGTTGCTTCTGGGCTGCTGCGGCTTTTCATGACCGGCATTTCTTAGCCCGTGGACATAGGCTAGCAGCTGAGCCCGGCGGTCATAGCCGTTTGATCTTGTGGTATGGGGCTTTCTTGAAATGGGTTTCGGCCTGATCTTGTTGGTGGGAGCGCGATCCGTTGTTTGATGCGTAAAACGCTTTGTTGGCGCTTCGACGCAGATGGTGATAATGACTCGGTTGGAGTTGGGCCTAACTGTTGCAATCCTGTTTTGTTGATCTGGCACTGCCTTCATGGAAATGGGGTTGGATAATATAATACATTATATATTGTAAACAAGGATAATAATATTTCTATACAAGGTTCCCAAAAGCAAATTCCGGCTATCACAATTTAATCTCTCGATTTTTTCTGATTGTCCTACTGGAAAACAGTGCGAACTCTATAGAGATTTTTAGTTTTCCAAGTAGAGTAGAATAGTGAGAAATAGATCGATAATCATTGTTCAGTTCTCAAACTAACTCCATCATATGCTGCGGAAAATCCGTTTGAATCAAACGAAGAGGTCAACTAAATGAAATGCTATGCAATCGTCTTTTTGGTTGTATGTATATTACGTCATTAATCTGAGATTCCATCTGGGCCCACTAACAGATAATTTAGCACGTCTGCGAATTATGTTGCAGAAGATAAAATTGCGCAATGTACTAATGTTTTACGCGTTGCATTCTCCTCCACAAGATTGAATCACATCTCAGGGCCAATATGAAAGGAGCGGTTGGCTGGCCCCCCATAACGTTCCAGGAACACAATGAGGTTGGAGAAAAAGATTGGTAGAAGAGCCAATAAATTGGAAGAAAATGTTACAGTATTTGATAATTTTGCGTTTAAAGATTGCGTCAGATGTAATGGTTGTCTAAGCTTTTATAATGGCACTCCTGTATTTTGTAACTAAAAAATGTCCTTATTTATTCATATTATTTATTATAAAAAATGTAAGATTCGTTGTAAAAATTTAAGTAATCGTTACATCAAACGTAATTTATAAGTACAAAATCATCCGGTGCTGTAACGGTGTTCTAAATTGAATTGTGGGATTTGAGCTTTCTCAGGTCGTGGGTGACTTGACTGATGATGTTTAGTTGGCACTGATATTAAGCAGAATTCTCAACATCAAACGCAATGCCTATTTAGAGAATTTCTAATTTACTTGGGCCAATTGACTGGTGGCGAGTGTGTGCGGAGTTAAAGGAATCAATTCCATTTTGGGTTCAAGTGTTACATTAGAGTTGAATATTCAGGACATCTAATACTTGCTAGGTCATTGAATTATTTTAAATTATAATCAAAACAGTGAAGTCATAACTGGAGATACCGAGTCTTGTGAGTTTATAGAAGTGACAAAAAATAATGGGCCTAGATGGAATTTTTAGTATATAACAATTTAGTTTTTAGTATACTTCGTTTTTTCTTTCAAGTCAATAGAATATGAGAGAATATTCTAAAATTACGGCAAATCGTAGTTTATTCTAAAACATCTTTACTCAATAATTTAAAGTGCATGGTTTTTGATAGTTAGTTTTGATAGAAACTATTTTTGGATACTAATCAATCACACTTAAAGAAAAGTAGCGAAAACCTGTGGGAAGAGAGAGAGAGAGACAGAGAGGGAGAGGCAACATCTAAACCAAGGTGGCTCCAAGCTTTACCAAAAGGCCATTGTCTCTTTATCTTTACCCTTTAGTTTCCCCCAGTAGCCATATCCTGAGTTGCCCCAAATAGAACTGGTGGCCCTTTCTATTGTTTTTACCAAATAAAATGACAGATTTTATTGGATTGTTTGCTGCATCCCATACATTGTTCTAGATTTTTGGCTGTTGGGGCTCCCATGCGCCACTTCTCGATATACCAACTTGCCCCTCATTTCCATTTCATACCCTTTGCCCCATTGGCTTTAACTATCTATCTATCAGTATCATTGATAGAGAATTAAGAAAGAAAACTTCGTGAATTCTCAAATTCTTCGTCAGTGTCTTGTCCGTCCTACGTCAAGTATATGCATTTTTTTTTTTGTCCTTTTAGAGTCAAAAGCATGGCTGTCCGCTTGTCCATCTTCGAATTATCTATTGCCAATCATATAGGTATCGGTTAACGAAAATCTTAGGCGAACACGACTTATACATTATGACGGAGATCAGGACAGTTTTTTAAGAAATAAAAAAAAAATTGTGAGACAATTTTAAATGCCAAATACAAAACAAAACTTTGAGCAAAGGATTCAACCCAAGACTTAAGCGACATTACTGATAATACTTACTACTAAATCAAAAACTAAATTATATTATATTCCCCCGTCCTGCTTATTTATGCATGCAACTCGGTCCTACGGTACCATTTTTATTAAAAAATTGAAAAATATAAAACAATTACAAAATGGCACCAAGCCCCTTGTACAAACAATATATGCATTGGCTTATGCATTTATTATCAAAATTATCTACAAATTGTCCATTGGTTCATGAAGCCATGAAAACTGTGCACAATTAACAAAGTGTACAGTGCATTTTAGTCATAAAAAAAATAACGTGTACAATGCATGCGGACAAAGTTTTGGCACGGAAAATGACAAAAATATATATTTTAAACTTATTACTATGTATAATAATATTATTTTTGTCTGCTACATCACTTTTTGTTTTTTTTTTTATGCATGCATATTACCTACATGTATATTTCTTTTCGTTTTTTTCAATTTTTTTTTGTCATAATTATAGACATTCTCTTTTTTAAGATAAACAAAATTTTAAAAATAAATAAATAAATTTAAATTTTCAATTTTTAGGCAATTTTGTGAAAAAAAGTAAATATATTTTGAGAAAAAAAGTTAAATTCAACAATACTTTAAAATAAAATTTCTCTTTTCTTCTATGATCATATTTTATTTAATTTTTTTATAATTTTTTTTAAATTTTAATTCACACGTTTAATGAATTTTTTATATAAAAAATATCTAACATAATTATTTTATTATTTAATCAGTAACAATTTGTATTAATTTTCCTAAACACTATATTCATCAGCAACAATAATTAATAATAGTAATTAATAATCAATAATAACAATCAATAATTAACAATCAAATAACAGCAAAATCAAATACTCTCTAATTGAACAAAAAGATCAGTTTGTATTCCATGATTGGCTGCAGCTGGCCAGCGCTGATCAAATCTAGTATCGGATATTTTCATTTAACATCGGTATTACTTACATTCAGTGGGATACTATGAAATGTGCGCAAAACAGGGGTTCGGATTTCTTTCTTATACAAATTAAAAACAATGAGGATATCTCAATTTCATAAATCAAAGTATATATAAGATATGTATAACGGATAAATTCAAAATCGATGCGTATCTTTGAAAATATATAATTAGTGTACTAAAAGGAAGATTAATGCAAATCCATTACGTATCATTGAACCTCTAGTTTTAGCCCACCTCCAAATCATCTCCAGCCCCTAGAAACCACAATATGGTTGCCAACAAAGATTGGTTGAGTTTATAAAGTTTTGGATTTCTACTTGAAAGATTTGGAATTTGAATTTTATCGGCAGTCTTTTTTAGTGAGTGAGATGTAAGTCTAATGTAAATTCTCTTAAAAATTTTAGGTTTTTTCTGATCCTAGATTAGGACAGCCTCCCCTCACTTAAATTTTTTACGATAAAAAAAAAAACTACAATATGATTCGTGGATGGGCATGAGTGTTTATTTGGTTCAGTTTACAACTAACAACTCACAGTTTTTGTGACTGATATTTTATTGAAGTTGATTTGCTATGATAAAAAATAACCAAAGGTTTGTATACAAAAGGCACATCCAGTATGTGGTAGCCATCTTCTGGGGAAGTCTTATTTTGCCTGTTCTTTTTCATCTTCTGGACCAGAATTTTGCATTTTTTTATCATGAAATTTTGAATTTTGCCTATGTTCACCAATATGCATACATCATTCTCAATTAGTTAAGAAAGTACCAGCACATTATATATTAAAAAAAAAGAGGAGAGTTCTTTTTGGGACTTAGTGGACTGCTCTCTATTGTCTTCGAAGCATCCAAAATATTATTAGCTAGGTATTGCTAACGAGGAAACTGTGTATTGTAATTAAATGCACTTCATGCCTTAATAGAGGATTAATAGAAAATTAAGTTATTATTACCTCACAAGTCACAGCGGAATATTGGTTAATTACATAAAAGAAGAATATGTAATGCCATTATGCAATTTCCCTCCCTCTCATAATCTCACACATAGACAATTTTTAATGGACCCACTGTACATAATTAGTAAAATAAAAAATTCGTTTAATAAGATTTATTTATAGTTTAAAAAATATTACTATTCTAAATTATACCACATGCTATTATTTATTAATGAAAATTTATTTTATTACTTGTGCAAAATGAATCCAACAAATATTTGTCTAGTTCTATTTCAATTGCTAAAACTAGAATCATTTTTAGGGTAAAGATTTAATGAGTTTCTAAACAGATAATAATAAATAAATAAAAAAATGCAGTTTGCGAAGATTTTGAGAAGGCTGATATCACTTGCGGGAAATGTAAGTGGTGGAAATTTTTTTAAAAAGCTTAAGGCTGCCGCATATCAAGGATATTATGGTCATTGCATGTGCGTGGCTTCAGCAAAACCATGTCCCGTCTTTTCCCTGCTCTTCTCGACCAATGGTCATTCGGTCCGCTTGCTTGAGCCCCTGGCCCACTCCAGCTTGCCGACGCCGGCTAACTTGGTTTCGCTTATTTATTTATTTATTTATTTTTTTCGTCTCTTCCTCTTAGACTCAATCCTCCTCTCTCTCTCTCTCTCCTTTTTTTTTTTTAGTTTTATGCCTTGTTTGTTTTGTTAAAAAATGAATGAAAAAGAAAATAAATAGATAATAATACAGTAATGACAATATTATAATTGATAAAAAGTAATGATTAAAAAGTTATGGGAAAGAAAATGAATAGTATTTCATAAGAGAAAAAATAAAAGATAATTATTTGAATTGATAAAAAATAAATAAAAAAAATATATTTTTTTTAAAAAATTGCCAAACATAGTGTTAAAGATAGATAATAATTCATATTATAATTATAAGGGTTAATTTCTAAAAAATCATAAATTTTGTGTAAATTAATAAATATAATACCATTGTTAAAAAAAATTCATAATTTAAACTTTTTAAGAATTTTTCATAATAAATTTATTACATTGTTAAGTTTAATCTTCATTTTTTTGCATATAACTTGAATTTTAATTGTTATATTTTTACATTACATGTCATTATTTATTCACGTCGTCCCAACAAGTTACTATTTTTGACTAATTTTGTCCCTTAAACTGTCGGAAATGATATATTTATTAAACTTTTTTTTACAAAATTTAAATTATAAAATTTTAAAAATAATATAAACTTTATTAATTTCCATAAAATTAATAATTTTCTTAGATATTAATTCATATTATAATTAGAAAAAAAATTAAAAAAATTTGAGGATCAAATTTCTAACTTACACTGTGACAAAATAGCAGTGCATCAAGTTTTTTGTACAACCAAATCTTTAGACTTTATTAGTCTTTTTCTTTTCTCAAAATAATCAAATTTCTAACTTACGCTGTGACAAAATAGCAGTACATCAAGTCCTTTGTACAACCAAATCTTTAGACTTTATTAGTCTTTTTCTTTTCTCAAAATAAAGTATGCTCTTAAGGAAAAAAAATTAAATAATAATATTTAAATAATAATAAATAATATAAATTATTAAAAATAAAAAATTAATTTATATATACTATTAAATAAATTATATAATTATTTTATTAATAATAAAATTAATTTTTATAATAATTATAAAAAGTGAAAAAAAAATAGAGTTAGAAACTCGGCAGCCATTTGGATTAAGGGTTCCATCGCATGTTTGACACGTTTCAGTTCTGCTTCTGCGGCCTATATAAGTCCCAACCAGACTCAAACTTCCGTTTTCGTACCCAAGTGGCTAAGAAACAAATATCAAATCAAAGACAGACGAGAAATTGTAACCAAAAAAAAAATGACAGACGAGAGAGAGAGAGAGAGGGAGAGAGAGAGAGAGAGAGAGAGAAAAGACATTGAAGTCAGTGCAGAGCGGCTAAACTAGGAAACTAGCCTAACTCCCGAAGTAATTAGGCTTTGCCAGTTTGCTATTTATTTTAATTTATTTATTTACTCTGTAAAAATGGCGGCCTCCGTCGATAAACGCCAATTCCACCTGGAAACCGCCTTCGACGGCGTTGTTGGCCCATTAAAATCCGGTCCAACCCACCGGTCCGAGTCCCCCATTCGAACCTACAACTTCCCCTCGTTGAACCAGGACCTGGCCCGGTCCAACATCAAACCGGTCCCGACAATGGAGAAGGAGGAGGAGGAGGAGGAGGAGGAGGAGGATTATTCGTCGAGCGACGAGGAGGCCCACTACGACGTCCTATTTCGCAAAGGCAACAGCAGCGATTTGGAGCCGTCGATTCTGGACCCGCGGGACGAAGGGACGGCTGATAATTGGGTGGAGCGCAACCCATCCATGGTACGGCTCACCGGGAAACACCCGTTCAACTCCGAAGCCCCATTAACCCGGCTGATGAGCCACGGTTTCATAACCCCAGTCCCACTCCACTACGTCCGGAATCACGGAACCGTACCCAAGGCCACGTGGCAGGACTGGAAGGTGGAGGTCAGCGGCCTGGTGAAGAGGCCGCTCCGGTTCACCATGGACCAGCTGGTCGCCGAGTTCCCCAGCCGGGAACTCCCCGTGACGCTGGTCTGCGCCGGGAACCGGCGGAAGGAGCAGAACATGGTGAAGCAGACCGTCGGCTTTAACTGGGGCGCCGCTGCCGTCTCCACTTCCGTGTGGCGAGGGGTACCGTTGCGGTTGGTGCTCAAGCGGTGTGGGATTTTCAGCCGCAAGAAAGGGGCCCTCAACGTGTGCTTCGAAGGTGCTGAGAACTTGCCAGGCGGCGGCGGTTCCAAGTACGGCACTAGTATTCCCAAGGAGTACGCAATGGATCCGTCTCGCGACATTATATTGGCCTACATGCAAAACGGTGACCTCTTGACTCCCGACCATGGCTTCCCATTAAGGGTCATCATTCCGGGATTCATTGGCGGCCGCATGGTTAAATGGCTTAAGAGAATTATCGTCGCCACCAAAGAATCCGACAGTTATTATCATTACAAGGACAATAGAGTTTTCCCCTCTCACGTTGATGCTGAGCTTGCTAATGCTGAAGGTAACTATAAAAATATTACATTAATTAACATTTCGATTCTTGTGTTAATATTATTATTATTATTATTATTTTTTCCCACTTCCATCGTTTAATTCAATTCTCCAGTATTCATTCATAAGAAAGACTTGTGAGGCTCCTTAATTGTCAATGATTTTAGAACTTTGGTGCATGGGCTGAAAAATAAATATTAATAGTCTTCTGATTGTTATCTGACAGATTTTTCTGTGCACAAAACTTTTCTAGTGACGACTTTATGTTGGTGCTTGTTGGATTTTATTGTTGTCGATTGTTGATTTTATTTATTTTTTAAATAAATAAAATTAATTTATAATTTAATATTATTTAAATATTATTTTTAATTTTTTTATTTAAATAAAATTTATCTATTATATAATATAAAATTATTAATAAATTATTTTCACTTAAAAAAAATTAAAATAGAAATCCTTATGTCGTGAAATTTTGTGGTGCAGCGTGGTGGTACAAGCCGGAATATATAATCAACGAGCTAAATATAAACTCGGTGATAACGACGCCGTACCATGAGGAGATATTAGCCATTAACTCGTGGACAGCTCAGAGGCCATACACGTTGAGGGGTTACGCCTATTCTGGTTAGTAGTTTCTGTCCAACTCTGTCATCATTTTTACATACACATACATTTAACAATGGATACACTATAGAGTATCACTACATAATTATATAATATATAGTATTTAAAATATATGTAATTAATTTAATTATTTATTTATTTATTTTAAATAAATATATTTTTAAGATTTAACAATATAAATTTTTATATATTAAGTTTGTGCCTCTCATTATATGTTTATCTTTTTCTTACATTTTAATACAATTTAATAACAAAAATTACTATAAAAATACGAGGAATTGACCCACAATCTCATTAATCATTATATCAAAAGGATGTAAACTATAATTTTTTTATTAAAATTATGATATTGTGTGTGATTTGTAATCTTTTGGATTTATTAACACTAGTACAGTTATTTTGTCCTAGAACTACTACACTAATACAAATGCCGAACCGAAAGTGTTTAGGACGAGACATCAGTCCCTATTCCCTATGCGGATCGTGTATGGCTTCCATTCCAACACGTCGAAATTTTTTGACTTCGTCGTCCGTGAACGAACCAGATTATTTATTTGTTGAGTAAGTTCCCCGACAAGAACTTTGTGTTTGGACGTTAGAAGTCCACGATAATGAAGAGTCACGACTTGGACCAGCCTTCAGGTTTTCCTCCTAGAGTACAGAAACTATCGTCTGTGAGAAAGTGATTGCCGCAACAGTTTTAGTTGAGTTTTAGTACAACTTTGGTGTTTGTGCTTTGTAGTTATTGGTATTTTGTACTCTGTAGTTACCAAGTTGTAGCCGAGAATAGCGATTATAACTATTTGTTAAATAATTATTTCATAAATTAAATTTAATAATTCACTATGATATAATTTTGTTGGCAGTTGGGTGAATAAGTCTACGTCATAAATTTAATTTGTGATTGTTATGATTGAATGATTACAAATATATAATTAACAATTGTTACGGTGCAATATATATTTTTTATGGGTTGGTGATTGAATTTAAAGTTTATAAAAATAAATGTCTAAATGTTTTAATCTCTTCAAATATGTATATATTTACTATAATAACTTAACCTATTGGATGCGTTAGACTCTTACCGTATGGTATTTCTTACAAGTTTTTCTGTTCCTGAAAACATTTTTCAACGAGAATCTGAAATTAACCTTCTTGTTGAACAATGTGCGCGCGAATAGGTGGCGGGAAGAAAGTGACGCGCGTGGAAGTGACGATGGATGGTGGGGAAACGTGGCAAGTCTGCACATTGGACCACCAGGAGAAACCCAACAGGTTTAAGAAATATTGGTGCTGGTGCTTTTGGAGTCTGGAGGTGGAGGTGCTGGACCTGCTTGCAGCCAAAGAGATTGCCGTCCGAGCTTGGGACGAGACTCTCAACACTCAGCCCGAGGGCCTCAATTGGAATGTTATGGTACGTACGTATCTGTTTGTCCCAATCTTTCCTTTAGTTTATTGAATAGAAAACCTTTACGAGTACATATAGGCAAAAATATATATGACGAATATGCTGTAATTTGGATCATTAGATCGTAAAAAGTATGTTAAATTTTTTAAAATATATATATATAAACTGTTGAATTCTGTTAAATTAACTAAGTGTTTTACACGTGATTTATTAAATATGTCTACGTAATTTTACTTTTTATTTAATTGGACCAAACGTGGGAAGTGGGATGTAGTCGGAGACTGGATTTTAATAATTTATATCCACACAACCAATCGTGTTCCTTTCTTGCATGTTTTCTGAATATCTCTATCTTCAATAGCTTGTTTAATGTGGTTAAAATTGAGTCCCAATTTCACCCAACCAATCGTGTTTCTTTCTCGCATGATTTCTGGATTTCTTCATAACTTATTTAAGTTAGTCAAAATCGAGGCCCAATTTCTTAGTGGTCGAAGGTGCAAAGGTTGCCATCATCAACCTTCAAGTTGCCACTTGGTTCCATATTTTTATAAGGTTTATGCCATATATGAGAAAGTGACATATGACTTCCATTGGTGGGCATGAGACTCCCCATTGGTGGGCTTCTGTCTTCCTTGGATTCTAGTTTCAGCAAGGTAGCTACAGCCCCACAAAGAGTGGGACTGCGTGCCCCCTTAGTTAACATGTTCCTTTCATTTTAATATCCCTGCTTGCGGGCCATTTTCCATTAAATTGTCCTGTCCCCACCCCTGTCCTTCCGGGGGCGCTGATCTTTTATTCTAACTTCATGCTGCAGACATAAAGCTAAAGTTCAGAAGAATTAAAAAAAACAAAAAAAACAGTTGCATCACAGTTGTATAGTGTGATTTTTAATAGGGAAATACTTGATGGATTAAATGATATATCTTCGCTGAATTTAAAAAAAAATAGATAAATTATTAAATATTGATATATGAATTTTACGGTCATTTTAGTTAATTTAAAACATAGTGATATAGTAGTTAATTTTTTTTTTTTTTGGAGTAACTTGATATAGAGGAAGATGTGCTTTATAAGACAAGGGTGGGATGGATGCAACGGAGATACGCGACTGAAATTCTGTGTGATCATAGAATTCCTCTAATGTTGAATGGTAAATTTTATTGTACGGTTATTCATCCAATAATGCTCTATGATAGTGAGTGTTAGGCGATGAAATGACAGCGTGCACAAGAAATGAAGGTTGTGGAGATAAGGATGCTTAGATGGATGAGTGGCACTATAAGAAAAATCAAATTAGGAATGAAGATATTCCTAACAAAATAGGTGTAACACCTATTGATGAGAGATTAAGGGAGTAATGTTTGCGTTGGTTTGGACATGTCAAACATAAATTAATAAGTGCTCCCTTTAAAAGTGACCCAACTTAAGTAGATATAATGAGAAGAAGGAGAAGTAACTTAAATTGACTCGAAAATCGATAGTTAAAAAAGATTTAAAATAATTAGATCTTACAAATAATTTACTATATGACAAAATGAAATGACAAGAATAGACTTATGTTGCTAATTCCAATTAAATTTCGGGTTAAGACTTTGTTGTTCTTGTTGTTGTTGTTGGTACACGTATTCCATTACTCTTTTTCGGATTCTAACAAATGAAGTCGGGCCATGGCCAAGACTAGTTAAAAAATTTAAAATGTCGTATGATGCTAGTGCTATTTGAATTAACTTGTTCTAATTACAACTTCAATGAACGACTAACAACTAAAGCAATTATATAATAATTTTACAGGGGATGATGAACAATTGCTGGTTCCGGATCAAGACCAGAGCGTGCAAGTGGCGCAAGGATGAGCTCGGAATTGTATTCGATCACCCCACCGTACCCGGCAACCAGTCCGGCGGATGGATGGCTAAGGAAAGGCACCTGGAGCAGTCATCCGAAAACCTGAAGAAAAGTGTGTCAACACCCTTCATGAACACTGCAGCCACAAAAACCTTCTCCATGTCCGATGTCAAGAAGAACAACTCCGCGGATTCGGCCTGGATAATCGTCCACGGCCATGTTTATGACTGCACTCGCTTCCTCAAGGACCACCCCGGGGGCACTGATAGCATTCTGATCAATGCAGGCACGGATTGCACCGAAGAATTCGAGGCCATACATTCTGACCGTGCCAAGAAAATGCTGGAGGATTATCGAATAGGTGAGCTGGTGAGTTCGACATCTTACTCGTCCGATCGCTCGAATGCCTCCTCTCCCAACAACTCTGTTCATGGTGCGTCCAACATGATGATGCCGACGCATTTGGCTCCTATAAAAGAAATCGCCCCAGCTTCGCCTGTAAGGAACGTTGCGCTCATTCCGCGGGAGAAAATTCCGTGCAAGCTAGTGAAAAAGGAGTCCATCTCCCGTGACGTGCGTCTCTTTCGGTTTGCATTGCCTTCGGAAAATCAGACGCTGGGATTGCCCGTTGGGAAGCACATATATTTGTGTGCTACAATTGATGATAAAATGTGCATGAGAGCTTATACTCCAACCAGCGCCGTCGATGTGGTGGGCTATTTTGATCTGGTGATCAAGATTTATTTCAAGGGCGTGCATCCGAAAGTTCCCAATGGAGGCCTCATGTCACAGTACCTTGAGGCACTCCCACTGGGGTCAATAATAGATGTCAAGGGACCTTTGGGTCACATTGAATATCTTGGCCGTGGCAACTTTTTGGCTCATGGCAAGCCGAAGTTTGCCAAGAAGCTAGCAATGGTGGCTGGTGGGACAGGAATCACACCCATTTATCAGGTAATTCAGGCAATTCTGAAGGACCCAGAAGATGAGACTGAGATGCATGTGGTCTATGCAAACCGGACAGAGGACGATATTTTGCTGAGGGAGGAGCTTGATTCTTGGGCTAAAGTAAACGAGAGGTTAAAAATATGGCATGTGGTTCAGGAATCAATTAGGGAAGGGTGGCAATACAGTACTGGTTTCATCACTGAGAGTATCTTGAGGGACCATATTCCGGAAGGATCAGAGGGCGTTTTGGCATTGGCCTGTGGGCCCCCACCCATGATTCAATTCGCTGTTAAGCCCAATTTGGAGAAGATGAACTATGACATCCAAAATTCCTTGCTACTGTTTTAAATTTTGAGAAGTTTTTTTTTGGGGGGGGGGGGGGGGGGGAGGGAGAGATAGAGGGAGCAGTGTACTGTGTACATAATTTCTTGCTGCTTAAATTGGTTCCAAGACTGTCTCTGTCTTCCTCCAGTAGAAGCATTAGTCCAGTATTACGCCTATATTTCCTTTTGCTTATTTTGGTGCTTCAATTCGACAATTTACTTCGTTAAAGAACAATAATCCAGTATAACAAGTATTTTCTAGTGCAATCTTGGCATGAACTAAAAGGAACTGTGACGAGGGACATGATCTTTAAGAGTAGGAAGCCGAAACACATGGAATAATTACTAGATTCTAATTTAGTTGTCATAATAGGTTCTTAAATATAGAGACTTCTTAGAACGAAATAGACACAACACTCACAGAATATTACTTGACTATATATTATAGCCTAATCACTATTGACTTTAAAATTTAGAATACATTTTGAAATTCAAATATCAGAACTCACTAATAATTAAATTTTTTCTCCAAGCTGATCGGACGAACAAAGTTGAATAATCTTACATTGCATCACAGTAATTGTTCATTATACAATTATAACAATGCATGATCACTACAACAATATTCACGTCTAAAGTTCATAAAATTATGTTGAAAATAGAAAATGACCCATTTAGCTAGTGACCAAATGGCGCAACGAGCTGCACATTTATTTATGTTATTTTTTTCTGAAATTGAGCTCCTAACAATGCTCTCAAGTTTCACTTGTAAGGCGTGTTCATATTCATGGTCCCCAATTTCCAGGGTAAAAAACAAGAAACTGAAGCACCTCAAAGAGACTGGACGAGTTGGAAGAAGTTTCTGCCTCTTTTTTAGTCAAAAATTTAGGTGATTTGCATTAAATACTGTCGTCAATGAATCTAGTTACATTGATGCTGATAATCTCACCGTTATTCGCAACTTTTTTTGTCATAGAACTATTCATGAAGAGGACATGAAGAGAATCAAAATGCCATATGAGAGCTTTCAAACTGCGGACAAGACCGGAAAACCATGAAAAAACAAAATGAGACAGCCAATTCAATATTGGAAAAGTCTTCAAGCCGCAATAAGGAGAACTATAAGCCATAAACATGAGAAAAAACAACACCGAAAATAACAGGAAAGAGCTTCGTCATCATTTTTTTCATTGTCCAAACGCAAATGCACGACCAAATCAAATTGGATTCATGCATCTATGTCGTTCCTGAGCTAACTAATATAGTTTCGACCTTGTCCAATCGAGTCAACGACAAAACAAGGTAATGCCCAATAATCTGCTATTATATTCTATTAAAATAAGTTACCCTTTTGCCAATCACATCAGACCACATCAGGGTACACAATGCATCGGCAACCATCATATGTGGCACACGACGGCAGTAGCAAATGGTATAGAGAAACCAGATTTCAGATAGCTAATGTGCAGCTTCAGCTGTGTTTTCCTTCTTCGGGGATAGACCTCTATTACCTTGCTCCACGTCTCCAATGCCTCCTTCGATCCATCAGTAACCTGTAAACTTGGCTTCGACGATCATCCCCATTCAATGCAGAGCGCAGGTGACCTGTACCTTGATAGTGCAGGCCACGCCTCTGTCTCTGTACTCCATCCAAATGCTCCAACGGAAACCAACCATCATCCAAAGAGTCTTCTGAATCATAATCATGATAAATGCCATGATAACCAGGCTCAATCACGTAATCACCCAGCACCAGTGCACCAGGTGTCGAAGACATAATTGTACTTATTACATCATTACGCTCTCTCTCACATTCAAGTTCCTTCCATTTTTCTTCTAGCACAGGGTCCACAGCTCTTGGCCGTGCCAATGGGTGCTTCTCTCTCACATGCTTCCTCAGCTGTTTATAGCTACCAACAAATGAGCATTTGTCCTGCATGCAGGTCCTTTTCTTGCTATTCAGATATTTCCGGGCTTGTTCAACCACGGTCCAACCTTTCACCTGCCCTCGGCAGAGTGGGCATAAAAGCTCTCGAACTTCTAGCTTCTCATTAACCTGCCCTGAATCCAAACTGAAACCCGAACTGTTCATTGACCCGTTCCACCGTTGTACTCCTTCAATTGAACATAATTTTGTATATGCCTTTTTGTACTGTTCAAGACAGTTGGAATAACGACGACTAGTGGCACACATATAAGGCCGACACCCTTTATTATAAGAGGAGCAAAGGAGGAGGACAGCACTGTGAGGGAACTCCAGACAAACTGCGCAAGTTGCACCTTCCCAATCTTTCTTCTCTGTAGCATCCAGTTGCTTCTTCTTCAGATGTTTTTTCTTCGCATTGCGAACTTTAGCAATTTTCCTGGAACAAGATGGCAATGGATATGGGCTCAATCTGAGACGTCGCGAACTAGTGTTTTGTCGCTGCTTGTTGAGTTTTGCCATTGTAGTAAACCTACAGAAAGAGAGAGAGAGAGGTGTCAAATCATTCCAACAATGTATGTGACTGTAACTCCTACCACAAACAAATAAAAAAAAGTTCTACAAAGCCAATGCAGGCTATGCACATAATACTCGAGACAGAAAGCTCAGAATAAACTTTCAAAAATATAGTTCATGCAACAAAAATCACTAATAGCATTTCTCACCAAAAATCTAGAGCAAAATAAAATAAAAAAAAATCTAAATTTAAATAACAAATTGATCCAGAAAATAGGCAAGACAAAACTCTTTTCGTTGCCAACCATTGATGAAAGGGGTGGGATGTGCATCTGATCCCGCAAAACAGCAATTTTGGCGAGGACAGATGACCCATCCAATTTTCAAGGGACTAAATGCAATCATTAATACATGCCCATTAATATATTTCTAGTATAATACCTTTGTCGTCCGTCCTAAGTTTACACAGTTCACACCCTAACCCTAGGTCCCATCTACAATATGCATCCCAACAAATATTACGTCTATTGGCCGGTAGCCTCTCAAGCTCAAGACTACCCAAAATTCTGGAGTCCCGAAATCTAAGCAATGTTCCACCAACATTGGCAATCAAACAGCACCACGTTGGTTTCAAATGCATTGTCTTCCTGAAAAAAATGCACTTCCAAATACACAATTCTTCTGGGAAAAAAAAAAAAGACAAATACCAAATATATAGGAGATTTTAAAAAGTTAGTATAACGCAGTTGTGCTATATTTCATTCAATGAGGAGCAATTAAAACAATTGCAGAAGCATGGATCACTAGGAGCAAAAGTACCCTGATGGTAAATAAATGACAACAAGATTTTCGGAGAACAGATAGAATCATAAAGCGAGCATTGTAAATCTCAAAAGTCAAAACAACCACAATAAATGACCTTTTGTATACCAAAAAGAATAAATAAAGGACCTTATCAAACACATTCTTTGCCCAAGCAAGCCACAAGAAAACTGAGATATGTATCAATTGTAGATTCCCAATTTTGAAAGCTGATGTTGTAATTGATTGACTTTAAAAAGGGCTAAAGAATCACAGCAAGAAATGAGATTTAATCAGCCTTTTCTATCAAGGAGATGTCTGATCTAGCACCAGCACTCCGTCTATTGATGAGATAAAGAAATGCATCGATGCATCACAGTTCTAGAAGCTTTGAAAAGTTCATCGACAACAAATGCAGGCTCGGTGTTCTATTTCCCTGACTCTAAGCCTTCAATATATTTAAATTCTATAAACCATTGACTCCTCACACAAACCCGAACGTGAAAAAGAAGCATTTTCCCGATATAATTTTAAATGTCAAGGAAATGAAAGAAATAATAGTCCTCAATTGTATCCAATTTTTCATCCCTCAAAAGATCTGAATTTCGTTCGAGAATCCTCTTCAAACAGGAACTAAAAACTTTTGCAAATTATACCATACTAAAAATTCAAAAAAAAAAAAGAAAGAAAGAAAGAAAGAAAAAAAAGAGTAGAAAAAAATGCATAAGCAAAAGTCTCATTTAAAACAGGAATACAAACCAAATCAACCCTAGAAATGGATTTGGATTGTGAAATGCTAATCAATGAACCAAATGAAGGAAAATATCCAAAAAAATAAAAAAGAAAAAATCAAAAGAAAACGGAAATGAACAACGAATCTAAACCGCAACGAGATGAGATCGAGACAGAGAGATCGCGAGTTGAAATGACAGGAATCGAGCTTACCCAGCAGAGGGAGGGAATATTTTATCTGCTTATCCAATTCAAAACGGCGACCAGATAAGAGAATTGGGAAAAGACGGAGCCGATTTTGTTTTTTTTTTTAAGAGGCGGGGAAATTTACAGGTGTGGAGGAGGAGCGCCGCCCGATCTTCGCGGTCACGTTCGCCGTGGGGCGGCGGTTTTTCTTTTTGCGTTTGCGTAGCGTGCGCTACTACCGAGAGAGATGCGTGAGTGTGCTGCTTCCGGAGACGTCTGCGAGTAATTCTATTTTCTATATATCCAATTTATATTTTTTTTTTTCTGGGTTCTGATTGGACGGTGGGCTTCATTTTCACGCTACTATGACGACATTTACTCTTTTCCATACAAAAAGTAAATTAAAATTTCTCAGCTTGTTGCTGGGCTTTGGTTGGGCAGGGCTCGGTTTTCTGTTGGGCTAAGAGTTTTGGCCCATTTATTTTTTCGGTCCTATATCGCCTTGTACGACACTTTCCATTTTCCTTGTCCTCGTATATAAGGAAGGTAGTCCGACTTTTATTTTTCTTTGAACTTTTTTTTTTTTATTCTTTTTTATTCATTAAAAGACTTCGTAAGATCATGAATAATATTAACACTTTTTATTCTCATAAATCCCTCACTACTCTAAGATATAAGCTCAAGTTCCTTTAAGTATCTCCTTAAAACCTTCGAAATAGAAGCGAATATTTTGTGAGAAGAGGCGTCGGGTTTTACAAAACCGTTTACGAGAATTGGATTTTTGCGAGTAGAAGCAGTACATTGATTTTGATACGAAACCCCCATTTGAATTTGGTATTAATTATTGAAAGCCAGCGTTCAAAATCATAGAGCATCGCTTTATTGTGAGTGCAATACGGCTGGGCAGGCGGTAAAGCAAAGAAATAGTCAGAAATACGGCAGTTCAAGCAACACGCCAACTATTCCGTGCCTTCGCAACACAATATGGATTAAAAACCGGTAGGAACACGCTATACCATTTTAGTTCTTTCAATGGAATGACAGAAACAACAGATGGGACGGATTTGAGACTTCAAAGATACAAATTCAATCAACCCTGACATTTGATACAATCAGATATATACAGACAGCAAATGAATCCCATCATCTAATTGTTACAACAAGTGCTCTCACTTTGCTTTTTACACTCTTCTCTACCTTGAAAAAAATTGAGTTTGAAGGCAGACTTGAAATCTTGAAATAACTTAATATTTAGGAGAATAATTTTTTCTTCTTCCCCCCCCCCCCCCCCCACCAACCCAAAAAACAGATGAATAAGCAAATAGTAACTTGAGAACTGTTCAATCCCTAAAGTAGAGCAAAGACTCTGTACCACTCGGTCAACCTGCAAGTAGAGCTTGAGGGCTAGAATTTTCACACTGTTTTGCATGAGATCAAGGCACGAGAAGCAAGCACACTTTGAGCCTAAGAAGTCGCTGGCCTTGATTAACCATACAGATAAACCTGGTTCTGTATATTCATCACGATTACACTATTACCAAGTGCAAGTTAACATATTCAGTGAGCGAAATAATAAAGAGCGAAAAGATGCTTTTACCTTTTATCTGTCAGAAATGGAAGAAAATAGAACTGCTAAGAACGTCGTACAAGATAAGGAGATGCTGAGCCTGACGACATTGGAAGCAGCCTCTTGACAAATGGATGATCCAAGAGTTGAGCAGCAGTAGGACGATCCCTTGGATCAACTTGAAGGCACTGCAGGATAAAATCCTGTGCATCATTTGAGAGAGTATCGGGAACATCTGGAGGCACACCTTTGCCAATTCTAAATAACGCCTGCATTTGCTGAGTTACAGAAAGAGAAGAAGTTAAAGGCCAGGACACAAGTCAACTGGCATTTCCATGCATGTACTGCAAAATTCCGTGTATGAGAACAATGACGAACCAGAAAAATTTTTCGAGCACGGGGCTGGGGGAGGGGTGATCTACCACAATTGGGTCTTGAACCCGAGACCCCGGGGGTTTTGTTTTTTTTTTGGGGGGGAGGGGGGGGGGTGGGATCCCCTTTGCCACTAGGCTAAGTGGAATCTTTTGTAAGCTTTTGCATAAAAGCATATAAGAGAAAATGGGGGGCTAAGGGCGCCAATTTATAATACAAAAAGGTGTAGATCCACCCTTGTACAAGAATGAGATCTCAACTTTTCGGCAATGAATTCATGGAAAATTTTGAGATAAACTCATATGCAAAGCATGCAAAATGCCATAACAGTCAACTAGAATTTCTGTGGAACTTGATCTATTCTCTTTTTTTTTTTTTTTTTTCTCATGATCACAATGACACCTAGAACAAGAGAGAAGGGATGCTTACACATTCCAAATCAGAATATGGAATCTGGCGAGTTAACATCTCCAAAACAGTGCACCCAAGACTCCATATATCAGCTGGAAGTCCATATCCTTGGTTCTTCCGATTGACAACCTGCAGCATAGTTTTGTAATAAAAACATATTCGGAAAATGAGACATAATATTGACCTGACCATATGATCATAAAACAACTCAAATAAATTTATCTCTGCGCAGTTTTATGCTAAGTGAATTTATCTCAGAAATCAAGATGCATAGGACAAACCTCAGGGGCCATCCAGAACGCAGTCCCCTTGCAAGATTTGACATCATTCAATTTCGTTGCCTAAAAGGAAAATAATGCTTGTTAGAAAAGAAATCACAATCATTACGAAGCCCTTAAAACATAAGCAAATATTTCAAATTGAGGAACAGAACAAAAACCTTTGCCAATCCAAAATCTGCAAGTTTTACAGATCCATTTGCATCCACCAATATGTTTGCACATTTGATATCCCTTTAATTCAAACATAAACACAATGAGAATACGGAAATCAAATTCCACGAGACATGACTTGTTTCCATATGTCTGCTTAACACAAGATAGTTCAATCTTCAACAGAGAGAATATGGATTGACAGAATGATCATAAATTACTCACCGTAGGCTTGCACATGCAATTATAATTTCACATATGACAACATTATTGCGATAACATCTATACTAAAAAATCAGTTAGAGGCATAAAGCAAAAAATACAAAGAGGTCATGGTAATTGAGCTGCCACAGTGTACATCACTAGCATTGGCATTAAAGAGAAAGCCAACGAACAAGAAAGAAACAAAAATGAATGATCGAGAGCCAAGCGTAATTAAGATTATGCAACTTGCATCTAAAATTCCAAATCTGTGGAGTAACCTTTTGTGACAAGTCAGATTCTACAAGCATAAAAGTTTGTTCCAATGATAAATTAGAAACCCCCACCCCCAAAACAAGGAAAAGGCCAAAACTTCTGCTTGGCAGAATAGAGGGGAAAAAAAAAGGGTCATGGAAAGCGAATTATCCAAAATTACAGCAATTTCTGGAAAGGATCATGAAACTTCGATCCTTTGACAAGCTAACTCATCATAAAACAAGAACTGCTCAGAGTTAATAGGCTAATTAGTCACAATGAAAGTGAAGAACACTGTGTTAAGCAAGCACCAGTCATATAAGTACTAAAGAAAAGAAACAATGCAATAAATGATGGCTCTGCACAACTGAACAGAAAGTGAGAAAGATAACAATTCCTGATTTTTGTACTTCATGCATACAAGATTAAAAAGTCTAAAACCTTTTCTTTTCTTAGCATGTGTGACAAGTACAAATGTCATAAACAATTCACTTATTTACCTGTGAACCACATTACGGTCATGAAGATACTTCAGACCATGTAAAATCTGTCTTGTGTATGCAGAAACTTGGGAATCCCGGAGATGATATTTCTGATAAAGTTTTAGAAGGGAGCCTTTGGTGACAAGCTCAAGAAAGATATAGAGTTTTGAATCATCCTGCACAAACCAAAAAGAGAAAGTTAAATAAGAAGGAAAGACAAAATAACAAACTAACACGGAATAAGTAAATAAGAACTGCATTTATGCAGCATACTGAATTACTATGAGCATAACACTGAACATCTATAACAAAAATTTCTCTTTTTGGGAGGGGTGTGTAAAGGGGGAAAAACAGGAAAAGAAAGTGTATGCCCTTATTTCCATCAATTATTCAACACTGACATGCTTCCATGAAGCAATATACAAAAATCTGGAAATAGTGTTTAACATATGAAGAAACTAAAGTAAAATACCTTATCCGTGCCATAATATTGAACTATGTTTTCATGTTCGAACTGACTTAACAGCGCGATCTCCTAATAAAGGCAGGCAGATCAAATGAGCCAAAAGGAAAGCTTTAAACAAGCAACTCAGATTTAAGATCAAGAAAGTTAAAATGGCTGTAATAAAAGCAAAAACAAATGGATAGAAAATGCCATAGCAAAAGATAAGGCATATCTCACCTGCTCCAGTTGAAATATACTTTGCCTTCCCTGACTCCCCTGGTCAAGCAAGGAAACTTCTTTGACAGCAAAAAAGAATCCATCCCTTCAGGAAGATAAAGCACAATTAACACAAGTCATGAACATCTGTTCGTGTGCGTGTGTGTGTAATTCAGAAAAGGAGATGCCGCAAAAACTAAATTAAATTGGAGCATTATCTCATGAAAATACATGAGCAGGATTAACCAAAATATGCAGAAACTAGCTTCCTTCTCTTTCTTGGTCAGAAAACTAGCTTCCTTCTGGCCAAAAGAAAAAATGAAACCGATAGGAGTCCAAGAACATAGCCCAAGAAACAATGAGATAAAGTACGGGAATGGCATATCCCAATAAATCTATGTTGTGATGCTGTCCATAAATGGCATCCACTATAACACTACCACAAGTGAGCTAGAAACCAAAGTAACATTACACACATCAAAAGCATCAAAAGATAATGAACTGATCCACTACCAAAAACAAGCAGCTCAGACTTACCCAGCGATTCCTTCATACACGGATCCAAACGAACCCTGTCCCAGGAGGTCACCCTTTTGCCAATTAATAATGGTCCTTCTAAATTGCCCATTGGGAGAAATACTAGACAAAGGCTCCGTTGTAGTGCTCGATGAATCATCATCATTTGACGTGGTAAAGGAATACAAACTGTCGTCTTCCTCTCTCTTACTCACCGCTACGTCAAGTACCTGTCCCAATTCGTCTTGGCCTTCTTCTTCTTCATCAGAAGAGAATCCTCTATGAGCTATCACGGAAGAACTTTCAGCGGTTTCAGGCGCAAAGTTCCTCAATATATCCCACGTTGAGCACGTGTCGTCTACCAGCGGTAGTGTCATCGACGGTGGCGGCTTCAGCAACGGCGGCCTAGCCCCCTTAATTCTCACCGAGACACCACAAGCAACGGCACGAGAAGCGCTTAAGTCGACTGACTCAGCTGTCTTCTCCGGATTCAACTCGTTCTCGCCGCTAATTCTAACGCCCTCCGAAACCCTAGCACATAATTGTCGCTCCTGCTCCTGCTCCTGCTCCTGCTCCTGCTTATGTTGATTTTCCACTTTAACGTGCTCAATACCCGGACTATCCAACCCGTGCAATCTGGACCGGGGCAAAACGTCCGAATTCGAACGCATCTTCATGGCCTCCCAAGCCGCCGCCGGGATCGCGAAATCCTCGGGGCCAGATAGCCCTAACGACTGACAGATAAGGTCGAACTCTCCTTCCGTTCCTTCCACCCGGAAACTGGTCCGATCAAGCAAATCGAGCGACCGCGTGACCAAAGAAGACGAAGAATCATCAAGAGAAGAGGAAGACGACGCCGCGTCATACTCAATGTGTTTGGCGGCATTGCGGCGCTCCAGCTTCGGCTGCCTCCGGTCCTTGCGGTGCATGGAGTCGGTCCCCTTGCTATAGTTCAAGAATCGAGGTAAGCGATGCATAGTGATATAAACCCATCCAAAAAACCACAACCAAACTCACATAAATCACAGAACGTGAAAACCACAGAAGAAGTTTGCATAAACTATTTATCTCCGAGAAACCTTATCTCTCTCTCTCTCTCTAAGTCCAACTCCCTCTTTAATGCGATCCTAGAAAACGAGCTTATTTTCTGTCACTTTACCGAGAAAAATTGCGGGAGAAAGGTGAGGCGAATTTGGTTGGATTTCGGCTGTGCCGTAGGGTTGAACCCTGAGACAGAGAGAGAGAGAGAGAGAGAGAGAGAGCGAGCATTGACTGTGTGAGACTGGTAAACGCCGTCTCGATGAAAGAGAGAAAACGCGGTGCCACGTGGCGGGCAAAGAGAGGGCTTTTGTAAAATTCGAATTGGAATAATGTGTTTGTTTGGGAATTGCGGGAGAGGGGGTCATTTTGGCAGATTGTAAAAAATGTATGCCGCCTCGCACTGGCTTCCCGAGTACGCCCACGTATTAATGACGTCAATAAAATGATAAACCCGATCACCCAATTCAATTCCTACCAATATACTTTTTAAAGTATTTATATCTATTTCAAATTTTAGTATTTTAATTAGTATTCTGATTAAAATTAAAATTAATAATTTTTAAAATAAAAAAATATTAAATATTTAAAAAATTATTAATTTTATTTTAACAATATTAATCTTAATTTTAATTAAAATACTAAAATTTATTATATTAATATTTCCTCTATTTTTTTGTTGTCAAACAGTCGCACATTGTCAAACGGCCGAAGCATGCCGCTATAAAAATACAGACATCTCAGAGAAAAATAGTAGAAGTCCTGAGTTAAGAATTTTTGACGAAGCATTTGTGGATGTGCAATATTTTTTTTATTTTTTTAAGAAAATAAAAAAATTAAGATATCTCAATTTCATTAACAAATATTATGATTTTATATTTTAAAAAATACAAAAAGATCATAAATTTGATCTTATTATTGGATTATGTAAGTCTGCACCTTAAAGTCAAAATTCAAATTTTTTAACAGCTGAACCAGACGAATATAATAGTGGCGCATTGTCCATATTTTTTTTTATTTCTTTAAATAGACAAATGAAGAATAATTGATGCAAGAAAAACGTTGCAACGTGTACGAAACTGATTTCGAATCTTGAACGTCTTTTTTTTTTTTTTTTTGACCAGAATCTTGAATGTCGAAAAAACATAGGAAAGTTCAACTTCAGAACGCAGACAATCAAATTGTTAGCGTGTAAACTTCCATGGGTATTAATTGTTTAGTAGAATAAGATTAATTATAAATTTCTTGAAACAGAGATTAATTATAAATTTCATTCACTTCTTTTTAGTCGATTGTTTACTTAGTATAAGACATGAAAAATGAATTATTCTCTTACTTGGAAAATATTTAGACATTTTGTAAACTATTTTTTTTTTTGGAAAATATATGTAAGAAACTTAGATAATCAATTCATTAATGTGCACAACACATAAATTATTTAAAATATTAAAAAATTGTTTCTGTTCCAAGCACGCATGATATTATCGATACTACTTTTGAACGCTGCCAGTTACTTTCTCAATTTTTTTTTTTTGTAGCAACATGTATATGAAATAGTTTCTATACAAAGCCGCCTTGCTAAACGAAACTTCAAAACATGCGGCCTATGCTCAGTCGATCCAAATTCTTAGGTTTTCAATTTTGTTTTGGCCTCTTATTCTTCTTCCTTCCGTTTTCCTTCCCCCTTATTATATTATAATTATCTACGTTCTTCTTATGGATTTAGGGTGGACATAAAATTATTTAAAAGACACTAAAGAGGCACGCATTATTTTTTTGTAGTTTAATAGTTAGAAAATTTGTTCCTATTGCTGTTCATGAGTTCAAGTTTTTGTCAAACTGTTTGTTGAGACGAAAACTACTCCAACTTTACATAGATTTGAGAGTAATTAGTGATCTTTATTGAGAATCATAGAATTTGTTACTTTGTAAACTTAGTGTATAGTTTCGATCTACTGTGTAATATGACTAATACAATCATTTTTTACAGGTTTGTAGAGTACTACGGCACAATTTTGGAGGCACCTAGTGTCTATTGTTGGATACAATTTCGGGAACAGTTGGTGATTCTTAATGATACCACGGAATATGACGCTTTGTGGATTCAGTGTAGAGGTCCAATTCATTGTATAATACAATTAACGTAATTCTTTATGACAGATCTATATGTACAACCCCATTTTTCAATTTTACTTTTTAGTGAAGACTTTTTTTTTTTCGGTTTACCTGATCACTTACTACTTGAGCAAAAGTATTAGTGTTGGATTATCCTTTCCATATTAGTATTGGATTAACGTTACCAAATCATTAATTAAGTGAATTAATATCTATGCTCAAAAAAAAGAAAAGACCTACTAATAAACTAACCTGTGGATGTCCGAGAAAAGAAAAGCCCATAGAGAGTTGAAGATATTTCATACTCTTGAAGGCCCAACCAAAGGGAAGAAAAAAAAAAAGAAAGACAAAAAGCATTAAAATCAAAATAAAAAAAATAAATGAAATACAATGACAAATTAATTAATTACTAAATAATATTAACGAATCACCAAAAAAAAAAAAAAGAGTGAGCAAGAAAAGGTTGTGCTCTTCATACGTTTCGTTTCCCCAGCATTCAATCCATTTCTTTCGCTGTTTCTTCCTTTTTTATTTTTCACATAAATACAAGAACCATAATTTTTCTTTCTATTCCCCACTATTATCATCATCAACAACAAAACAACCCAAGTCCCGCCCTTCATATTCATTTAGCTTTTTTTTTTGGGTTATACATCTCTTTTTGGCTCTCTACGTCTATCGTTCTCCATCTCTCTTTGATTCTTTATCTATTTTGTGTGTTTCTTTTACTTTTGTTTTTCTCGATCGAACACCGTAAGTCTGAAACTATAAATTTGGTTTTTTTTTTTGTATTATTCTGTGGAAAAATATTCATTCTTTATTAGAGATTGAGAGTATTGTAATTCTTTTTGGAGAGATGTTGTTGAAACAGTTACGTTTTTATAGGAGGGGGTCCATAGGTTGCCCATTTCAATCACAACTATGTGTCCTAAAATTAGTTTTCTGTCATACCCAGCATCGTGTGAGACTAAGTAGCAACCTAAAAATGGTCTCTTATTTACACATGTCCTTCTTTTATCAAGTATAACCCACATGTCTATATTCAAGTACCTTAGCTTACATCTTGGGAAACATATGTTGACACTTAGCTCATCCAAATGATAACTCCCCTACCTGATTTCTATATCCTAGGTCTTTGCCCTTTGAAGTGTAATATACATATACACATTTGACCTTGCAAAGAAGGTTCTACCATATCCATACCCAACGTTATAACAAAGCTTACTCAAATCAATTTTAAAACCTAAATAGTGAGGCAACATCCATTTTGCATTTTAAAGGTGTTTCTTTAATTTATAGCACTAGAGACTTATAATTTTAGATTACCAACTAACGCATCTTATAATTAATCTGGTTTGCTTAGGATCTTCGGAGAACACTGGACTGCGACTTGTGCCAATCTCATGAATTTCTAAGTAGCTATTCTACAGTGAGTGATTCGAACATATATAATATACTAGATTACCTTGATTGTTTATTTATATTATTTAGTATGATTATTACTTAGTATCTGAATAATCACTTTTTAGGGACCAAACTAATAAACTATACTTGGGATGATAAGCTTTTAATAAAATGAATTAGAAACTGTAGTTAGAGGATGGCGACTTATTATACTTGATTGTTATTATCCTTGTGTATGTCTATCTTTTGTGATCCTGACCACTTGAGGGTTATTATCTTTTGATATCTAAATATTCAGGGACATAATGGGTTGAAAAGAGTTACTTGGCACTCACCTACCAAAGGTCGTGGTAGATAGTGTGCATATTGAGCTTGTATTTGTGGTGCACCTCAGTTAGTCAATGTGATCAGTATTGACCGCAACGAGAGAGTGATAGTGTTGGTTGGCTAACTATATATAAAGTGTTGTATTATTGTTTAACATGCTTGTTAGTTTGGTCTCTAGTTATGTTCGGGGAATATGTTAGTTAACCTGTGATCTGGAACTACACCTATACATTGTTGATTATATAATTGCTTGTTTTTAATCTGTCTTGGTTATAGTTGGTATAGTCCCCTTCCTACTTTATGCATATCAGGCTTATTCATTAAAATATTTATATATCTCACTCTTTATCTTTCTAACACTTTCAAGCTTTGAGACTCGAGGCCCAATTAAACGATCAGAGCATTCCTAGAGGTTGTTGTGGGTACTTCTTGTATATATGTTTATGTATGTAGTAGACTCCACTAATATAGTTTTTTTTGTAACTATGTATATATTTTTCTGGGTTGTGATACTGGGTCTAGTCTGTTGGGCTTAGACTTTTATGCATTTAGGCTTGTATTATTATTATTTATCTACGTTGAGTACTTGTGTCGTTTCAATATTTATTTAGACCAAGATTTTTGTCTTTGTCATTTTCTTGATTTAAGGCTTTTGGTTGTCTTGTGGTAGGTCCTCTATTCGAGATAGTCACGCTAGTCAGATGCTCTAAGTTGGGATGTGACAAAGTTGGTATAAAAGCTTGCTTTTCTTTTGTACACCCTATTGTACTCTAATGGGAATATGCATTTTAAGTTTTTTGGGATTCGATGTAGCATGCCACTTAATCCTGTTACCTTATAATAGATAGGCCCTGTGTCTTGATTGATGTATTGGTGGAGCTTAAGTTTTTGTGGTTTATTATCCCTAACTAGGATTTGTTTCTTATAATTTCTTTTATTCATGAAAACTAACATGCGATGTGTGTATCTTGTGTATATAGGATAGAATGCCGCCTCAAACTCGAGTTTCGGTGACTCGTGAGCTAGAAGCACTTGACAAAGAATGAGACAGTGTGACCTACTTGCAAATCTGTCTAGACGACCTAAGAGTTGATACGTACCGCTGGCTACAGAAATGTCTGTTGTAGATATTGCTTCAGGTGAACAACAATGAGTCAGAGCCGCCGCAGCATTTAGAAGGGCCACAATTGAGGACCTAGCTTTGGGGTTACAAATGATACAACAAGTTATACAGTAGATGGTTGGAACTCTAGCTCGAGCTCCGCCATACCAACCATTAATGGGAGTTAATACGTGTTTTTTAGATTTTATGAATTTGAAACCCCTTACCTATTCCCATCAAGAAGGGGAAGACCTAGAGACATGGCTGATAGAGAAGCAGAGGAGACTGGACCCAATGAGAATTGATAATTACAAAAAAGTGGAGTTGGCTGCTTATCGACTCACGAAAGAGATTGTCCTAACTTGGTATAATTTAAGAATTTTTACAATTTTATTTTTATCTTAAACATATTTAATCTTATCTTAAAATTTAAGAATTTTTGTGTAATTTTGTGAAAAAGTTTTCGTGATATTTATCTTTATTAAAAAAACTTGATGTTGTTGAGAACACTGAAGTACAAGACCAAGGATAAAAGATAGAAAAAGAAAGAGCAAATGACGACAATGTTGTTTAACTCATTACCTTTATTGATTTATTAAATTTTTTATATTTTAAATATAATTATCTGATAATATATATTAGTGTGTTTGGATTGTGAGATTTTAATAAGAAAGACAATGATGAAAAGAAATAATTATAAAAAAAATTATGATAAAATAATGAGAAAATAAAATTTTATATTTGAATTATATAAAAAAATGTAAGAAAGAAAAATTTATAAATGAAATGACAAAGTTATCTTTATAAAAAATTGAATAATGATATTAAAATTAAAAAAAATATTATTACAACTAATTAGACAAATTGAAACTATTTTCGTAATTATACTTTTTTTTTCTTTTTCTTTCTTTGACATCGTTTCTTTTTCTTTCCCAAATGTCTTTTTATTTGGTTTCTTATTCATGGCTAAACACACAAAAATGCATCGGGATCCGTGTTTTCTTTTCCTTTTATTTTTTAAACTTATTCCCAAACACACTAGTATGTTAGTGTCACTATTCTGTTAAGAATACCCAATTGAAAATAGGGAAAGCGAAAAAAATGAAAAAAGTTGTGTTACGTGGGCCCGCTAAAAGATGCCAAGTGCATGATTGGAGCAGCCACACAAATCTAGATCTATTGCGTCACAGCATATTATCCCAACCCCCACATCATTAAAAATAAATAAAATATCCGCCTCAAAACCAAACCCCCCCCCGTCTTGTGCCTGCAGAAACCCGAATCTTCTCTCTCTCTCTCTTACTATTCGATTCGATTGATTGAAAGCGACATCAAAAATTACGAAGAAAAAACTACAAAAGGACAAAATAAAATCAAAGTATCACAGAACAAGGCCACTCGTGAAAACGGATCCCAATCTCGCGCGCGAACCCGAGCAACTGAAACCCTAACCCTAGCCAGCGACCGCTTATCGCTTATTTTTTTGTCTCTATTTGCTCTTTCCTCCTTCCTTACTTGTTGCGGGCTCCTGAAGAAAAGAGTTAAAATTAGGGTTAGGTTGCATTTGCGTTTCAGAAATTAGGGCTTTTTTTGTTAAAAAAAGAATATTCGTAGGGGTCTGAAGCGGAGTCGGATTGTGAAATCGGGTATTGTACTTGGGCTTTCGGTGATGGAATGCGAAGATGGCGGCAGTGGTGGAAGTTGTTGGGGCTGGTGATGATCGGAGGATGCCATTGGTGGAGGAAAATGATGGGTAGGGCTCCGGACGGAGGTTGCGGCACCGAGGAGAGGCCATGCCGCCCTAGGGCTACTGTGTCCAAGTGTCAGGTCACCCAACCTGAGAAGCCCTCAACTAACTGTAAGAAGCCAGTCGTGCTTGACGTTGATTTCTTCTCTCAGGCGCGCAAAGCCCTCTGTGAGCGCTGCCCATTTGATGTTACCGAGGATGGGCCTGGGTCTTCTAATTCAAGTGGTTTAAATGTCTCTACTTTGCCTAGTGGACTGGCCAGCTTGTTGAAGCCATCAGATGGTAGAAAGAAGCATAAGAAATCACATTCTGGTGCAGAAAAAAAGTCTTCATGGGCTAGCGAACGGTCCAAGGGAGGGCATATTTGGGTTGAGACTGAGGAGTACTTCAGGGATTTGGCATTGCCAGATATTGATGCTTTGTTTGAGATTTCTTCTTCGCTTAGGGGTTTGGCTGCTGGTAAGTGTTTTTTGATTCCATGTATTGGGAACGAGAACAATGAAAAAACTAAGTCAGTGGCGAACACGGAAAATGAGGATGATGGTGATCGTGTTGGAAATGACAATAATGAGATAGCTGAGTCAGCATTGAACATGGAGAATGTGGATAATGGTGAGTGTGTTGGAAATGATAACAATGGGAGAACTGAGTCAGCAGTGAACATGGAGGAGAATGTGGATGACGATACGAATGTGAATTATGGGAGCTTTGGTGTTGATGGAAATGGAGTCGAGGCAAAGCTAGAGGGTGAACATCTTTTGGAAAATGACAGGGCAATGAATTATGAAAATGTTAGAGTCAACGGAAATGCATTTGAGGGAAATGTAGAGGATGAGCATCTTATGGAAACTGATAGCGTAGGAGCACAAAATGGTGGATGTAACCATTTACCTATGGTGGAACGAAAGGATTTGGATTTATCCAGTGGATTAGGGTGGCTTTTAGGTTGTAGAGATAGGATTTTATTGACTTCAGAGCGCCCTTCTAAGAAGCGCAAGCTTTTAGGCACCGATGCAGGGTTGGATAAGCTTTTGATTGGTTATCCTTGTGACGGGAACTCATCCATGTGCGACTTTTGTTGCAAGGGTGAGACAGATAATGATGCAGACCCATTGATTGTTTGCTGTTCTTGTAAGGTTGCAGTTCATCACCGGTGTTATGGCGTACAAGGAGAAGCAGACAAATCTTGGCTGTGTTCATGGTGCAAGCAGAGGACTAATAAAGGAAGTGTTTCAGTGGATCAACTGTGTGTGCTTTGTCCAAAGCAGGGTGGCGCTTTGAAACCAGTTGGTGAAGAAAACGGTAGATCTTTCAACAAGTTTGCTCACTTGTTTTGTTCTGAATGGATGCCAGAGGTCTATGTAGAGGATTTGAGGAGCATGGAGCCAATCGTGAATGTGGAAGGGATAATGGAAACACGGAAGAAATTAGTTTGCAACTTATGCAAGGCAAAATGTGGCGCATGTGTTCGGTGCAGTCATGGTATGTCTTGCTGCCTTCTACGTTCGCCTTTCTGCTCATTTTTTTTCTTATTTTATTTCAATGGAATACTGGGTTGAGGATTGCAACTGATGTCTTTGCTAGATCGCAAAACCGGGGCCTAATTCACCTGCTAAAGACACTTGTGTTGTCTTGCAGAACTGCTGATTTGTTCCTAGATGTTGTTTGTTTGGACTTGAGCTCCGAAATGTTTTTTTTTTTTTTTGTGTTATTATATTTTCTTTGAAATAAACTGTTTGACATGGTTTCTCAATTACCGGAGGGTTGATACTTGATTTTCTCCTTTGTATATTTCTTGTAATCCTAATCTGTGAAATGACATGATGCTTGATTATTTTTACTGGCTGACTATATTGTTTAACTGGCATTTTCAATCACATTACTCACATGTTGTCCCTCTGGTTTTAAATGTGCTCTATGTAGGGTCCTGATGATTGTTTTTATGGTGCTTTTGCTTCCTAGTATACATGCGTCATTTCTAGCTGATCTTACATGTTAGCTGTACCTTTTTTTAAATAAAATATGTTTGACTTGTCTTTTGAAGGACGAGCCTTGTGTAATGGTATGGTTACTTGTGACTTGGAGACATTTGACCATTTCCAAGGAGCCTTAACCCCTTTTATGGTTGACTTGTCATTTTACTTTTACAAATGTACCCATTCAGTGATGGAGTATGTTGTTTGTGTTAAGGTTTCATAACGTTGTGATATGCCTATTTTGCTTCCATTTAATAGATCAGACTAGTGAAATTGCTGGAATTGGTGATGATTTTGTTCTTATATCATTCAGGAACTTGTAGAACTGCTTTTCATCCTATATGTGCAAGAGAGGCAAGACATAGAATGGAAGTATGGGGAAAATATGGATCTGATAATGTAAGCCATTACTCTGTTTTGTGAAAATTCTCCCGGCTTTTACTGATGCTTTTATATCGAGTCTTGTGTACTTGGTATGATATCAACTTTTGTTTTGGGTAGATTGAAAAATGTATGTTAATGACTTTATGCTGCAACTTCTGAAGATGTTTAGATAATTTTTCTTGTTACTCTCTCTCTCTCTCTCTCTCTCTCTCTCTGTGTCTCTCTCTCTCTCCACAGGTTGAATTAAGGGCTTTTTGTGCAAGGCATTCGGAAATTCCAGATGGTAGGAATGCTTCTCATTTAGGAGATCATTTTACTAATTTTAATGGCAACTTCCCTGTTTCCAACCACACTCCAGTGGCTTTGTCAACAGGCAAAGAGCAGAAGCTTGGGATTGGCCAAAATGTAGAAAAAGTTATAGACCATGTAGAACTCCAACATGCCAACTCTTCTTCTAAATCGGAAGATTGTGAACTGCAGGGTACAGAGTTATCTGATTCTAGATCAAATGCCACACCTATTCCAGAATGTGTGGACATGGACCAGCTTATTAGTACTGGAGTGTTGGAGAGAGGTGGTAGTGAGGATGGCAACCCTTCTAACTCTGAAAATCCAGCTTTTGTCTTGAAGAAGGTACTTAAAAGCTGTGTACATGGTTGTGGATTTCCATTTGTCTTAGTTAATGTTTTTTTTTCTGCTATTCTAACTTACGGTTTGACTAATATGAGATTTTGAGCTTCACAATGTCAATCATGCAGTTAATTGATAGAGGAAAAGTCAACCTGAAAGATATTGCGACAGAGACCGGCATCTCATCTGATTCACTGATTTCAACACTTGCTGTAATTTAAAAAATAATGACTTCTCAATTTTCCTGAAGAAATTCAACTTGATGTTCATCACTTTTTACTTACTTGACCCTTTTCTGCAGGAAGATGGTTTGATTCCTGATTGGCGACACAAAATACTAAAATGGCTGAAAAATCATGTTTATGTGGGCACATTACACAAGATTCTAAAAGTCAAAGCCAAGGCACCTGTTTGTCCGCAGACTAGGATGGGAATTGCTGACGAATTTGATGTTATAGTATCGCAATCTGATGTTACATATCCCATCACCGATAAGTTGCTGGCCCCATGCAGAAGAACCAACAGCAGCATTAAAATTCGAAACGGCAACAAAGTAGTATGCTCTTCTGGGGAAATTCCAAGTGGCAATGGGATGGAGATAGATGAGCTTCAAGCAGATCAATCAATCAGTGAAGGGCAGAGAAATTCAACTAAATTATCCATGCCTGATGTCACTGACAAGGTAACTTTGTCCAAGATTAATTTTCTCATTTTTCTTTTTGTGGCAAGGACATGCATGCTTTCTTTGCTAAACTGTCATTTAGTGTATAATGCTCTGTTTACAGTTTGTCTGTTGAATAGCATAGGAGCCTGGGTGTTTGACTACATATTTTCTCCCTGCATCCTTGTTTTGTATCCTAATGAACATGCTTCAGCAATTTCACTCAGTATTGATAGCTCTATATGCTGTAGTTTATACATGGTTTCTGCATTTTTTTAAAACTTTTTTGTAATATCCTTATTGAAAATTGGTAATGATTTTCGTTTAAGCAATTGGATTTTTCATGCAGTGCTTTCTACTTTCGTTATTTTGATTTTTTTTTAAAATATGTTATCTAAATTAGTGGTCTCGTGTATCGTTTTTTTTGGGGCATCCTTTCTCCTTTTGTGTCTAGTTCAACTTCTTATCATGCATTACAGGTGCCAGCATAAGTCTTTGCAGTTAGGACTGGCAGTCTCCTGGATTTGATAAAGAATTTGTGCCTCTAGGGTTTTAATTCTTACATAATTTCTTGCTTCATATTAGTTCTTTCTTGATGGTGTGTCTTCCTTCTCTCTTTTCAACTTAGGCTTGGTTGTAATCTTCAAATCTTTGCCAATTAAGGAGTCTCATCTTCAGGCTTAAATTTTACATTTAAACAAGAAATTTTGAATGTGGTTGTCACTTTTTTTCTTGGAAATGCTCCCCACGTATTGAACAGAATTAATTTGTGTTTCACCTGTCATCAATATTGTAGGTCTAGAATTTATTATGCCTATGGAAAGTTGGTTCCTTCGAGCTCTATTTAGCCAGGTACCTTTCCTTTTGTAAAAAATGCCCCTCACATCTCCAGAATTTTTCCTTCTATTCACACTAGTCTGACCCTATTGGTGAACATAGTTCATTGGCAAGTCTATGGTTTCAACTGAAAGAGAACTGTTTTTGGAAGTGATTACCCTTTTCACTTGACCTGTTGAAAATAGAATTCAGTTCAGACCACATTTATCCTTTGAATGGTAATCGCAACATTAGTCTGTGGCATAACTTTAGCAAAGCACATGCAACAAACTTCATTTGGTCTTTTGTGTTGGGCTGGTCACGGAAGTTATTGTGGTGAAAGTGTCCTTTTGTATTGAACAGATCACAAAAGTTTTGTTCACACTGTCTTGGAACCTAATCTTTTAGCCGATTGCTGCGGAGGGTCTGTTAGCATATGTTATAATTGTATCAGCATACGTAATTAGCTTAGGGTGTTGTTAAAGCCTTTGAGGAACCAGCCAACTAGTTGATTTTACCAAGGTCTGAAAAACGGTTGGTTGTTTTCCTTGTTAGTTAAGGTTTTCTTTTTGCTAGTTGATGTATTCTTTGGTGCTTGTAGTTCTTTTTTTTTTTTTTTCTTTTTTTACCAAATGTCGTTGACACGTTATTTGACAGTGAGACTAGAATTTCGTAAGCTGTGTTCTTTGTAGAAACTGATTGCTTGAATGCTTCAATCATGATCTATATAAAAATGGCATCTGTGACGCTATATTGCACTACCAATTAAGAATGGAAAACTGTTGAAGATATCTTGTGCTACTCCGGTTATGGATGCATTACGACTGCGATCAGTTCATTATTTTAGTGATTTATGTCATTGTTTTGGACTGGTTTTGGCATGATGCACTACCAGGAAAGCTAGAATGACAATGATCCAATAAATCTTGTATTGTTGATCCTCCTTGCAATGGCTATGCATGGTAACAACTGAGTCCTTATGAGTAAATTGGCCCTTGCCATTAGCATAACCCACAGGACAACCAAGAGGAAGCAAATGAACCTTGTTTCTGTGAGCAAACTGAAATCAGCATAGAACATTAATATGCATTTGTGAGAATATGATGGAGCATATCAACTGTGACGGAGGAGAATGTCTTTTAAGATTTATCAAGAAAATTCAACCAATTATGATTTATGACAGCGTTTACCCGAGCAATACTTGGGGAAACAATTTCTGGGATTGAATTCGAATCCAGGCCTGTCTGTCTTAAGAAAAAGACTATGATTTATGATGCTCCAGTATTCTCCAGGGTGTCTTTTCTTCTGGGATATTGGCAGCTTGAAGCCATAGTTTTGGAAGGGAGTGAAGTCATTGCTAATACTTAAATCATGTTCAACATGTTTGCGTCTGTTTCTTCTTCATTTCTGAGGCTTCTACTGATCTTCTTGGTTGCTTTGGGGTTCTTTTTCTATTTTTTTTATTTGTTTTCCAAACTCAATACTGTGCTGTCCTAAATCTGAAGGTAGATTTTGCTTTATATGTGTAGAAAGTAATGAAGCGTGATGTGTTTCAAGACTCTTTGGCTATGCACCTTCCTAAACATGAAGGTATATGTTTCTGACTCATTTTTTTAATGAACGCTCTGTTTTTTTTTTTTTATTAAGGGGAGAAAATGGTCACTTTCTTGCTTAGTTGGTCCCATTTGGTTTACCTTTTTACTTGCTTTGGAAGTTATCACATCAGCTATTGGACTATCGTATAGAAATATATTAACCCTTGTTTTAAGTGCAATATAATTTTCTGAAAATCTTAGCTTTTTCACAAAAGGCTCGAATTTCATATCGCTAATAAACGGTAGAACTAGGTAATGCGTTATCAACAGACATAAGATTTATGATGCAGTGTTTCTCTTCAAGCAGCCTTTGTCTTGGTAAAGTTATCTTTAGTGAAGGCAGATTTTAAGTGTGACTGTAGTTTTATTCCCCTCCTTGGGAAGTGAAAACTGGACATTACACATGCTTGGTTGGGGTACAAACGAAGTTGGTATAGGCTCTGTTTACTTCTTTCCCTTCCCTTGGTTGTTTTCTGGTACTGTAACATCGATGACATGGCATCTGGCTACTTTTGACATATGCACACGGTTGAGGTCCAAACAAAGTTTGTGTAGCTTCTGTTTACTTCCTTTCTTGATTGTTTTCTGGTACTGCAACATCTATGATATGGCATGTGGCTACTTTTGACATATGCACAGATTGTTCAGATGATCCATCAGATGATAAGCTTTCTGAAAAAGCTGAACCAGCACATGCTCCTACTACTGAGTCAAGCAATTCAATCATTGTGGATCAGGGAAACTCTATTTGTTTGAACATAAGTCCCATATTCCATAATCTTATGTAAGCTTTGCAAACTGCCCGGCCTTCTGTATTTTTTTTTTTTTTTCCTCCTTGCTTAATGTGCTGCTCAGTGCTTGTTTGAACTTTTGACAAGCTCTCATTTTATCAAGTTTCAATTGCATATGGTGATATGAGGACACGAGGAGTATCTTTTCTTCTAATTTTGCGTCTGTTGTAGGAAAGAAGAAGCATGTTCTACTTCGCATGGCCGCCCATCCATCTGCCAGAAACTGTTGGAGATGCAGTCTGGGCTGCTTAAAAAGAACAAAAGTCATGGCTTTGAAGGTAAAGCTAGGGCATTGGATGTAAAGATTTTTCTTCTTGCCGAATTTGTTACATTTAGATTTAGTGGGTGTCTCATGTGGGCAGGTTCTGATGAGTTGGAGGGGAAAATGTCTCGTATGGAAGCTTCTTCAAATGCCAGTGTTTGCTGTGACCATCATACTGAAAGCTCAAAATGCCGCGACATGATGTCCATGTCACATGGAGTTGATTTGGAGCAGGTAGTTTATGCAAAGAAGCTGGGTGTTTTGGAAATTTTTCCAGCAGACGAAGTTGAGGGAGAAATTATTTATTTCCAAAATATGCTACTCCACAATGCTCTTGCAAAGAAGCACTTTACTGGTCCATCCTTTCTTCTTGCAATCTCTTTAAGACTTTTACCTTTTTATTTATCGTCTTCTTATTCTCCTCCTCTGCTTCTCTTTTTCCCCATGTTGGCTTTCTCTTCCTTCAGACTCCAGAATTGCGTAAAATATTCTATTTGTTGTCCTACATCAAATGATATGCGAGTCATAATGCTTGGTTTTCTTGTGGTCTGCCTTTACAGATAATTTAATTTGTAAGGTTGCTAAGAGTCTGCCACAGGAGATTGATGCAGCAAGGAACCAAAGATGGGATGCAGTACTTGTTAACCAGTATCTTTGTGAGCTTAGAGAGGCAAAGAAACAGGGCAGGAAAGAACAAAGACATAAGGAAGCCCAGGCTGTACTGGCTGCTGCCACTGCTGCTGCTGCTGCTTCTACAAGGATCTCATCACTTAGAAAAGACACCTTTGATGAATCGGGTCGACAAGAGGTTACTTCCTTTTATTTTCATGGTGGTCACTGTTTTGTTTCATGTTTTTTTTCCCCATTTTGAATCTCCCTATTAAATGATTTCGGAAATCTATCGTCATCTTTCCTCGTTGCAGAAATTTAACACTACTAATGGGAGGGCCAACATTTCTTTTCAGCTGATGCCGCATCCAAAGGAGACAGCTCCTCGGGTTGCTGTTCCTAAGTTTTCATCAGGAAAATACTCTGATTTTGTTCAGTCCATTTCAGATGTTTCTAAAGACCATCCTAGATCATGTGATATCTGCAGAAGATCTGAGACTATAATGAACCCAATCTTAGTCTGCTCCAGTTGCAAGGTTTCCACACTTGGCTTTGATTTTAGCTTTTTTCTTTCTTGAATAATCGCAACTTACCTTTGTCAATGAAATTATTATTCCAACAGGTTGCAGTTCACTTGGATTGCTACCGTAGTGTGAAGGAATCTACAGGCCCATGGTACTGCGAATTATGTGAAGAATTAATGTCCTCTAAATGCTCTGGAGCTCCTTCTGTTAATTTCTGGGAGAAGCCTTACTTCGTTGCTGAATGTGGTTTATGTGGTGGTAGTACTGGTGCTTTTAGAAAATCTAGTAATGGCCAATGGGTCCATGCCTTCTGTGCTGAGGTCGAGTTTTTCACTTGATTGATTTTTACTTATATTTTTGTTTTCTTGATTGAAGTTAATTGATCTTAGTTATTACTTTTCCCTTGTAGTGGGTCTTTGAACCATCATTCAGAAGGGGGCAAGTAAATCCAATTCAGGGAATGGTATGTACATTTCTTGGATGATGAATTGTCGAGCATTCAGTTAAAAGCATATATTAGTTAGAGCATCTCTGCCTCTGTATATATCCATATAGTATGATATTCAACATAAGAATCAGAGCTGTTATCTTAACCTGTGTGCTTTTAACTAAACTTGCAATGATCTTTCTGAAAACATTGATGGGTCGACAGGAAAACATTAGACAAGGGAGCGACATTTGTTGTGTCTGCCGTCGCCAACATGGTGTCTGCATAAACGTGAGTTTTAGCATTTTTGACAGTAAGCATAGTCTTTTTTCACCACGGTTAAGCCATCTTGATGAATTCAGGGGTAAGCATCAATAACATTGTTATATATGCAGTGTTGCTATGATCATTGTCAGACCACCTTTCATCCGTCCTGTGCTAGAAGTACAGGTTTTTACATGAATGTTAAGGCCATTGACGGCAAGTTGCAGCACAAGGCTTACTGTGAAAAACATAGCTTGGAGCAGAGGGCAAAGGTTAGGACCAGGTGTTTCTAGGTGGAGTTTGTTTGCCTTCTCTTACTTACACGCTGCCTCATGTTTTACGTTACTTGAATTGTGTAGGCTGAGACTCTAAAACATGGAGTTGAGGAGATAAGGAGCATCAGGCAGATCAGGGTATGGGCTTTCTATAATTAGTTTTCCTTTTTTAGATGGCTATAGGCAGTTTGTACTGGGTCTCACTTTCCTCCTTTATGATTGGCCTCATAAATACTATCAAAATAATTGATGAAGCAAACTGAAAGTACTACCATGTTTACTTAGTTTTGGGACTCCACACACTATATATTATGTTCTCATGTATACTTTGTTTTGTGTTATTTATAAATAAAATGTCTGCTTGAGGTTTTGTTCGGTAGATAGGGTGTTTGAAAATGGATATAATGTGTATCGTTGGAGGCCCTACTGGATGAGGAATGCCCAACAGTGAATCAAAGATGTTGAAGGCATATAGAAAATCACTTACAGCATTACCTGTACACATACATGGATATGAACTTTTTTGATGTCCTCCTTTAAAGGAACTTTTATGGGATTGAATGAAATGTGGTTGACTAAAATCTTCTCATACGCTTGCTGCCTCTTGATATCTGGAATTTGTATGATGCATTGTTTCTGAATCTTCTTGTTCTTGTGTTCATGTTAAGGTTCTGATCCACTACTTTGTTTTTCTGCAGTGCATGCAATTTAACCATATTCCTAAATGCTCTTTCTGCAGGTTGAACTGGAGAGATTGCGTCTTCTGTGTGAGAGGATTGTTAAGCGTGAAAAACTAAAGGTAGCCTTCTTTAAGTAGCAATAGGTAAACCTGGCAAATTGGTTTTGGATGGCTTGATTTCCATTTTCTGTTTTGGGTATTATGTGGATTGGATAAATATGTTGCCTTGTAGTACTCTCCTGTAAACAAAATTGGAATTTGTTGGCTTAGATCTATGCATAGTTAGAAAACATATAATAGATTTCTTAAGCATTGTGGTTGGCAATGAGGAGGAAGAAGATTCTTCCAGTATTCAGTAATCTAGTGAAGGACATGTCATTGTTGTCAAAGTCATGCCTAAGGTGTTAGGGCCTTGTGGCATTTTATGCCCAAGGCAAGGCGCTTTCAGCCATGTGCTGGTGAGCCGTGCCTAAGCGCCTAAGTCCTAGGTGCAAGGCCCAACAAAAGTCTGCTTTTGTTTTGATCCTAATATTTTCTGATTTGGGAAGAGTATTAATGGCCCTGTTCAGTTGCTTTTCTTCTTCTTTCTCTCTCTTCTCTGCTGCTCCCCCGCTCCCCTCTCTCCTTCTGCCTCTCCCTCTCTTCCTCTCTCTCTGTCCAGCTTTCTTTTATTTTGCTCTTTATTTTGTTTTCATATCCTATTCTATCAATCAAAGCCTGTTTTCTTTGTCTACATACAACCTCTGTTTCTCCATATCTACATACACCCCCTGTTGTCTCCTGCACAACCCACTCAAGACAGACCAAGTAAACATTATTCATCATAATGCCATTATAGAGCATAGTCCAATCTATGCACTTGAATGTAAAAGGCACGCACAAGCAAACAAAAAGCACATTCTGTGTGATTAGGCTACATATACGGTATGGTATTGAGTGATGGGGCTTTCAAGAAATATGCTAAAAAAATGAGTGTAATAGAGATGAAAATACTTAGATGGACTTGTTGCTACTCCAGGAAGAATCAAATAAGAATTGAAGATATTTGTAGCAAAGTAGGTGGCACCGATTAGGGATAAGCTGAGGGAGTGGCACTTGCATTAGTTTGAGCATGTCCAAGGTAGACCTATAAATGGTCCAATTAAGAGGTGATCTAATCCCAGTGGATGATGAGAGTAGGAAAGGGACGACCTAAGTTGACCTAAGGAATCTTTAGTTAGGAAGGATATAAAACACCTACTTCTCTCACCAAAATCAGTTTCATATTAGACTGGATTGGCAAGAAAGGCCAATCCTTAAAATAAATTTTAAGAAATCTCACCAAAATCAGTTTCTCACACCAAAATAAGTACGGTTTCATCAATTGTAAGAAATCTCAAAAAAAAAAAAAAATGATTAGTGTTTTTGAAAAAAGTAAATATTGATAACTTTTTCATTTTATAAATTTAAAAAAGACATCAATAATTTTCTCCTTAAAATGAAGAATGATTGATTTAATGAGCCCCTCTTCTATATTATTTTTCCCATTATTGAGATATTCTTCCTCTTGTTTTTCTTTATTCTTCCCTTTCTTTTCTCGCCTATCTAACACAATATTGTGTGTGTGTGTGTGTGTGTGTGTGTGTTGGACCCAATTACATCCACTGAGCCGGTGCACTGGTTGACGGAACATGAATATTAAATGCAAATCAGATCTAAAGTACATGACAATATTTTGCTCCTAGTGGAATATCTTTTGGTGCCTCTGTTAATTTTGACACATTCTTCATTAATATCTTTTAACGTGTTTTTTTTTTTTTGTGTCCCTCTTTCAGCTTATTTTATCTTGATACCAGTCTTTTTGGATTAAGTGGCTCATATTTTTAAAAACTCATTCTAATTTCTGGAGTCTCTTATTTGGGGGTATGTTTTTTATGTACATTTGCAGCGAGATTTGGTTCTTTGCTCACACAACATCCTTGCTTGCAAAAGAGATCATGTGGTTCGTTCTTTACTTGTTCATAGTTCATTTTTCCCTTCGGATGTTAGTTCAGAGTCGGCTACAACATCTATTAAAGGCAACGCCGATGGTTATAAATCGTACAGTGATGCATTCCAGAGATCAGATGATGTAACAGTGGACGGCACAATGTCTTTAAAGAACCAAATTAAGGCTAATGTTTCTGTGGACACTGACCGGAAGACGGAGGACAGCACCACATCACAGCATCTTTTTGCGCGAAAGCCCTTGGAGAGGCTTTCATTTGGTGGGAAACAAATCCTTCGAAGGCCTTTTCTTGCATCTCACAATCTTATGCATGATGGAGAATGGAGCTCAAGGTCGAGGAAGGTGTGGAGTTTGCTTGCATCATTTACTATTTTCTCTCACTAAGACTGATATCATAGCATTCAGACAAATATTAGAAACTGACAACTTTTGTGAAATTTCAGACTTTTGAGAAAAAACTGGTTATGACATCAGATCAAGCATCTATGAAGAATCAGCAATTACCTAAGGGATACTTTTATATTCCTGTTGATTGCATTCCCAAAGAGAAGCAGCAGATGGACCAGGATACATGATCTGTTGGACCATTGGAACATGGCAGGTAAATGGACACACATTCCAGGTTTTTTGCTTTGCTGCTGGAAATCGACAGCCATCTGGAATTCGACAGCCATCTGTCATGCCAGTCACGTATAACTGCTTTCTGCCGGCTGATACCTGATTTAATGAGGGGTTGGCAGAACGATGCCAAGATGGACTTGTTAACTGTGTTTCCTGGTGAAATGGGAATGTGATGTTGGACAAGTCAGGAAGTTTTGGCATCACTGTAGTACATTCATTGTGAGAGATTTTACGGTGGGTGGGGGTTTATTATTTCATTACATGTATGCAAGCGGCTTGAATTCCACTGTCTTTGGTGTATTGTCTCTCTTTTCCATCTAGAGGTTGTATCTTCGTGCGCTGTAAAGTTAATGTAAATATTGTTCACGGTTCCAATTTAAAGAAATTGTGCTCAATTTCGCGTAGACCTGAGACTCAAATATCTAGCTTTTGTTGCTAGTTCTAGTCTTATCCTTTGCTTTTCATGGCAATTTTGGTAGAAAATCTTCGGTGTCTTTGTTATTGCATAGGTAAAGGATTCAGTCGGGAAAGAAAATTATCTTTTCCCATCTCTCTTGGTGTGTTCAAAGTTAAAACTCTCAGATATAAAATTTCTTAGTTGAGCTGAACTAAAATGCTTCTGGAGGGTTAAATTTCATCAAAGTGTTGCGGTATTTTTATTTTTTTGTCTTTTTTTAATATAATTTATTAATGATTTTACTGTATATAAATGTAATTTTTTTTTTTTTTTTTAATTTTAAGTAGTCTCTATTTATTGTATGATGTAAAATTATGAATAAATTATATTCATTAAAAATAAAGAATCAAATTAGAAATCTTCTCAAAAAAATTATGCTAAAAAATTTTCCAGGGTAATGATTCATCATACAAAATTTATTTACCGATTCTTTCTGATTTTTGTACGTGGATGTGTTTTCTTTCTTCAAACAAAAAAAAACTCAAAAGGATAAGCCAACTTTCCGGTCCGAACTTTTAGTCGAAAAAAAAAAGAATGTTTTTTTAAAATTATGATTTACAATAATATTAAATATGTCTAAAACAACACTAAATATTACATAAAATTTAATTTATTTTTTTAAATCATGATTTAGAGTAATAATAAGTATATTTTAAATAAGATTAAAAATAAATTTATTGGTAAAATTTTAATTTTTTTCACCAAAAAATAAAACAAATTGGGACCCAAAATAATCGACATTTTGGAAAAGAGATTTCAGAATTCCAGTTATCATGTTGGGAGGAGTTGGTAAAATCAATTCGTCTCATATTTTTTTTTTATGATCCAAAAATCTATACTTGTATTTTATCGTGTAATGGCAGTTGGGGAAAAAGGTAGCGGTATATTGTACGAGACACGCATCACGAAAAAACACGAATAGGTAGTTTTCTGTTTTTTTTTTAAACTTTGTTTTACTTTTTTTATTTATTATTTTCTCTTTCTTTTAAAAGATTAAATTTTAAGAAATAATTAGTGTTATTTTAAATATATGTAATAATATTTTAAATTTTTATTTTTAAAAAAAATTCCAAAAATTTTTTTTTGGTTGCTAAGGCTACTTTGGCTCCATTTTAATTTTTGTAAATTAATGGGAGGTAATAAATTTTTAAAAAAAAAATCAAAAACTAACTTTAATACTATTTGAAGGAAAAAGAAGATCCGCTATTTATGCCTTTTTTTTTTTTTTTTTTTGTGCGATTTAGCTTTATTCTAAGGAAAATACAGCCAGCCGAGAGGAGAGAAAAATGCGTAAAGAGGGGAAGTCAAGAGGGTTAAAAAAAAACAAAAAAGAGGGAAGATGAATGAGTGAAAAATTACCGTGGGCCGTTCTGGTTCACAAATTTCCTTAATTTTAAAGTTAGATTGGCGAGACGAGCCCACCCCAAAAGCCTTATTCTCCTAAAACCGACAATATGGGTTCGATAGATACGCCGACAAACTTGGAGAACGGCTCCAAAGCTCCGACTCCCGCCACCGCCACCGCCGACGGCGACGACGAGAAATCTCAAACACCAGAGGAGGAGATGCCTCCGGCGTCCATGGACATAACGCCGACGGAGTCGGATCCGTCGAAAAAGAAGAAGTCGGGTGTGATGCCGCTCGAGGTGGGCACTCGAGTGATGTGCCGCTGGAGGGACGGCAAGTACCATCCCGTTAAGGTCATCGAGCGTCGCAAGATGCAGTCCGGTGGGCCCAACGATTACGAGTACTACGTCCATTACACCGAGTGTAAGTCCATAAATTTCTAATTTTCAAATTTTTTTTTATGCCCTCGTTTGTATTTAGGGTTAGGGTTTTGTTGTTTGCGATTACTTGGCGTTTCTCTTTGTAAGTATGTTAGCGAATTGAATCGGTTCTTATGGAGTAATTTCCGTTCAGGTTCTGTCAATCTTTTTATTTATTTATTTATTTTTATAGATTTATAATTTTTGTGTATCCAATTGCGAAATTGTTGTGGGATAATTATGTTGGGGCCATATCGCATGTCGATCGAGTGGAAACCGAGTTTTCATTCCATCATGGTAGTGAGGTAAAACGTTCAATGCCATATGGTTATGGACTTTGTTGAAGCTACACTTATTTGATTTTACAATTAACAGGAAGCCTATAGTAGTAGAAATAACGGGAAACTAATGCTGTAGAGCTAGGCAAACTAGATTACTTAAACGGACTAGAAGCATAAAATGAACATCGTCTAAAGTGTAATTTTTCAGCTTGTTGTTGTGTTTTCATTTGCTAAAAAACAAAATCAAGCTGATATTAGCAAGTTGAAATATTTAATTTCCTGTATCATTTAAGTGAAAAAAATCCTACTAAAATGAATCCACCTTCTTCTGCATTAAGTGTTCCGATGAGATTTTTTTTTTTTTTTTTTTTTTTTGGCCCTGACAATTGTCTTTGGTTTTGATCTGTCTTGATCCTTTTGTGTTACTTATACCCAATGAAGATAGAGTCATGTTGGTCTGGGGGTCTTGGGATTGGAAAAAGTGAACTTTACGATTTGGATTTGACGATGCTTACATTCTGGGGAATGAAAAAAGAAGCATGTTAAATGTTGGGAGACATCCATACGAGGAATAAGCTGGCGTGCCATATCTTGTGAAGAATCAAATGAATTTTCAAGAACTGTCAAGTCTTGATTCTGTTTCTGGTTTAGTTGTGAGGGATTTGCACGCTTTGCAAAAACGAAAATCACGTTAAGTTATGCAAACATCTGGAAATCATGTGGTGAGTACAAGTTTTGGGCTGTAATTGCAGAAGTACCTGATTGAGCAAAAGAAGTAGCTTAGGCTGGTTTATGCCTAGTGGGATAGATTTTAGATTTTGTGCCAGAAAGTCCTGCAGCTGGTGGATGCAACCTTAGTGTAAAATAATGCAATAGGTTTTTTAAGTATTGCTTTTCTTCTAAAAGATATCAGGTTGGCAGTCCTCTGACATTGATATTGTTGAATGTATTCACTGTATTAAGAATTATGTTTTTAGCATGGTATGGTTAATTCTATGTCGCATGCAGTAGTGATTGCTTGTAATGAGTGTTTTGTGGTTAGATCCTTCTAATTTTTGTTGCAACTCTTTGACAGTCAATAGGAGGCTTGATGAATGGGTGAAGCTTGATCAACTTAATCTTGATTCAGTAGAGACTGTCGTAGATGAGAAAGTGGAAGATAAGGTGATTGTATGATTTAGATTTTTTTCCCATTCATTTGTCCTCCTTTTCAATGTTTGGTTAAGATGGATTTGTCCCTTTCTTTTGATTCCTTTGGTAGTCTCTTCACACAGAAGGTCTTTGTCTTTCAGCTGAAAGAAATTCTGAAATGTTATTTTCCAGGTAACAGGCCTCAAAATGACACGCCACCAGAAACGGAAGATTGACGAGACACATGTTGAGGTGTGGTTTAGTCTGAACAGTATGTGAATCTCTGTCATCATGTTGTAATTCTTGATGGAATGGTTTAAGAGGTTATAACTTTAAAATAGCAGGGTGCTAGTAATTCTATGTCATATAGGTAATCGCAGTTCACTATCAACTTGTTGGATTGTTTAGCATAATGAGAGGTTTTTTTATGGGGTTTTTATAACATGAGAATTTGCAAATACACAGGGCCATGAGGAGCTTGATGCTGCCAGTTTGCGTGAGCATGAGGAGTTCACAAAAGTCAAAAATATAGCCACTATAGAACTTGGAAGATATGAGATTGAGACATGGTACTTCTCTCCTTTTCCGCCAGAATACAATGACTGTCTGAAGCTGTATTTTTGTGAGTTTTGCCTCAATTTCATGAAGCGTAAAGAACAGCTTCAAAGGCATATGGTAAGCTGTACCTCATATTCATCTCTCTCTCTTCTTTTTTTTTTTTTTGGTACATCTTATGATGCCATTTTGGTTTGACTTGTATGATGAGATATGTTATTGCTCTAGTTTCCAATTGACCTATGTTGCTGATGATTGGGACATTTGTAAGATGGCCGAAGTCAAATTTTTAAGTCGATATTATTGACCCAGGGTTCTTATCTCCCCCTGCTTTTTGATCCATCTTGATCATCTCTTGGGCTTGTGGTGGCTTGCAAAACTTGGAGAATCTCTCTCAAGCTTGTTTTCTTGTTGGGTGGCTAGTGATCTTTTCATAGCCTCATTTTTGTTAATCATGTTGTAAACTTTTCGCTTTTTATCTTATCCACTATTACATTTCAACATCATTCTAATTGTCAAATGTTTTAAATTTTGACTGCTCAAGTGTTAATTGACTATCATTGTTTGAGATTTTTGAGGGATGATAGATCAGGCAATAGTCAGTTTGGCTAAATGCATAATCTTCAGACTGCTTGCCAGCTAGTTTGAATTTGCTTTACTTTGTTGAGAACAGCCGATGAACTGGGGTTTCCTCTGTTCAAGTAACTTAACTCATTTAGTCATCATTGTTTATTTTCTTTGTCCTGTTAGTGTAATTCTTCTTTCTGATGGTTAAAAGTGGTAGTTTAATACTTTTTATTTGATCTTTTAATTTGATTTGTGTAGAGGAAGTGTGATCTCAAGCATCCCCCAGGTGATGAGATTTACCGTTGTGGTACCCTGTCAATGTTTGAGGTATGACTTTTATAATGTTGCATTTTGGGATAGGTGGATGTTGTCATGTCACTAAATTGAGCTCAAAAAATCTTTTCAGTAGTTTCAATTTAATATTGTTGTTGAAAAATCTGCAATTCCAGAATCCCATAGGAAGCATTAAGACATTTTTGGCCATAATTCTTATTGCCTAAATCGATCAAACTGAAGAAAAGCTAAGCATTTGGATATCCTAATTTTGACACCTTATCTTTTCACATGATTTTTTTTTGGTTCTTTGTCATACAAAATTTGTGGTCCATTGTTGTCACTTTTGTTGCTTTCTAACTTCTGTTCTTATGTCATATCGACAAATTTGTTTGGATCTTTTTTTTTTTTCACTGGTGTTATGGATCAAAATATTTTTGTTGTTATAGCATCTGCTGTGCTGAATGTTGTGATTCAGGTTGATGGCAAGAAGAACAAGGTTTATGGGCAGAACCTCTGTTATTTGGCAAAGTTGTTCTTGGATCACAAGACTCTTTATTATGATGTTGACCTCTTTCTTTTCTATGTCTTATGTGAATGTGATGATCGAGGATGCCACATGGTCGGATATTTTTCCAAGGTAATTTGCTCCTTTATTTCGGGATATAGTGTTTATAAGCAGGTGACCACACCATATATGCAGGCATCATGAGTAATTTCCCTGTTTTTGGTCACTTTTCAGAATGAAAATTTTGAAACTTGTCAAATATTAAAAATTTTGTAAACATCAATGGTGACAGAAGAAACTTATCAAATATTTCTTGTCGTATGTTTTACCTTTTATTGCTTCATGTCGCTTCCCACACCTTTGTAGACATTTGGGCCTGTTTTTGCAAGCTTGCTTTTGGTTATCAAATTGAAATTAGGCTGAAGGCTGTGTATATAAAACCCTACTTCAGTCTTGTGCTCTGAGACACCCTTTATCAAATTTGATTGTGCACCAAAGTATTTTCATGGATGACAGTCTTTGAAGTTTGTTCATGTTTATACGAACATTTAACTTCTATTGCTCATTTTGTTTATGTATGATGATGCAGGAAAAGCATTCGGAAGAATCATATAATCTGGCATGTATCCTCACACTTCCTCCTTATCAAAGGAAAGGCTATGGAAAATTTTTAATTGCTTTCTGTAAGTTCCCTTCTATCTGATGCTTTATTTCCTCGATTTCTTAACAATTTTTAATGCATGATGTAAGTTGGTGGACTTGATCATTACATCTCCCAACGACCCCCACCCCGCCCAAAAAAAAAAAAAAAGAATAAAATCAAAATTCCTTCAAGTTTTTGTTTATTCGGTTGTACCTGCTTCTTGTTCTTTCTAAAAATGTTAGAAATATTAGTTGAAATTTGAGAAAAAGAGAGGTTTTTTTTTTCTTTTTCTGGGGGGTGGGGGAGGTCGGCCTTTCTTGTAGAAAACAACTTGGGTTACCCAAATCCTGCAAGTTTTTGTCATTGTGATATACATTGCAAACCACTGCACATTCAACAGTTGCATGGCACTGTTTCTGGGGACAACACCTTTTCATCTCTGGTGTGTGCATTCTATCCTGCACTGTTTGAGGTTGTTTTCCATAGTTGGCAACGGAATATTCCTGCTGACGTTGCTACATAGGAGCTGACTTCAATTTCAAATTCTTGCAAATGTTAAAAATGTTAAGCTTGTGCTGTAAAAACTATATAAGTTTAATAAGGGAAGTGAAGCGACATATCTCATCTTAAGCAAATGATACAAACATTGATGGCACTCAGTGCACTTTACCCTTACAAGAGTGCACTTTACCCTTACAATAGGTCCCGTGGATGCTTGTAAAATTTCACTACTTGATTCTGGACTGTACGTTTTTGCTTTACATTTTGTTGGTATGTATAGCATCACATTTTATGCAGATAAATCTATATCCAAATTAACTGTTATTTTCCACTGATTTGGGCCAGCTTATGAACTTTCAAAGAAAGAAGGTAAAGTTGGCACGCCTGAAAGACCCCTTTCTGATCTAGGTTTGTTGAGCTACCGAGGATACTGGACCCGAGTTCTATTGGACATCTTAAAAAAGCACAAGGGCAATATTTCTATCAAGGTGTGCATAGCCTGCATCTTGATTAACATCTGCCAGTTTCTTTGTGCAGTTCAACTGCTATGTATTGTCTTCCTTCTTGTTGACTTTTCTTCGTTGGATAACTTTTAGGAGCTTAGTGACATGACAGCCATTAAGGCAGAGGACATATTGAATACCCTTCAGAGCCTGGAACTGATTCAATACAGGAAAGGGCAGCATGTGATATGTGCGGATCCAAAGGTCTTGGATCGTCACCTAAAAGCCGCTGGCCGTGGTGGTCTTGAGGTTGATGTTAGCAAATTGATCTGGACTCCTTATAAAGAACAGGGTTGATGGTGGTTATTTGTCTATGTAGTTTGGCGTAGTCTGGACTTGTATCATAGCCTGTATATCTAAATCTTAGGAAATGATGATAGATGTAGGATCGCTGATGGTTTTATGACAGAACTAGCTAGTTTGTTGCCCCATCAAATTTATTGCTAAAGAATGCTTGATGTATGTAACCTAGGAGAAGGGGACCTCGCAGTCGCCGCCGATCTTACTTTTCACACAGTAACGGTTGTACCTTGAGTTTCAATTGGTGTTTTAGTTTGGCTACTCTGTTCAAAATTTTAAAAGGGCAGCGAAGTATCTATAGATAGAGGCTCTAGTTCGTGCCTAAAGTAGAAGTCAAGGTTTTGAATTTCCTGTTTCATTGGTAAACACATCTGAGAAGTTTTCCCCTCCGCATCTTCTTCCTCGTGGCTGCTCTTAGAAGGCAAACAGAGCCCAATTCTTTGATGCAATTGAGAAACTAAGAACAAATTCAAGCTAATATGACCCACAAGTGTGTCCAACTTGCACACAACTGTGAACATGAATTTTAATGATCTCGCAAAAGTTAAATCTCAAGATGATCGGTTTTGTAAACGTCTACGGCAGCATAGCCATCATGTGATTCATTTCAAATTACAGAATTGAGCAACGAACGGCAAAATTGGAGCTGAGACATAAATAAATATCATTAGAACAGACATTGGGGTGGGGGTTTATCTTACGCTTGGAATTTCTCTATTCACACGGTGGCTGGTAAGTGCGAGACTATTATTATGTCTATTACGTTGAATCTGTTGAAGCTGCAGATTAGTCAATGAAACCCCGCCGCATCTCCTCTTCCAAAGACTATCCACTTCTCCTCCATCAACTGGTTTATGCACTTTCTTGATCACAGGCAAAGGAGGATCCATTTCTTCTATGCTGATAGAACCAATATGTGAATTCCCTCTGCCATTGAAAGTCTTGGATCCCCTTGTTGCATCACTATTGAGGGTGGTCATCAGTTCTCTTCTTCTATAATTCGTAGTGTTGTTGTTTGGGATGAAAGTAGAAGCAGTTGTTGTGGTGGTGGTGGTGGTGGAGGGGGTTGTGTTTGTGAGGTTTCTGGCAGAGAAGATCTTCCTGAGCTTGGAGTACTTGACAGAAGAAATAGTGGTGTTGAGCTGGTTGTTGTTGTTGGTAGAAGAAGAAGAAGAAGAAGAAGGGAAGCCAACAATCCTGTTGCTTCGCTTCACCTGTCCCATGCAACCGATCTTCGGCGACAAAGGGTCGTCGGAGAAAGACATGGAGCGATTTTCCCATCTGGGAAATGTGGCGTCTTTGATTGAGGATGATGTTGAAGAACATAGCATCGGCAAGAACGTGCTCCTCTGTTGCAGATGCAGGTTTTGTTTGTATCCATTGCCCATCTTCTTGTCTGCTTAATTCCTATTGATGATCTATAACAGTCTTTTCACACACACACACACAGAGACATATATATATATATATATATATATAGAGAGAGAGAGAGAGAGAGAGATAGAGAGCAGACAGTGAAGGAGCAAGGTATTAAAAAGAGGGCATTGAGCTTCTCAGTTTCATACTTGAGCGTGGCGTGGAGTAGTGACCATTTGATGACCTTTTCGTTTTTGGGTTGCGATGGTTTCTGAGGCCTTTCTCAAATCCAAGGGCGGCAGGTGCATATGGCTTGTGCGCGTGTTTCTTACGCGAGCCTTCCCCATCCCGAGTTTGCAGTCAAACTTAAACTGAGACGTGTTTTCAATTTGGGTTCCTTTTTATGACAAAATCAACCGAGCATTTGCCTGTAATATAATAAATAAAAATTTTATAATTATATTGATAAAATATGTAATAAAAAAATAATAAAAATTAATTTTCTTTTCTTTTATATTTTATTATTATTATTGTATAAAATGTAACGATTATTACAAATAATCATTAAGATAGCATTAATTAAGAACATTAACATTTATCCCTTCAATTTGGACTTGCAAGGAAAGCCACGCTTTATTTCCTCCGTTTATTAAGTGTCATTTGTAACTGATTGCCTAATTTGTCAAATCCTCGCACCTAATAGAATAAATTTGAAAAAAAAAAAAAAAAAGAAAAGGGAAAAACACTGACCAGCACATCTCCAATTAAATGCGTCCTAGCAAATGTGTGTTATAATCGTTGAAATGGTCCCCTTGTACATCAATGTGCCGACCCCACCTTGCCTTCTCCTCCTGACCCGCATGGCTGACTTAAGATTGGACAATGCCGTCGTGATCATGGACAATTATTTCTCTTTTGATATATTTTTTTTATCAAAAGAAATCATCTTTTGATATTCGTTATATTCAGAAAAACACCATTACATGAATTATTTTTAAAAATTATAAGTATATAATCTATTCAATAATATTTTTTTATATAAATTTAATTATTTAATAATTAATATTTCAACATATTCATATGTGTTTTAATAAAAATAAGTCTATTAATTGGTTTTCTCTCTTCAAAAACCTATAAAATCTTTTGTACACTATGCATAATTCATATAATGTGCATCTTTTTTTTACCAAAAAAAAAAAAAAAATCAAATCACAGCAACAGCTATGACGTAGATTTAAAGCAAAAATCAGAAGTCAAAGTAATCTATAAATTGACTGGCAAAAAAGAAAAGGGAATTGGGGATTGCCCAGAACACACTCAGTAGCCACGTTCGAATTAACGGACCAAAACTTAAAAAATAAACTTAACATCAAAACATAGGCTGGATGCTTATATATATATATATAATTGAATTTAGCGTTTTGCCACAAGTCCCACGCTTGACTTTTGGGTTGCGATCCCTTCTTTTCACCATTACCATGACATAAATTGCCTAATTTGTCGATCATCTATATACCATTAAGCATACGTTTTTTTAAAAATAAAAAAAAAATTGTTTTGGTCTAACCATTTAGCATAGGTTAAACTAATGGTCCCCATGAATAAGATATTTGTATATCGATTAGACCTCCTAAGAATTATAGGCGTAGAAAATTGGTTGGCAATTATCCAAAGCGCTAGACGGAGTGGATTATGGATATACATTCATTGGATTTTGAGCAAATAGAAAAGTAACCAGCGAACATTAACACTGTGTTTAAATTAAAAAAAAAATTGAAAAAAATAGTCAGCTTGAGTCGGTTCTTTGGGCTGGCTACCTTCAACATTGAGGGGCATTTATTTTGCCTTCTTAATTCATGGGGCCTTATGGCCTCCATTCTTAAAGGGTCTTGATTCGAACCACATTTAAATTAAGTATTTTTATCCAAAAAAAAAAAAATTAGAGGGAGAGGAAAGTTAAAAGAGAGAAAAGTAGAAGAAAAAAATATTATTTATTCTCTTTTGTATTTGAGAAGAGGAAAGGAAGAAAAATTAAAAAAAATTATGCTTGAGAAAAGGTGAAAAATAAGAGAAGAAAATAATATATATAAAAAGTCAATTTTACCCTAAAAATATATTATATATAATTCTAAAAATATTTGATTTATAAATTATTTATAAAATAATTGTATAAATCTAGCTTAATAATTTTATAATATTTGTATAATTTTTTATTAAAAAATTTAATAAATTTTAAAGATTATAGAGATTTCTTTTGTTTTAAGTAAATTTGTAATTATTAATATATAAGGAGAGTAATACGGTCTTTTAATAAACATGTAGAAAAATCAATGACTTTCTAGTTTCCTCCTAGAGTTTTGATAAGCTAAAGAGGAAAGTTAATTTTATTTCTCTCATATTCTTCTCTCTTACATACATTTCTTAAATACGAGTATTTACTTTTTTTTTCTCTATTTCCTTCTACTTCTCATCATTTTTCCTTTTTCCAAATACAATATTACTGGATTTTAGAGTTAAATGCATCAACCCTCATGTAATTTACATGTTTTATATTTTACTTTCTTGTTGTTTCAATTTAAATATTAAATTTCTCTATAATTTTTAATTTTAACAATTTACTCGCTGATCAAGATTTTATTAGTAAAGCAAATTAGAACTCGCATATGACTGCGAGCTCATTGGTCATTTTTCAACAGTATATAATTTTTTTTTTCTTTTTGTCAGACGTATTGAGCCACTAACTACATAAGAAGACGGAAATTTCATATTTTCTATAAATCCCAGCTGAGAATTTGTATTGGGAGGATAAAATCAGATCAATCCAATATGAAAATAACAATTTGAGGAAGCAAGCCCTGCCTTTTTTATCCTCTGGTTATGATACATGATAGACAATTCAGTATACATAGAATATATTGATTAAGAACCAAAAACCACATATTTATCTTATTACAAAATTGTCTGTAATCACATTCTCAGAATTCATAGTTTGGTCTACTTAATTTAATTAGAAATTTTAAATTTGGGTCGACATATTAATTTTTTTTCCTTTTTTTTCTTTTTTTTTAAAAAAAAGAGAGAGAGAGAGAGAGAGAAGAAGAAGAAGAAGAAAATCGCCCATCACTTATGACTTCAAATGCACATCGCATTCAGTGACCGAGACGCCCAAAACGGGAACCAACCACATGCTAATCACGTGCGCATGAAAAAGTCCAAGTTGGGCATTGTTCGCAATGCGGCCGACACGCCGTACATGGGAGTATGTGTGAGGCACGTGAAAGGCCAAATTTGGTAACCCCTTTCCTTTATTTTACTAAAAGAAAGTTATTTTTCCCACATATTTTTAGGGATAAATATTTTTAAAGTCCTAAACCTTTAGATTTTTTTACGTTTGAGTCCTAAACCTTTTTAACATTTCATTTGAGTTCTAAATCTTTTAATTTTATACTATATCAGTCCTTTAAATTACGAAAAGTAGTCAATCTATTAATAAGTGAGTTTAATTTAATACAAATCATTTAAAAAAGCTTAAATACATGAGTTAAATATTTTTTTCATCAACAAAATATGCATATTAAATATTTTTTTAATCAACAAATATACGAATTAAATAGGCAACATGCATATTTTTTTATAAAAAAGATATTCAATTCATATATTTAATTTTTTTTAAATAATTTTTTGTAAAGTTAAAATTATTTTTTAATAGATTGATCACTTTTGTTAAACAGAGGGACTAATTTGGTAGAAAATCAAAAAGTTTAGGACTCAAATGAAATGTCAAAAAGATTTAGTACTCAAACGTAAAAAACTTTAAAGGTTTAGGACTAAAAAAATCATTATCCCCATATTTTTAGAGTTTTTTTTTTAAAATTTTTTTTATGGACAATGGATTGGGAAAATAACATTTTTCACTTCAAATTTAATAATATAATTATATTTCACATACTGTATTTTCAAATTTTACAAAAAAATATGATAAATTTAGGGGACAGAAATACTTATATTTTTCAAATAGTATTCCCATGAACTCAAAGGGTGAGGATTTCTGTCCCTTGTTTTGTCCTTTATTGCATCAATCTAGTTTTCATGCATTTGGTATTATCCTTTTTTTTTTTCTTCTTCTTTCTAATTTAAAAAAGATATATTATTGTTTTAATTTCTTGAAGATCGTCAGGTCACCAATTGTCTTGACCTTCTGGCACAATACAGGCGTTAGACCCCATACATAACTTTACAATTTTGCGAAAACTTGTGTGTTTGGTAAATTACGGAAGAGGATAAGATTAGGATTAACTTCCTCCCCAAAGAGAAAAGGTGCTTTTTAAGACTTCTAATCATTGATGATGCACGACACCTTTTTAGGTGCGTCTCTTTAATCATGCAGACCAAACTAGGAAGTGAACTTACCATAAAGTAAAAAAAAAAAAAAAACCAAAACAAAAAGGTATGTGCTTCTTCTTGTTTACACTTACTTAATTCAGTGATAGTTGAACTGACACATGGTTAGAAATTTATAAAGCACAAGCTTTTCTTATTATATAGAAACTATTAAATGAAAGGTCCACTTCCCATGATATAAATGTTTTAGTAACACTTACCAGATAGTCTGGGAGTTACTCCCTCTAGTCGTCAGTATAAATAGTTTGACCTACCTTATAATGTGTTCTAGCACAACTCTCCTTAATAGAACTGTAAGGTGTCACCTATTTTCAAAAGCATAATCTTTTCTTATTATATATAGAAACAAAAACATGAAGTTTTTTATAAGCACAATTTTTGCCAACTAACACTTTCTTATTTTTTATTTTTTAATGATGCGGGAAAATTTGTAATGCAAGCAAGGGAAAATAGGAGAAAAGAACGGAAAAAAATTAACTAGAATTAGATTGACAATGGACTTGATAAGGCGAACTTTGTTTAAGTTTTTTTTTATTTAGAACTTGTTTAAGTCTATTTTTAATTAAATAATTCATTAAAATAAAATAAAATCACTTATTTATAAAAATTAAAGTAATTTGATCACTTTATTCATTCAATTAAAAATTCATATGAGATGCCTCCCAAAAAGTAAAAGTCGCGCTGTTCTGCCTAAATTCACTGCATCTTTGTAATAAGCATGGCAGTAGCTTGCTGCAGGGCTATGTGCACAAAAGAAAAAGGCTCAGAGAAGCTGGCCAGAACATAGCCAGTGATTGTCCCAGGAGAGCAAGAATAGTATCATCCGATCCTGTATACATATGTCTTTATCCGTGTGAGTGAGCCTCAAATTATTAAAGAGATCCAAAAATAATTGAACCGGTGTCCCCTCTCTACATAGTTGTAATCTAAATAAGTACATGTGTTCTGGTTGTAAAGCATGAGGAAGGGCCTTGGGCCACCCAGAAAATTCAAAGCTCTTATTGGGGCATTGTCAACTTCCACACTGTTGCGTGGAATTAGTAGTAGTACAACTGGCTCTTACCCGCTGCCAGAAATCCTGAATAACGTAGTGATGTCTGCCCAATAGAGGCCAATAGATCCACATGTTCCCCTCCTCCAATAGTAATTAACACACTGGGTGGGGCGTTAGCTCAAGTATTAGGGAAATGTCCCCCACCACACCAGGCAAGGATTCGAACTCCCACACAATCCACATCCCCCTCCTCCTATGTGCCCAAATCTGGGCCCCCAGCTGACTTCAGACCAAAAAAATAATTAACACACTAACACACCAAAATACTGAACTATTATCATTCGAAACAAAAGAAAAGAAAGAGTATCATTTGTCGTCTAATCGATCTGCCTGCCTATGGAGAGACCAAGGATGCCAAACGAACACGACTCCAGATCCAGAAAAACAGATATGGCAGAAGGCATTACATGCGTTGCTGCCGGAACGCCCATTGTTTGTTTCCATAGATGAATGGCTCCGCGGTCCTTAAACAGTTGAGTTTAGAAGTTGGAACATATTTTTATCGAAGTGTACAACAAGAAAGAGACGAGGGAGTGTCCCATCCCAAACCGGGTCTCAAAGAAGAGAGTGGATGACAAAGACTTCACATACTCCGTGATGTGGATGTCTAAATTTGTTGTGAAAATAAGACATTTCAATGTTTTCCAAGCTTAAGAAATCAACAAAACAAACAACTTAACTGACCGTGATTTTTTGCACCAAAAAAAAAAAAGAAACTGATCATGATCTAGCAGCTAAAAATTTTAGTCATTCGTACTATAAAATTATAAGTACTATAAAATTATAATTTCAAATTTCTGTCAAAACATTCAATAGAACTAAATGGACATCCACTTATACTTAGTTATGGAAGTGACTTGATGATCTTTACAAAACATTGAGAGTTTGCTCCTTAAAAAATTCAACATAATGGTCCTTGTTCACCTGACATAGTGCCACCCTTACTTATCCGTATCCTTTTTCGAAATGCCTCATTCCTATTCCACCTGACTTAATGGATATATTAACCCTCAGGGATAACCCAATTGCTAAAAAGTTAAATCTTTACCGTCAAGATCTTTAGTTCTAGTCTTAAGAAAAAATATGAAGTTCATAAAAGTAGAAAAAAACTACTTATCACAATTCAATAGACCTCCTAATAAATAAATAAATAAATAAAAGATAAATTCCAATCTTAGATCTCTACTTTAGAATCCTACCGCTATTGGGTGTATGGCAAAGCAATATGACCGTTTCTATTTGTTACTCGTTGTTATCACCATACTTTTGGTTTATAAGTAATGCCTTCTCATTCAAACTCGAAGGTATCGAATTTCAATCAGTAGAAGAAAAACGGAAGCTTGTGTGCTACTGCAATGAAAGTGTTGAATTCCATTGAAGACATGTATCGTTATACTTACTGTGAAGTATAGGCATCGTTACTTTCCTCTTGCCGTGTAATTGCCTCATCCTGTATAAACTTTGGTTCAACATTTTCTTCACTAACAAGGGAAATTGAACCATCTGCCCTCCCCGAAGGTTCTTGTGATTCATCTTTCTTCTCTGCTGCAGCATCTTCTGTTTCTTCTGCAGTTTCAGTATCACGGTGATTTTGAGAACCAGGTAGAGCAAGGGAAGTAGTGGTGCCATCTAGTCCCTTAGAAAGACATACATACTTGAGAACTAGTTTTTTGTAATCATTTAATAAGTCCTCCACATCATTAATTGTTAAATCACCAACATGGCAATACAAGTACCGGTATTCTTGAAAGACTCGGGTCACTGGATCCTCCTTCAAAAGCATAGCTGCTCCTCTATTCTCTATATGAGAGATGGATGGAATCTTTGCCATTGATGACTCATCTTTCACATCTCACACATCCTCATTTTCAGATCTTATTTCAAAAGATTTGGATTGGATTGAAATGTTCCTTCCCTTTTTATGATACAAAGATTGATTTTTGGATTCCACAACTTCTGCATTGGGGTTATTTCTTATAATACTCTGACCACTTTGATCAGACTGGCCGTCCAAGTCACCTGCAAGGCCAGACAAAAGAGCTTGCGCAAACTCCATATTCTTTTCAAATTCAGTTTCCTCCATAGAAAGAGATATTGCATTGATGTTTGGAATGAAAGACTCTGCAGAAAGCATATTTGTGAAGAAATAGGTGTCTTCTCCAACTAATCGAGACTGATGTCTATACCGCTGTATATACAACAAATTTGAGTGCAGCTGAGGAGGGTTTGCCTGCATAATGTTGCTCAAAATTATAGATCTCATGAACACAAGATCAGGACAACATAGATCGCGTTCCAAGTCTATGCTGCTTTATCAATATAAATGTAAACACCATCCCGTACTTTTTTTATTTTTCAGAAGAAATGAAGACAAAAATTTCAAGCTATGCCTAATGGCAGATAATGAGCTCAGATAAGAGAAAAAATGCTCAACATTATTTCACCAAAAAAAAAAAAAAAAAGAATTCAGAGATTATCTTAATTTGAAATTACTGTTGACTCATTTATTCTTTACAAGAAAAGCGAACAAGTAATATGTAAGTAACCAATGAGGAAAGAATTCCAACATTGAAATCCATAAATATGCAAGAATATTTGCGACAAACTCAACAGTTGTGTGCAAATAATATAAATTCCTAATTCATATAAGATCAACAATAGGTTTCCTTGCCGATGTTGATACTCAACAGAGTAATCAATAGTGCTAGAAAAGAAAAGTGATGCTGATAATGCCAGAAACACTTCATTTCAAATGGAATATAATCTTCCAACAACACAAGCAGACATCAGGCAACAAACACATCAGCATATCAAGTCAATAAAGCAAGCATATTCGATGAAATTACCTTTATGGTAACATAAATTAGGACGGGAAGAAAATCATCTACTCCGGAAGGGGTCCTCATTTGATACTATGGAAGCATTAAGTAGCAAATTATTTACAACTTTGCAACAATTGAGGATGCACACAAGCTTTTCTCTCGGCGCTTTGTACATATTGATCTTCTGCAGCTCTTTTTGGGCAAGCTACCAAAATAAAAACATCGGGTAAGCCTATATTGAACACGAATGAGAGAAGGCCAGTCTTGTACCATAGAACTTTTAAAAATGGTTGCTATTAAATGCCAACATGGAAGTCCATCCTTTCCTCTCCACATAAGCCATGAGAAATGCTACAACCCACAACTATGACGACAAGAGATTTGGCGCAAAAAAAAAAAAAAAAAACTCCAATATACAAGAAATAACATGGCCTCGTCAAAAGCTGGATATGAGGTTGAACATGATAACACCAAGACCACAGATAGAGGTTTAAATTATTTTTTGCTTTCTTTTCCCCAGAGAGAGTTAGAACTTGCAGTAATGCAAGGTGTGACAATATGGATGATCGCAAGGTTGATGTAAACTCATGAGCGGTAATGCACACATAACGTGAATCCTTCAACTTACCCGTCACGATGTTTCAATTTGAAAGGTTGGCTTGATATCTAAGTTTTCTGGCCGAATGAACTGTTGAATTAAAGATATCTTCTCAGAAAGCTGCTCATCGATTCTTAAATCATCTGGAAGTAAAGCAAATACATGTGTAAACAACTTTATCATTACATACTTCTCAAGTCTCTGTTGTATAAAAAAAAAAAATGCAAACACAAAAAATCAATATCCATACAATTATCACCCACCAACAGCACAATCTAACAACAATGGTAATCCTTTTATTCCCCTGTGACAGAAAGGCCGAAGAAGATGCGCTGTAAGAGCGGGAAAAAGGAAAACAAACAAAAATGGAAATAATAATGTCATATCCCAGAAAATTTAGATTTGAAGGAAGATTGACACCATTTTGTTTTTAGCCCCATGGCTTCACACCAGCTTAAACTAGTTAATTGTTGAAACCATGATGCTAGATCTGAAGAGTTGTGTTCTGTCAACGGTTTCCCTTCCACTGCAACACTGTAGTTTCCAAGGCCAAGCATTTTTACTGTCCGGATAGTTGATGCTGTACCTTGTGATGACAATTTCAGACGGGGCATTTTAGGCTTAAGGAATAATGTGTAACAACCTATAGAACTTCATTTTTTCTGGACTTCTCTGCTAATGGCAATGTCCACGACACCATTAAAATAGTATTTCAATATATACCTATCAGTATCACTGTGTATGAGTTAAGAGACAACAAATGGCAGAGTACATGCATTAATTACATTTACAGTCTAAACTCCTCTCTCAGCACACTGTTTTTCCTTGACCTTCCGCTTTTGCATCCCCTAATCATTGCTTCAGCTGATTATAATCAGTTAATGATGCCCTGTGGGCTCATTTGACTTACTGCAGTTGAACTAGTCATCTTATTGAGAACATAAACCACAATCCTTCCCCTATAGTAAAATGTTGATCCCTAGAACTTCCAAAGTATCGAGTTCCCCTTTCAGTTAAAATTTCAAAAAAGGAAGACGTCAGAAAGAAAAGTGGGCAAACAATTTGAGATATCCCAAAGTACAAACATTACAGAATTACTTTGCCAAAGGAAATGGTCAATAGCATATAGTTTAGTATTACTACTTCGCCATTTGTCAAGTCCTAGACAGCAAAATTCAGCTACAGAAACCAACAGCAGGGCACCCTATCCTTCATGGACAATCATTGCCATTTAAGTATGCGCACGTGTATTGCATGAGTGAAATGCCAAGAGGACATGAGGGTTGAGTACAAAAGTGAAACAGATTCTGTAAACAAAAACTAATATAACTCAAATTTCCCATCAATGATTATTTCTTTCCTATGAACAAAATGGCGCAATTCCTTCATATGTCTGCAATTAGAACTGATAACAATTTACCTTTTACTAATGAGACTATTAAATTGTCACCTTTTTTATTTGGTAAAATCATCACTCAATATACTTATAGAGAAATATGGGCTTCATCTCATGAAATAATGTCATAAAACCTTAAGTCACATCATTTACTTTACCAGCACCATCCAGCTCTTCCTCTGAGCAACCAGCCCAAAGTGGATGAGCCCCGAACACTGCCTCCATCTTGGCAAGGAAATCCTGTACCAGAGCACTGTCCCTTTCCTGATCAGGAGCATTGTTTGAGAATGAGACAATGAAGCTGCAATTCAAGGCATGCCGATTTCAAATGTTCCACAAGACTGCCAAGCAGAACAACATTCGCATAAATTTCCACAAAGCCAGTAAAATTCGAACCTATCAGTGGTGCCGAGACTAAATGTTAGAAATCCCTATACCCAAAAATGTACATCAAGCAACAATTAAAGGCCAAACATATCGATCCCCGGGGCACATTCCACCTCAACGTGCTTGCGAATACATGACTCTCCAGAAATTAAAGTTACACAAATATATCTCTTTGTCTTTCTACAAGTTCCACTGCCTCATGTTTCTACACGTTTCTCATGTTTCGTTTGTTTGTCTTGCTTCAAAAGCAGCAAAATTACCGTTAATTCTATAACACGCTCTCATGAGAACAAAAGGCATCTTCTTTCCAGCACGCACAACTAAAGCACTTGCCCGAAATTTCCGAGGATAATAACCGCAAAATTAGCTAAAATATTCATACACTTAAACCGGAAAAGAACAACGTCAGTCTCACCCTCCCCTTATATGTCCAATAAGGCTTCTTGTAAAAAAAAAAAGAAAAAGAACAACTCCAGTCATTGTTCGAATTAAAAAGCCAAAAAACTAAAACAAGAAACCAAAAAAATGAACAGAATTTTTAGGGAATCAGAAAGGGAGAGAGAGAGAGAGAGAGAGAGGGACCTTTCAATGGATTTGACAAAATCGGCCGCGGACGGTTGGCGCATGCATTCTAAGAAGTCTTGTAGCCCCCAAGAGCACGTCGGCGTTCTCCATTCCGCCGCCGCCGCCACTACCACCACGGTCTTTATTTTGTTTTCTTTTTATCCTTTTTGTCAATTCCAAATTTTAAATCCCCGCTCCCGTTCGGTAACTTTTTTTTTTTTTTTTTTTTTTTTTTTTTTTGAGCTTGACGCTTGACGGCTTGAGTACTTGATTAGAGCTTCTTTTTTTTATTTTTAATTTTATTTCTCTTTTTTATTTTTCTTTATTTTTTTTAGAGAAATTAATTTAGATTTTTTTATAAAAAATAAAAATTAGAGGTGATACCTAACATATTTTTTAAGCGAGTTCTATATATTATAAACAATTATAATATATTTTATATTATATAATAAATAAAAATTAAATAATTATAATATACCTCATATTAAATAATACATTGAAGGTTTGTTCCCATTATATTTTTTTAGCCCATTATTACAGAATTCGAGGCTCAACCACGACAGCCATTTATTTGCGGTAAGATATGGGCCAGGCTTTTTAATGGCTTCAGATAAGGGCCTAACAACAGCCATTGAGAACATTATGGGCAACCCAAAGGCCGCGGCGCTGTTTAGTGCCTGTCTTCTTTCTTTAGCCCCTGTTTTTTGGTGTGTGCGCGCGTGTTTATAATAAAGTATCTGTAGTCTTTGTCTGTGATATGACATGCACCTTCTTCTGAGCTTATCGAAGATTTCGTTTTACTAAATAAAGAACCAGTGTTCTGTGTTCCTATGTGATCAAAAAATAGTATCCGAAGCCCAACTTTACAGTCGAGTGCAGTTTCGAGGATCGTCAGCGTATGTGAAAATGAATTGGAATATCAATAGGATAAAAAAAAGATAAGAGAAAGAGTTTTTGAGTCTGAGGGATCTTTTGACCATATACCAAATAATGGACAGCGATGAAAGATGCTGAATCCCACAAGTTGCCAACCCCAAAAAGGGCCCCAAGTCACGGAAATTGTAGTGATCGGTTCTTGTAGCTGCAGTCAAATTCAAATAAATTATGCCGGCATTTCTATCTACGTCGTCAACAATGATAAGATTTAAAAGGACATGTCCCATTGTTCGATTTTGTTCGATATAATAGGATAATACGCTTATTTTTAAAATTAAAATTTAAAATCTGTAAAATAGAAACATGAAGTCTCACTATTTGGGATCATCTAAGAGACTTATTTTATGATTTATAAGTTTTCGATATGCTAACAATCATTTTAAAGAAAAACTGGTGTAGCAAATTAACTTTATAAAAGAAAAAAAAAATCACAATAAAGACGTCTAAAAGATTGATGTTCAAAAAACAAATATAGAAAGAATAAAAAAATAAAAAATAAAAACAAAGACTTTGTCCAAAAAGAAATGGACAAAAATACCATCCTGTCAAATTTTATTTTATTTTTTCGTCCGGCCAAATTTCTTAACTTCTTTCTTTTCATGAAAAATTGGAGATTTCCAGATTCAAGAAGATTCATAATTTTGATCCAATATTCCGGGGACAAAAACGTAAAATCGCCAAAGAAGAAAAAGAAAGATAAAAATAACGATCGGCCCAAAGAAAACCGAAATAGGTCGGTTATGCATCAAAATTAATATTGGCGTTCATAAATTGCAATCACAACGAAATGAGCTCTGTCTGTTGGAATGTTTCAATTTCTATTACGTGTTATAGAAAAAAACCAAATAAAAATTTTAATGAGAAAAATTAGGCAATAATATTTAGGAAGTAATGTTGTAGCAAATAGAACCAAAAAATTTGAATCAATCATATTTCACTTAATCTTACAAAAAATGAAGTTGAGTGTAAAAAAATTACTGTATTAAAATTTCAATCTTAATATGGTACTTCAATAAGTTTGTTGTGCTTCTTTTTGTTAGCCGGATTTTTTTTTTTTTTTAACTTTATCTCATTTATCAAAGAAAAGAAAACAGCCAGCAAAATTAAAAAAAAAAGAAAAAGAAATAAGAAAAACCCAACTTATTTTGCAATAAAAAAATATTATAGACCAAAAAAAAGAAAAATGAAAAAAAAATGTTGCAACGATTGTATTTGTGGACTAAGAGAATTTATTTGATGATTTATTTTTTTATATCTATTAAGAAACTCGTTATACAGTAAATTATATATAATGAGATTATACATATATTCTTAAAATTGAAATTTAAAATCTGTAAAAATTAAAAATATGAAGTCATATTATTTGAGGTCACTTAAGAGACTTATTTTACGATTTATAAGTGTTTCGGTACGCTAATGATTACTTAAAGAAAAAAATGGTGTAGCAAATTAACTTTATAAAAAAAAAAAAAAAAAAGAATAAAGGCACCGAAAAGATTGATGTTCATATAGAAAGGATAAAAAAAAAATAAAAAATAAATACAAAGACTTTGTCCAAAAAGAAATGGACAAAAATACCTTCCTGTCAAAATTTATTTTATTTTTTTTTTTGGGTCCTCCGGTCAGGTCAAATTTCTCACTTTTATTTTTTCATGAAAAATTAGAGACTGCATGATTCGAGAAGATTCATAATTTTGATCCGATATTCCAGGGGCAAAGATGTAAAATCTCAAAAAGGTCAAAATAACGATTGGCCCAAAGAAAACCGAAATAGGTCGGTTTCGGCTGTGAATGTTTGAGATTGCGATCGATGCTGAGTTTGCCCTAGCAATAAAAAAAAAACAACACTTACAAAGAAAAACCTCTAGATATAAATAGAAAGCCGCGTATGCGAGAATTTGCTCACAGTTAGCGCACCGCACGCGAGCGTAGACACAGCTACCAAACTAAGCTTTCTCCTTCTCCGATTCCCCAATCTCCTCCCCCGGCTCTCTCTACATCCAATTCAATCAGAGGTGCGTTATCATTCGCTTTTTGATTTTTTGTTTTTTTTGTAATAATTTTTCAATCAAGTCGAAGTTTGATACGTCCGATTCCGAAACTCTTTCAAATTTGCTCTTTCGATTTTTGATTTCTGATTTTTTTTTTGTCTTTTTTTTTCGGTTGGATCGGAGTCTGATTGACCGAATTTTGTTGTGGAATCGGTGTAGATCTGCAAATTCTCTTTCCGTTATCTTATTATTATTATTATTTTTTGCCTCTTTTTGTTTGGATTGTGATGTGGCTATAGATTTGCATTGGTCTAATGTGTTCTGATTTCGGGATTTTGGTTAGATGTTTTCCTTCGATGAAGTTCTGGCTGTTTTCCGATTGCTCAGATTTGCCGATGTCTTTTTGGCGGTTACGTTTCTCTTGATTGTGGATTTTTGTTTATGCGCTCATGTGATATGTTTGTTTCAGTAGTGCTTTTCCCCGTTAATGATCTGATTCTTGAACCTTGCAGTTTATAGCATCTCAAGTTTTGTAAAAAAGTGCTTGCTATATGAACAACATACGAATGCATAAAGAGAGAGATTTATTTGATGTGTGTTTTCTGTTATGGAGCACTTTTTCAACAACAGCATGTGCTGGGTTTTGCAAAATTTGTGCCCTGAATTGTTTGTAGGCTTCTATCGGATTTTTTTTGGTCGTATGTTTTTAATGTTAGCTACATCTGACGGGAGGCTTTGCAGGATTTACTTTTTCATGAAAAAAAGTAACTAACTTGAAGATGTGGTTTATTAGCTTTCTTTTTAATACTTTGGAGACAGCATAGTTTCAAATCAGATTCAGGTCTTTTTTTTTTTTTTTTCTAAATGGTTTGCAATAGTGTAATTTATTTTTGAAGAACGGCTATGAACCCATGCAATATTCAAATTCTTTGCTTCTACGGGGCTGTTACGGTTTTAATTTTCATGTAAACACTGTTAGTGCTAGTCGATTGTTACTGAAGGACTTTATAATGTCTAATTGGTGATTTGGGACTTAACTTGAAAATATGCTTTGTTTGCTTTCAGGAAGTTGGCAGTTCAGTCTGCTTTGCCACAGTTTGACAAAGTGGAGAGCGTAAAGTTTGAAGCTTCTTTTATGTCTGAACGAGCCTCTCTCTTTTTGTCATCAATTGGTTTGCTTGGAGAATACTGCCCTACGTCTAGAAAAAAGGACGGACGTGCATCAGAAGAAGTTGGCTGTATGCATCTTGGGTTATTTGAGGAACAGAGTGAACATTGCCTGGCTTGCCATTTTATGCAGCCTGTTCTTTCCACAAGGAGCTTGTATTCTATAGGAAATTCTATTGCTGATTTCTTTGCCTTCTGACGACTTAGTTATTCGTCTTCAGTGTTGAGATCAGGATGGCGTTACAAAATATTGGTGCTTCCAACAGTGATGATGCCTTCTATAGGTATAAGATGCCGAAGATGATTACCAAGATCGAAGGTAGAGGAAATGGCATCAAGACTAACGTGGTTAACATGGTCGAGATTGCAAAAGCTCTAGGTAGACCTGCTTCTTACACCACAAAGTACTTTGGCAATGAGCTTGGAGCCCAATCCAAATTTGATGAGAAGACTGGAATTTCACTTGTGAATGGAGCCCATGAAACTGCAAAGCTTGCTGGGCTTCTAGAGAACTTCATCAAGAAATATGTTCAGTGCTATGGTTGTGGGAACCCTGAGACTGAGATATTAATCAGTAAGACACAGATGATCACCCTGAAGTGTGCTGCTTGTGGATTTGTGTCTGATGTCGATATGAGGGACAAACTTACTACTTTTATTCTCAAGAACCCACCCGAGCAGAAAAAGGGATCTAAAGACAAGAAGGCAATGAGGAGGGCTGAGAAGGAAAGGCTCAAAGAGGGTGAAGCTGCTGATGAGGAGCAGAAGAAGCTTAAAAAGGAGGTAGCAAAGAAGAAAGGTCCCTCTGCCAGCTCAAAGGACATATCAAAGGCTACATCAACCAAGAAGAAAGGTAATGGCTCGGATGAGGATCACTCCCCAGCTCACAGCCAGGCTGATGAGAATGATCATGTGTCTGCTGAGGATGATGACAATGAAGACGATGTCCAGTGGCAGACAGATACTTCAATGGAGGCAGCTAAGCAATGCATCCAGGAACAGTTGAGTGCTGCAACAGCTGATATGGTAATGCTTTCTACCAACGAAGAAAAACCAAAAATAGCAAAGAAGTCTCCAACACATGAGAATGGCTCCAAGAGCACTGGCACTCAAGAAAAACTTGTTGTCGAAATAAAAGAATATCTAAAAACAGGTTCTGCAAGCCAGCTGAAATCGTTCTTAGGTAAACTCTCTGGGACACCTCAAGAGGTCATGAATGCTCTGGTCACTGCCCTGTTTGAGGGTGTTGAGAAAGGTTTTGCTAAAGAAGTTGCCAAGAAGAAGAATTACCTTGCGATGGCGACTCAAGAGGAGGGGTCTAAGATGATTCTGCTGAATGCTATTGAACGTTTCTGTGGGAAGGCCAGTGCAGCAGTGAAAGAGGTGGCATTGGTTCTGAAAACCTTATATGACGCTGATGTGCTAGAAGAAGAAATTATCCTAGAGTGGTACCAGAAGGGCCTTGGTGGTAATAATAAAGCCTCTCCAGTTTGGAAGAATATTAAGCCCTTCATTGAGTGGCTTCAGAACGCTGAGTCTGAATCAGAAGAGGAGTAACTGTCTGAAAATGCTTAATTGTCTACTTGGATGCATTATGGAGTTCTTTGGTGGCTCCTCCTGTGAGGAATAAAAATGTCTTCGAGTCAGTGTCCAGTTATTAAATGAAGGAGAACATTGGGCGGGCATTTCTATGCTTTGTAGTGCTCAATGATTCTTGTTTCTTCATCGTGTTTTTCTGTGGTCTGAGTCTAGTTATCGGGTTCAGTGTTTGAGTTTTTATTTTATATTTTCTGCTACTATGTTTGTCTATCTAATTGGACTAAGTTTGTGTTTGCTGGGAATATGATTTGCATTTTGTCAAGCGACTGCGGTCAAGAATCCTCGCCGCCATAGGACCAAAAGGAATACAACTAGCGGATTTTGATACTGATAACCCATTCGACAGCTTGCGTAACCTGGTGTAGAATTCCCATCTACGGTTCCATAATTAGTGAAACATCTGTTGATGGGAGTAAACAAAGATGACTTCCCAAGAGTGGTCGAAGTACGAAATGATTCAAGCGCTGAGAAGAAACTGAAACCCGAAGAGCAAAAGCGCCGAAAGAATTTTGGAACGCTTTGTAATAGATGGTCAATTATCGAAATCCATAGTCCGTGCTCGTTATTAATGGAGGTGTTCATGAATTGAATTGGTCAGTTATAAAGTATATTTACATCTAAATGTCGATAACATATTGAATAATCTTTCATTTATACTCAATCGGTCATCCTACATAATTCATCCAATTCAATTAATAGATTAAATTGGATCGGTTTTGACGAATTATATGTAACAAAATAAATTTTCTTTTTTTTAACAAATAATTCAACTATGCATACAAAATAATTGTCAACACATAATATTAAAAATGGGGTGCATAGATGAAAACCCAATTCAAATACAAATGCAAATTAACTAGTAGATTGATCAATTTTATTTCTTTTTTCTAGAATTTCTTTACTGGCGAAACCAAGAAGAAGTAATATCGGATCTTGGTCAAGGAAGAGGGACGATGACTCAGAAACGAAACGGTTGATGAAGCAAGAACCAATTCAAACACACCGCCCGTATTGATAAAAATTGAAAAACAAGAGAAGACCAGACTCTAACAAGAAGATTGAAAGGGAAATGAACAATCTTAGCCAAAAATATTTCAAAATTCAAACCCACATTACAAAAATTTGGTCCGAATGTCCCAGATGGATGGGTGGGGCTAAAGAAAGGAAAAGAGAAATTATCATACACATGTATAGTAATCTAATATTGTGTCACATAAGGATTGACGAGATAGAGACAAAAGGTAGAGAGCGAGAGAATGTAGAACAGAACAACAATTGATGGGATAACTACTGAGGCACTGAGTATAGTTTGCTTGAAAGAAACTGTGTTAGTCGTTACTGTGTCTATGTTTACAAAAAATATTTATTCTAGTCCACAATATATATAATAACAATAAGGGTAGATTGGGTCAGATGGAGACGAAATTTAGAATCTTTAATTTGTATCTAATTTGTCTTTAACAGATTTTAAAATTTTAAAATCATAACCAATCTAAACCCTTGCGATTTTTGTGGATGTAAATTCATGTATATTGGATTGGTCGATTTTCAGCGGATTGGTTAGTTTTTAAATAACCTTAGCTATTAGTGTGTTCTTTATATTGATAACAGAGTACCTATTAATAGAAAACTGAATTTTAGCATTACTCCAGACACTAAATTTTAGCATCGCTTAGGCCAATTTCAACTGAAACATGATTCGTATCATGAAGCATGGTTTTACGATTAATTAAAGGACAGTTCAAGCATGGTAATGTTGTTGGCAAGAGGTCTGTAATCTATGCAACTTTCATTGGCATTGTAGTTTAAACAACCAGTCCAAACGAACCCTAAATGAGAGAAAGAGGTCAAATGTCATCACCCAGCTGCGCCAATTTTCTCGAAATGTCCAATACTAGGAAAAAAGTTTCACATATTTTGAGTAAGCACCAATGGCATAGATTGAATAACCTGGACCTATAATATTTGGCCCAACTTACTGCTTTACAATTGTAAGGAACCTTTCCACTATAGACGATCAATAATGTTGACTATGATAGAATGGAAGAACTTGCTGCACTATCTTAAAAAGTATCTATCTATCTTCTGTTTCTTGTTTGTGTTTCAATTTGCAATATAAGTGTCCTATGGTTTCTAATTTTCACAATTATGGCCCTCTGTGAAAATTCATTAATTTGAATTTTTTAATTTTGAAAAATTATAAAATTTAAATATTATGATATTTAATCTTTTTTAACTCATCATGATTATTTTTCTTTTTTTGAAAATTTTTTAAAATTTATGATTTTTGAATTTTTGTGAGTTCAATTTTTCTATCTCTAAAAAATTTAAATGAATGAATTCTATAAAAAATCTAAAAATCGCAATGACTCAATAAATCTCATAAATATTTTATTTTGTAAAAGTTTTTAGAATTATAAAGGAACTTTAAATTAATTAAAATTATAAAGAAAAGTCTCGGTCACCAAAATGATAGTATAAATTGAAACCACATAAAAAAAAAAAAAAAAGAGACAAAATACCGTAGGTTAGATTGAATGCATTTAACCCAAATTTTGACTTTAAAATAACTCCTCATACTTTTACAATACATATATCTTATTATAAAAATACGAAAGCGAATTTACGAAATCCCTTGGTCCCTTGCCCATCGAGTCCCTTTAGTCTTTCGTCTTCAATTCCTGGAGTTGTGCCCACATATGATTACGTGCGGCTACCGTCTGCAAAGGCCCCTCCAATAGAGCCAACCAGTCGCAACGCTTTTAATATATAATGTAGTATTTGAGTGCTTTAAAACAAGTTTTTGCTACCTAACATATAAAGGCAAAATCATGTGGGCCAATATAGCCTGCAGCCTACGCCAAAGTAACCTGATTGGGTATCAAGACTTATTTTAACTCTGAATCAGGTCTAAAACTCTGTTGTTCAGTCACATATTTTTATTATAATTAATTAAAATATTTTATTGAAATTCCTTAATCTTATATTTAAATTATAACTCTAATAACTATATTATGACATCTTAGCCTTTTGGTCTCTCTTATAAAAAAAAATCAAACTCCTCATTCTAAGTATTCTTAACCTAACTTCCCAATAATGCCAATTCCATCCAAGAAAACGTAGTAAAACTACTAATTTACTAACCAGCAAGTAGTGACTTTACTAGCTTCTCTGTCCACTAAAAACAGTTTTCAATGAATGCAAACCACGACGGGAGTTCTCCCCACCATCTTTGGGATCACAATTTCACTTTAGAATTCTAAGTTTTTTTTTTTTTTCGGGCTTTGTGTGGACCACTGGCTAGTACTTTCACTGCCAAAGCCACAAAACTTGCATCAATTGTACCCTCTTCAACCAAACCCATTAATAGCCCAAAAAATTATCATGCATAGGCATTATACCTTGCTTTGCAGCCTTGGTACTAGCTGATAGTTTCCCCTTTAGTTATCATAACAGCTGGCTAGTTGTCCATGCCAACCGGGACTTTCAAATAGGGCTTTTCGAGTAACTAAAGCCTTTAAAATTGCCCATGTGTCATGAACCGTCGCCTAGCGGATCGCCCACCCGGGACCAGTTCCATAATGGCCGGGCTTCCTCTTTATCTGAAATGCACGAGGGACTCGACTTCTACAACAATTTTTTTTTTTTTTATAAAGAGTTCTATTGAACAATTGAACAGAGAGGAGTGAGGTCAAGTGAAATTTGAACTCCCCACCTGTTGGTTGAGAGACACTCCCCTCAACAGAAATAAACGAGTAATCAGTGTTATATACTAAATGATTCTAATATGACGAATTAAACATTACATACTAATTTGACAACAGAAGTAATCGGTGTTGGCCACCTTAAAACGAGTAAGATTCTAATATATTTAGTAAGACACGTGAGAGACACGTAATGAATTTACTGATATTTAACAGCTTTTCTTTTTTAATTTTAGATTTTATAAATTTTTTATAATCTAACGATTTACATTACTGTGTATTCACACGTACTTACGGTTTGCATTTGCTACAAAGTTTTTCTGCCTCAAAATATGCAGCTACGTGTGTACATCTTAAACACATAGGCTGTCAGGACATCAGCCGCGTTTGGACTCTGTCCAAGAGTCCCGTCCATGAATTTCTAACGCTGTGGCCAAAATTCACTATATCTCTCAGGTTCAAATATGTTATGTGCAAATTGACCAGAGACAGAGTTTGAGTTGGTTGAGTCTCTGGTGCTCAGCAACAAAGAGCATGTCACCTGTCAAAATTTATAGTTGTCGCTATCCATCTGGAATCTCCACAACTATCACTTGTCACGCACCATTATGTGAGGTTGGCTGGTTGCTACACATTATATGCAATATGTGGCATGCTTATATTAGTGCATGGTGTGTTACCCACATTAGCAAACAAAATTCTGGATCAAAACTGTAATCATATAAAAGTGAATTCCTTAAAGCCCTTTACCCCCACCCCACTATTTTTTTTTTGACACCACTATATAGTTATCTAATCTGCGACATACAAAAATATATTGATAATTTAATAATTTATCTTTTTTTTAATTTAAATTTAATATTTTTATCATAATCTAATAATCTAAATAATTTTGTGTCAGCTATTATGCACTTACGTAACTCTTTTTTTTTTTTTTTTACTTCGTAGCCCTAGGTCTCTCGTTAGGTAGCCCCACTTACAAAGGCTCCAAGCACTGGGGCTACTTGCACCACTCTGAATGATTAGTTGATGGGTTTTAACTTGTTTAGCTGAATCATAATATTAGATGGCTTCACTTTTGGGGGCGAGTAGGGATAAAAGGCAGTGGATAGTGGCTGGGAATCCTGAAGTGGGCTCTTTGCCTAGTTGAACCAAAAAGGCAAATGGTAGGAGAAAACTCTGTATCCCTCACCATCTAATCGATGTATGCTAGTCAAAGCAAAGGTAATGGGCTATAGGGCATAGACCCAAAGAATAAGGTAAAGGACTTTAATATGATCACTTGGTCCTCTATTCACATACATAATCATTTCAGTGCAAGTCCTCCAATTTGTTTCTTTACAAAAGATAGGAATGGCAACAAAATGCCATTTTGTTTTATCGTGACCAACTCTGTGGTCTGAATTGGGTAATGAAATATACAGACCAGTGTTGGACAAACATACTAAACTGTTGTGCAAGACAAACCCCGATTTTCCAAAAAAAAAAAGAAATCTAGAAAGACTATTTTTTTCTTCTTTCGGCCAAGAGTTTAAAGAGCATATTTGTACAAGCTTCCACTGTATGGTTGTAACTTAGATAACACCAAACTTGTTAAATACCTAAAGAATATCACTTATCTGTCTTTTTTTTTCAAAACTTAATTATCTAACAATTTATATTATTTTAATTTCACTTAATCTCACATAAAAAAACCTCACAAAGTATTTTACTTTTTGATACTAGTCTTACAAAAAAGCCTCATATATGTGTGCCTGAAACCCCGTCCTTTCCCATTTGCATAAATATAAAATAGGAGCGCACGCACGCAGGGGAACGGATGTAAACCTAAGAGGGTGTTATCAGGATGTAAACTGTCTTGCGAATGGGATTTGATGAAATGATACTTCGGTTGATAACTTAGTTAAAGTTTTTCTATATGAATACGATGGATATTGCCTACATGCCTATTAGCTAGCCTAGCAACAACTTTTATCCAATGTATATTATTAATTGGCATATGAGTTTTATTTATTATACAACTTAATTTTAGATAATATTAAAATTATTATATAATTTATTTAATAATATTTAATAATTTATTTTTTTTAATTTTAATTATTTAACGGTAGGTAAATATCATATCAACATAAATTAGTCTTTTTGTTTTTAACAGTAAAATAGTTAGTGACTAACTATTAAAACATTTGTGCAGAAGAGATTTATGGGTTGAGACACCACAAAGGCGTCCCATTTAAATCCTATTTTAATGTGGTGATTCAAGAGAGGGAGAAAATTTGATCTCCCAGCCTCTCCCACCAAATACTTAACATAGATTGCTCCCTATCATCTTCTTCAATTTCATTTGCCTTTTTTGGTACAGTTCAGTAAAGCACAAGGAAGATTTCATGATAAAGGAGAAAGATTGGCAATTTCTCTGCTCCATCTGATGCATGCCATTGAAGTCATTGATTTCGTAGCTCTTGGGTCATGTCAGTATAATGTCCTTTAGGCCTATAATCTTCTTTGAAGCAAAGTTGTCCAGACGTCAAATGTAAGGTAATTGAGGATATACTTGTTCCAAGTCGTCTCAACTAGATGGAACGCTTCGCGCCGAATGATTTGGTTAGACAAAGTACCTAGCCAACAGGTATAAAAGCCCACAATAATTGATATCAAATCTACTCAAACCAATTATATTTTTCTGAATGGGTAGAAGCGAAAGATTACATAGATGATTATTATATTGTATGTAGAAGATATATAATTAATCTAATAATTTATTTTTTTTAAATTTAATATATTTTTTATAATTGTTCAATTCAAATTTTATGTATCAATTTTGTAACTAATTTTATTTATGCTACATGGTATTGTGTATAATAGTGGGAATTTATTTATTATAAGAACAAAAACTCCAATCCACCAAAATACAAAGTAGATTACAAGTAGTTTCTCAAGGGAAAAAAAATCAGAAAAATAATAATCGAAAAAAATCCTATCCCCACCAAAAGCGAAAAAGGTAAAAAAATAGGACACTATGTATATCTCTAAAGGGTTTGATGCTCAAGTCATCAACAGTTTATTTTTGGTCCGTATCGACATTATTGAACAATATTATGACCTGCAAGCAACTATCCTCTAGTGCATTATAGGAAAAAAGTAAGTGGTCGGGAAGAGAGAGACGCGGAAGAGACAGAAAAATTCTTTTGTGCAACCAACTAGTTTTTTTGTGCAACGAGATGTCAAATTTGTGCAACAAAATTTGAAAGTATTTTTCACCTATTTTTTCGTTGCACAAATTCAGCGTCTCGTTGCACAAAAAAAACACCTGGTTGCACAAAAAAAAATTTTCGGTCTGCTTTACGTCTTATTTTCTTGTCCACGTAACAGTACTCTGCATTATATTGACAGATGATAATTATGGTTAGACTAAGACAAAAAAGGTATGCTACTACTGCTAGGATACAGCAGGCTCTGGTCTGGCATACAAATTAAATAAAAAAAAAATTTCTCAAAAGAAATTTATTAAAGTTCAAATTTTTATTATATAAATTTTGAATTCAAATCTTTTTTAAAAAAATATGAAATTTATGAGATAAAAAAGTTGTTTCAACTTTATAGTTTAGGATTTGATCTTCTAATAGATAAAAAAAAATAATAATAATAAAAATAAAGGGCCCAAAGAATTTAGAGATGTGGATTACAATCCACTCCTAGCTTAGCTGCTGCATGATTGGCTGCATTTTGTTTTCGTTTTGTTTCTTCATTTTCGTGATTTCTTTTTCTGCATAAATACTTATAAAATTTAATTTGATCGTTTCTCAAATATTTCTTGAAATTAAATAAAAGATCCTTTCAGTCTCTCCACCAAAAAAAAAAAACAAAAAAAAAACCCAATGATTAACTTTAATTTATGCATCCATTTTCGAAAATTTTAATTTCTAATTTTTTTAAAAAAGTATAAAACTTATTGAAATGAAAGAAATCATGTTACCAACTCATGGGGATCTCATAATGACTTTTCTGCGTTAAGCCAACAGAAAATTTGCGGCTAGGGGTGAATAGGAAATGCCTACTTTGGAAGGTTGGGAGTATGATTATAATTTGGTTGTCCAGTTTTTTCGCTTGCCAACGTGTGCTTAATTAGTGTTTGTGGAGGTCACACTTCGATTGATAACCATAATAAAGCATGACCTTTCAGTTCACTTTTCCTCTTTTCATGTACAGCGCAGTGATTTAATTGTTCCCTGTTTATGCTAACTGGAGCACCTTCTTTATGGGATGAAAATGCTGCCTTTTCTTGTTGGTAAGTTTTCTTTCCCTTTTTTTTTTTATTTTTAAACTTCAATTCTCTTTTAGTTTTTTTTATTTAATTATATAAATAAATAATTTCGTGTGTTTATTTGAACAGAATAATGTTTGATTCTTTCATTTGTTTTTTTTTTTTTTAGTTTAGTGGTGGATTGAGCATCCATCAAGATGTTACTACCCTTAAAAAATTAATACCACAAATATCTTCTTGCAAAATAATTAGTATATAGTGCGAAATTTTATTTTGTCTAAATAAATTTATGAGATTATGAGACTTGTATTTCCCTTTTTTTTTTTTTTTTTGGGTTCATTTTGTTATCTTTTTCAGAACTCGCTCATGAATTGGATAGCAATTTTTGTTTGTGCAATACTTATGTGGACGTGGACTTGTAACGATTTGACCGTTCTTTTTCTTCTACACAATCATTGTAAAACTGAGACTAATTTGATAACTGCAAAGAGTTGCTCATGAATTATCAAATAAAAGCAGTTAAAAATTCAAAATGAAACTTGAAAGCAGTGTCAGGTCATTCTGAAAGAAAAGGCTGGCTTAGCTACCTGCGTTTAGGGGTGTTCTTCTTCTTTTTCTTTTTTTTTTTTTTTTTCCTTTTTTCCCCACCGTACGTGATCCTTAATTTATCAACAGAATCTGAAATTTCGCAATTCAATATAAAATTTTTCTACATTCATTTAGACAACTTCAAATAAAAAAAAAACAAAAAAAGAGCCCAGAATTTTGGTTACTGACCCACACAAAAATGTTCAAAATCGGTCGCTCGATTGTTGCATTTTATGATAGAGCCAATGCATCTATCCGTATAGGTGACTAGAAAAGTCAATTTCAACTCCATCACAATTTTAATTTAGATAAAGGCTTAGTAGTCTGGCAAAAGCTTTGATTTAAATGATATCAATGGATTAACCTAAGCACTATTCATTTTTGTTTTAGTTAGTTAACTTTAATTGTTACTCAAAATTCGAGATATTTAGTCTAGCAAACGAAGTTAATACCATTAAATTAAAATACATTAATTGAGGCTCGTTTGATTAGATCCTACATTACAAAATTTCTTCTTCTTCAGTTCTTTGCGAACATCATTTATCATTTTTTTTAAAGTCAAGAACACCATGTATCATTAAGAGAAGACCGAGAAGCGTTGCAAATCACTTTTCTCCTTTGTTATGTGTATTCTCTCTATCTTTCAGCTTTCAAGCATTAAAACATCAAATTGAAGAACGAGAAGCAGAGTCAATATTGGTCCCCCCTTAATAAACTCCAACTTATTTTTCAGGTAAGACGATAATCAACTTGCCAATTAATGGCCAAAGATTTGGACCTATATCAATCCTACTTAATGATTTTAAAGGATACGCCTTTTTTTCCCCTTTTTTTTTTTTCGCCATGAAAAACCCCTTTTGCTAATTTTTCCTTCCAATAAATTTAAAAACTCCACTATATAGTTGTATCTTAGATGACACCAAAGTAGCTACATAGTGCATCTGAAAGTGTTTAATAGCAAATTCAGTTATTTAATGGCTCGTGTCACTTTAATTTCACATAAAGAATCTCACTAATTATTTTAGTTTTATACCATTATTCATACGAGTTAGAGGTCTTAACATCTTTGAGAATTGACTATACGATTGTATCCTTCTAAGGCCATTAATTAAGAAGAAAATGCGAAATTCTTTCTGAAGAGAGATCTCCCATACATACTGAATATTCATAAATATCATGCATGATGGTGGATTGGTGGGATGAAAGGGATGCCGGCCGTCGGCGTTCCCAAAATCAAGCTGTCAAATGGGTTGATATATTTCAATTGGTAGACCCATTCGTTGGGATATCAATTATTGAATCGGCATACTCTAAGGCCTACTGCAAATCAAGGCTACTTATCACCTTTGTAACAAAAATTTAGCAAGAAATACCATACTTAAATCTCTCTCCTCTAATCTAATTGAACCGAAAAAAGAAAAATTAGCCCAAAAAAAGGTTTTTGCAGTGGGACAAAATTTGAAAAAAAAATTATTGTTAATTTTTTAATAAGCAAGTCCTCTTTTAACCTGTTTTATGTTAATATACATGATTTAAATGGTAAATTTTGCCTAGCAATTTTAATTTTTAAGATTTTTTTTGAGATAACAATTTAAATGTTTAAGTTAATTGGCTGTTGATATAGCATCAAACCCCTCGTTATTGAAGGTGGAGAAACCTCAAGCCTGGTTGCATCGAAAATCATAAGGTCAGTCTATGTTTATTGGGTATATGCATATATATATAAACTGGAGACTTTTACATACGAAGTTTCAAAGAGACTAACACATATATTGAATACTCTCTCTTTTTCTCGAGTTAGAAATACGCTCTATTAACGAAAAAAAGGCAGATATGCTAAAGAAACATTTATCGAATCCACCTTACGTACTTAATATGTCTTCTTTTTTTGTTCGTTTGTGTACCTAAATTTCTACTTATCCATTAGAAATTTAGTTTGCTTCGTCTATTTATTTGGGTATTTGATTACCTCGTAAGAGGTTGGCAACAAGTGGATGCCGATCGGAGGAAAAAAAGGGTTATAATCAAGAATTGCAATTAGCAAAGGACACACGTTATTTATTAATAAGTTTATCTAATATTGACGTCATAGGACATAGGTTAATAAAAGCATCGATTAAAACATATAGATAATGTTTTTTTTTTTTTTTTTTTTTAAGAGTTGGTGATTTAACTTAGGTTTTTTCTTTTAGTCTGGTAGTTTAATGGATACTGGATCTCTCTTAACATGAGAAGGGAGAGAATGATGAGGTAAGAAATAAAAGTTCGAATCTCTATCTAATGATTTAGTTTTTTTAGATAAAAAAATTGATAAATTTTATATTAAGTTCATAATAGGTTTTTTCATATTGTTAATAGTCTTAATTTGATTTTCTTTAGACCTTATAATACAAGTCTCGTGAATTATCGAGTCGTCATTTCTGCAACCAATCAAATAGACATTCCAAGCTCGAAATCACATATTGTGACCCAAAAAGAAAGATTGAAACACAATTAGTTGAAATTGGATCTCCTGTCCATCGCTTGAATTGGACCAAATTTGACCTTTTAACCGCCATATTCGTGATGGTGGACTGAAATATGGGGGGATAAAATATGTGATGCCGACAAAGCCAAATCAAGTTGAACTCAAACTCGTGAACCAACCTTCCCCCATGAACATAAGCTACATTGAAGTTGACTCGTTATCCATTGACAACGATACGCTAGAGTCTAGACTCAATGACATGGGGAAGGCAGAATTTCTTAATAATTGTTCAAGAACAAATAAATGAAAGGGTCCCCCTTTTGTTTTTTGGGGGGAGGGGGGGGGGGTCAAGGATACCACAAAAATGCAATTATTCCCCTTATTGATTGAAAATAAAGTGGAGAGAGAAGAGGAACATTATCTTAAATTAATTACTAGGAAGGGCAACCTTGTAATGTATAATTAAGTTCAAAGATAGGTTAGTGGGCGCCCATATCAATGCCCTTAGATTAATGCACACTCTATGGTTTGTAACATATTAACTATAATGGACTCAATATAAGTTGCTCTTCACTTCCCAATGAAATCTTTAAACTCTTTAAAAAAACAAACAAACATCCTCTCAAAATGTCCCATTTTCCAAAAACCCACGAGCACTCTGACTGGAAACAAATTTTCGTGGAATGAAGCTTTGCTCGATATAAGGAAGATTTCATGGTCCCCCACCTTCCACCACAAATATGACATTCCAATCAAACTCAACCAAATCGTTCGACAATAAGAAGATATTTGATAAGATACTTAACTCCGAAATATTTTGTAACGTTTTTGATGAGGATTAGGGCCAACGGCCTCTTAGGCATGCCCATTTTGCATGTATTTAATCCGGGTCACTTAACTCTGGACTCATCAATTTTATTGTTTCTCTTATATTAACAACTAGTATACTGGTAATCATTAGGAGCCCATTTGGTCAAAGAAACAATTTGGGAGCCGAAGATGGTATGCTAAACAAATGAACAAAAAATCTCCTTACTATAAATTTGCCATCAGATGGGCCCAAAAAGCTCTGCCAAATAATTGGCTTGGATTAAGCAATTGGGTCGAATTTATAAAGGGAATATCGGTAAAAAGCTAAAGCTAAGGCATTTGAGATTTGAAGAAGAAAAGGGACAAACGGATCGTCTCAAGATAAAAAAGGTGAAAGTAACTAAAGAATAAAACTGCGTTTAAGGCCTAAAAAGACTGATTTTGCATAGTAGAAAGTAATGAAGAGAAAACCCTTGTACATGTACAAAGAACCTCATCATTCCAATTCCTAATCTTCTTGGGAAAAATCAACAAAAACAAAGAAATGTATGTCTAGGAAAAATAAAACCATGAATTTGGGTAGGATGGAGGGGAAGTAAAGGAGCAAAAGTCAGTTGCTCGAGGGAGAAAAAGAGGGAAGAAGAAGCCAAAAAAAGCGCTAAAATCAAAACCAAAAGGAAGGACTTGTAAGTATCCAAAAAGGAAGAATTAGAAGATGCTGAAGCAGAATCCAGTCAACAACCCACTCAGTCAAACTTCCCAGGACACTACACAATAAAACCTTCTCACTCTATCATCATAGGAAGCTGCCAAATATATATATATATAGCATACCCTTTCTTTTTTTTGAACCAAAAAATATAAGTTAGCATACCCACTTTCCCCCTTTCATCTCTTTGCATAAAATATATACAAAGATGCATATAATCACATATAACAATGGGTATAGATAAATGGAAGGGAACTCATGAAAAACTCATGGCATATGGGTATTTAGCCAATTTTGTGTGTGTTTTATCGTGGGCAAGAAGGTTTCCAAGCTTCTATTCATTTAAAATAAACCAATTACAATAGGATGCTTAGTTGGGATTGCTTACAAAATATGAACCAAAATCAAGACACAAACAAGCAGGAAGCAGGCCTTCAGCTGTCCTAAAATAACCAAATTTGGCTCCATCTAAATAGAAACCCAATAGTCCAAGGCCCCTCCTCACAAAGAGAAGACATGATTTTTGTGTGTTCTTTCTTATTAAAAGAAAGAGGAATTCATCTCCTTTTTCTTTTGCTTTTTGGTAAATTTGCTTCTTGAGTTATTTTGCAAACTCTAGTAAATTTCCCTTTTCTCTTCCTTTCTGCCCATAAAACAATGAAAATGGCATATTACCAATCATCCTTTCCCCTCTATAGGAAACACCCATCATTGCTCCCAACAATCCTTTTCAACCTTAGAAACCTGAGCTTCTAAGATATTCCTTCCCATCCCATCCTTCCTTTCCTTCTCTCTTTATGCTTCCCAACTCTCTTAATTTAAATACCATCCATCTTTACAGCCTTTTCTCCCCGCCTCCAACACTTGTCTTTAGTTTACTCCCAATATATATTACCATTCCTCCCCTTTTCCTTATTAATTGTCTCTCTTTTTCTTTTTCTTCCTTTTCTTGTTTTTATTTTTATTTTTATTTTTTCCACACTTAGAGCCTAATAGTCTTTATCTCTACAATGGATCCTTCCTCTACAAACTCTGTGAATGGTTTCTACTCCTTTCTCACTAGAGGGATCGATGATCTTGAACGCGTCTTTCTTAACAACAACAACTCCTCCATGTCAATCCAATTCCTTCAAAGGGTGCTTTCTTTGCTAAGATCTTTCCACTCTCAGTTGACCTTGCTTGTCCAAAAACTCCATTTGCCTGTGGGTGATAAGTGGCTTAACGAGTACATGGACGAGAGTTCCAAACTATGGGAGGTCTGCGATGTCCTGAAATCAGCCATCTCCGGCATGGAAAACTACTACTCTGCCGGACTCAATATCATTTCCTCGCTTGACAATCATCGTCATCTTACCCCTCAGCTCTCTCGCCAGGTTCATTTAATAAATTTAATCAAAACCCCATCTCAAAATTTCTCTTCTTGATTCTGTTTTCTTGTTCTGGACACAATAAAAGTATTACAGCAACTAAAAGAAATTTTTTTTTTTTTTGGTTTTTTTTGGTGGGTTATTGAAATAGGTCATGCGGGCAATTTCAGGGTGTCGAAGGGGAGCAGTGGGATTGGAGGAAGAGAATAAAGCGTTAATGGAAAACAGAATCCAACCACTTTCACTGCGGTGGGATGAACGGGTGGGAATAGAATCTAAGCTCAATGGGTTCAATGGTTTTCGAGGGGTTCTATACGCAATGAGAAACGTCAGCTCTTTGCTACTGATGATCTTGCTGTACGGGCTGGTTTATTGCTGGCCTGAATCATCATCCAGTTTTCTGCTCCAAGGAGGATGCGAGGGTTGCCTGTTTTTTGGATCAGCTTTCATGATATCGACAGCGAGATTGCAGCAGAGGGTGGCAGCAGAAATAAGCGAGATAAATGGGAGGCCGGGGATTCTGCTGTATGAATTCAGGAGGTCAAAGTTGGCCATGGAGGAGCTGAGAGGTGAGCTGGAGAGGTGTGGACAAACGGTAGTTGTGGACTGGGAAACAGTAGATGAGGTAAGGGAAAGAGTGGACAACTTGAGAGCCTGTTTTGGGGTGTTGAGATCTGGAGCTGAGAATATTGTTGGCCAGCTTGATGATTTCTTTGATGAAATTGTTGAAGAAAGGAAGAAGCTTTTAGATTTCTGCAGCCATAGATAAGCAGCAAAAAAGGGTTTGTTAAAAAATGGTTGAAACTTTAAATTGAAGGGAGAGAGCAAGATTACAAAACAGAGAAAGCAGTTGTTGGGAGGGTGGTTGTATTTTTTTTTCTAATTTTCGTTTGTTTTTTTTTTTTTTTTGGTTCTTTTTCCTTTTTTTTTTTCAAATTTTGTTTTACCTCCCTTTAGTTGCCTTGCTTATCTCAGTTACTGCAGCAAGTAGCACTTGTCCTTCAAAACCCAGAGAAGTAAGCATTCAGTTGAACAAAGGAAGCAGAAGTGAATGGTAGTTTTGGTTGGAAAGAGCTTAAAATATTGTGGAACCCATGAAGGAAAATGATTGGGCAGAAAACAGTTGAGAGGAATGGTTAATTTCCCAGGGCCAAGTTTGCTGCTTTTTGACACTAACATTGAAGGGCCAGCTACTTCTTTCTTCTTTTATTTATTGTATTCTCGTGTACAAAAACAAAACAAAACAAAGCCCAAAAAAAAAAAAAAAAAAGAAGAAGAAAGGAAGCTTCTTGTTTTCCTAGAGGCCCTATTTTTTGATATATATTTTCAAGTGCCCTGGCAAGTTGCAACACTCACAGTGGTTTCCATCCTATTCAGATTTGCATAGACATTAGAGAGTCTTGTGCTGTGCTCTCTGTCTCTGGTTGTTGTAGTAAATGACTAATCATTCTAGTTGGGAGAGAATGATGGGAAAGTGGACTCTTTAGGACTGTAGTAGGGAGGACTGTGAGATTCCTGGTTTAGCTTTAATTTCAAAAGTAGCCCTCCTTTCAACACTGGGAACAAAGCTTTTGTCTGATTCGGTTCACTTATGAAAGCAATGGGGTTGATGATGAAAGCTTCTTGGCACCAACTTCCTTCTTCCTGACATTGTCTCTCCTCTTCTTCTTCTCTCTCTCTCTCACGGATTTATTATGTTGCCATTTTCCTTCCCCTTTCTTGGGGTTCTAGAAAAATAAAATAAAATACAGGAAATATGGGGTGGTCACTTTCTCATTTCTAACCGTATCTCATGCTTTTTGTCCCTTGCCGGAAATTCATGCCTTGCCTCCCCTGAAGGGTTCAACGCGAGTCTGCTGGCCAAAAAAGAGGTATATAATAATGGAGAAAAGTAAAAGCATAACGACAAAATATATACAAATGAATAAAGCCAGCTGCTCCAGGAGCAGCAATTTTAGCCAGAAAGCTGTGTTGCAACTTGGCTATGTGATGGTACACCCTGGGAGTGATTATTACCCTGTGAACCACACACCAAGCCTTTAATTATCGCTGAACATAAGTGCCAAAATCACATCAAAGGAACAAGTGGTGTAACTGATGGAAATCACAGATTTTAATCCTGTCAAAATCAAATTATAAAGTCAAACTTACAGTTCACTAATTAACGAGAGGTATATTGTAACTATTCATTCTCTACGCAATACTTTTTCTACTTTCTCATTTTTTACACACAAAAAAAATAAAAATAAAAATCAAAGAACCAGGAAGGTATGGCAAGGGAAAAGTGTTAGTCTGCCTAAAGGATAGGTTGACCATTTCCCTTTTATGTGGAGGAAAGGATAAGGGCAAACTTCACCAAAGTAAACGCATTGATAAATATTCATGGACGAAAAGGCAAGTTGATTAAAAGTAGGCGGGTGGCAAAAACACTTACAAAAAGCAACTGCCTCGTACAGCAGCACATCACCTTAAATCTAGCATGATGGCCATTTTGGTTATAATATGGGAAACACAAATACAGCTGTTCTACCGGACTAGATTGTCACTACAAGTCTATCCACATGATGAAATAGTACGCAGACCAGCTAAAAGATCTGATGAAGTTCAGCACAGCCCTTGCAATTTATAAATTATTAATATGATTTTTACAAGATCAAAAAAGTGACAGTTTGAAATGTATATATATAAATAACCTGGCCATGTATCCAGAGGATTCACTTATATCTGCAATGTACAACAGATAAAATGAAACATAAAGGCATGAGGAAAATGGAAGAGGTACTAGGCAGAGGCTGCAGCAAATTACAGAAGCAAAAAAGTCAACAAAACCACACGCAAGTTGCCATTGTTCACATATTTCAAACATCGAATCCTGGCATTGCAAACTGAGAAGCAAATATCTCAACGCGGTTTCGTAGCTCAAGGATGTCTTTACTATTCTGAAGACCCTTGGTGAAATCTTTCTGCAGTTTTCCATGTTCTCTCTGCACAACACTCGTGATCTGCACCGCCCTCAGAAGAAAGTCAGTGATTGTTTCAAAATCAGACTCCAAACAACCTCTTGATGTCATAGCAGGAGTACCTGAAAGATAATAGTGGTATAAGGTAATTAGAAAATGGGGAAATCATATGATACTTTGGTCCATAAGGCATACAGCTGGAATTTAGATACATTAGTAGTGACTTGGAACAACTTGTAATTCAGGAAAACACAAGCATTCAGAAATAACTATTGCCCATGCTAGTGCCAGGTTGTAATATAGTCTACATTGCATTTACCATTAAGTCATTTTGAGGATTATAAAACAATTAAAATAGGTAGTACTTACCAATTCTGACTCCTCCGGGACAAATAGCGCCATTATCCCCAAATATAGCACTTTTATTTAAGGTGATGTGGCACATTTCACAAACTTTCTCGTAGTTCTTTCCTGAAAAGGAACAAGAATATAGTCAATTGGAATATGGAGAGCAAAAGGAATAAATAATGTACACTTAAACAACTTCCTACTTATTTAGAAATTGGTATAGAGAAGGATACACAAAAGCACACAAATAAAACAAGCATAAGTTCAATTGTTCATATATTGTTGCACTCAATGTTTGCCATCATCCTTAGGGTCCGAGGTAAACAATGAAGTGATCAAAATAGGTTTTAACCCTGGTACCAACATCAATCTTCAAGTGAGGAAAAGATAAAAAGAAGATAATGGATACGCTAGATTTGGAACATGTACATGGACAATCTGTACAAATTTCTAATCCTTTTGATTCACATCTTTTATTCCAATGCCTGCATAACACAATTACAGCTCATCTTTCCAGGATTCGTCAAGCATGTACTATCTAAATAGATTGCTTCTTGAGATCAATTGAATGGATAAATGGACGGCCAAAATGAACTCAAGGGCAGATATGGCCTCAGTTTTTTGGATCATAAACTTAATTGAATCTATAGACAGGGAAATAGAGGTTCTGGATGGGCATAGTATACTAACATTTAACGTTGAATCAACTAAAACATGACATATACCGATTTCATTATCACAAGGACACGGTAGAGGGGCCATAACAAGAATAAAGAAACTATTTTACGCAATGCAATTGGTACAAATTGTGATCATATAATAAAGAAGAAGAGATTAATGAGGGTAAAATAACTGAAGACTCAACACACAAAAAAACATTTAACTCTCCAAGTGTTGAAAGTAGTATGTAACTTTTAAGGGGCAAAAATTTATACCTGTTAAGCCCAAAGTAGTTAGATCCCAAAGCACTAAATGATTGTCAGTACCACCAGTCACCAATCTGCATTTTCTTCTAAGCAAAGCAGATGCCAATGACTGAGCATTTTTCCTCACCTGTTGCATGTATGCTTTGTACTCTGGAGAAGCTACCTGCTTTAAGGCTATGGCAAGAGCGGCAATGTGATTATTGTGAGGACCCCCTTGTAAAGATGGATGAACTGCAAAGTTTATCTTTTCCTCAAAATCATAGTGGCTACTGCCATCACCAAGACTAAGAAGCGTGCCTTGTTTCCTTGATTTCGGGCCTTTCCTGTAAAATATTATTCCTCCTCTAGGACCTCGAAGACTCTTGTGAGTTGTTGAGGTGACAATATCACAATAATCAAATGGACTTGCACACTCCTGAAAAAAAGAAGAGGACAAGTTATGTCAAAACTGATTGCAAGGATCGAGAAATACTGCACAATACCACGTTTATTTGATTGGCTCTATGCCTTTCATTTTTAAGAATAGAAACAAGTATACAGGCAATACCAAAAAGAACTGTGAAATTAGCGTAGCACTTCATCCAATCAATTTTAACACAGGCTAAAATTGAAGACCGGGAATAACAAGAAAAGAATTCAAATCAAACGATAATTGAGACTAACAACAATCTAATGCCTGAGAAAACTCAGAATGCCAAAGTAAAAGAATGATCAGAAATAACGAAAATTTGACAGCTCAAGTGCCCAACCAATTTCAGCATCTTAAATGTAACGCCAAAAAGATGATGGCCAAAGACTCTGCCATGACCCAGCCATGAAAGCTAGAGTCAGCAATATACTATCCTAGTTGATTACACAAGCAGTAGAATTAGCAACACTCTCTCTGAAGAGCTGACGGCACAAAAAATGGCACGCCACCATCTACATGTGCTACAACTCAGTCTCCTATGTTATCTTTCTCAGGACCCAAACCAAAAAAAATGATAGGATGTTAAAGAAGGGCATTCCAATGCATGAGGCTCCCAGATTGGGGGTTTGGAGAAGGGCAAAATGTACACAACCTTACTATTGTTCCATAAAGAGGTTATTTTTGCAACTCGAACTAGTGACCTCCAGGTCACAATAAAGTGACCTTGACCTATAGATGGAATGCTACACTTGTTTCTGCGACTCGAAGTAAAGTAACCTTGACCAATGCTCACCCTATGGACAGAATGTTACACACACAAAAAAAAAAGATAAAGGTTCACACAAATCTGCAGCTAAATAATGAGGGAGACTTTGATATATTTTTTTTTTTTTTGGGAGAAAGGAAATATCTGATACATCAATCAACAGACTGGGTTGTGCAACACAAATAATAGACCCAAGAACCAAGTGCAGACTGCAGACACAGCCAATTAACATGCCACTGATGCCACAGTTACCAAGTTGAACTACAGACTTCCCGCTAAGTTTTGGTATCAACAAGATAATGCCCTGTTCATTAACCGACATTCAAAACGACCTAAAATCTATGCTATGCCAATGGTCACTTCTGTTTGTTTACCAAGGCTATTTGATTTCATTTTCACAGAAAATAATGCACACAAATGCTTATTTAAATTTTCATAGAACTTGCCAGAACATCAATTTTAGAGTGTAAAAATGGTAATACAATACAAATAAAAATTATGCATTTGCCAAACCTTTGCAGCCACAAGACCACTAATGTGAGCCATGTCACACAGCAAAACAGCTCCAATCTTATCTGCAACTTGTCTGAACCTTGCATAATCCCATTCCCTCGGGTAAGAGCTGCCTCCACAAATGAGTACCTTGGGCCTGAAGTCCAGGGCTTTCTCCTCCATCTTATCATAGTCGATGTACCCAGTTTGAGGATTCACTCTGTATGGCAAACTCTCAAAGAAAATGGATGAAGCAGACACCTTTTTCCCTCCCGGGGTATAATACCCATGACTCAAATGCCCTCCAGATGGGGTATCCAGTCCCATAATCCGATCTCCGGGCAACAAAAGCCCCGTGTAAACTGCAAAATTTGCCGAGGTACACGAATATGGCTGAACATTCACACCCCATTTATCAGAATCAAGGCCAAAAGCCACCAGTGCGCGACTGCAACACAGGGATTCAATTTGGTCAATGAATTGATTGCCCGTGTAGTATCTGGCTCCAGGCAACCCCTCGGAGTACTTGTTCGTCAAGTGGCTGCCGAGAGCTTCCATCACAGCACGACAAACAAAATTCTCCGACGCAATCAGCTCGATGCCAAGGAACTGTCTTTGCCTCTCTTTCTCCATAAGCTCATGAATTTCGGGATCGGCCACAGGAAGCCCCTGGTTGCCCCAAGCCCGAACCATGGCTCGTCGAGTCTCGAGCGCGGGTTCCGGGGCAGTTCGCTTTGGAGCTGAAGAAGAAGAACAAGAAGACGGCTGGACGTCCCTTTGCCTCTTGAGACACATCTGGTGTCCCAATAAGCTAAACTGCTGGTCCTCCTCCTCGTCCCCGTCCTCGTCCTCCTCTTCCCGATCGTCGCCGTCGCTTTCGATCGGGTCTTCCTTCTTCTCATCGAGCAATTGCAACGGAATCGGGTTCGGGTTCGACGATGCGTGCGAACTGAACCCGAGAGACAGACCCGATTGAGCTTGCGTTCTCATATCCATCGAAATCACAAATCCAACCACAACCCCAAAATTTGCAAAATTATCCCAAAATATAAAAGAAAACAAAAATCTCCCCTTTAGCCTTATTATGGGTAAGTGAAACAGCAACAGAAGCAGCGACAGCAGTTTCTGAAGAAATTACAACGTAGATAGCGAATTCTTGGCCTGTTGTTACTGTAGGAAGCGCCGGAGGCAGATGTTTCCATGTAAAGGCTTCGACGCCAAACCCTAAAACCAAAAAAAAAAATGGAAATTTTCTGATTGATGATAGTTTTCCCTTTCCTGTCGTAACGGCGAAGCTAAATAAGAGAGGTTATTTGACTCTGGTTGAGAGAGAGGATGAACCTGGTCGGAGTTTTTGGCAGGGGCAAGTTGCGGCTGGTCACCGGGTATAGCCGGTGACAGCCAACAAGGACATTTTTTTTGTAGTTATTTTATTTTAAATAGAAGCACAATACACGTGCCTGTGAGGTTTAGCTAAAAAAAAAAAAAAAAAACACAAAACACTTAATGAGCATTTTTTTATAGCGTTTACATATATCTTTTTATATAATTATAAATATTTTTTTATACAATAATAAAAAATAATATAAAAAATATGATTATTTTTTATTAAAAATTAAATATTTTTCTTTAAAAATAAATATATTCGGATTGACTTATTTAGAAGAGAAAAGATAGTTAAAGAAATCGATAGTTTAAAATTTTATTTTATTGATATACTGTTATTATTATATGAGTAATAAAGTTGTTGGTGAGTCTTAATTAATTAAAAAAAAAAATAGAAATTTTTTTTTTATGTGGTTATAATTGGGCTGTGGAGTAGTTTATTTACGCGTGGAGAAGCCCATATTGGCGAGGCCCAACGACTCGGTGCCGTGTAAATAAACTACTCCTCTAATGACGTGTCGGTCAAGAAGAAGTAGCTCCCGGCTCCAGCTAGCGCTCTATCTCTCTCTCCGTCCGTCTGGCTATGCTATGCTATGGCGTCGTCGTCGTCGTCTTTTGATTCAGTTTCTTCATCGTCAAGCTCGCCGGAGTCTGTTTCCAATTGGGAATATTTCAATTTAATAACTGTTCGACCGATTCTGGCTATCTCCTTCGTTTTGCTGTTCATCTCTCTCGGTATGTCTCTCTCTGTGTGTCCTGTTTGGTCTTAAATTTTATTTTGTTCCTTATTGTTTCCGTGGATAATCGGGTTAATTATAAGTGAATTCTTGTGGTTGTGGGGGGAATCTTGGTTCCGGATGTTACATTCTCAGGTTGGTTTTTGGCGTGGAAGCTGGTGCTGGTTCACGTGCCTCTGGTCCAAGAGATATTCGGGTTGCGCAAGAAACCCCCTAAGCCCAAGCCCCCGACCCGTCGTCGATTATCCAAATACTACAATACCATTAATTCCAGCAATCCAAATTCCAGGTAAATTATAAATTATTCTGTAAAAAAATTGTCAGTTGATCCAATGAAGGACAGGGGTGCTGTTTATTTCACTGCCTTCGTTTCGTTTGTGCATTAGATAAGGTTTCTCGTTTTGATAAACAAGTTGTTGCTGATATCATTAACTGGAATTTGCGTTTTCACCTTATGTGGATTGCCAATATCTAAACATTGGGAGAATCTGCGCGGTATTCTTATTAACATCGAAAGCATTTCACTTGCAGTAGGTGAACTTTAGATGGAAAACATTATACATACTAACATCTAAAAATTTTCTCAAGAAGAGGCCACAACACTATCGAATTTAATTCAATGTTTTTGCTGACTGAATATATGGACAAACATCGGAACGAAAATTACATTGTTAACTAATTGTTAATATTGTACTACAAAATAAAACACAGATCAGAAGAGATGCGTGAAATCTTATTTGATGAATCAACTGGCTTAGCACATTGTCTTCATCATATAACAAGATTCAAGCCTTTTTTACTGGTAAACAACATCTTAATGGGCTTACCTAAATCTTGATGCATTGAGTTATGGGTCTTTTGCCCATTCTATGTTGCTGTACCCCTACTCAAGCATGAGTCTTTCCACATTGGGCATTGCTCTTCTTGAATGCGCCAACAGCAGCTACCACTCCACTCAACAACCGCAATGGCTTTCTTACTCCCAGGCCCTGCAGAAACTTTAACAATAGCTGGTCTTAGAAGTCGGTCACCAAGGCCCTGCAGAAACTTGAATTATGATGCCTTCCTTGTACTCTTCAGACTCTTCACGCGCAATGGCTTCATGCAGCTTGAAAAAAAAACGTAAGGCTAATGATTCAGGATGGAATATGTTCTTGAGATGGTGTGCAAAAATTCATATATTTACATGACTTTCCATGTGCCGATGAGAAAATAATGCAGGCCTCATGTCAACCTTCGGGAAGGTGTATGTACCCTGACTAACCAATCCTGATAAAAATCTTCATTACACAATATAGCACTAACAAGCAATTTTAACATTCTAACGTGCCACTGAATCCCAAAAATGCAAATGACTCGTAAACCACCATCTGTAAACTGAGCAGCTATTATTTCTAGATTTTTAACTCACATAATTCTGCAGTCTACTACTATCAACAGGAATACTGATTGAAGATGTGTTGCTGTCTCAAAAGAATGATAACTACATTGACTGGTATACTTTAAATAAACACTTATGTTTGTTCACTGTCAAAGAATCTTTCCATAATGAAAAGGAGTTCTGAAGTCATAGCAAATCTGGCAGGCATTAAAAACACGATTGCGCATAAAATCAGCCTCCTAAGCATGATCCTATATATTTTCTTACGTGGAGAGAAAAATTTATCAACATAAGCAAGCAGCATCCATCTAGACTTTACTCATAGAAATATGCACATAATTGAAGCAATATCTCTAGGGATGTAACTCACTGAGGGATCAAAAGGGTTCCCAACCGTTGCTACAACAGCCGACTGCAAGGTTCTCAGGATCTCCACAAATTGCTTGTAGATACCTTAGTAACTTGGATCATTTTTCTTTTCTTTCTCGGTTTCTTGGTTTTAATTGCTGCTTGGTTCTTTCAAAGCTGTCCACTATGGGCAAAAGGTTTTCATTAACTTCTCCCTTGGCATCACTCCTAATGTTAAACCTTCCCTTTTTCTGACCTTTTCCTAAAATTATCGAAATCTTCTTGTAATCGTATGTATATATCCTTGGCATAATTTATCTCATCCGACAAGGCTGAACTTTCTGTACTAATTCGGCATTCGCCTTTCCTCTTATGTCTATCTTATAGCCGCAAAGTCAGATATAGTCACCTGATCTCCAACAAGAATAGCTTCCTGGTAAATTCTAATAAGGTTCTGCAGGCTGGCTAGAGGCTACGTGGCTCTGGTCTCCATTATCCGGTGCTTTCATATCCTTCTGCTGATCTCTATGATCTGCATTGGTCTAAAATGAGAACAACAACCAGAAAACATCTAGGCAATGGAAAGCACATACTGACTCTTGATTGCAGCAGTGTGTGTGAAAGAGCCATGCCAAAAGGATCCACTCCAATAGGAAGTGAGTAAAAGACATCATCTTGATTGCAACTTTAAGGTAAAGAACCATAATTTCTCCTCTTTCGTCAATCTGAACTGCAGAATGATTAAGTTCGTTCAATTACAAATTTACACGCACACAACGCGATGCCAAACTGGTTGTGTCACTTTTACTTCTATTCATTTTGGCCACGGAATTTCATGATTTTCCAAAAAATAATTGGGTCCCATTCTACAAGAAAGCTAAAAGGAACAATAAACAGAAAAATTAGCGAAAAAGAAGTAAGCAAACAGTGGGCAAAGTTTGACCTTTAGATGCGAGCGTCTGCTGATGGGCTTGCTATGCTGTCGTCGATTGGAGATGAAAATTGCGTGATGGGTGAGTAGTAGAGAGCTGGTTTTAATGGGGAGAGGGAGTCAAGGGCTAACAGGATTTTGGTGGGTTTAGAAGAGAAGGAAACCGACTGGTGAGGAGGAGAAAGGTAAGCTAATAGAGAGTGGTTCGAGAAAGAAACAACCATTAAAATGACGATGGTGCTTATGCTTATGATGATGATGATGATGATGATGACGACAAAACCAAAGTAACTGAAAGTTCAGGTTGAGCCCTTGAAACGATTGAACCTCGCTTACATTTAACAATGCCAGAGGGCATTTTTGGTCTCTCTGATCTAAGTTCTAACATGACATATGATGCCGGTGAGTGGAGACGGTAAGTAAACATCCCGCTTGAATTCGTTAATTTAACAAATAGACCGTTTACATTGTAACTTACGGTGATCTGGATGCTACAACGATTCACACGGTATAAACTAAATATTTTATTATTAAAATTTAAAATAATTGCAAAAGTATTATTATAAATACTCAACCAAATTAGATTACACTTAAAACTTATTAAGAGGAACTCAGATTTTGAGGTTGGATTGATTATACAGATATTTTCACCATTTCAGTTAGGTTGAGTTATAGCTATTAGTTGTTGCATGGTTTTTTTCGGTTAAAATTTAAGACGCTGGGTGTGAATTGTTATAAGCCATAAATTAGAGTATTTTAGATAACAAAAAAAATTTACTTATTAATTGTCAAATTTTTGTACCAAGAGCCAAGGCTATCTCACTCGGATATTAATTTCCCCTCCAGCGAACAATACAATGATTTAAGTCACTAATAATCCATCAACTTTTTTGGCATTATTCCCGAGAAATATTTTAGTTGACTTTCCAAAGATGGAAACGAAAGGGCATGTCTTTACTCTTTACTTTAAGAGGGCAGAAAGAAAGTCCGAGAATTGCTAGGCAGCCCTAATTGCACCACTTTTGGCTCATTCCTAAATGACAGAAATTCAACCAATAGCTCTTTGCTAGTATTCGCCCAGACAATGTGATCTCAAAGACGCAAGCATTTACCACATTTGTGTTCACTTAACCACACAATCCACTTTCCAGGTCTGCTGAAATCAGACAAAAGACTACACAAAAGGCCAAAGCAAAAGGGAAGAAATATCCAAAATATTACATCAAGAAGCAGGAAATTTATCGCAATCTCAAGCAATATGCACACATCCAAAAAGCATCTAAATCTCCTCTAAACACAACCCACAACTCAAACGTCTTGAGTGTCCAACACAGCTGACTACAGAACCTAACATACACTGTCTGCTACTGCCAGGAACTAATAAGACGTCAGCTTCTTCTGCATGTACTACCTGCAAATAAAAACAAACAAATACCGTGTCAGCAACTGGCACGGTTGAAATTAAGTAGTAACCACATTGCTCAAAGCCAATATTTAGCTTTCAGCTCCCAGATTTTTGTTAGCACTAATTGAAATCCAAAGAAAGCGCAACCTTGGAGCTAGTAAATCTTAGCAACACCAGTGAAAACCCTTCAGAACTGGGCCGTAACCGCGTAGAACCATTTTTATGAACACAGTAATTTAATGTCTCCTTCACTTACAAACTTGCAATTTTGGCACAAGCTAGTTTCCAGAAAGGGAGAAAAGACAAAGAATCGTCTTGAACATATAAGAAAAGTTAGCACCAGGTTCAACCACTTTTTGTGACACCGAAAATCCAAATGAGTGGGAAATCTGCCTCTTTATTGACCATCTTGCACAATTCAACGGAAGGCATATAGCCTCAAAGAGTTGCCAGCCTTGTAATTTAGAGAGGGAACTGTCTCTTTCTTGTCCATCTTGACACACTCGACTGACTAATTTCTGAGGTTCAAGTAAAATCAATTAATAATGTACGCATTATATGTATCACACTGTGTCATACATCTACAGTTAGAGAGCTGCTGTCCAAACTACACTAGCGCCCAATCTCACAAAACAGAGATCAACTAATTTGTCAATACTGGACTCTAGGAATATCATTTATCAAATTTGGCCACTTATCATAAATAGTCAGATAATCATACCTGTACACCTACTTGACTGCAAGACGAAACAAGAAAAGCCTGTTTATAAGCAAGCTCCAAGAGCTGAGGCCCTCTGGTATGGGACATCAGACCTGTTGAGTAATTCTGTGAAAGACGAAGCCAATGGCAGATCTTGCCCATTGTTATTAACTTCTGTCTCATAGCCTTCTTTACTTCCATCATCTTCCATGCAGCCAACATCATCAGAGTGACCCTCAACATGATCATTCATGTGAATCACCTTGCCAAACAACTGAAATGTACCAGCACCAACTTTTACTGGGTTGCAGCCCTGGTTTCCAACAACTATACCAGAAGTATAGATGCTGCTCTGGCTATCTGATGATAAGTTCTCAGATTGTGAACTGCCAATGTTCAGCTCAGTTGACAATGTTGTCAACTTTGGAGTCATGACGTTGCCAAAGGCAGTGTCAGTGAGCATCTGAGGAGTGTTTTCACTTAACAAGTTGGAAAAACCATATATGGAAACAGTATTTTGCCTGGCTCCCTGCATGCCAACAGGAAAAGTGTTGTAATTCAACAAAGATGGGTTCAAGTGTCCCATTGTTGAATTAGTTAGGTCTGACAGTGGAAAAAAGAGTTCTCTCTCTCCATCTGCCAGCAGCCCAGAATTCTCAGGAAACCTGAATTTCTTAGAGGGGGGAAATGCAGCATGAAACGTTGGTGTGGGTCCAACAAATTCAACTTGCCAGGGGCTCACTTTCTTTGCATTCTGCAGAACTTCAGGTTCATCCCATGAAATCTGTGTCACGTATAAAAAGAGAGAGGAAAGAGACAAAAACCAGAAAGAAAAAAGTGAATAAGATAAAAGACAGCCGAAAATTTATTGAACTAAAGTAGCAAATAAACAACTCAGCTTGAAAAATAATATCCTCATGTTTCGTATATCTTTAGTTTGGTATGCTACTGTGTTCTCTAACTTAATGTCTTAAAAAGAGAGTAAGAGTGATACTCTCCTTCAACACAAAATCACTTGGTGCATTGACACAGGCAAGTATAATCACGCAACTTGCTGTCATCAGTATAAACTTGGTATAATGACTGTATGCATAAAAATGCAAAACATAATGTCCAAGAAAAGTTGAAACCAGAATGTAAAGACAAGAAGTGACAGAAAGAATTAAATGAAAATGAAGTAATTAGAAACCCAAAGGGCAAGCCAAAAAATTCAATGACAGGTTATAACATGCAAGAATCTTCAATGGTACAACAACTAATTTAAAAGGGATACCCGTGAAGAAGAAGGGAAAACATTGGGCACAAACACTAATTTACAGTTTATTAAATTATTTACTTCCCTAAAAATCACAATCCACCATATAGCACAGCAAGCACAACATGCCCAATGCGCCAAAGCCACAGGAAACAGGTAAAACAGTACCTCAGAAGTTTTATGCCTACCAAGAAACTTTGCAAATTAGTATGGAGGCGTTGGTGTACCACAAACAATAACAAAATAAAATTTTCAGTTAGTTATTTTAATAGAATCAAATGCTTCCTCATTCCATAAATGCCCATTTTCATCTATTCTTAGAAATAGATATCCACTTTGAATACCATCAGCATGCTATACTCGTCACAGTTATGGAAGAACTAAAAAGTCAATTTCCAACTTGGGAAATTATTACGTGAATATGTAAGCCATCCGACGGACGTAGGAACTGGGCATTTGAACTTGCTACCAAAGGTATCTATCAACTTCTCCAAATCTTTTATCAATGAGCTTTGATGATTCTCTATAAATATTCAACATTTAGCAATGCACATTGGAGTAAAATATCAAACTCTGCATTGCTGCTGGTTTCACCACATCCAAGTAGATCTTGATGATAAGCAAAAAGTGGTCAAAGATTCAGGAGAAAATTTAAAAAAAAAAAACCAAAATCAAGAGTGTCGTATGTCCAATTGCAATGCAGCAAAATGAAAAGCACGAGCAATCAGCTACAATCTTCGGTTTCCACAAAGGAATTTCCTAAAGTGACTCGGAATAAAAGCCAATTTTCACCGGTCAGTAATTGGCCCCTAGCTGTAAGCTTTAAATATTTGATAACAATGGCATTCTGTTCCTAAAGCAGAAGGGAAACGACAATACGAGATTTGAATAGAGGATAATATCATAACACTCCACATAACTAGACACATGTGAACCAACGACCATACCATACATATACATACCTGAAGCATGCGCCAAGGAGAGCCGCGCCATGGCCCAGAATCTGGCGCAGAAGCAGCAGCAACCGTCCCCTGAAACCAAGTCATCCTTGATGAGTCCTCCGTCTCCATTGCCATCTTCACTCTCATACCAGAGGTCCAAAACCTATTGAGCGCAGCCTCCACCACCTCAGCTTTCACCACAAAGTCTGAATACCAACCTGCCCGCGGATAATACACCACCTCAAACGGCAAACCCTGGGCTGCTCTCTCTGCGGCCTCCGCCACGGCCTCTGGAGAAACTCTCCCTCTCCTACTTCTTGAGAATCCTTCCTCCTTCACCTTAACTTTGACATCTTCAGTTATGATGCCGCCAATCTGTTCCCGCCACCTGGCATAATCGCCGCCACCATTATTGAACCTCACCGCCCTGCGAACTCCGATGAACATCTCTCCCCTCAAATTCCGCATGAAAACCACGGAATCACCAGCTACCAACTTCTTCTGGTTCACGAACTTGCTCCATCCGGTAGTCAACAAATGCCTGCGCGGCGTCCCTCGATAAATGTGCCTGAACTGCCAAGTAATCCCATGGATGTCAGTGACGGTCAGGGTTTGGACAGGCGGATCGGCGTGGTAGTTCAACGGAGGGAAAATGGAGTCGGCACAGAACCTCGGGACGGAGAAGCCGCCACCGTTATTGGCATCAGACGGCGTCAGAATCTTGGCGAAGGGCACAACCTTATCATCCTCAGTTCCCACACCTTCGTACGGCGGGACAGTCGGCCTCGCGCGGGAAGATTCTAGAAAGTCGAAAGCAGTTGAATTCGACGAAGAAAAATCAACTGGAACGAGAAGGAGCTTGGTGTAGACCTCGTCGGTGACAGAATCGGCGAGGAAATGAACGGCGGAGATGCGGCAGGGAATAAAGGGTTTGAAAAGAGCGAGATTGGAGAGGAACGGAGGAGGAGGAGAAGTAGGAGGAGGAGACGTAGGAGAGAAGGAATGCTCCAAGTGGCCTTGAGGGAAGTAGTAAACCCTAGAATTGAGGGTGGGGATTTGGACGGAGGAGCCCGCGCAGGCTCGCCAGATCCGCGGATTCACGGGGCGGAGCTCGGCGTTCAGCGGCGGCATTGGTTAGTTAGGGATTCGAAAAACAGACTAGCGCAGATGATAGACAGTAGTAGCACTTGTTGCGGTAGTAACAGCAAAAGCAGAAGATGAAGAAGAAGAAGAAGAAGAAAATGAGAAACGGTTTTTGAACATATCAGCTCTCTCTCTCTCTCTCTCTCTCTCTCTCTCTCTCTCTCTGTGTAAGAAGGTAAAAGAATGAGTGAATGCGTGTGCGTGTGTGAGTGTAAAAGGGTGAGGGTGTGGTGTCTGGTGGGAAGAGGCGGTGCCGTATTGGGGTCGGAGAGCGGGCGGGCGATGGCCAACGAGATGAACCGTAGAAGCTGGGGGGTCCCACGGCTCTCTCTTTTTGGCCTTTTTTTTTTCCATAGATTGGAAAACAGATTGTGCCAGCCAGTATTATTGTTTTGCGTCCAGTAAAAGTGAGGGCGCGAAGGAATCGAATGTTTAATTAAATATTTTTTATAATAAAAAATAAAAATATTTATTAATTTATTTATATTAAAAAAAAGGTGTCCCGCTGTACAAAAAAACCAATTATTTTTCTATAATTATATAATTAGATTCTTTTAAAATTAGAAATTAAATCTCATTATCAAATTAAGAGTTTCACTAGTAAAATATAGAAAATAATTATAAAAATAAATTTAATTTTTAATAAATAATTAAAAATTTATTTTTATTAAAATTAATTTTTAAATATACTTAATATTATTATAAATTTATTTAATATTATTTTAAGTGTTGATTTAAAAAAAATTAAAAAATTTCACTGAAAAATTCTTGTAATGGTTATATCTATTTGGTGAATATTTTTTATATTATCCTAGATTTTTTTTCCATCAAACGAAGCGCACGAATGGTGGTGGTCCCACTCGTATTAATGGATATGAAATTTCATTTTTAGCCCCCCTGCCCTACAATCTCGGTAACTAATTTTGGCTGTCTTCTGGTGTCATCGGCGCCCACCGAATCTCACTCCTTTCTGTTCGCGTACATTACTACATTGTTTGCACCCTCTTTGTGCTGCTTTCCTTTTGAGGCTAAAATGCTCTGGAAAAAAAAAATAAATAAATAAAGAACAATATTTTCTTTTTGTGATATTTTCCCTTTAAAAAAACAAAATATTGTTCTTTTTCTTGTGATTTTTTTCGGAATCACACAAAAAAAAAATATATTTTTTCTTATTTAAGGGGAATTTGAAATAACTAGAAGTACAATTCATCACCTTCATGATTGAACATAGTGGCTAATCAACAGGTAGTGTCTGTGAACCAAATGATCATGATGGTTGTAACAAGTATATGGTATTGGCTTTGTCAAGAACTCATAGAGAACCCAGCTGGGGAGACGATGGATATAAAATATAAAAATGCAAAGAAATGTTGGCTCTCAGAAAGGTCTCTTTGGTATTGCCATGCAAAGCTTCCTATCCTATCGTAGGAGAAGAATAAAATCTCCACCTAAACATGTCAATTGGGTCGGACCGACTTACGCATGACTCGGATTTTATAATCCTGAGTTTGAACTAAGCACGACCAATATTAGAGCCTGCATTAGACTTATATTTCTAGACTCATGGGCCAACTCAAATGCCGTCCAAGGCCGATACATAAATGATTTCAGTACAAATTTTTTAAAAATGAGTTTAAAATCAAAATGAGAAATGTACACAACAAGTCTTGAATTATGATTCAATAAAATAAAAATACAAATATCTTTCACCAAACTAAGTGTAATGATTTACATATTTTATTTATTTTTATTTTTATTTAACAGAACAGAGTATATCACTATTTCATATGATTTTTTTTAATTTTTTTCCTAAATCATGAATCACAAAAATTAAAGAAAATATTTATATGATATAACTATTTAAATTTCCACAAAAAATTATATGTGATATAATATTTTGTTTGTATTTTTTTGTTAAAATTTAATATTTCGCTTTTATAATTGATTATTTTAAATCTTAAGTTTAAATATTTAATAATAAAAAATTAATATTTTTTAATCTTTCACTTAAATTTTATATTTATTTATTTATAAAAATGCATAACACTAATTAAAAATGATAAGCGAAATAAGCGCGACTTAATTTAAGCATGATCAATTAGTTAGGTACATTACAATTTAAGCACGATCAATGACTTAACCACAATAAAATGAGCGGCTCAATTATGACAGATGAGTGGTCTAGTCACCGCACATTGCGCAGTCCAAATACGATACGACATAAGTTCATAGTGCTTTGACTTATGGGTCGTGTCAAATTCATTATCTACATTTTTAAGTATAGTACGACACGACACGAAAGACAAATAAGTCCTGATAAGGCACGACACAAAATAAGTGCACTTCAAAAAAATTAGATCGTTTCTAATACGACACGACTAATTTGACATGTCTATCCACATCAATATCGCTTTTAACAAAAATATCAATCAGTTCTTTTTATTGACTGTTTAATAATACCACTCATCTAGCATCTAATGTTTTCTTTCTCCCTCATCTATCCCTCTCTTCCAAACACAATTATGCTTAGTGGCCTATGTTTGAATTGGAATGATTTACTTCATGCATCTCGCTATCCAAATAACAATTATATCGATACTACAAAATTTGGATTTTATTTATATTATCAAAAAAAAAAAAAAAAAATTTAATTAAACAGAGGCTTTTATTACGAAATTATTTGTTTTTTAAGGAAACGTGAGAGAAAAGAAAGAGAGAGAAGCAAATAGGCAGAGCCTGCAAAAGAGACTCGTTAGAAATCCTATAAACGAAATTCGAAGAACAGGACAATTGCTTCCAGTCAAATGAATTAAGCTTAAAAGACAACGGGACATAATCTTGAGCGAGTGTTGCTGCTGCGGCAGTCAAGGGGTGCGACTGCAGAGCATTGCTTTTACAAGGATTCAATATCCAAACATACCACACTGCCATTCCGTAGAGGCAATCTTGACTGCATTTGGCTTCATGACCATAGATGGGCTACATTTGTAAAGTCTATGTACATGTTCCAGAGATCAATTGAAAGGATTTAACCTCTGGTTCATGAGATAATACTAAAAAGTTTTCAATTTGTAAGGTTTCATTTGAAAAGTAAACCCAAATGGCAATTTCTCATTAATTTCTTACTTGAGACAGTAATTGTATATACAATTACAAGTAGGCAGTGAATTACCTAATAGGAATCCAAAGCGTAATCCTACAATGTTGAGCAGCTAACCAACATGCTACCAACGTTTACACAATTCTCTACAGAGCTTCATCGTCGTCTGTGTCCAGCTCGAGGCCTTCTGCGGCTAAAAGCTGACTGATGGCCTTTTTCTTTTCCGCCTCTGCTTTCTTTCGCATCAAGTCCCTTTTCTTTAAGACAAGGATATGCCGTTTAAGGGTATTGTTAAAGTATTCCACTGATGCCTTTTTCTCCTTTGCCAAGATTCTTCTCTCTTCTTCCGGGTCAATCTATTATGCACCAATGAAAAATCAGAATTTCAAACAATTAGAGAGATGCCGTTTTGCAGAAAGGGAAGCAATTAAGGCTGTTGATGCATATTTGATCACCAACAAAAGTACAAAGACCAATTAACACAACCACCAGAAGACATGTATCATTAATGCATCTTGCCACGTCAGTAAAAGTAGCCTTACAGAGTTCTGGTACTAACATCTCATCCAGCAAAGGTTTCATCCCCTGGAAATTTTATTTCTAACTAGTCAGACGGGCTCCCACTTATCATCAGGTATCACCCACTTAAATTGACTGGCTAGTTTGAAGCAAGGGCAAGGTAGAGTACCGGCGCATCAAAGCCACTTGAGACATATTCAAATACCTTGGACCGAGAAAGACGGCGGGCACGGAGATTCATCTCTCGCTGCTGCTGCTCGGCCCAAGCTGCAATGGCCATGTCACCCCGTTGATCAAAAGCTTTTCTCTTTTTCAATAGCCACTCTATCCATGCTTGTGAAGCCTGAGACATTAACAAAGAACCATCAGTTTCTCTGTTTACATCATTCACATTTTGGCAACATTTGCTATAGTACTTCATTCTTTACACCCACTAGTAAAGAAATCAGATATTAAATTTGTTATCATTGGAAGGCTTACCTTCATTGGATTCACTCTGTTGTCCATATCATATTGCCTCCGCTTCTCCCCATCCATGAGCAATTCGTACGCAGCTTGAATCTTGATGAATCTAGCTTCAGCTGTTTCCCCTTCCTCGAGGGTTCCTCTACCATCATAAACTAAACATAGGAAGAACAACGATATAAGTTTTGAAGTCCTTAACTAGATGTAAGGCTCAAAGCAAACACCAAGCATGACAGGGAAAAGGAAATATATCACAGAAATCACATATTGTAACACTGCACTCACTTAGGCTTAATTCTAACTCATAAAAGTACAGCACAGTTGCGTGACTTCAGCAGAAAAAAACGCAGATCAGTAAACTTAGGTAAAACAAATCATTCCCTCTCTCTCTCTCTCTCTTTGCTGTTTTGTTTAACAATTCTTTCTGAAATTTTCCAAATAATTGGTTCATTCGTCAAATCGAATCTATGACACATATGCATCAATGTGCCATCAAATGGGCCATAGAGAAACTCTCCCTTGCTGCATATTCTGATGCATGCGCATACACCATGTATCTTAACCATGAAAACTTCCAATATGTCACAACAAAATCCAAGGGAACTAGAAAACCAGAAATAACAGAAAGAGAGCTTATGGGGCACAGATTGCTTAATTCATTGCTGATATCAATACAATGAAACGTAGAAGGGCGGTAGAAAACTCTACGCAAAATTTATAACTCAGCAAAGTTTTTCACAAGGCTATGGTAGGAAAACTTTGCATCCAACCTACCTGATGCAAGATTTATAAAATTTCATGTATACGAAACCGGAAAGTAAAATAAAAATAAAAGCGAATGACAGAAGCAACAAACCATCAGGGTGATAAAATTTGGCCAAGCGCCTGTAAGCAAACTTTATCTGCTCCTCATCAGCATCCCCCTCCAACTCTACATTTGAAAAAACCATAATTATAAGGATGAAGCCCTCAGTCATTCACAAACATCGAACTAACTATAGATAAGATACTTCAATACAACAGAAACCATATAAATTGATATATGGACATTTTTTTTCCTTCATTTTCCCGACAACCAAACAACATAAACTCTTCAGATTAAAAAAGAATGAAAAGAAGCAAAAAAAAAAAAGAAAAAAAGAAAGAATGAGTAATTACCGAGAGTTTCGTAAGGGGATTTGTGGTTGGCCCAATTGGAAGCCCTAACCAAAGTTCTCCTCTGACAGAGGCGAAACCAGGGCTCCCCGCTGGTGTGGAGCCAAGGAGAGGACAGAGACGGCGGCGCATAGTGGTGGCCGTTTCGAAACGAAACCCTAACTCTGGATCGAGATTGCTGCTGCCTGCAACACACGAGGGACGGGAGCAAGGTGTGGGGCCTACAGATCGTTCTCATCAAGTGGCTCATATTTTTTTTTGCTCTTTTTTTTATTTTTTTATTTTAAAAAATATTTTAATTACCAACGAAGGCGACGAACTAACTCTCTTATCAAATCAGTCAGCAAAGCTAATAAACCGAAACAAGAGAAAGATAAAAATTGATTTGGCAATATTGTAAGTTTGATGGGTTCGAACGAGCTTTCTTTTTCTTTGAACGTTGAAGACGCGAAGGAACTGAATTTTGGTTTATAGGAAAAATAAAAAAGAAAAAAAATCCCAAAAAAAAAGAAAACAAGAAGAAGAAAGAAAGGGCCTGGTTGGGAGATACCGGAAGGAATCACTAGAATCTAACTGAATCTTGGTTTTCTTTGTTAGGAATTGTTTTTCTTTGGTTTATATATTCTTCGGTGTTATTGATTTTATTTTCCATCGTTGCAGTGAAAGAAAAAAAAAAGAGGTTGTATTTTCCATCGTTAATTAAACGGAAATTCTGTGGACTTTTGGAAATTGGGATCCTTCTCCAGGTGATAGCTGGTCCTATGTCTAAATATCAATTTCACCCATCATTTATTTAGAAAGTTTATCTAAATCATAAGCATTAATTGAATCATTCTGGTTAGTCCTGCATTTATTAGTCCAAAAATATGAAAAGAAATAGTTTATGCATATTCTTGAACCACATTTATTTTTTTTATCTATTAAAAAATTTATTGAAATTTGAGATAGCCAATAAAAAAATTCTCTTTTTTTTATAAATATTACATTTTTCTTTTTCATATTAGATTTTAAAAACTAAAAAATAGGCCACTTTGAATGTTTTTCTTAGAATTGTTCCCTTCAAACTCAACAATAAGAAATGTAAATTTTAATAATTGGACGTGCTCTGAACAATTGAAAATAATAATACCGCAAAATCATAGCCAAAATACAAACAACAAATAATAAAAACAATTTGACTCGATGTGTCGGTTTGCCTTACATCTAATTATAAATTATAATCGTGAGCTCATATTAAAATTATAATTCATTAAAGCGTATGACTTTGTTACCACTCAGTTAGTCACTGCCTGTTGATTTCCATGTCCAAACCCATGCACTTGAGTGGATCTTGGAAAATTGATGGAGATTATCTTATGAAACTAAGGGCTGCATGAAATATGCATCTTATGGGATCAGGCAAGAATCAGATGTAGCCAACCTTACTCCTGTCTTACCTTGTTTTTACTACTAAGTTTACATAAATGCGATCAATCTGCTAAAAACTATTCTCTGCCTATCAAACCACTATACAATATGTTTCCAACATAACTTGGTTACCTCATAATTTTCAGCTTCAGAACTGCCCCACACAGGATTTATATTCACACCATCAAACTTACGAAACTGCTAAGGGTAAACCAATTAAGCCGAATAACCAAACCCACAAGTACCCGTTCCTCTGCATCGTAAGCATACTTGATATTGGTGGTGATTTCATCTAGATGCTCTAGTCTTGTAGTAGTCCTACTTCTGAAAACTAGGCTGGTTCGCAAGGACGAGCAGCCCACAGCGAGCTCAGAGCACGGAGACGGTGGAAGAACTCTCCCAATGCAAGTAAGCCTCGAGCTGCTTGACGTGTTGTTAGTATCCGAGACATGTGAAGCAGAGCTTGCTGCCGGAGATTATCCGCCTGTTTGTTAAACGAGAAAATATCGGTGAATAAAAGCTTGACTTGTTAAGCATGCATTGCAGAAAGAAAATCCTCAGAAAGAATGCTTGTTCATGCATCACTTCAAAAAAAATCCTCAGAAAGAATGCTTGTTCATGCATCACTTCAACTAAGGCGTGCTTCTTAAAACAGTTAAAAGAGAATATAGCTAAACATTTTCATTGTTATTACTTCTCCTTGTCATGTGCAAGTTCTCCACAAGCCGTCGATGAGACCTGAAGTTTGCAAAGAATTTAATTCTATTCCCATGAATTATGAGTAAATAGACAGAAGAAATAAAGTTATTTACATAAGAAAAGAACTCATAAAATTATGCAGGACTTCAAAAATAAGTGCCCTTCAGCTAATATCGAGGAAAACAAGTGATTGTTACCTGGTTCACAAAGCTCTCTAGAGCTTCCAAGTTCTCAATTGCAGAATCCATCTGAGCTCTGTAGCTTCCATCACCCATTAAGTCAACTGCCATGCTCTGGGCCAGTGTCTGCTGGAGTTTCTCAATACCTTGCGAGAGAGCATCTTCGGCTTGCTGAGAAGATTGGCGGAGGTTACAGATATCCACCTGCTGCCGATCGGTCAAAGGCTCAATTTGTGGCATAAGTATCTACAATCGAAAAAGATTGGAAAATATGAAGTTTCACTTCATACCTTTCCTTCCAGGTATAGCAATATAACAATAAATCTCATGGCACTCTACTCTTGAAAACATAGGATCTTATTTCTCCAAACAGCTCAGTGTTTGGAAGCGACATAAAAGGGCTCACCCGGTGTACAATATGCTCCCCGGCTTAGTGCGGGGATAGGGGGAGAGAGGACGCATATGTACACAGCCTTTCCTTGCATTTCTGCAAAAAGGCTATTTTCACGCCTTAAACCCGTGACCTCAAGGTCACCAAAAAAGCAACTCAACCGTTGCGCCAAGTGTTTGGAAATGACATCCGATATATAAATTTCCCAAAACACAAAGCAAAATGTCCCAACACAAAATCAAAATTAGCATGATCAGTGAACGCTACGGGTAAGAACTTTTGACATAATAAATTTGGTGGAACTAAGCATACCTGAAGAAGCTCGGAAGGGCGAAATCCTCCGATCCACAAAAAGAAGCGCTCAACTGATGTTCTCCATGTGCCAGAAATTAAATAGAAGACATCAGCCTTTGCAGCATCTGCTTTCATACGGAAAAGATTGTTATAGTGATTTAGGCCATTTTCTACGAATATCTGAAGCTCTACATCAGTTACATGAGCTTGCAATGCAATCCTGAGTTCAGAAATCTTTTTGTGTTGCTCCTCAACCCAGTGTCCATATTCCATCTCAAATGTAGCAATTCCTGCAGGATCACATCAGATCTTAATGATCACAGCACCCATATGTATGGAAGAGAGTGAATATAGTTAAAAAAAGTGATAAGGCAGGACAGGTAAAAAAAAGTTTATGCTTCCTTGAACATATATCAGTCTAAACTTTGCACAGAACATTAGATAAACTAGAGATGTTTGGGATCATAAAAGAACCTCCATAGATTATTGACCCACATTTTCATCAGTATTTTGCCAATAAGAAGTTGATAACAGAAAACAAAACCTCATGGTTGAAACATGATGCATAACTAAAAAACTCCAAAGGTGCTGATTTACTATTTAACATTTTTTGCCTATCCTGCAGCAGTTGCTACAAATTGCAGGGCCTATGATGCTTTGGCTGCATATCGAGACAAATTCAGTTATTTACACATTTTATTTGACATTTACCAGGATTATGTCAAATAGCTACACCCATTCCAAGTGTCCAACATGTGTTCTACACAGGTATCTAAGAGTAAAGTTAAAGGCAGGACTACAAAAGCAGTTCCATCGACCCACAGGCCCAAAGGCCCTCCAACTAGAAACAGCACTATTTAAAGCGAGTAAGCAGCAATGTGCATTCAACTTCTAAGTAGAAATAAATTTAAATCAGAGCTATTAAAAAGAACCCACAAACCAAAATTTAAACACTTCAGACACATACTGTCCATTGAATATGCAGCTATACTTTTATGTTCTATGTAATCTTGAAACTGCAAGAAGGAAATCTGAAGTCTACCAGTAAGAGGGGAGACAAAATATATGAAACAGTAACTGCCAGCTCACAAAATCACAAACCTGGGTTCACGGCTCCAATTAATCCTAAATGACAAGAATCTGACGCACTGCTTAGGTATCCACCCTGCAGTGAGGCATTCACAGATTTATTATACAGCCTGTATGCTCCAATCGTGATCATAATTGAATCAATTTTGACAATAGGAAAAAATTTAAGCAAAATGGAAGCATAATTTTTTCTTCACCTGTTGCCGAGCTCTCTCAAGTTCCTGCTCCAACTGTACCAACTTCAAACGGCTTGATTCTAATTGTTGAACATAAGCCTAAGAAAGATCACCAAAATATGAGTTTTATAGTCATAATATTAAAAATCCCACCAGCAATGCTTCTCAGGAATGAGCTGACTTCTACCTTTTTCCGCATGCGACTCTTACGGGCAGCTTCACGATTTTGAGCCAAACGTCTCTGTGTCTGCAGACATGTACGTCCACTAGGATAAAATTAATCACACTGAACTAAGTTCAAGTGCCAGCCATCTACCCATCAGCAGTTAAAAACATCAACCTAAAGAAATATAAGAAGCATAGAAATAAAGAGAAAAGGAGAGAGAGAGATGTAGTTTTGTAACCTTATCAAAAGGTCTGCTTGATTCTAGCTCACTTCTAGAAGGTTCCATTGATTCATGAGAGACGTATTTGGTCTAGGGAAAAATAACCAGACAAGTCAATTATGGCCAATAAATCAAACAAATGATCCTAACAATTATTAACCAAAAAGCAAGCATCACGGATCATCACCCTGCTGTCTGGTCCAGCATCCACATGTGCACCAGTGGATGAACCAATATTTAGGCTACCATCACCTCTGCAGGTGTCTCCCCATAAGCTAATCTGGTGGAATGGCTCGTAAAGACCCATTCCTCTCAAGGAAGCAAGTTGAGTTGACAAAGAGCTCATAATCTGTCACTCAAGAAAATGGAAACAGAAAAGTGACAATCTAACATACAACAGCAGTAGGGGGCCTCAAGAGAATTTAATGGCAAACTACCATTTTCCACCAGACCAAAAAGGTGAATTTGAACACCTAGTTTTGCTTGGTGGCATGCACTTCTGTCTGAAGTAACACGACTAAAAACCGCAATATTAAAGAAGCTGCTATGCCTACCGCTAAATACCTGTACTTTTTTCTTTGTAACATCTTTGTTTCTATAGAGCTTGGCAAATCAGGGATCAATAGCTGACAACAAATCAAGATCAATAAAAGCAACAATGTTGTTTCTTTTTTACAATTCATCCCAGGATCGATCATCTCCGAAAATCTTAAGCTTGATTTCGCTACAAATAGTCTGATATCCGCTAAAATATATAGCTAGTCCGAATAAGCTCTCTAGTTTAATCCAAAGGTCAGTCCAAGGGAAGTGATGATCTATAATTAACCTAGAGATCAGAAAGAAGGCTTGTATTGCAGAGCCATGGGTGCAAACTTTTCTATGCTCAATTGCAGACTACCCTGCGGCAAGGTCGCTGCCAATTGAAGCTAAGAATAAAAGGCGAGACCGATAAAAAAAAAGGGTGGAACCCATTTTCGGAAGTGTTTAGCTCAAACCACAAACACCCAGAAACAACAGAAACACAGAAGACATGAATAGCACTCCAGGGGCCACGGCCTTCATAAAATCAAAGAATAACTAAGCCAACATGTCTTTGATGCTTACCTCTTACAACATACTTCACCAGGCTTTTGCAAGAATGGCCACCAAGAAATCACGTGCTGTTTCACTTCCCTAATTAGACAAACAAAGGGAAGGGAAGACCCCAAAGACCCACGTTCATTTACTACTGCAAAGAAGTCCCAAAAGTCTCTTCCAAGTAGTTATGGTAGTAATAGATGCCTTTATTGCAAACAGAATCAGGTTTAATATTGCTGCTGCTGCTGGCTCTGCTTTCCAGTACACTAGTTTGCTTCTTGGAATCAAAAACATCACCGCCATCTATTCCTTTCTCGAAAACAAACAAGACCCAAAGGAAAAAAAAGTCTCAAAAGAAACAGAATCGAAATAATAATCTAATAACGGATGAAAACGAAAGGCTTTTTTTAATTACAAAAGACCCCCCACAAAAAAAAAAAAAAAAAAAGTTGGTTTGGTTTATGTTTTGAACGCTACAGGCAACCCGTTAACGTCGCTGTACAAGCATATGCTGCAACGTACTAATACTATACGCACTCTTACCTAATACACCATTGTGTCATCTTATATAGCAAAAACTTGGCTCTTGTTGACGCCACTCCCCGGCAGCGGCGAACTAGGCCTGGCGCTGAAGTTGGCGGAAGTGGGTCGGTTTCCGAGCGTGGTTGCCTGGCTGGCGAAGGCTGAGATGGCGGTCCCTTTTTATAGAACCAAAAACACGGAAACGGTCAGGAATGGAGAGACAAGTCAGACAACCTACAAATATATAACCACAGGACCACCGTTTCGGGTTCTAGCATAAAAAGGGGTGATACTTTAGATAGTAATTTTAGTATTTAACATAATTAACTTATATTTAAATTTTTATCTTGCCTAATCACCTTAGTTTAAAATAGTTGAGTGTCCTTCTCCTCATATAAATTTATAAGATTTGGTGATGGTCGACTGTAAAACTCAAATTCAATAATTAATGGGTGAATTGTAGAAGAATCACGTTTGAGATTATAAGTACTTAGTGATGAGTTCTCTTTGATAAAAAAAATTGAATGAGAATATTAATCGGTAACCTTCAACCTTAATTAATAAATGCAATAACTTATATATTAATAATAACACTTATTTTTTTGTTAAAAAAAATAAAAAAAAAAGCATCAAAAGGCAAACTGTTCTTTTTGGCTTACAAGGTTATAGCAAACTGTGGGGTTAAATATACCAAGATTTTTTGGGATCTTGAGCTGTGTTAATGACATCTATTGGGTTTGTCGATTTGCGAGTTCAGTGTAAATAATCTGTGTTACTTCGGAACACTAACCATGCAATTGAATATAAGGTAAATAATTTGACCTATCTCGTATCTTAATCACATAATTTTTTTTTTTATTCAAGACTGTATCGAAGTGTTTCCCCATTTCTTTGCGGATAAAAAAACATAGAACTACAGTAAAAAGGATTATGGACGAGGCTCGGTCAGGTCACTTTCATTAAAATATTTTTTAGAAAAAAAATTAAATTTACATTAAAAGTGATTATATATTTAAACGAGGGGCAGAGCTACGCACTTGCCCCCACTGGATTTTCTTTTTTGATATATATAAAATATCAAATTTTTTACAAATTTATCCCATCAAAATTATTTTTAACCCCCCCTCAAATTTTCACCTCCACACAATTATTTTTTTTCCTCGTACTCTTTTATATTAATTTTTCTCCACTAAAAAAGGTTTCTAGATTTGCTCCTGAATTAAACTATCGCTTCCAATTTGTCATAAGACCTTAAAAATTTCAATAACAATTGGTTACACGTTCGCAAACGGTCCTTTTATACATTAACACTCTGTTTGGAGTGTGTGAAATAAACATAAAAAAAGAAAAATAGAGGAAAAAAACGTGCAATGAGAAAAAAATATTCGTTTGTTCAAAGAATCCGAGAAAAAAAAAAAAGCGTTCAAACTTTATGAAAAAATTGACTTCAGTCATACCGTATGAACTTTCTTACCATATACTTCTGCGTTTAAATTTCATTAAATTTTTTCCTCTTTTTCCAATATACAAACAGCCAATTTTTCCATGAGAAAATTGTTTTTCTTTTCTTCGGACATAATTGGAAGTCTGAAAGTCTGATTGGAACGTGGGAACACCGTTAGAAATGTAAGGCACGTGTGTTTGGAGTACGAGGAAAGTAGGGAAAAAGGGGGCGAAAAGAAGAGAAAAAGAAAGAAAGTGGAGAAAAAATAAAATTATTTGAAATGATAGAAAAAGTTGAGAAAAAGAAAATAGGTGAAAGTAAATATGAATAATAATTTATAAGAAAAAAAATAGAGAGAAAATAAAATTATTTGGAATGGTAAAAAAACGTGAGAGAAAGAAAGTATGGTAAAAGAAAAAGTAAATAGTAATTTGTGAAAGAAAAAGTAAAAAAAATAAAATTATTTAGAAAATATAAAAAAAATAATATATATATATATATATAAAATAGGTGCATGTCAGAAGGGGGCAGAAAAGTCCAGCATTGGGTGATGTCTGACGTCTCCACTCCCTCAGCCCCTGTTTATGTGAAGAAGTAAAGATTTTTACTAAAAAAAAAAAAAAGGGAAAAAAACAATAAGAAGGAAAAATAATCGACCCAAAAAAAAAAAGGGCAAAAAGATCGATGACTTTGAACTAATTGACACCACTCAAATTGCTGGTTTTTACGTGACAGTTTTTCCTATTCCTTCTTCTTTTCTTAAAAATTCTTTTCCATTCATTGAAGGCTTCTATTTTTTTTTTTTTGACATAAATTGAAGGCTTCTAATTTATGCATTAAGAAATTAGTTTTAAGAGAAAAATTAGAAAGACATATTAAATAGTTATATAGTAATTATAAGTCGTAGAAATTTTTTTCCATCAAAACTTACAGTGATACTAAGTAAATTCATGATAACGTTAACTACGTTTAATATTTTTTAAAAAAATAAATTTTTTATTATTTTTTAAAATCTAAATTCATTTTAATGATTATTCTATAACTATTTCCTGTATCTTATTAGTTGGATTGACTCATCCATTGTAAGAAATTTCATGCCTTAAATTCATTTATATTCTTTTAGTTAACATTTAATTAACTTAACTGACAATGTTTAAAACATTTAATTAACTTAACTGACAATGTTTTTTAAATTATTTTTAAAGAATGTTATGATATTTAAATTATAAATCAAAAAAATTAGGGAGACGCATCTCATCAAACAAACGTGTTTTCCTTTTACAAAAGAGTATGTTCCAAAAATAAAACCAACCCTCTTATTTTAAGGAGGCACGTCTCCTTCCCATTTAGAGGTGCAGTCCCTACTCAAATTCATTATGTATTAACTTTTTTGTTGTAGTCTAAAACTCAATTTGAATTCTGAAAGCCAAAAAAGGGTTACGGTGGAATCATGACATTGATCATATACAGCATGATTACGGAGTAAGGTTGCGAATTTCTGAAAGTGCAGCTTGTTCTTAAGCAGACAAGGCCTAATCACCTGCTGTAGCGTCTAATTTCTGCTGTGGATATAGTCAATAATAACGGTACAGATTCTGCAAATGCAATTGCGTACGGCATTCTTAATTGAATTGCACCAGCATAAAGGGACACTGGTTGTACAAAATTCTTTTCCCTTGTCAATAATTAGTGTACCCAACTCCAAAAGTTTGGGCAACTGAGTAACGTAAATGGGCACCATTTTTAGGCTTTCATATATCTTGTAGAAAGCAGATGTGATTCAAAAGTTGGCACTTTCCTTTCATCAACCAAAAAGCAGTTGATCATCGAGTGGTTCTTCTTGGCTTTCGTAAGAGAAAATGTTTGTGTGTTAATTTTTAGTGTTTTAATTGATATTTTGAATGAAATAAATTAATACTCTTTATAATAAAATTGATAATATTTGTAATAAAAAATAATATTTGTAATTTTTATTATAAAAAATTATTAATTTTATTATAAAAATTATCAATTTTATTATATTCAAAATACTAATTAAGACAAAAAAAAAATGAAACATGTATTGTTATCACTTTATAAATACATGATTACCTCAAATTTCGATCTTCCTTTCCGACAGGATAAAAAGGCCAGGATATTTATTTACCATACTAGTAGCAAGCCAGCCCCAGCAAGCAGGTGGTGAGTCAGCTTAGCATTCAAGAACCATAAACAAGAGAAAGCAACCCAGAATGGATAAATGGAAGGGAAATTTGAGATTGCCAAGTGGATGTGCATGTGTGTTTTGAGTGTGTGCCATTCTAGTTCCTTTATAGTACATGATCACCACTAAGGCAGCCAACGATAATGTGTCAATTGAAGTCATTTCCAAGATTTTTAAGATCACAGAGCTGCAAAACAGATATACTTAAAACCATAATCTACGTAGATTTCTTTGGTATATTATATACCCGATGAACCAATAATGGATCATTCGACTAGGATTCTGAAAAAGACATTATATAAAGCAAGTCGTTTAATAAATTAAAAATTCCAAACACGATAGAAGATTTAAATTTCAAACTTTATACCTCAGTCATAGTTAATCTATATTTCCCAATTCAACTGACCAAAAAAAAAAATTTAAAATTGAGGGTAGTGGACAATAAGCAACCTTGGGGTCACAATTCCATTCATGGAGTGCGATATAAAATCCTGCCTTCACTACTAGATTATTGTAATCACATTCAAACAGTGTAATAATGCACAAAAAAAATTGTACCCTTTATAAATAACATAATTAAGGTGCTTCTATTCTTACTAATTTTTTTTAGTATAATTCATACATAATTTTACATCATATATATTGACTTAGTTATTTTTTTTATTTCAATTAAGTCTAATTTTTATTTTCACTCACATTCACTACTATAAGTTAGGCATGTCAAATTAGAAAATTTCCGTATTTTTGTCTTTGTCCCACTATGGTGTGCGCAGAATCCATACGTCCAAAAACAATATGAGTTCAAGACTTCGAGGATTGAAGACACGAACTCCTATAATTAGATCATAGAAAAGATACCATTTTTGCTTTATTATTTATGCGTACGTCAAGGTGGGACATTTGAATGTTTTTTTTATACTTGTTGTTTCCCCCTCTTATAATGGCAACTCCTATAACGCACGGAACTTAAATTGTTTTTTAACAATAGCAAAGGTTGAAAAGATAACTTAAAATATTGTTGCATTGCATGAATTATCTTTGTAAACCAATTTGCTATATATATATATATATGTATGTATGTATGTATTGGAGGAAAAACTCATCATCTTTTCTTTTGAAATTTTTATATAAGTTTTCTTTAATAGCAAGAATTCTTTTTCTATGGGAATGCTAAAGGCTTTACAGGCATTCTAAACAGGTATTAAATAATTTAAATTGATGTTTCTAAGGGAATGTTTGTTTTTATGGGTATCAAAATAGGCCACAACCTTTTATCCATAAGAAACTGGAATAGACCAAAAGGTTCAATCCCCTCAGGCTCAGCCAGTTTAAGTCTTTATAACAGTATAGGTTTTCCATAGTACAGACATAAAAGCTTACAGAATAACGAACTTAATTTCTTGGTGGAAAAATCCGATAATTAATCTATTTTCTTTGCAACAGGGTAGTGTTTCCATGAATGCAATGATTGAACCAATTGCCTTTGAGCAGCTTAATCACTCCACTAATGTCTCGTCTTCTATCTCCCTTTTGCTTTCCATATCTATACCACTGATACCAGTGGCAATAACATAGTTAGTACATAAATTTTACCGACAATTGGTCTTTGGAGATATATATATATATATATATATATATATATATATATGCATACATACATACATATATAGAGAGAGAGGACATCGATAAAACTAGAATGATACTGAGAATATTAGTATAACTCCTGCACAAAGATAACACGCACAAATGGGGAAATGGTACAAATATTTTCAAGACAAAAAAAGAGAGCCTTGTTTAAACATACAATGTTTACACATGTATGACTCATCAAAGAAAAGTATCCTAGTGTATCCTAGGACATTACGAGAGGCCAAGTAGGAATTTTGGAGATGCATTAGTTGACAAAGACCGGCTCTCCAAATGATGGGTGTGGGTAGACTTACAAAGCATATTAACAAATCATATTGGTTCTCCGTGTCTGGAAAGATTAGCCACTGGAATCGCTTTTGTTCCCACGAATACATGTGGTGTATATATGGGCATGTCTAAAAGCAGCCAAGCCACCTGAATGCCCAAATTGGGTTTCACAAGCAGGGAATATTCTGCGGCCTTGTCAGATGCTTGAGGCCTTTGTGAGCTCCCACAGAGACCCATCATAGCTTACTCGAAATAAACAAATTTCTTCCCTTTTTTTTTTAGTTTATAGATGTTAGAATTTGGTGTATGATACATTCATAAGTTTGTCTAAAAATTTAAATTTTTTTGACAGAATGGTCTCACGCTGAGAGTTTAATATGTGATTTATTTTTCGATTAAATTGTTATTTCACGATAAAGTAAACATCAAACAATCTTAAAAACATATACCTTGAACTTTATTAAAGAGGTGCGTATGCTTAACACTATCACAAGTGGTGCAGGTTATTGGTTTCTCTAATCAGATTCAGGGGCACCAACTATTTTTACCCAAGTGAAAGGTCACTTTCGCTTTTTAGTCATGTGGTTTAGACTTTCTCGTCTAAAAGCAAAAGTATGCACCCATTTTCCCAGATGTGCTCACCACCAGTTCATATTTTAGTGAAAGTAAGTAGTGATCCATTTCGAGCTGTAAACCCCATTAGTGCATCTACAAGTCTCTTTCATACAAAGCCTCCCAACTGTGCGGAAGCTATTCATGTTTATATCTGCAGTTTTTTTTTTTTTTCCAGAAAATATATGGAATAAAGTACACTTCTTCCTGGGACAATTTACAGCCGCCCAAGAACATAGAACTGCTCAGCTGCTTTGGGCTTACAAATACTAAAGGAGGCCTAAAACCCTTACACTTTACAATATGCGTATGTAAAATGGAAGTGGATATCGGACAATCAGGGATACCCATCCGTAAGTTCACAATCACAGTAAAGCGTATTGGGCCCTGTATAATTACCGAGACACTGGTTGTGGGAAGATACTCTTGTTACCTAATCCCAACCCAACAGCTGGTTTAATAGAAGCCACTTGGGTAGCCCAAGCGACGACCAGGCTTATGGAAAACTTAAGAGATGAGGGCATCTAGACAGGTCAAATGAGTTGTGCTGTGCCAAACATGATCTAATTTTTTTAAAGTTTATTTATTTTGTATTGTGCTTTGGTTAGATCTATTTGTCTTTTGTACCATACCTTGCCGTGTTTTAAAATTTGAACAATAAGTCTGACACGGTCTATAAGTTCAAGGACTGTAGGGTCATGTCATGTCGTGCTTAAGTTGTTCATCATATCGTATTTATTTGTACTTGGGTCGTGCTGGGCCCGATTATAGGTCGTACTTAGGCCTTGCCCGGGTTCATGTCGTGTCTGAACTCGTACTATGCCTGAGCCCTAACCCATCACAGGTTGTGCTTAGCCCAACTCATAGGCCAAAAAATGTAGGCTCAAAGTACTGGTATTAATCGTGTCAAACCCAAACCCAATACTATACAATATAGGTCAACTCACAGGCCGCCCAACTCGATTGACGTGTTTATGGGCATCAAATTACTACTTATTTTATTTTTAAAGGGCTTCAAATTACCCCCAACTCTTTAAAACTTTGACATTAAAATAAAATTTAGTTGGGTATGCAAAATATTCTTTGGAAGCCGCTAGGGGCCTCTGCCCCATCCATAAAAGGCCATAGGCCTGTTATCTTTCTCTACTCCCTCCTTTTCAAGATGAAGAGGGGAGAAGAGAGATCAAGGCCTCTGGCTCCTATCTTTGCTAATATTCTTTTATCTGCATATCTTTTCTTTCATTTCACTTTTAAAAAAATAAATTGATTGAGGACTGAATCTAAACGGGATGATTAACAACTTAAACTTCTAATTAAGTGATTTGGGATTTGATCTTTTAGTTTTCTCCCTTATCAAGCATCCTTTTTTATGAGTGATAGACCATTTTCACTAAGACTAAAAAAAAGAATGGTTTAAGATATGCTTTAAGTGACATGATTGGTAGTTAAAACTTCAAATTAGGTTATTTGATATTGGATCTCTATTTCTTTGTCTCACAAACCTCATCTCATCCTCGTAATGGTAGATCATCTCCACTACAAAAAAGAAAAAGACGAACAGTTGGGAAGAATGGTTGAGGCCACTAATGCTTGAGGTTTGTTTCGTGTTGGGTTTTATCTGTCAGATTTAGATGAACTGATGTAAAAAATAATTTAAAAAAATAAATAAAATTAGAAATTCCTGAGATTTTTTTTTTTGACATAAATTCCTGAGAAATGAGTTTTGGCCATATATATATATATGTATATTTAATGTTCATTTCATATTGGTTAGGGCGTTAAATTTTCATCTCCGTATCCCAATGTTCAAGCATAAGAATCAGTTCTGGCTGTTGGAGAGATGACTATTAACACACATCTCAAAACTAGGATGATTACTAACAAATTCATCAATCACTTCCTACAGATTGTTTGTTTCTAACGGATTCTTCGCATCTTTCTGGCAGCTCGGATTTGGGTGCTCACTATTTTTACACCTTTTAGTCCTTATACCCATTTCAGACATACAGTGTACTCACTATATCTCTCACTTTTTTACTAGAAAAAAGTTATTAGCCTGATGATTTTTGTGCACACAAAATGTTTTGAGTATAACAAACGTTTAAATTTAAATAATAAAATTTATATTTTAAATAACAAAATTTTATTACTTCTTTTTTTTTACTCAAGTATGAATGTTATTATTTAAAATTAAAAATTTGTTATATTATGGACATTTTCTTTGAACAATTCCTCTGACTACAAATCCAAACTTTTTCTATTACGTGATCGTTTCCTCCAGAGGAAACATTGAACTTTCTTGTAGCCAGATGTTATCGATTCAGTCCTATAATGTTACTGCTGATGTGCTGGAGCCTGACAATTTGAAGGCCCAAGGACATTCTGGCAGCAACTTTAAACCCAAAACTTTTTCCACCGGCCAAATGACTAATGTGCTTCCATACTGCTTTGAACCTTGAAGATCGTAGGTCTGATAAGGCCTCAAAGAATACAGGTTTGCTGTAGTTGCTATAATCGTGTTTCTTTGAGTCTCTATTAGACCTAGGATCTTCAACAGCGTGATTAGACCGTCCAGAAATTCGGATCATCATGGAGAAGACCGTTGAAAGAAGGCTAAAAAGGATGATAAAAAATGGTCAGCTTTTTGCAAGCTCTATAGTAACGAAACATGTCATTATCAGAACTCATAGGCAATGTGTTCCTTTTTCTTGGCTTTCGGGAAGACATATGATCTAGTGGAATTCACCTGATGGGGTCAATTATGAGCAGCTTAGTTCTATGTAATTACAAACTTATTCCAATCAGTTAGATAGTCAAGTGTTCTTCTTTAAACTGAAGGTCTCGAGTCCCACAGCCAATTAATAAAAAAAAAAAAAAAATCAACAAGTCCATTTTCTTGTCCCTTTTCTGCTGGAAGATATTACTTGTGGCTTTCAATCAACACAGAATCACAGATGACTGAAGATAATGCATGTTCAGTGAAATATGTATTTTATGTGTTTCAAGTCCATAATAATTGAAAGGCTTCACTATTAACCGATTTGTTGCTTGCAATTTTGATGCTAAGTCACCACAAATGTCTTTCAAAATCAGTTGCAAAACACCCATAGGTGCATTAGAAAATACCAAGAACAAGTTAAGTTGGTCAAAGGCCGACAAAACTAGGAAATCAACTACTCTGTTCGCTTCACAATACACATTCAATACCTGTACATCCCACCTTCTAACAAACAGCTCCTTGCATTCCATAATAAGATTGTAGTGCAGATGAGTTGACAAAACACTTGCCAAGATATCATTACTTAGAACATTTTTTAACAAGTTGTGAATCCGCTCTACAATAATCTTTATGTACCCAGCAACCCAAGTCAAGGAAAGACCTCTCATAGTCCCTACAATTCAGCAATGTATGCGGAATAGACCCCAATTTTTTACCTAAAACCACCAAGCCAATTTCCAAGTGATATCTAAGCATTTCACCTGCAGTTGCGGGCCCAATTTTCTATTAGAAGCTCCATCTGTATTAAATTTAACCCAGCCCTAACGAAGTTTTTTCCAACTCATTAAAACCTTAACTCTTGTTTTCACATTCACAACAAGCTGCTGAAAATTATAAATAAGGAAATGCTTTTTAAATAAATTAATAACAAAACCAACCGAATATAAACCTAAAGAAACTCCCTCAATAGCTTTAGCATTATGTCATTTTCACAACCACCAGCACATGCAAGTGCAAAAGAGTGTGATAGAATTAGAACTGAGAAGATGAGACGACACCGTTAGGAAACTGGAAACCGGCACGGTCAGTGAGGAAGGGTAAATTGGTCGTTTCGCACTTTCCTCGTCCAAACGGCTGGCAGCCCAGCGCCTAGCGGAGCGAAGGCAACGGCTCTGCGTGAGAGAGCAGCCTCTGGATATTGTGTCTTTCCACTTTCAAGTTTCAACTCTTAACTCTATTGATGATTGCTAATTTTGGCGGGAATATCCAGAGCTCAAACCGGTAACCCACGCAAATGTTGTCGTTAACGAACGCGGCTCTCTTCTTCCAACAACCTTCGGTTTGCTCCATCCAGCCCGTACGATTCTCGAAACCCAGAACCCTTTCAAGAACAAGACCCGCCCGTACAAGTTCCCACAGTTGCTTTTGCCATGACGACAACAATTCGCCAGCTGCTTCGCGTTTTCGGACACCCTTTTTAGCAGACAACACTCCCATGTCCGAGGAATTCCCACAGCATCCTGACTCCTCCTCCTCCTCCTCGGACTCGGATTTGCTTGCACTTTGGCTTCGGTCCCGCTGTCACAGTGTAAAAGACGTTAAAAAGATACACGCGCTTGTTTTCAAGCGGTTTCAGAACTGGGTCCCGTATGTTAACAACAATGTGATTTGTGCGTACTTGAAACTAGGGGAGTTGGCCGAGGCGAGAAAAGTGTTTGATGGAATGCCGCAGCGAAATGTTGTCAGCTGGACGGCGATGATTAATGGGTATTCTAATTTTGGTTTAGATAATGAGGCATTAAGATTGTTTAGTGATTCAGTAAATTGTGGGGTTGTTGGTAACAGTAAGACTTTTGTGTGTGTGCTGAATGTGTGCAGTAGGAGGTTGGATTTTGAGCTAGGGAGACAAATCCATGCTTGTATTGTAAAGGGTAATTGGAAGAACTTGATTGTGGACAGTGCCATTCTTTATTTTTATGCCCAATGTGGTGACTTGGCAAGTGCATTCTGTGCGTTTGATCGGACGGTGGAACAGGATGTGGTCTCTTGGACTACGGTGATTGCAGCTTGCTCCCAGCAGGGGTGTGGAGAGAAGGCATTTGGGCTGTTCTCCCGGATGTTGAGTGAAGGATTTTGGGGCAATGAGTTCACAGCGTGCAGTGTTTTGACGGCTTGTGGGGAGGAGAAGGCATTGAAGTTTGGGAGACAGTTACATGGGGCGATAGTTAAGAGGATATATAAAGGTGATCTTGTTATTGAAACATCTTTGGTGGACATGTATGCAAAGTGTGGAGAGATTTTAGATTCAAGAAGGGTTTTTAACAGAATGAAGAATAGAAACACAGTTACATGGACTTCCCTTATAGCAGGATATGCAAGGAAAGGACTTGGTGAGGAGGCAATAAAGCTCTTTCGAGTAATGAAGAGACGGAAAATAATTTCCAACAATTTGACTACAGTGAGCGTGTTAAAGGCCTGTGGTTCAATTGGGGCCTTATTGATAGGAAAGGAAATTCAGGGGCAAATTGTCAAGCAGTGCGTTTCCTTCGATGAATACTTAGGAAGCACTCTTGTTTGGTTCTACTGTAAATGCGGGGAGTCTAGCATTGCCTCAAAAGTCCTCCAACAATTGCCTCTAAGAGACGTTTTCTCATGGACTGCTATAATCTCTGGTTATGCATGCCTTGGACATGAGCCTGAGGCTCTTAAATTTCTGAAAGAGATGATGGAGGAAGGTGTGGAACCTAACTCGTATACTTATTCATCTGCACTGAAAGCATGTGCTAATCTAGAATCAGTTTTGCAAGGGAAATTGGTCCACTCCTTTGCCAACAAGACCTCTGCCTTATCTAATGTCTTTGTTGGTAGTGCGTTAATTCACATGTATTCCAAATGTGGACACGTATCAGAGGCACTTCAAGTTTTCGACAGCATGCCAGAGCGGAATTTGGTTTCTTGGAAGGCTATGATTATGGGTTATGCAAGGAATGGACTCTGCCAAGAGGCCTTGAAGCTCATGTACAGGATGCAGGCTGAAGATATTGTGGTGGACGATTACACCTTTGCAACCGTCATTGGTGCTTGTGGATACCCAGAGTGGAACGCAAATCCTTCTTCTGGCTACTGCGTGCAGTCTAGATGATCTTCAGTGGGACGTATGCCACAATAGCGGTCAGAGTTGTGAACACTTTTGTGTCGGCAGCTTGATCAGCGACTTCTGTTGAATTCTGTGGTGCTGGAGGCTTTGGAATCTTTGTCACCATACACTACGTCCAAAATGTGAATACATTGTTGCCAGGTCCAGTTTATAGCAATGTAATTGTACAATTTGTACCTTAAAAGTCATCTTCGGCTGGTACTGTAGAATTAGGGTCCAAAACCAGCCTGCTCATATGTGATGTTGTGTGTAGCAAATAGCCATCACAACGGGGCGGGGCATGGCAATAACTGTCATTCCAATCCCCGTTCCCAAATTACAACCAATCTCTGTCCCCGCTTTCGATCCCATTCCATGTGGGATGGGTAAACTTTCTTTGGCAGTCAATTCAACAAGTCAAAACTAAAGATTGATTATTATACCAAACCCAGACATTAAGAGTGTGTTTATTTATATAATAGTATAGGTTGGAGGGCTAATTATTCTATTTTAATTCATATTTAATTAGTTAATATGATAAAATGAAATAAATTTGTTATTTTATAAATATAAGATACTATTATTTTTTTATTTTTATAGGCTAGTCTATATCATCTTACGGGATAATGTTAACAAATTACATAATTATTAATATATCCTCCTAAAAATCTTTTTTTTCTTTTTATTTTCTAAATTTTAAAAATATTTTTTTTTATTTCATATATCAAAAAAAATTATAAAACCTTTATTAAAATTAAGAAAAGCTTAATTATTATCATAATTAAAAAATAAAAAACAAAAAAAATCATTTTCTCTGTGTTCCCTCCTCCCTCCCTCTCTCTCCTCCCAACCTTTCTCTCTCCTCTCCCTTTCTCTCCTCCCTCTCTTTCTCGGTGCAACGGGTTTATATTTTTTAATTATGTTATCCTGGGTGTTTCAAGACGGAGACTTTTAGAATTGGGTTAGCCATCTGTTGTTGGGGGCAATGCCGAGATTTGGAGTGCTGTTGGAAGTGTTACCAGTTAGGTTTATATTTTATGAAAAAATATTAAAATTAGTAATAAATATAAGTTAATTATTTAAGAGTAAAATAATTATTTTGATGTATTATATTATTATATTTGGATATGATAATTATGATGTGTTATTTAACGTTATTCAAATATAATATAAATTAATAATCTAACATATTCTATATTATATTAATTTATATTATCTTATAACATACATTCAATTTGCATATTGAATGCACCATAAAACGACGAGGACTCGCCCTTTCTTCAGTTAAAAGAGGCCTAAAAACTGACAAGGGGCGAGGGGCTGCTTTGGCAAGAATTTAAAAGAGGTTGTCGTTTTTTTTTTTAGGATATCGCATATTTAGACAAATTAGTTGAGAGGGAGAAGATAATTAGAAAAGTTAAGAGTTGACATAACTTGATCCGGCGATGTTTTTGCCCACTAAGCCGGACACTTGATCTGATATAGCTTTCATGTTTCGCAAGTATTCAGCTGCAGATTTTGTTCTTTTTTGGAAGATAAGAATATTTTTTTTTACAATTGTGTGAAAGGTAATAAAAAAATAATATAACGGCATCTTGGATGGTATGTATGTGGATGCACGATGATGGTGAAGAATGGGATGATTTCAGCACGGGTGTGCGCGACCTCGCCGCCTCGTTGGACTAATTGAGTAGTTATAAATTTATGAGCCAAAGGGCATTAGAATCTAGAGGGTCTTACCAACAAGATCAAATTTTTCGGGTTGAGAGCAACTTGTGCAGAGTATAAATAAAATAACAGTAATAATAATTTATAATTTATATGGTTAAAAAGATCATAAATTAATTGAATATGACATTTATTTGGATAAATTTTTTAAAAGAAAGTATTTATCAAACTGAAATTAAATTTACCTAAAATTAAAATTTTATTTAAATTTAGATTCGTCAAATTAAACTGCACAATATAATAAACACTGCTGTTACAAGATAGAGTCAGAAATCATTTAGAGAGAAATCATCTAAAGGGGTATTAAAAAATAAATTTTTTTAGTTAAAAATCGAGTTTTAAGATAATATTAATAATATTTACGTAACAGTACGGACATTTAGGGTTTAGTTTCCTAAAGTTTAGCCCCTATCAAGCAACAACAAAAAAAAAAATAAAAAAATGGTTAATCGTTAAACGTATTTTCCAAAATTTCCACGTACGAATTTTCAGCCCCACGGACTTCCCGCTTCTCCCCCCAACTCTGCAGCCCACCCTTTTCTTCTCCACTGTTCCCCCAAGAAAAAAAAAACAAAAAGAAAAAAATGGAAAAAAAAAAGAAAAAAGTCCTACAGTTTCATTTTCGTTAGTCAATTCAAACTCCAAAGCAATTACCGTCTCAAAAAAAAAAAAAAAGAATGGTCTTCAATGTAATTTAATTAATTAAATTTAATTGCTTTCAGATATTCTTCTTCGCGGTTACCTCCACTGTCTGGAATTATGTTTCAGATCTGTAAGTTCTCCTCCTCCTCCTGCTACCTCCTATTCGACAACTAATCTATATATAAACGAAATGGCCATTTTAATTGTCAGAATCTTACAGATTCTGATATATAAATTACATCAAAGATGTTCATAAATCTCCATTGATAATATAAGTACACGTTTAATTTCCTGCAATGTAAGGTGGGAACGCAAACATGGACAGGACAGGCACGTTCCTATGTATTAGAGCATATTCGACGTATAAACATTTGCATTATATTTGTCTTGTACAGGTAGTTTTTTTTATTTTGAGGTTTGTTAAGGTAGGCAAGTACGTAACACCGACAAAGGATGTTTTTCTGTTTGTTTATATAAAAAAAATGTTTTAAGCCATTGAATGCATGCGCGCTGCTGTTGTAAGTGATCAGATATATAATATTATTTTAACATTTATTGTTTAGTTTTATTTGATGCCTGTAGAATAATTCTGATCAAAATTTTTGTGCATCTATCCAATCATTGAAAAATTTTTTGGGCCTGGGTGGTGGTCATCAAGTAATTTCCGAAGATTTTTTAGGCCTGTGACATTTGCCCCTTTGGGTTTAGTTTTTTTTGTCTTTCAATAGGATGTTCTGTGTTCTGTACAATAAAGATATGATCTTGTTATGGATGTGTCTTATGGCAAGGAGTAGAGGTGAACATTATTCTTCTCTGGCCTATATGTTTACTGTTCAATTTCGGTTTAAAAGGGTATGGCAAATATCATGAGAAAATAAACAGTTAGTGTTTTTCTTGTTTCTCATTTTTTTTGGTTAGTGGATCATCATTCAGTTTAAGTATAATTAGCAGAAGGAACTGGGATTTGTACTCTCTGGAAATGTAGAAATGGAATGAAAAGGTGGTTTTAGTTTTTCTGCTTTGCGTATTAGTATCTGCCCTTACACTTGAAGTTTATCCCCGAAGTTGCTGCATTAAGCATTTCAAATGATTAAACCGTATTCTTGTCTTTATCACGTGATATGGGATTGCATGTTATGGTTTTGGTTTTTATTTTTCCTCATCATTCAATATTTAACGTTCATAGATCAGCAAAACATCTTCATGTGATTTTGATATTTTTAAGCTTTCCTGCATCTTCCAAGTTACTGTTACCCTTATGATCTACAGGAGGTAGGGAAGATGATATTTAAGAGTGATTTTGCGCCGAGTTGTATTCCAAAATTTGTATGAAGCCAACATTTTGGGACACAAAATGTCTATTGAGGAAAACATGCATAATTCTCTATCGATGGAGCGCAATATAGATAATTCTCTAACTCATGAGAAGCTGGAAGGGCAAAAAACTGATGTCAAGAAAGATTATCAAAGAGATATACTATAGGAGATTAATGCTGTGGGCATCGCTTACAGTGGTTCAAAATTGGATGAGGAGCGTAGCACTAGTGAAAAGATTGATGGTATGGAAAATTTCCCGACTCATGAGAGGCTGGAAGGAAAAGCAACTGATGTCCTGAAAAATAACCAAAGGGATCTACTAGAGGAGATTAATGCTGTAGGGATCGCTCATTATGGTTGTAAATTGGATGAGGAATATAACACTAGTGACAAGATTGATGATACCGAAAATCCTCCAACTCATGAGAAGATGGATGGAGCAGCAACTGATGTCGAGAAAGATAATCGAAGTTATCTACTAGAGGAGATTAATGCCTTAGGCATCACTCATAATGGTCCAAAATTGGATGAGAAACATAGCACTAGTGAAATGATTGATGATATGGAAAATTCCCCAACTCATGAGAAGCTAGAAGGAGAAGCAACTGATGTTGTGAAAAATAATAGAAAGAATCTACCAGAGGAGATTAATGCTGTAGGGATTGCTCATTATGGCTGCAAATTGGACGAGGAACATAGCACTAGTGAAAAGATTGATGATATAGAAATTTCTCCAACTCACAAGAAGCTGGAAGGGGAAGCAACTGATGTCGAGAAAGATAGTCGAAGTGATCTACTGGAGAAGATTAATGCTGTTAACATTGCTCATAATGGTTCCAGATTGGGTGAGGAACATAACACTAGTGAAAAGATCGATCATATAGACAATTCTCCAACTCATAAGAAGCTGGATGGAAAAGCAGATGTTGTCAAGAAAGATGATCAGGATATACCAGAGGTAATAGGTGCTATAGGAACAGCTCATAGTGGTTCCAAGTTAGACGAGGAACATGAATGTAACACTAGTGAAAAGATTGATGAAACTTCCATCATAGAGTATAAACGTCAAGGAGATGTTTTAGGTGACAATATTAAAAGTAATAACTCAAAAAAGTTAGACCAGAGTGGAGACATGGAGTCAATATCTCAAGGAGAAGACTTGAACAAGGAGATTCAACATGCCAATTCTGACATGATGGATGTGGGAAGGGCCTTGCAGTCCAAAGTTGAAGAGGAAAAGAGGCAAACTACAGAAGAAAAGAAGGATCCGGAGCCTATTTGTGATGGAATAGACAGTTCTGGTGCGAAAGCTAAAACAGGTCCTTCTCGTTCTTTGGATGTTGATCCCGAAGCTGATGGACATAGTTGGCCTGGAAAGGCTCTGGGTCTTAGGAATTTTGTCAAGGAGAAGGGATTAGTTGCTATCACTAGTGTGTTGCGTGCCCTTTCTGGAAAAAAAGATGATGTTGGACAATGTCCTGTATATGAAAATAAGGAGGCTTTAGTTTCAACCAAAGACAGCGAAACTGTAGAAGTTTCTGGAAAACCAGTGGAGAGGTCTGCATGGAATCCTTTAAACTACATTATGACTTCCCGTGATGTTGAAGCAGAAATAAAGTTGTGCACAGTGCGGAAGTCACTGAAGAACCACCACAACCTCTAATGATGAAGGGACGAATTATACTGTATACAATTAGGGTGCCAAGATTGTAAAGAGGTTAGGTTGTTTTTGCATAAGAAACAACTCATATTTGTGGAAATTAACATTGATGTATACCCTGGCCGAAAGCTGGAGCTAGAGAAATTTACGAAATCTTCTACCGTTCCAAAGGTGTTTTTCAATGAAGTTGTAATTGGGCGCTTGACAGTGCTCAAAGACTTAGACGAGTCTGGTAAGCTGGAAGAGAAGATTAAACCTTTAGTTACAGAAGCACCATCAGTTGAAGCTCCTTTGCCACCTCTTTCTGGTGAAGATGATGCATCCAGTAGCGGGTCTATTGATGAACTTGCTCTAATTTTTCGGAAAATGAAGGAAACCATTGTTGTTAAGGATCGATTTTATAAGATGCGAAGGTTTGCCAACTGCTTTCTGGCTACGGAGGCTGTGGATTTCTTATCAGAGGACCAGCACTTGGAGAGGGAAGAGGTCAGTTGAGTTTTTGGATTCTCGTTTTTGGTATGGAGGCTATGATATTATCTTTGATTTCTTTTTTCTCGTCCATGCTATTGTCACATGAAACAGGCTACTGAATTTGGACGAAAGCTTGCAAGCAAACTCTTTTTTGACAAGTTCTTGAGTGAGTCCTTTGAGAATAAACTACTTTCAAGCGTCTTTCATTACTATGTCCTCTTTTGTAACTCTAGGGTCATAATTGATGAAATTTTCATTTTTGTACTTTTTGGTGCTTAACACTGCAGTGAGAATCTTTTTGAGGATGGTAACCACTTGTATCGTTTCTTGGACGATGATCGTGTGTTATATTTTTCAAGAAAAAGGGCTAAGAGAGCTTACTAGATAGAACCAGTAATGGCTTCACGGAGAATTGTCACCTTGCAATTAATGGCTTAGGAGGGGAGCTGATATTAGGGTTTTAGGAAAAAAAAGGAATTTGATTAGGAGAAAGAATGACGAAGGAGGAGAAATTAAAGGAGAAAGTGTATAGCTGGACGTTTGTTTCAAATGCCTGCTTTTACGTAAATAAGAAAAAATATATTTTTTTTAAATTAAGATTTAAGAATAACATTAAATATATTTAAAGTAATATTAAATATATTTAAAGTTTAATTTGAAAAAAAAAAGAGGAGAATATGGTTATACATTTGGTATTAGTCTCGAGAAATTATTAGGTACAACTGGAGTATGCTGACGTGGAATTCTTGTCTAATCATAGTATTCCACGTGGTTTTGGTTCTAAAGACAGTTAAAACAATGAAAAATTCGTATCAACGTTAACGGGCATAATCCGCGCGCATCCCTTAGGTTGTGTTTGGTTTGTCAGAAACTAAATAGAAAAAAAAAATCATAATCATTACATCTCATTTTTTCGCAATTCTTTCTCTCTCACAATTTTTTAATCAATTTAAATAATTCTTTTTTTCACAATTTTTTTTCTCACAAATTACTATTCATTTTTCTTTTTAATCATTTTCTTTCTCACAACTTTTTCATCAATTCAAACAATATTTTTTTCTCATAACTTTTTCTCTCACAAATTACTATTCATTTTTTCTCTATCATTTTCCTTTTCACAATTTTCTCATTAATTTAATTAATTGTATTTTCTCATAACCCAAATACACCATTATAATTTCTTCCAATTAGTCATTCTCGTCCTAAATTTTTTCAGTGGCTTATAATCTTAAAAAAACAAAAGCTAACTCATCTATCCTATATTGGATAAAGTTAAATGAACATCTGACTCTGCAAAGTGTTAAAATAGTCAGTGACTCTTATTAGTTGAGAGATTTGCTTTCTTATGGTCTTATGTAGCGTTCTAATATATTTTGCAGTACATATAAAATGCAGTGTTTCTTAATAAAATTGCATGATATCATATATATTTTTTCATTTTATGCCAAAAAAATATTGAAAATGCTCAAAATAATTGAAGATATATAATTGGGGTTGATAACTTAGCATTTAAAAGAGCTAGTCTTGAGGTAGGGATGATGGGCCACGTCATGTGCCATGTAGTTTTTACAATGTCTGACCTGTTATGGTTATGTCGAATACTTAAAAGTGCTAACGAGATGCAATTGACATCTTTAGTCTTGATACTTGTATGGTCAGATTCAAACCAATTAGGCCAATAAAACTGAATACTAAATTTAGACAGGCTGAACAAGCTAATCTTGGAGTTCAGATCTTTTTCACCGCATCATTTATAACAAGATTCAAACCTTAGGCGCCTTAAATCAAATCCGCTTAAGGCCTAGTTGGAGATGTCTATATTACCGTATACATTTAACCAATTCATACGTACAAGAAAATGACTAATTTACTATAACTCAATTGATACTAAAATTATTTTTAAGATTCAAAGTATAGAGTTTAAGTCATACTCGAAATCAATTAAAAAAAGGCTAATTTTTTGACCCATTTTGCGCAAATAATTGAGTGAATTAAATGCTTACCCAGATTATATGATGAACCAACTATTGTAACTAAAAGAAGCAGTAATTAAGAAGTAAAATTGTCTTTGGAAAAGGTCTAACCACTAATAGATAGCCCATTGCATTTCTCTTTCAGCCTTCATCCTCGGCTTTTGGTGATTCGTTCACGAAATTCCAAATGCAAAAGCGGTCAACATTTCTGGTTTGCATTCGAAATTAAATTTAAGGGTCATCGTCAATATGCCTTCTTGCTAGCTTCTGTGAGAAATTTCGGTGATATCGTGTCATGGTGGTCGGCTCTATGTTTTGGAAATTAGACTTTTCCAAGGGCAGTCCAAAGTGATTGTGGTGGGCATCTCTTAGAACGTACAAGAATTCTATGCTCCTCAACCACTAAAGGCAATTGATTGGTTCGAAATCTAGTGCGGCATTCGTTCCCCTTGAGTCTGTCATGTACCTATCAATCTTTTTTTGAACTTTGTGAGTTGGAAAAATGTATATGTTCGTAGAATATATGACTTGAAGATTGTTCGTAATATAACAATTATTATAGTTTATACAATTATAACAATAAAATGTAGAATAAGAAAAACAGTGATTTTTTTTTTTTTTACCTATTTTGTCAATGTAAGTTATAAAAAATTTCAAATTTGTTACATTACATGCATTTTTTTGAGTGATTTCATCGGGCCCATGTATTGGAACCTGGGTTGATCCCTTTTAGATAAACTTGTACCTATCAATCTTAATAATAGAATGCTTGTCATAAACAATAAGTTTGTCCTATGGAAACGTTTGTCAATACCAGGAGGATTAAAGGAAATGTTAGTTCCAATTATATGTTTTTTTTTTCTTTGCAGCCGGTAATACAACGGTTGGAAAATAAGAAATAATGAAGAAGGGATCTAAAATTTAAATTTTAGATCTTTCAATTAAATAAACTTGTACCTATTTTACTTATTTTACTGTTTTTTTTAATAATAGAATATATGTTTTTTTTTCACCTATTTTATCAATGTAAATTATAAAAAATTTCAAATTTGTTACATTACATATTTCTTTGAGTGATTTCATCGGGCCCATGCATTGGAACCTGGGTTGATCCCTTTTAGATAAACTTGTACCTATCAATCTTAATAATAGAATGCTTGTCATAAACAATAAGTTTGTCCTATGGAAACGTTTGTCAATACCAGGAGGATTCAAGGAAATGTTAGTTCCAATTATATGTTTTTTTTTTCTTTGCAGCCGGTAATACAACGGTTGGAAAATAAGAAATAATGAAGAAGGAATCTAAAATTTAAATTTTAGATCTTTCAATTAAATAAACTTGTACCTATTTTACTTATTTTACTGTTTTTTTTAATAATAGAATATATGTTTTTTTTTCACCTATTTTATCAATGTAAATTATAAAAAATTTCAAATTTGTTACATTACATATGTCTTTGAGTGATTTCATCGGGCCCATGCATTGGAACCTGGGTTGATCCCTTTTAGATAAACTTGTACCTATCAATCTTAATAATAGAATGCTTGTCATAAACAATAAGTTTGTCCTATGGAAACGTTTGTCCATACCAGGAGGATTCAAGGAAATGTTAGTTCCAATTATATGTTTTTTTTTTTTTTTTTGTCCTTTGGAGCCGGTAACACAATGGTTGGAGAATAGAGAATAATGAAGAAGGGATCTAAGATTTGAATTTTAGATCTCTCAATTAATGACAATTCTAATTATTTCGGTTATTGTTGAGTCCTCTCCCATTATTTGCTTTTGAAGTTGCATTAAAAAGGAAAAAGGGTTAACTGCAGTCGCACCCTTGAAAATATTTTTTTCCTAATGACGTCTGCTAAATTTTTATTCTAAACTTTAACTGCCTTAATGGTCAATTATTTGTCTCTTATTAGCAATTGATTAACATTCTTTCATGGAAATTGAAAGAAATGGTTGAATCAATGGAATTGTATGTCATGCAGTTTGTTAGAGGCCAACTACATATATATTAACTTTCAGTTTCTAATTTCTAGATTCAATTTGTATGATTTAGGATTTGGTACATAATAATCATAATTAACTTAAATACATTATAATTAGCGGCCTTGTGAAATTGAAATTTGTAAATTTCATTATTTCTGCTAATAAAGTTTTAACGAAATTCCAATAAAATGAGTTACTTATGATTTTTATTTTACAGGTCTCAAGTTCTAATTTTAAGAAGGGATGTGTTGTTTATGACAATAAAAAGAGTTACTCTTATTGTATAACTCACGGTTTAACGAACTTTTTAATAGACAAAAAAAAAAAAGATATACACTTATGTATACACGGCAGCTAACTTGTTAAATCAACATCTTAGCGAAGCTGCTCCAGTTGCAATCACGGAACGAAACGTCCAAAAAAAAAAAAACCCTTTTTCTAAGAAGAACTTGTGAAAACATTTTTTGTGTGTGAAGAATTAAGCAGCCAATGAATTTATCGTCCGTTATCAAGTAGACTTCTGAAAAAGTTATAGTTCCTTCAATGCAAGTCACAAATGTTTCCTTTTGGAAATTGGTTGCGTCCAAGTGCATGTGACTAATAATAGTCAAGCTATGCACCAGAAATTTTTGAGTTTGACTCAATTGTTTCCTGACAAGTGTACTAAAGTCTAAAAGCTAATATGACAACAATTTAAGTTAAAGGAGACTTTTACTAATACTTTTATAATTCTATTGAAAGGGAGGAGATTTTTAATTTAATTTATTTTATATAGTATAAAATTATAAATAAATTATATTTATAAAAAATGAGTAATATTAATAAATATTATTAATTAAATACACAGTCTTAGTAGACTAGACCTACCAAAACATCTCTTCATATTCATAGTTTCATACGGTGTGGCACTTTTGGACTTTGTTTTGGGGATGGGTTTACCGTGGTGTGTGGATTCAAGAAAAATTGGGTTTTTCCCCCGTGGAAAATTGACGTCGGTCTAGTGGTTGTGTGGAAAATCGTGCAGATACCGATGAAGTAATTGCAATTGATCAAAATGTTTACAGATTTGGCGAAACAACTTGTATCGGCCGGTGAACGACATTATGGATGATTGGTGCAAATGAAAATAGTTTTTGTAAATCCTCAAATTTAGTGCATAGGGATTAATGTGTGATGAGCCCAAATTACACAGTCAACCTGTTAGACATTTATTGTCTTCATTGCTTATTATAATTATGTGTTACAAAATTAAAAGGTGCAATTAACGGCAACGATAATGCAACTCGAATTTAAGATGCGCATTTATGTAACTTGACCACGTGTAAAATCAACTTAAAGTTGTCATGGGATTAATAAAACAATAAAGGACAACGAGTTGGCCGCTCGATTTTCAAACCGTTCATTTCCGGGTTCTATCTGGGAACTTTCTGTTTATCCACAATATAAATTGTCCCATGCTCCACATTGCTTCCAGGAACTCCTACTTGGCATATTCATTCTAAGTGATATATATATGTATAACTTTGTGATTGAGGTTGCCGGTCTTATAGCTTGACTCATCACTAAATTTATTTTCTTTGTTCAGAAAATCAGTGGGAGCAGCAGCCTATGCAATATGTTTTCCTCTCAAATGTCATCGTGCATTTGCGTAGCTAATGCAAATCTGTTGTCACTTAAAGCATTTAACACCAGGTTACGTAACACTGCTCAAGATAGGAACTTGGCTAGCTGTAGTGCCAAGTTCAACAGTGAGATGAGACTTGGTAAGTCTAGGAACCTGTCACAACTTTGCTAGCTAATCGGATGTTATGATTTCTTTTTAAAAAAAAACTTTTTATCCTCAATCAAAACCAAATTCAAAAATATGTATGTAAACCATTCAGTTTATATTATCATATGTGTACAACAGTTATGAAAGAATGCAATGTGTTAATTAACAGGTCACCGCACGCAAGTCCATCGCAATGTCAACATGGAGAATCTTCGAAGCGACCAGTATTTGTTTCCTGAGGCAAGTGGCTTCAATATTTTGCAGCAACATCGTTTTCCTTTTGGAATTCTTGACATTAATTACACATAACGTTATATATATTGAGAGATACTTAATGTTATATTCATGAGTAGTTCAGGGACTTTGTTATTATTATTATTTTTTTATTTTGTGGTTTGTTTTGTTTCTTTGATTTGTGCATCATCTTATTGGTATTGGAATTTATATTGCATTGCTTAAGCAGATATCCAAGCGGGAGACAGAGCTGCTTCGAAAGAATCCTGCGGCAAGGCTGATAAAACTTGGTGTTGGTGATACCACACAGCCTATTCCAGAGATCATCACTTCTGCTATGGCTGAGGTGACCACCTAGCTAAGTTACTAGAGGAAATTAAATTACATACATACGGGAGGGCATAGTGTGTGTGTCTATATATATATATCTATAGATAGTTGCCACACGAAGCAATGCTTAGACCTATTACCCAATTATAGTAGCGTGTTAGCAGAGAAAAAATGTTGCTTGAATGTAAGCATACATTACATCTTTTTTTTTTTTTTTTTTTTATAAGTAGAATACTTATTAGATATTAAACTTTTGATCTCTCATAAATCTCACACTTTTTGCTTAGGGAATTTTATTTCTCATAAATCACACATTTTTCTCCTAGGGATTTGAAGTTATAATAGAGAAAGCAAATTTCTATAAACTTTTAATCACTTAAATGTTCTTAAAAAAAAAACGTCGTTGATGATCATTTTGCCATTGGATATTTAGCTAATTCGCTCTAGCATCATTGTATAGTGTTTAATTAGACACCAGCAGCTATCCCGTTGCACCATAAATATAATCCAATTCATGGAAGAGAAATAATTTTTTTTTTTTGGTCCGATGGAAGAGAAATAATTAGTGTATCATTGTTTGTAAGTTTAAGAAATGCTGAAATCAGAGGCCTGCCATAGTCAAAATGGTAAATACCCATCTGTTCGATTCGGGTAGGCTGGATACTCGTGGCTACGGGTTACATTGTCATCTCAAATACCTGAGGCAAGTCCTCAGTCAATCAGTTGATGAAGCCCGACCTACCATTATGGGTCTAGAAAGGGCCCCACGGACCAAATTAAAACCCAAAAACAAAACAAGAACTTGACTGAAGACTGCACATTAATTGAGGCCAGGCTGGGCCGTGTTGAGCTGGGGCAGCCCAACTGCCTCTACTAGGAATGATGTGTTGATCAGCCCCGGTCTCACCTTTCTTTCTATTTTGTGGCATGGCAGCAAGCAAATGCTTTATCAACAATTCAAGGTTACAAAGGGTACGGAGACGAGCAAGGGAACATGGTAACTTCCCCCGTTTTGTTGCTTCATTTCATCTTTATTCGTGTCTTCCCCGTTGGGGTTCGGGTCGGGTTGTTACGTTGGGTCGATTTTTGACACCCCTATACACATATATAGAGAAATTGTGCCAACTTATAGAAATCAGAAGAGAACTAAGAACTAATTAATTAATCCCATGTAACATTTATCTCTTGAATTTTCATCATACGTAGTTTCTTTGTATAGGAATTGAGAATGGCAATCGCAGAAAAATTTTACAGAGGCACGGGACTAAAAGGACAGGAGATTTTTGTGTCAGATGGGGCACAATGTGATGTATCTCGACTTCAGGTGACAACTTTATGCCACTAAACCTGGAGCAGTCAAACATAAGATTTTTGATTGATTTGCTCTGTGTTATACTGTTATTAAGCCTTTTTTTTTTTGGTGGATTTTGAAACTTTAACAAGTTGGCAATGGCAGATGCTGCTGGGATCTAACGTTACATTGGCTGTCCAGGACCCATCTTTTCCGGTAACATCATGGCCTATGTGGGGCCAGTTAGAGATTAATTATCCTTAATTATATGAATTTTTTTTTTTTTTTTCATATCTCCAGTAGTTACCGTTTTTTTTTTGATGGGCTGTATGTTTGAGACAGGCCTACGTAGATTCAAGTGTAATTGTGGGACAGGCTGGGAAGTTTGAAGAGAAAACTGGCAAATATGGGAACATTGTTTACATGAAGTGTGAACCTGAGAACAATTTTTTTCCTGACTTGTCAGCTACCCTCAGAACAGACGTAATTTTCTTTTGCTCTCCAAACAATCCAACTGGAAATGCAGCATCATGGTCACAGTTAAAGCAATTGGTGGATTTTGCTATGGAAAATGGGTCCGTTATCATCTATGACTCTGCCTATGCTGCCTATATATCAGACGAAAGCCCACGAACAATTTATGAAATTCCTGGAGCCAGACAGGTCTGTCACTAATTGCTGCTACATTTCACATGATCAAACATTTTTCCCATTATATTTTAAAAAAAGAAAACACAAGAAAAAGAAGAGAAAATATTGCTCTGGCCTTTTCTGGAATGTAGGTTGCAATTGAAATTTCATCCTTCTCTAAATTTGCTGGGTTCACCGGTGTCCGCCTTGGCTGGACTGTTGTCCCTGACGAGCTGTTATTCTCCAATGGATATCCCGTAATAAAGGATTTCAACCGCATTGTGTGCACCTGCTTCAATGGCGCATCAAGCATTGCTCAGGCTGGAGGGTTAGCCTGCCTCACTACAGATGGTTACCAGGTAGTACCAATTGGATACCGAATCTTATATTTAAGCTGTTTTTTTTTTTGACTATGAGCACAAGTACAAGAACGCATACCTTGACTATGAGCACAGGTACAAGAACGCATACCTTGACCACCCACAACCACACATGACGTCAGCTGACGTCGCTGTGTGGTTGAATGTGTCAAAATCCCGTGAGCTTGTAACTTTTTCCTTGATTATTTGCTATACAAAATCAGATACATTCAGTTAAGATTGTCCTCTTATAACATGTTTCAGGCTGTGACCAATGTGATCGACTATTACAAGGAGAATGCCAAAATCCTTGCGGATGCACTTACATCAATTGGACTGAAAGTGTACGGTGGCAAAAACGCCCCTTACATATGGTTGCACTTTCCATGGTCCAGTTCCTGGGATGTATTCAACGAAATTCTTGAAAAAACGCATGTAGTGACAGTTCCAGGCAGGGGGTTTGGCCCTGCCGGCGAAGGTTATATCAGAATTAGTGCATTTGGACATAGAGAATGTATTTTAGAAGCTTCAGTGAGGCTGAAGGATTATTTCGGAGGAAAATAATTCCAGATTTTACCATATGTTGACTCCTAATGTTAATGTAAAAGGCCAATAATTACTCCACTTTATCCCTTCTTTCCTTTCCTCGAAACAATGGCTCTGGTTCAATAGTAACATGTTTGTTCTATTGTTTTGGTACACAATTTAAATTTGGCCATTATTCAACCACCTTACTTTCTCTTCCCGTTTTGCTTGAGGTTAAAGCCAAAAAAGGTACTGTATTAGCAATTTCAATGGTGCTTCCTTGATCAATCAATGTCCAGTTGACCCTTCACAAGCACACCAAGCAAGCATATGGCCCAACCGCCTGTGATGTATCTCTCTTGGTGCTCAAGATTTTTCAATTTTCCGGAAAAATTCTACCTCATGATTTTATCTTAAATAGCACTAAAACGACCACACAGTTTATTTAACAATATCTAATAATTTTTTTATTTTTTTTAAATTCAGTTATTCAACAATTTATATCATGTTGATTCTTTTCTGATCTTACTTTAAAAATCTCATTAAATATTTCTTTTTTTTTATTTCTAGAATGAAGTATCCCCACACACTATTACATACAAGACTATTCTTCGTTTGCAATATTGAGATTACTGTCGACTCAAAAAAATTTGATCAGCAGCCTCAAGAGAATTTTGTTGTGCAAAAATTTGAACACAATAATTTATTTTACTATTAATTGTCTTCATGCTCAACGCAAAGTGCTTAACTATCCGGATCATCCCATTAGGTTAAGTGGTTAACTCATCGAGTATTTCACTTAATGAAAAAAGAGGCTCAACTTTTACTTTGTTTGGTGAGCAAATGGGGTCGACTTAATTGATGAAATGGTCCACACAAATGGGACATCTGGAAAGCTCCCTGCGATTACAAACAAGATGCCACGTGTTTACTTACGTAAGCCTATCTTCACACGGAGTCGAATTTTCATGGAAAAAGCCTACGTACAAATCTAACAATCGTTAGTGTATTATCTTTACTTGTGATGTCTGTTTTAATTTCTTCCAAAGAAAATGAGTGTTTTTAGTATGCATCTGATTGAATCCCATCTTCTCAGTAAAATTCTAGTAATTAACTAAGTATAAAACTTTGTTTGATGTGACATTGAATGTAATTCTCTTTCTTTTTGTTTTTTTTGAATGACAATAATTTTATAAATGATATATATTAACCTTATATATATATCCGAATATTAATACTAATTTTTATAAATTAATTTTTTTATCTATTAAATCTTAAATTACACAATAAAAATAATTTTTTCTTCCAATAAATCCTATACTCTTCTTCCTCATCTATTATCCATCGATTATTACTTAACAGGTTCTCAACCACATATGTGGCCCATCAAAATGGTCCAAGTAACGGCTTGGTCACCAAGAAAACATTAAAAAAAAAAAATGATAAGATATCTTTGATCGGCTTGGCCAGCAAGTAAGCCAAGAAGGCTATAAATTCAAGCTATCTTACTTTCCCCAAACTCCCATTTGTGTACCCTCACGATATTAAATTCTTCTGTTCTGCCTGCAGCCGTTGGCGGTGTTCTGAACCGTACATACACACACAATTGAAACTGATATATATATATATATATATTTTGATTATGGCAACGGCAGGGAGTGGGTTTGTGGAAATTTATGTGATGAGGAAGCTACACAAGGAAGCCATGAAGAAAGCCATGAAGGAAGAGAAACCACAGACGAATTCAGAAGGTGGCGATGGTGATGGAGAGAGAGGCAAGAAATCTAGTGGCAGTGGTTGCTTCTTCTGGGGGTTTGGAAAGAGTCATCCTCTGGCCAAGGTTTCCTCGTTGGAATACGAACAAAAACAGGTTCAAGGAACAGAAAATCTGGGTGCTTATCAGAGCTAGCTAGTTAGTGTATCTTTAAAAAGCAATTGTGCAGGATAAAAGAGCAATTTCTGCCAGCCAATTAAGTTGCCTTTAGAGGATTTTGTATCCTTCTAGGTTTTTGCTTCCTCTACGTTTTCTACTAATAATAATGTGAATATCTCATTGTAGTGAATAAAATTCGAATATCTATTTATTATTCATATATTCTTTTTTATGATTATTTTTTCAAGGTAAAAGGAAAAAAAACATTTTTTTATGTGTAATTTATTGTACTTGAGTAAACGCAGATTTCCTTTCCAGTCTTTTATGTTAAATGGATAATGCTAGGATGATTGCTTGTACTTCATAATTTACAGAGTAAAAAAACTGTTTTTTCTTTTTTAGATTTTGAATTTTGATCAGATAAGATCTGGCCAATAATAAGACAGAATCATCTCGTCAAATTTACTTTCATTGTGCCTAAGATTCCTTAAAATCTAATCATAATTACCAATTAAAGTCGTATGATGCACTTTTTTTTTCTTAAATCGGGCCGATATGATTGCCTCCTTGTTTATTCAAATTCATCCAATAATTAGTCAAATTTACCCATATAGTACCTGAATCCCGAACACAGTCACGTGATAAAGGGCAATTGGCTTAGCTGTTTGTTGCCTGTCCAAATAATATCACGCTACTCTTTCGTTTCCTTTTTTTTTTTTCCTTCCAACTCCTTCTTTTTTTCCATTCTATTATTATAAATCTCATACGTTGCATCAGAACTAAAACTTGAGATATCGAAAATAAAAATTTAAATTCTTCACGTCTTGATCTCCGGGAACTATTTTGCTTTTGGTTTTTAGAAAAGGACAAGTGATCAACAGCATCATGCTTGCTTGCTTTACTTTGGTCATCCAAATTGGAAGAGACAATAAAAACCCAACCGGACCAAGCCCATGTGTATGGTGCGCTGCGGTGTCCACTGAGACAGAGACCCTCCCACTTATGCCATTTTTCCATGCCCAAATTTGTGAAAATCTTCGGTCCCTTAGGACACCCCCCCCCCCCAAAAAAAACCCTCAACCATACAAGATGGTCTTCTTAAAAAAGGCTATTTCAATTCGCCAAAATATAATTTCTGCTCCCATAACTAACTCTGGGAAAACTAGCCCAAAAGAAAGAATCCACGAAGAGAAGCCGAACTGTAGCCATTATTACATCTTAAAATGTGCCCAGAAGACATTTCTATGCGTAAAAAATTTTCATTTTTTTTTACTTTGTGTTTCGCTACTCGCAGCACTAATCTGATTTCATTCCTCTTCGCTCGGAATATTTGTGTGATTTTTCTTTTATGTAAAAAATTTCTTTTTTTTTTTTAATAAAAAAATTATATTATATAAGCAAAAAGGCTAAATCTCAAATGGGGCACTGCACAGATCCAAGAGAAATCAAGCCCGTGTTGGGGGCATTACAGGTATTTCAACAACAAACAAGCAGCTCAGCCTCACAGAGTAAGGGGGTGATGTCAACTTGAACATGTGGCCGGTGGGCCACCTAACAAAAAACACTTGATTAATTAATTAACCAAAAAAAAGAAAAATCAGAAGCAGACAAAGAGCAGGTTTCCAAGCTTTGGCGGGATGTCTCCTTTCATTAATACCTTCACAGATACAGTATCCAACTACAATCTAACCACGATATCACTCTTATTTCTTCGTGTTCCTTTTCTTTCTCTCTCTTAACAGTCACTCTCTCTCTCTCCTTTTTTTTTCTTAAAAAATATAAAAATAAATATTTATCAACAACACCATTAAAAAAAATTACACTAATAATTCAAATATTTTATTGAATTCTTAGTGAAAATTTAAATAATTAACCATATATTATAAACAAAAAATTTTAATTCTTACACTACAACGAACCATAAATCTTTGCAGTCTCTCCCTTGTTAATGAAAGCTGTTTCTCCCTCAACCAAATTCAACCACCCCCATTTCACCTTAATTAAGTAATAGTTGATAAATCAAAACCATCTCATTTATTACATTTGCCTCCTACTTCTACTCCAAATAAGCACTTCTTTCCTCCTTTTTCTTTTTTTATTTTTTTAAAGTTCAATTTCACTGCTTAATTTGTTTATTTGTTCTCAGACCAAACACACAGTCTGTCTCCCAAGTTGCCAGTCTGACCAAAGAAGGAAAGGCAGAGAGAGAGAGAGAAAGAGGAGGGAGACTTCCTTGCAAAGATTCCCTGTTCTCGCTTACATTCTAAGCACCTGCAGATCCAGCCACTCAGAAGTCAGCACCTTTTCTTTGTCCTAGCGACGGCTTGAGAGCCGACAGGGCGCTTCGCGTAAGAAAAAATTTTACTAAATTCTTTCTTTGTAAAATGTCTGTCTTTTTTTTTTTTTTTTCTTTGAGTTATTCTAGAAAAATTGTCATACGATCTGCTTATTTAACATTTTCCTTTTATTACAGATTTAGATTTCTCTATTCTGCATTTTCCCATTCTGTGCGGATCTTTTGGCGTTTTCTTTATTTTTCTAATCTTGTAAACTTCGGACACCCCTTCTTTCCTTTTGTTTATATTTTCTTTGGCGTTTTCTTGGAACCCAATTGCCCGAATAATGTGGAAAGATAAAAAAGAATGCGACTTTTGAAGTCCACCACACGAAAATTTTTTTTTTTTTTTTTAAAACCCAATTGTTAAAGTAGCTAGCGGAGTGTGCGCATTGTGTTCTCTGCTTCGTCCTTTTACTGGGTTTGGATTTTGATAATCGCTGCATTTTGTAGGTTTCGATCTGGGTTGTTGCTTTTGTTTTCTGGGCAATTTGCAAATCGTTTCTGGGGTTTGGCCTTTTGTTAAAGTTTCCACCTCACTGAAGCGGGTATGATATTGAATTTGACTTGCTTTTGGTTAAATTTCGAATTGCATTCTCTTATATATCTGTTTGATTGATGAGAAAATGGACGATAAGTATGGGAATTATCTGTTGGATCTTGTGCTGCTTTTGTGGATCATGGTTGGTTTAAGTCAAACTGCACTTCTTTGCTATTTTGACTTGGAGCTAGTAATGTTGCCTAATCTGGGAACTTGAATGGTCTTAGATCTAGTTGCGCTGCAGTGCGCATTTACTGGTCTTGTGTTGCCCCGTCAAGATCAACGCTGCTCATTATGATTGTTGTGCTGCAATTCTCTGATTGAGTTTTCATAGGTTTCTTTCGCATGTATTCATGATGAAAATTTCAAATGCCATCAACACTTGATCTTGATTTTGCTCGTTTGCCTCAGCTTCTTGTCTTTTTTTTTTTTTTTTTTTGCACTATATATATTTGGTCTATGGTGGAGATGGTTGAAGGGGCAGGTGAGGGAGGGACTGGGATGTGTGCCTTCCACTACTCCAGCTAAGCTGGATCCTCACACACACACACACACACACACACACACACACCCACACTCATTTTTTATTGGACTTTCTCAAGTACCTTGCTTGTTTGAAACTTTGAAAGTCATTACAATCCCTCAGTGTTGGAGGATCTTATGGCTCAAAATGCTTATGCAGCCAATGATTGGTTGATTTTCGTAATGTCAAGAATTGCCAAGTGGAAGCTTGAGAAAACAAAAGTAAAAGTTGTATTCCGGCTACAATTTCATGCTACACATGTAAGTTTGCACTTGACTATGTTCAATTAGTTGATTTTTTTTTTTAATTGTAGGTTTGTTAAACTTTCTTTTAGAACTTCATTAGATTCACTCATTGATTTTCCTTTTCTTTTTTTTTTTTTTTTTTTTTTTGCATACTTTTCTTCTAATTATGTGTCAGATGGATGCCTGCCTACAAAATTAAGAACATAGCTGACAAAGCAAAGTTAAATGCTCTGTCATCATAAATGCACAAGATAAAATCTGTTTCGTCTGAAGCTCAATCCCCATTCAGTTGAATGTGTCAAAAGTACAATCGGAATGCAGTAGGATATAAGTCAGGAAACAAAAATGCTTTTCATTGTTTCCTTTTCCGGGTGAATGATATGTAGAGCAAACTCAAAGATTTTTTAGCATAGCATTCTTGTTTATGCAGCAATTTCAGCAGTAACTGAAGCTAACCACTTAAGCAAAATTAGGACAAGCAATGGAAATTTAGATATTTTGCAGGCATGTTGGAAACTGCAGCTCACACAATTGTCAAAATTTCGGATTTGAGCTTGTTGTAAAAGTATGTCTGAATACATATGCCTGGACGTTTGATAACAAGATCTTGCCTTTGCCAATGTATGTGAACTTCACATTGACTTAATCACAAGTTTCTTCTGTGATAATCAGATTCCACCATCGGGATGGGATAAGCTTTTTATATCTTTCATCCCTGCTGATTCTGGAAAACCAACAGCAAAGACAACAAAAGCCAATGTGAGAAATGGGACTTGCAAATGGGCAGATCCTATCTATGAGACCACAAGACTTCTGCAAGATAATAGAACCAGGAAATTCGATGAAAAGGTCTATAAGCTTCTTATTGCCATGGTAATGTCTGAAGTCCCCTGCTCTGGGAGCAACTATTTTTTGGGCTCTGTCAGTTTTTTTTTCTTTCTTCACACACACACACACACGCACACAAAACACATAATATGCATAATATAACTCTTGCTTACACTGTATTTGTCATGCATCTGGTTCAAATCAGGGTTCCTCAAGGTCTAGTGTCCTTGGTGAGGCTGCCATCAACCTTGCTGATTATGCTGATGCACTAAAACCCCTTGTTGTCGCTTTGCCTCTCCATGGATGTGATTTTGGAACTATTTTACATGTAAGGATTTCTTAATTTCATAATTTACAGACATGATGCCATCTTTAGGGAATTAGTTTACTACTGCACTGCTAGGTGGATATATTACAACAGAATATGGTAGCCTTGGTAGGGATACTTATAGTTTCCAGTATCAACATATGCTACTTGTGCATGCTTTAGCGCAGTTTTTTGAGTTACAGATGTTTGATGCTTATATATCATGTTACTTAATGTTTGGTAATTTATTTGCAGGTCACCGTACAGCTGCTTACGTCTAAGACTGGTTTCAGGTACGACATGCAAATGCATTTGCTTCGTCTTTCATCTATTAAAATCTCTTATTTTTGTTCCCAATGCATTCAGAGAATTCGAGCATCAGAGGGAGGTAAGAGAGAAAGTTTTGCTGACAGACCAAAACAGTCCCAATGAATCATCTGTTGAAAGATTATCATCCACAGAAGATGTCATGAATGATCAGATGGATAAGGTTTGGCTTCTTGTTTTGTATGAATACATTTCTGGCATGCAATAAGTGTTTTAACTCGCTGTTGGTGCTGAATCTAACTTTTTATAGACATAAGGTTTTAGAAATAGATATTTTAAATACAAATCCTTGTGATGCAGCAAATTAAGAGCCTAACTAGTACCCAAAAAAAACAAAGGAAAGGTAAAAGAAGAAAAAGAGGAACTTTGAAATTTAAAGAGGCAGATAAGTCGGGTGCATGTGAACCAAGCCCTCTCAAGGATATCTTATGGTATGCACTACTAAAATTACAATTCATATTTGTGCTACTCCATCTGAAACCATATTAGATTGCAGAGTATTTATTCTTCCGTAAGGCTAATTTACAATCTAATCCCACTCTAGGAACTACAACGACAAAAAAAGGACCTTCGAAATTGTTAAAAAGAAAAATTTCAGAGACTGAAAGATTTTGGTTATGGCGGACAGCAATATTTTCTTCACCAGGAAAAGAATTGCTTTGTAATTTAGGTGAACTGTTTTTAGTTACATGTTTGCTATGGACAGTATGATATACACCATAGATTGCCTGTTGTTGGATCAAGTCATTGGTGGAGAGGTGCATGTATTGGAGTTCAAAATCTATACTTGTGAGTAGTGATATCAGCATAAGGTGGGCCAAACTCGGTAAAATTCAAATTGTAGTTGTAGAGGGAAGACACATACATGCACACACGAAACAAAAGTATGAGCTTACA